>JAUMJM010000005.1:40007500-40662500 GCA_033558235.1 Neomorphus geoffroyi | reverse complement strand
TACAAATATATATATATAACCAAAATCAGAACAACAACACTGTAGCCAAAACCTCTAAATGAATTAAATTCTATGCCTGCTCCTTTCGTTGCAGATATATTTATGGACAGCAGGATGTGATATGGCACCTTTGGAGGCAGCAGTCATGAAAGTCACCCCTGAGATATGATGGGACACTGTCTTCGGTGGGGGAGGGGTGGGGGGAGTAGGAGGTAGCAACTCCTCTGCAGATGACCTTGGCCTCCAGGGAGTCTGCAGCAATTCCAAGCAGTGACGATCATTCTGTCACCAAAAGACAGCACTGGGTGTGTGGAGCTGGAGGCTTAACCACAAGAGCTCCCTCCAAGGTGCCTCCACCAGCCTAGCAAAAACAGTGGCTCCCGCTCACAGCAGCCACTGAGATGAAGAGTGGCACCAATTGGAAGAAACCTGTCACCCTGCTCCCCCCAGCCATTAAACTGGAAGTCAGAGCAATCAGCCCCCCCCGCCACCCGTCCTGTTTCTTCAGATCCCCAAACCCCTTGTGTTGGCCACGGACAGAAAAATTCCCTGAAAGACTTTGAAACTATAATAGAGAAGAAACATGATTTTCTGATATAGTAATCTTCTGGTAATATTTAGGCTGAAAAAAGAAATATGCTGTAGTTCTGTTTCTGCTACAAAGTTACGTCACTTAATCTCCTTGGTTGAGATTCACTTCCATGCTGCAACAGATTTATGCACCCTCTGAGACTGAGCCTCAGCAAGTTAGTAATGCACATATCTGGGTGAATTTACTTTCTTACTTAGTTCCTTGTCTGAAAATCTGGAATAACAGCTTCTCTACCTGCAGAAAGTAGAGATTTTTAATAATATTCTTGATATTATATATATTGCAGATATGGAGACTGTATTCATAACATTCTTCATGTAAAGTTTGTAGCAGTTCTGCTCCAAAAACATGAGAATAATTTCATACAACTGATCTGTTTATTTCAATGCAAACTGTAGCATAAAGTACATCTTAATCAAAATTGTTTTATCGTGAGCCTGAACATCTGTAAGATTTGGCTAGGCATAAAAGCATACTTCTCAGAGCATTTTTTAGTGCTATATTTTTCATATGTGAAATTGTGCAACTAACAAACAACAGTAGCTCTCATACACACATTTCAGGCTGAATTGATGTGATTCAGTGTGTTTCCATGTTCATGCTGAAGCATTGCTGGAACTATTGTGACTCACCAAACTTTAAGTATTCATTGTCATCTCTGAGAAAAAGTCAAGGCCATCAGATAGCGTGGAAGCCATTCATTTCAAACAAAGCACATGGTTCGGTATCAGAGATGGAAGATTTAACATAAGAAACACTCATAACATTCTTTAGAAGTACTATCAGCCCACTCCCGATATTTCTCTGAAATAAATGTGCTGTCTTTCTTTGTTCATTATTCACTTCTTTTTCTTTTAACTGAAATCAATTTGAGGTTGGGGGTGTGTGTGTAAAAATAAAAAGAAAAGGCAAGATTCTCTTGGTAGGTCTTATTTTGTTGCTGACAGACTTTGACTCAAGTCTTTGTGTTATAAAGTCTTATATTTTCCATTTTATATGAACAGGATATTTTCTATATCCTTATTACAAATCCTTCTTAATTCTAAGCTCTTGATTTAACATTTCCCATGGAAATTAATTCTGTAATCTGATTTTTCACACAACAAACATTTTTTTCTGTATTTGTTATTTTTCAGTTTATTAAGTGATTCCTTTACTTTCATTTTTCAGAAAAAATCCCCATCTACTAAATCTAGAAACCCCATATCCAGTCTTTATTGTATTATTTTACTGAATTTATAAAGTCAGAGCAAAATTCAGGTTCCATTGTTGCTGTTTCTGGCAAACCTGCTCCGGTGCTTAACTACGCTTACCTTTTTGAAAATTGTGTCCATTGCCCTCTCTTATGTTTCTCTGCACCTTTGAGTAGATTCTGGCACTGTGTTTTCTAGAACCAAACATTAGGCAAATGAAAACTGCAGTTAGATACCACTTCTCTTCCCCACATTAAATAAACTAATTTCCTTATTCTCTTACTTTACTGTTGTATCCTAGACAGTCAAAATAATTTTTGCAAATAATTGTGAACTCATAACAGTTTCACTACCATGTATAGATATATATAATTGAAAAGTAGTTGTAAAAATATAATCCATTATGCATGCATGCCCATGAGCGAACCACTCCTCTGTAGAATGAATTTGCAATGACCATAAACCGAGAATGTATGCATTATAAGGTCATCAAACAAGAATATATTGGAATCTATTGGGCTACAAGAAAGTCACCGCTAGAAAACCCTACCAAGATTAAGTATCTTAAAAAAATGTGAGAAATTGTGCTATCAAGGAATTATATTTTGATGGGTTCTTAAGTCATGGAACCACATAAGAAAATAATATCAGAAAACTGTGTTTTGAAGGTTGCAGAATGAACAGAGGAACCTAGTTTGGGAAAATCTCTCAGCCAACGTATTGGGTTTGTTTAATATGACTATAAACATATAATATTCTAAAGTTTTCACACACGTGATAGTATAGATCAGATTGTCTTTAGACTGTTCATATGTGAATGCAGCGTAACCCAGTAGCTGTCTGGGCTCTGCTGCTTCAAGACAGAGCATGCAGACCTGATCATTATGGTTTCCTGCAGTTTTATTTGTGTAAGAGTTATCTCAAAGAAAGCACATCTCTATTACTGCCTTTTGATATCATTTGATAGTAATTTTTGTTCAACTTTCATGTGTTCCGGTTGCCTTTATTCCATGTCTACCCCCGGCAATGTCTCCAGTCTGTCAATCTCTTTCTTGTAATGTAGGACACATTACAAGTGAACACAGTATCCAAGAAGTAGTCTAATGGGTGCTATGCAGAGGAAATAGTCATTTTCCTTGACCTTCTGGCTATGCTCTTGCTAGTGCAGCACCCCCCAGTTAACCTTCTGTGGGAATATAGCACAACATTGGCCAGGAGGAACTATAGACATGCTCAAGTGACCTTATAGATGGGGTGTAGACAAATGCATAAATCATGCTAATCATTGCCTAGTCCTGTGTGCTTAACAAGCAGAACCTTTGTTTTTAACTAACATAAGCCTGTGAATCTCAGGACCATAAAATGTAAGTGAGATTCCAGCCCTGCTGCAAGAAAGATCAAAGACTCTGCTTTCCTGTGATAAATACAGGCAAAGCGGAAGTTTAGACACGCGCTTTTGAGCTAGGACCAACCTCTGTAGTGCCTGTGTTGCCATTTAGATTCCCTCTGCCCAGGTGCTAGTTTTGGAGTTGCCCCAGATTATGGGGTAATGGGTATAAATTTATTTTTGTCATTTTATCTGTGGCTTTGTGGTTGTTGCTGCACTCTGCCTGCGTTCAGCCCACATACACTCACTCTAGCAAGAGCGCAATGTTTACTCATGTTGAACTTGTCATTCCCTACGACTCCGAATTTCTCTTCAGCAAAACTTCAGCCTGTGAGGTTGACCTATATTGATGCACACTGTTGTTCCATTCCCAGTGCAGAATCTGGAATTCACTTTTGTTGAAACTCACGAGACTTCTGTTGGTTCATCCCTCCAGTTTATAGAGGTCTTTTGGAATGGCAGTCCTGGTACCCAGCATATTTATCCTTTGTACAAGTCTGTCCAGTTTAATTAATCTTGATGATTTTCAATTGAGAAGGACAACATATAATGTTATACCCATTGCTTCCTAGACTGTAGGAAAATTTAAAATATCAACCAGACCTTCACTTTATTTTGATTATAGTTCGGAGTGAGAACTAACTGTAATTATTTCATGCTATTTTATTTTCCTAATAAGACTTTCTAGATATAAAATTACGTGTATATTGCTAGATTTAAAGGAGAGAAATCTAAGTAAGAACATAATGAGTTAAAATATGGGCTTTCTGGGAAAAAAAAAAAAAAGAACAAACAACTCACAAAATTTAAAAGTCAGATGTTATGAAAACCTGACTCGAATGGTGCTAAATAATGACTGAGTAATAGAACACAGATAGGTGATTATCTATGATATTCATAAACTCCAAATTATTTAGGTTGGTAAAGTGATCATATTTTAAAATACAAATTGAGATGAGGTAAAGACATAGGAACATATGGTTTTTTAGCTCTGAAAGAGGAAACAAGGAAGATTTTTTGACTGAAAACCTCAAATCTGGGGCCCAAAGACCTATACCCACCTTTGCTTTTATCTTTTCTTATAAGTTTCTGATCAACTGCTATTCAAAAAAGTTGCAATAATCTGTTTTGTTTTTTTCCTTTTATGAGAATGAGAAGATGCCATACACTAAGCTGCCATACTTAACAAATTATTTTCCTCAACAATAAAACACCTTACATTCAAATATAGCACTATATTCAAATCTTCTTTATATGAAAAGCACTTTAGGAGTCTAGGATTAGAAAACAAAGGAAATCAGGCTCTCTATGATTTATTTACACAAAAGCCAAATTTTCCACTGGAGCTGACAGTGAAGTCCACAGATTTTTATGAACGGGAAGTGATTTTAACTTCTACTGTTTGCATCAGAATAAACACAATCAATCAAATCTATTTTTTTTTTCCAATGGCTACTGCCTGTTACCAAACTAAAGGAATTCCCTTTGAAAATTTTTTTTGACGGAAAGAAATCTAAAAAATGTTGAACTACTGGGCAGTCACCACTCTCCTAGAGAGTAACTATCCCTTTTACTGATTTCCATGTGTGCCTCCTGCTTCAAAAGAGAGTACTCAGGAAACTGTCCTTTATTTAAAATATCTACAAACGTTCTTCCCCAGAAGGAAATTTGTTTAGCAACTTGAAGAGGTATGATATGCAAGTTTTCTTAGCATGACTCCAGAAGTGCAGGTAAATACCTTTACAATTAAGGTACTAGTGGTCCTCTTTACAACAAATTTTTTCAGCAGTAAAACTTTACATAATTTGTACACCTCCAAGAGTAACCGCAAGTAAGTACCAACAATCAGTAACAAAATGTTATCTATATTCCCTACACCTCCAGCTCATTTCCTTTCTTTTTGAAAGGGATCGACTTAAAATTTCAGGTTTTTCCTTACTTCCAATACTGTCTGGTAAAGGTAGCAAATTTTCAGTCTGAATTAATGAAAATGACAAAGAACTGAATGCCTGTTTATCACTTTTTATTCTCTTGAGTTAAGCATCATCCCTAACATGAACCTTTTATGTAGATTGAATGATGTCTTCTGCCCCTGTAGTTATGAATATAGATGAATGACAGAAATATATGTAAAAGTACAATACACAGTATATAATATCTTGCAATATTTATAATATAATGATATATAATAAATAACAGATAATATATAATATATAATATAAATACATAATGCTCAGTATGCAATATAATTTTAATATAACATAGATAATGTAATTTTGTATCTTATTTTAAATAATAACATCATAATTCTGTTTTTTTTCAGACAGCTTTTTCTTTTTCCATGTTCTTATATTGCTTTTAATGAAGGAGAAGGGAAATTTTCTTTAATATTTTAAAGTACCACTCAGTCTCATTGTCATCACTGACCTAACTGTATTGTGTAGTTCACAGAAAAATATTTTTGCATTTTTGTTCATCTCACACTTTCACAAATTTCCACTGAAGGCGAAGGAAAAGAGACCACAACACTGGCCAAACAAAACTAAATAAAATATTAAGACAGAGGTCACAGAATCCTTAATCACTCTGCACTGTACATATACAAATACATCTGCCTTCCACCTTCACAGAGTTAACCAGTCAAGATAAGAACAAGCTGCTGAGTTCACAACACAACTGACATCAGAGAAAAATGTATTCTGTACTCCACTTCAAGAGGTCTTCGATAATGAAAACCTTGAGGACTTCTGAAGTGTGTTGAATGCAGTTATCTATTGTGACTTGTGTTTTCATGAAAACAAAGACAGAACTATCCTTTTGTACAATTTGATTTATCTTCATGGTTGTGATTTTAAAAGCCTGAGCTTGAATTTAATTGGAATCACTAGAATTTTGGTTCCAGTGCCACTGGCATCTGAAGCAGTAGTATTTTATAACCACTGGCATCTGAAGCAGAAGAATTTTGTAACTTAAAAAGGTGATATATTTTAATATAAAACACTTGTAAATTTAAATATTGCTTAAAATCAGTCTACACTGATTTGGTCTTCATATGCACTTTCTGCAAGGCTTTCCTAGAAGCTAGGAAATGCTGTGTTATCTGACTAGATATCTGTCTAAAAGCCACATTTTAAAGAAAGAGTATTGTTTCAATGGTAATCAGTGTCATACGAACAATACAAAGGTTAGAAAGATCCTTTAAAGGCAAGTAAGAAGTAATTTACATTCATAAGGAGCTTCCTCTTTTACCAATTAAATGGCTGGCTTATGCTTTAAGGGAAAGTTTCATATTTTTTAAAAAGTATATAAAATATTAATTTACTCTCAAAAAAACTGTAAGTATCTTTAACTCAAAAATTCTTTGCCTTAGTGATGCCTTCTGGCAGTAGAAACTGCTGATTAATTATGCATTTAGAAAAAAGACCTACTTCTTTTATCTATTTTTGAGCAAGCCTGTTCATAAGTAAATTGCACCACAGGAATCAAGATCTGAATCTGCCTTTGCTTCTAACTTTATATTGTGCATTGCATTTTCACTGAACACAAAAGATGTAATGCAGTGGGAAAGTAAGCCCCAGTCCAACAATGACAAAAGCATAAATTACAGCCTCCGTCAGAAATGGAAACAAAGATAAAAGAAGTTTTTGCGGGGCAAAATCCAAAGACAGCAGCACCATTTATTATTATCTCTAACAACCTAAATGCAGCGGGGAATCTCCTGGGCAGGTTACACTGCTCACCTTACTAACAAGAATCGCCTTTGACACCAACCAACTCAGGTATTTCCTTTGGCCTAGCAGCACTATCTTTACCTTGTGTGAAAGTGATACCGCTGACCTCATTTTGCTCAATGAAAGTGAAGGACACTCTGATATCCACCCTCCCAACCTTCCTTCAACATAGGGCAGTAGTGACAGACAGTAGCCTCATGTTGTGGACACCCTGTAGCTCCTGAGTCACAGAAGCTGCAGAAGGACATTCTCCAATTTGCCTTCTAAGTATCTCCAAGTAAGAAAAAAAAAAAGGCACTCCTACACAGCAATATTTCCAATTAATTTTCTGATTGGACATTAGTGTAAGAAAACCACAAGATATACGGAAATAAAACTTTCTATTTGAATGGTCCAGAAATCAAACTGAGTTAATAATTAAAATGCAATATATTGTGAAAATGCAAGATTACTTTGAAGGGCGAAGAGAGAAAAAATATGAAGTTTTGAAGCAAAACCTTGTCAGCCCAGCAAGACATAGCTGTTTATATTACTATTTTTCTTCTGTTTTCCCCAAGCCCAGAAGCATTTAATTAACACTCCATGCAGAAGATGTTGTTTGAAGTCATAGCACTAATAAAATCAATGGCAAAGCTGTCAGTGACTTTGTGAGAGACAGAATTTCACTAGCAGTTCCTCTAGAAGTTGTTCTGAATTAGTTTTCTTAATTTTCCTATTGTTGTTGTTGTTGTTATTATTTTCATCATTATTATTGTTGTCACTATTATTAAATATTAACTAATTTTCCTGATCAAGATGTGAAAGAATATATTTTAGATTTTATTAGGCATGAAAGAAATTAGATCTACAGAGGCAGAATATAAACATATGTGGAAGGTGAGAGCATCTGCTTCATAAAAGTGACACCATCAAGGACCTCTTTGGTGTAAAGTGGGTAATAAGTAAAGGAGGAAGTGAGAAACAAGAAGACACTGAGACATAAAGACGATAGACAAGCGTCTGCAGAGACAGTGCCAAGGACAAAGTCTCCAGTCACCAAACAGTGGATCATTAAGAAACTCCAGGTGCAGTTTTAGAGAGGAACAGGCTGGGCTTTGTCAATCATAAGAAGAGGGCGACAAGAATACAGGGATATGGGATGTCAGTGTGACTATGCAAAACTTAGGAAGAAGTGTGCGGAGGAAGGGGACGGGGAGGAGCGAAGCAGTAAGAGACACACAGGGCTGTGTATAAGAGAGTCCAGTTTTGTGGAGACTGGCTGGTCAGCAGGATTGTTTGACACAGCTCTGCACCTGTTGTCTCCTTAAATCCTGTGACACATCTCCCCATGCCACCTCCTTTGTTATCTCCTGTGAGGATAAATTCTGTAGGATTGAGGTGCTGGTTGGTGAGAGTGAGAGTGGATTTGGGGCCAGACACTTACAGTTAGATGGGGACACAGGTACCCTGGCATAGTGGTGTCAACATCTGAAGTCAGTGGGAACTCAGGGACAACCTTTGAACAGGTTGAGGACTCAGCCTCAGGTGCTGGGTAAAAACAATATATGTCCTGAACATCAACTACAGGAGGACAGTGTGACCAAGGCAAATGAAGGGCTGAGTGCCAGGTGCCTGGTGCTGGCTGTTGGGATGGAAGGCAAGTTATATTTCCCCTAAACGTGGTATTGGGCAGGGCCATCAGGCCAGCAGTGGGTCTGTGCCAGTATTTGGGAGAACCCATGAGCGTGGGGTGGCTGTGAGACAAATATCTGTTTATTGGTGAGAACCAGGAGGGACTTGTGTGTGATGTAGGGATCTGTGGGGCAGGTAGGAGTTCCCAGGATCTGGGCACAGGTATGAGATGAACAGAGGAGCACTACTACTATTCAGGTGATCTGTGAATGTACATGTGCTTGTGATTTTGGAGAGTGTGTGTGTGGCGAGTGTGTGTTCATGTGTATGCATGCTTGCACTAGTGGCCTTCAATCCTGACCAGTCAACTAAGAGACATTTGACTGTCTCCACTTGTGTTATGTGAACACCTCATGTGGGTGATGCTGAAGGCAGAGCTGTGTCTATGACGATATGTGTAGTTGGAGCTGTGTTATTCTGGGTGTGCATACGTATCTGTGTATGTTTTGTTGTGATACAGGCTGCTGGCTGAACCTGCAAGCAAGGAAGTGGCAGCCGTATCCCGAAGCCTGGACAGAGACCCTGCGCCATGGTGGGAGGAAACCTTGGTTCTGCAGCTCCTAGAGGCTGTGTCTGCCTACAGCATCCCTTAGCACAGAGAAAGGGCAAAAACGGTATTGGCTAAAATTATGACTTTGCTATTCTTTGAAGAATTTCTACATAAGAAGCATATATAAAAAACTATCTAATAAACAGAGGAGTTAATAAACTTTAATTTGAACCTCAGAACCTCCATTGCTATAACCGATGCTTACATGTCATTTAATAACTGGTTTTGATGTATAATAGCTGTCTTGAATCCATAGGTTTCCTCCAATGGCTTATACCTTAAATCTACCCTAGAATTTCCTAAGCTCTTCCACCACACTTGTCTTTACCTACCACAGTTTACGTGCTCTCTGCAGTACTTCAGTAATTTTTACCTTGAGTTTCTTGCATATTTGGTTTTTTTCCCTCCTTGCAGCTTGCCCAGGAACATATGATATCCTTTTTTAGCAAGTCAAAAAGTGACAGTGGACCCCCTTACTTTCACTTTCATATTTTTAAATATTTATATTCGAATTGTATTGTAACAGAAAAAGTTAAAGATAGATAGAAAAAGATAGAACTCAAGAACAAACTAACATGCAGTATGCCTTTCTATGCCTTGACTAAATGTCCTCAATTCAAGCCTGTTTTGTGGACAGTTGAAAAATTACTCTATTGTGTCCTTTCCACCACATTGTAGGCAGGCTGAAAATACATAGTATAAATTTGACTCATCTGAAGCATATTTCTATAAACAAGTAGAGGCAATACATGCAGACCGTGGTACGAGATGTACTCGTTACTATTTTCTCTAGGTGATGCTTTCAAAAGCTAGCTATTCAGTGGCATGGCCTTGTCTCGACTGAAAACCACAAAAAAATCAGGAATCTTATATTAAGAGTACTTCAATCAAGAAACATGACAGGTTTGACATTTAAAATGTGAATGATGTGACAGTCACAACAAGATACATCGTACATCTACATCAGTGGGTTTATACATTTGCAAGAAGTCTGAATTATGCCTCCATGAGCAGGTGGTGTTTTCAATGTGAAACTCTTCCAGAGCTATCACTCACACGACAAAAAAATATATCCTTTCATAGTTGACAGTTTTTATATCAAGTACTGCTTGAAAGCAGGCAAAATCTGATGAAACATCATGCAACAGGTCGTATCTAGGTAAACCTACCTCCATATGTTCACCATGGTAAATTGTGAAGACTGTATTTTATCAGTAGACAAAATAAGGTGGCTTTTTTGCCTACTGCTATTTTTATGTCAGCTATACACATTTCCTTTAAGGAAACAAAAATACCACTTATTTATGTTTCAGGAGATTTATTTATTTGTTACCAATGGTATATGTATTCCATGTTCTTATAACACTTAACCAAATAATAATGAGAATTTTCTTATGATCAATGCGAAGTAAGTAAGGATATAAGACCAACCAATATGAGAAGCCTAATTCCAGTGATGTACGGAAACACCTAAAATAGAATATGGATATAAATAGAAAAACAAAATATAAAATTTTCACCTAAAAATATGCTCAGTCGCAGGCCAAGTCCAGAAGTAAGTACACACTATATGTGTACTCACTGTATCACCAATGAGAATATTTCAGCATGTTACTGTTATTCCATCCTACTGTCAGCTTGGTATATAACTAGTTTTCAAAAGAAACAGATGAGATTCTGAATACTTCCCAAACATATATTAACTGAAATGTTATACAATTTTACTTTCTCATATGTGTGCTCTCAATGTAAAACTAAGTGAGCTAGAGAATTTGTGGAACTGAAGCAAAAGAGGCTTAGAATTTATTTCAATTAAAAATCTATTAAAATATATAAAAACTACGGAAAACAAGTGGAAGAAGGTCTTGAAAATTTAGCTAAATATTGAGGATATCACTTAAGAAGGTAACGTAAATAATGGGATGATATTGATTGAGGAATATAAATGAAATACTTTAGAAAATCTGAGGTGTTTTATGCCTGGCAAAACACTTCAAAATGGACAAGACTGATAATGTGAATAGGAGAACAGTAACAGTTATATAGGATTTACTGTGGAAGGAGTAATCTGATAATATCTTCTGAAAGAAGTGCCACATGACATAGCAGGTCAATAACAACTAGTTTTGCTAAGTGTGTCAAGCTGAAGATGATGCCATGATAGAAGAATATAACTGGAGAGTATTAAAACATCAGACATTTCAGAATTTACACGTGTTAGAAAAAGGTATGGGCAGAGAAAGGTGGATGTATAAGGGAAGGAGTCCTGCAGGTGTAGATCTGTGGGTCCAGCTGAAGTGCTATGGGATGCTTGAAAATAATGTTGAAAGAATGACACAGAGAGATAAGTGGAAAAACCCCAAACATAAAATTCTATGTGGATTTCAAAACCAAAGTTCACACTAGTTTGTAAGAGTTAGTTTATTTGCTAGACAAGAATGAAGTACTACTCAAACATTTAATGTGGCTCCTCATGGGAAATTGCGAGGGCTTTGAATATGGGAATTGGCACAAGAATGTAAAATGCGTAAAATTATCAAAATTGAGGAACTGGAAACAACCATGATTTGTGTTATAAAAATATCGAACTAGAAGAAAATGTCTGTTGGAAGTTTTTAAGTATTTATTTTGGGACATATCTTGCTTAATATTTTCATGTTACTGACTTAAGATTAACAATGAGAGATTACTTTTCTTTATGCCATAAGTTTGGAAGATAATATCGAAACAGAGGAACACTGAGATATTAAGCAGAAATACCACAATGAACTTAAAACCTGGAATTGTATGCTACGGTTTATGTATATTAAAGTGCTACATGAAAGCATGCAGCTGCAGACTTAAAGCAGTTACTTGGAGGTTGTTACACTGGTTAATTTTTAGCGCAGAACTCCTCAACATGGCCTACAGAGAAAGAGGAGAAATAATTGGGTCACATGTGACCCTAAGATCAGAAAGACTCATTTCTTCATACTTAAGTCATCTGTTGACTGATTTGTACTCTTTAGAGTAAAATTTCACTTGTCTGAAGCGTAAATACCTGCCAACATCAAGTATTCGTGTTTACATAATTTACATAAATGCCTAAACCTTCCTTGAATTATAGTCAACTGAAACTGGATTATGTCCCAACACTGTGCTTGTGGATTAAATATATGATTGAATTACCTGAGGGGCTGCGGACACGGGAACTATCTATCCAGAGCAATTCCGTACAGAGATGTTATTGTTAGAGACAGAAAACAGAATTAGAAGGATCTTTGCCCTATCTCATTTCTAGTTTTCTATATTTTTGTTAACTACGTTTTCTTCTGAATTTAAAAACATTATTTAAGAAAACTTCAGAAATGCTTTAATGCAAGTATTGCATGTCTTTGTACACAATACCAATTTTCTAGTGAGTACAGAATAATGTGCCCTAAAAATCCATTGCCTACTTAAAAAGCTGATAAAATAATAATGCATATGAATAAAAGCTGTTCAATTTGAAATACATGGGCTGCCACATTACTGATTCAATCAAAATCAATAAAATGAAATAAGTGTTTAAGTTAATTTGGCAATTCACTTTATTTTAAAATCTGCATTGAAACTATTTTTACTAGATACTTCAATGGACCGGTCTCCTAACATTTTCCCTCACACAACTCAACAAAAAGAAGAATCTAGAAAAAAGAATCATAGACTGTTATTGTATCTTTTCCCTTCTTTCAGACAAGATCTTTCACATTGAATTTTCTTGGCCTTGAGAAAATTTGAGATAAAAAAGAAAAAAAGTAGAATAATCAAACAGATGTAAATCTCACTGAAATTCATAAGTAAATCTTTAATCAAATAAATCTCAGTTAATATCAATTTTCATTACCAGTCTTGAGGTCTGCCGCATTTTTCAGAAAGGTTCCTTGAGGTTCAAAAATCTTTTGATATCCTTGACCCCACCTTAAAGCATTCATTTTTGCTAGGAAATGTGAGGTTTTTTTGAAACATTAGAGAAAGCAAGCCTGTCGTCCCTGTTCCCAGTCATTGCAGTAGATTTCTGTCCTTCATCATTATTCTGTCCCTCAAGAATGAGAAAATGCATCACATTTAATATCCTACCAGCAATGACAACTGATATAAAGCACTGGAAGCATTCAGACCAAGTCACTGGCGACAAGCAGAATTTCAGGCCTAAATACCATACGGAGATGTAAGCCAAGCTAAAAGTATAAATGCGTGGTTTGTGGTTAGTTATTTTAACATGTGTGAGTGAGTGTATGTGTGTGTAAGAACAAAGGGAATTTTTGATATGAAAATATTTTGTGAACTGGAAAATTTGTATCAGTACTGAAGAAATAAGTTTATACATAAATGCACCTTTTAGCATGTTCCAGTTTTTTTATATCTTCTAAAAACTAATAATAATATTTAGCACTGGTGCTTTCCTTCCTTCTTTTATTTCCTGATAATTTTGGAACACTCATCTTGTCCGACTCGTCCTACTGATAGATAATTTTTGTTAAAAATAAGATAGCAATAAAACTGTGATTACATAGCTAAATGATTCATCTCTAGGACTCAAAAGAAATTCTTTTTAATGACTGACTGAAGAACGTACATAGAACTCTGTGGTTCACAAGAAAATCTCTGCCTAAGAAAAATGCATAATCTGATTTACTGAAGAAATTCCTCTAAAAGAAGGACATTGTAACCTCTTAAAAGAACATATGTATTTTTCCACATATTTTATTGCTTTCAGAAACAAAAATGGAGTTGAGTAGATAGTGTATGCAAAACCTAAAGTGTCGTTATTGCATCTCTGTCATCTACTTTTATCCTAGATGTTCATTAATCTGGCAGCAGCCCAACTAACCTGTTAGAGCTGCTGTGAAGAGGACGTAGTGTCCAATATAATTAATTACATTTTTCCCCTTTTCTTTCATCCTCACAGAAAAAAAGACTAATGTTGGTCTGTTTTCTTATTCTGTCAATGATAGATTGCATATTAGGGCTATTGTCAACTAGCACACGAATGAATAACAAGTTAATTGCAGAGATAACATATCCAAAAGCTGCACGATTGTTAAAAGGTAGGGAAAGATAATACTTTTGAGATCTGGCTCATTAATTAAAAGAAGACCCCAATAAACAAAGGGTTAAAATCTGCATTAGTTTTTCTGGCAGGAATGAAAGTTTGGGAACACAGCAAACAGAGACTATTTCTACAGACTGAGGACCTAATGCAAGGATCAAAATCTAATTTAATGGAAAGATTTCTATTGTGGAAGTCTTTGTCTTTAAATTCTTCAGACTGTCTTTTCTAAGGGAAGTACAAATTACCTGTTTAAAATATCAAGCTAAAATAAGTTATTAAAGGTCATATTGGAATCTGATTGTTTGCCTGTTACAGAGCCAATATTAAAACAAATCTTACCTCAAACTTCTTTTGCTATGCTTATATGAGGTTCCTGGTCTTTTAATTTCCCTCAGATTCACCTTGAATAGACTCCTTAAACAGAGCTTTGTGTTTCTGTGAGACAAATGTAAATAACTCTTGCTCTTCTCTTCTAGTAATCTGATTCTTGGTATCAGGTAAGAAGCTAGGACACGAATGAAAGATGACTATTTGGCTTTTCATTGGCTGTAGGTGGTGTATGCATCTGTTAATATATTTTGTAATACTGGTTTTACAAGTTTGTTTGGACTCCTAAATAGCAATAATCTTCATTGTCAGGTGTTAGTTGCAGTTTCTGTGATATTACAGGGGTATGTTGTAGCGAAGCTTGGATATGTGTGTGAGGAATTCCCCAGCAAATATTAATTCAACCTGACCTTGAACACCTCCAGGGGTGGGGTGTCCATGACTTCTCTGGACAAAAAGAAAAACTCAAAGATCATTCAATTCTAGTCTAACTAAAGTTAATGATTACTTAATTCTAGAAAACCTTGAAAGTTACTATTGGTTTCATAGAATTTTGGCTTAAGTTTTTCAATACAAAACATTTGAATGTTAGGCCAGAAATACTGAATTTGAGTTGAGTATATGCTAGATCTGGCCTTGTTTAAAGTCCATTTCTTATTTGGTGTTGAGGTAAGATTCAAGAATGCCTCTGTCTCTCTTCCTCCTGCACATCCTCTTCTTCTCTTATTATCATTATTATTACTATATATTTGTTGTGGTTTGATTGAATTTTTCTTCCTCTTGCCAACAAAGGGAATTTCAGCAGACGCAAGAGGGGTTGGGGGGAGGACATTTCCAGGGAAACTGGGACAGAGGTCCGTTTTCCTCTCAGACGGCAGTGGCAGCAACGGCAGCGGCAGTCCCTGAGTGCATACGTTTTGCAATCTCTGAAGGAAAGATCATCTGAATCTTCCACAACTCTGGCAGAACTCGCACTAAGCTTCCATCTCCCTCCCCCGCCCTTCCCTGGTCATCACGTATCTTTATATATTATTATATATTATTATTATTATTATTAATATATATAATTGAAAAGTAGTTGTAAAAATATAATCCATTATGCATGCATGCCCATGAGCGAACCACTCCTCTGTAGAATGAATTTGCAATGACCAGAAACCAAGAATGTATGCATTATAAGGTCATCAAACAAGACTATATCGGAATCTATGGGGCTACAAGAAAGGCATTACAGGACCTCAGATAATGCCGTATAGACCATTGCAACCCTGGAACTACATACCATCTTTTTATCTTTCAATGACAACAGCAGGAGCCTACAGGCATTGTTTTCTACTGAGTTTTTTAAACAACTTTTTTACAGCAGGCCTTTCTCCTCATTACAATAATTTCCATGGACTGAGGTGAGTCCCAAAGGAAATAAAACTCAGCTATTGTCAAAGTGAATGGTTCAGTATCCAAGAAAAACTCCTTCAACATTTCAGAGTCAGAAGTCTGTGACTCCCAGCACTTCAGCCCCCCTGGATCTTCTCTCAGGATAACCACAGCACCCAGGGAAAAGAAAAAATTGCCCAAACACCACTGAAGGACACTTCAGACATCTTTGAACAATCTTTCAGGCAACAATCTTTTAGTCCATCATGCATCCTTTAGACCTTCTTTTTTCAGACATACTTGGCTAATAGAGATATTACTAACACTAAACTTGCAGGATTTCAGACATTGTAGCCCAAACGACTAATCCATAATGGCTGCAGCAAAAGCCACCTTTTCTCATTGGACTATGCCTCTTTAAAAGATGATTCCTCCCATATTTTTCTACCTTTGACTAAGAATATCAGAATCTGGAAACTGTGCTTCTCTTTTTAGCCATATATCTTACTTCTGCTTCTGCAAGAGAGGTACTTTCTATTGCAGTATCTCAACTATGTGTATTTTTCTTTCCTCTTCCACCCCACGTGGAGGAGCCTTCTCATGTATCTTACAGATGGATGAATCCACAGGTGATAAATTTTTGTATTTAGTGTGTTAAAAAGTACCACACCATTTACCTAACCTTCCACACTCCCAAGGCTGTTCCAATGTTATTTCTACACATTATTTGTCTACACGGTGGTACAGACTTCAGCAACTTCCACTTTTACAATCAAGTAAACAAAAATCTGAGGACTGTGTCTAGTATTTAAATTATTTGAAAAATGCCATACAATGAAGAAAGAAAAGTTTCGGATTTTAGTTACTCACTGATGTAATATATGATAGGCTTTTTGCAAACTAACATTTCTTAGATCAGCACAACAACGATATTATCAACATACTGAAAAATACATTCAGAAAACTTTCAAGCAGTGAACAACTTTTATCGAAAAAATGAGTCAATATCTTGAATATTTATTAACAAAATGAAATTATCTTACTTTGATAACCCTCATTTTAAAAGGTACTAGGGTTGTGTACCACAGTGATTTGAGAAACCTCATACCCGAAGTATGTGCATATTCATAGTCATTTATTCAGAGCATATGGTAAATCCTGAAAAAGTCAAGTTTACCTGATACTGCTCTAAAGAACATATGGAACTGGTCATAATCCCTCAACTGCCCCAATTTTTGCAATCACACTAAGCCACTGAGAAATCATTTAGCTATAAGACAGGTACATTTAACAACAAATTAAACCTACTTCTCTAATGAATATTAATTAAATAATGTAATATTTTCCTTGGATTTTTTCTTTTTTGTTTGCTTTGTTTCTTTACAGGAAAAGTGGGGTTTTTTGTTAGATTTTTTGTTGGAGTTTATTTATTACTTATTTTTTTAAAAAAAGTAAAATTATTTTTTCCAAAACAAATTAATTCATAAGATTTTCTCTAAATTTTCTTCTTTTTGGTAGGTAATGGAAAAGATTTTTGATAAATTTTGTTATCTAGAAATGAAGAATTCCCTTAAATTATTTTTTAAGTCTTTAAGGAAGGAAAAAGTGTATTTTTCCAGAGTTTTGTCTGGAAAATTATTCTTTTTCCCATTCAGTTCCTAAGTTATTATACAGTAATTTCTTCCATTTTGATATAGTTATACAAGGTAAGCTACATTAGTAAAGTGTGTAGTAGGCACCACTAAATACTATAGCACAACTAGACAAATCAACTTTCACCTATTTTCAGAATAATTTTATACAATAGTTGTACAATAAAGTGATGTTTATTTCCAGATTTTGACACATGTTTTAGTCAATAAAGTCTTTCGTTTTTTTCACCACACTCACTTTTTTTTTTTACTTCTAAGCCAGTCTGTCTACATTTCTATGGCTCTAGCATAGTCTCCTTCTGATTTCAGATCCTTTATGGTGTTGACTACATGTTATTTGTCTGCAGACCCAGGAGAAAATTCAAAATTATCACAGAACATCTTTACAATGTTATGAAAATTTTGCATCTTATTCTGTATTTTAGGAAACGGTACATCCACCTATTAGTTCAGACTGACAAATCATTGTTAGTGTCTAACGTACATGCAGTGGCTAAATTCACCTAGAAAATATCTTATCACACTATGTTCTCATAGCTGATGAAATAAATTACAGCCTGCTGAAAGCTAAGGAGAAAGGACATAAAATTGGCAACACAAATTATCATCTTTCTGCTTTTTTCTGTGTGGTAACTGAACCATACATAGTTTCCACATTAAGAATCTCAATTTGAAAAGAGAGAGAGAGAGAGAGAGAGAGAGAGAGAGAGAGGAACTGAGGAATCAAGTATGAAAATTGTGAGGTTTAATGGAATGAATAAATAACACAAAATATATGAGAAAAGAAGGAAAATAAGATAAGTAAGGAAGAAATGTAAAATATAATGAGGCTAAGACAAAGTGGCAAAACAAAGTGGGAACTGAAAAAGACAACATTTGCAGAACTGAAATTACGTAAGACATGATTTTGTTATTATCTCTTTTTTATTTTTGACAAAAACCCCTGTCAGATTAGAAGACCCACTGCTAAAACAAATAAACCTCAGGGTATGATAGAAAATGAAAAAAACAAGATGAATGCCTACAATATTGTAGGTTTTTGTTTGTAACTATCCTGCAGTAATCATCTGCTTTATCTTCCAGATTTGTCTCTAAAACCCATTCTCAGTTTTCACACTATACACCTATCTTGTGCCCCAGACATGAAATTCTTACCTTCTTGCATTTATTTAGTGAATTTGTACTTTTTTTGATATGCATTTTTTTCAAGTCCTTTGAAGCCAATATTCTACTTTATTAATAGTTTGAATGCAATGCAAAATATAAAAATACACATTGTTATTTTTCTTTTTTTTTCACCAGACTTCTCAGTATAACAGATGAACTTTTGTATAGCAACAAGATTTTCAACTAGTAATACAAATAATGGGATGGCCTTAAAACTTTACATTATTTGGGGGATTTTAAATTCTAAAAGGGGTAATATTTGGTTTACACCGGGACAGATATTTTTCAGAAAAGTAATTCTTTACAACTGAGTATGAACAGGCTGAGAGATTAATTAGACATAAGAGTGTTGCTAATCGTAGTGTTATGACCAGTGAACTAATGAACTTTTCCTGTCTGCTTGATTGTAGAATCCAATTGTGCCTTCAGTATGTGCATATTTAGAAAGAAAGAGAGGGAGAAGAAATATCTGTGAAGGATTCATCGGAGACATCTCCTGATCATTACTCTGTTTTTTTCATAGTAAATAAAGCCTGAAGGAAACAGTTCACTCACAGAGTCCCTTGAAGAACTGTAAAGATGTCAGATAAGTTCTTTCACTGGGTCTGGTAAGACAATGACATCATTTTTTCCCTGATGATGTTGTGTGAATCAAAGGCTTCTTTACTTACATCTATACGTATATCTCTTCCATTAAAGGAAAGATTCAGTTTCCTATAACGTCAGAATGAGTTTATGGGACAGGAGAAAGGCAAAGAACAGGGCATTCTTTTTGCTAAAAGGATCTTCCTGGCTACTAAAGGCTCAAGAGAAATACTTCTTGGGCTAAAATTGAGACTATGCATGCAGTTTCTTTATTACTTAATCTTTTTTAACAGCCTGAGATGATTACAACTGCCCATCTCTGATGCCAGTAGCTCAAAACATGCAACTTGCAAAACTGATACCATATAAGCATTTGGGAAGGTATTAACATGTTCCGAAGTCACATTAAGGAAGCCAGAATGATTTGGACTAAGACAGGGTTATTTAAACACAGTATCATAGTATCACAGTATCATAAGGTTGGAAAAGACCTTTGAGATCATCGAGTCCAACCTATGACCCAACACCAACACCTACTCCTACTAGTCAACTAAACAGAAACCCTTTATAAATATCAAATATAAAGGAAAAATGTAGAAGATAAACGAATTTCTCTGGTGTGATATGACTAGTATCCTATTTGAAAAGACATTAAGGAATTAAGCGTCCATTTTGTATCCATGCTTGTGCAATATTTTGTATGTGACAGCAACAATGTGATTTCTTTTTTTTACTTTTCTTATTTATTGCCTCTTCATCTAGACCATCACCTAGGCCAAAGACTTTTGCGTCTAGTCTTCCACATCTTTAAGATGTAAATAAATAAATAAATAAATAATATATTTAAGCAGAAAGTAGACTGACATTTCTTCTGGGCAACGACTATCTTTCATGCAGAAAATAAGGACATAAGACTGTTGCTAGAAACTTAAAGTACTTTTCTGAGCTTCTAAATAATTCTTTTTTGACATTGTTGTTCTTGGAACACAGATAGGAGTTGGAGTTGGACAAAACAACCAGAGTGAGAATGCCCATATTTTTGTGTGTAGAGTCCAGAGTGGCTACCTGAAGTCTGGTTCTGATATATTCTGCAAGAAAAAAAGAGTTCATTTCTGATTAAAATCTTAGTCATAGTTGCTTCCCAAACAAATTAAAAAAACCAATCCAAAAGCCTTGAATAATCCCCCAGAACACAGTAATTGAGATTCTAGGCTATTAAATAATAAGATTTTCTGTGTTTTGTATATAGTCTTACATGATAATACACAAATGTGTTGCTTTCTAAACACCTAGTGTATCACTAGGTTTTGAACAACTAAATTCAAATTCTGAAATAAATAAAAACCCAACAAATTAATTTTTTGATGAGGATACAGTCTTGAATTTTGAATTTAACTATCACGTTTAAGGATGATTTTAATTCATGGTATTTTATCCTCCCTTTTAAATGATTTCACTATCACATAGTTTTCTTCCTTTTTAAAAAAAATACATTTGCTTTTCATCTTGATACATTTTTAAACTTTAGTTTTAAATCCTACAATAGAAGTGAATAGGTGTGTGTTTTACTTCTTTGAATCTCCTATGCTTCCATCTGGTTTAATGTTTAACTTATAGTCTCTGTATCTTGAGAAACTGAAATAAAATTTCCTTATTTATTCATTCACTAATTCCAGACCTTATTTGCAATAGATTTCACTATTTCACAAATTTTCAATTGTCCAAGCACACTGAAATTTCTTACTAAAAATTATTTTTAAACACGTGAATAAAAGAGAATTTTACAATTAGGTAAATGAATTTGTGAAAGTCTTATCTACATTAATTTCTCTACTGAATCTCTGGGTATTCAACAGTAGAGATTGAAGACTATTTTATTAATTTATTCTGAAATCCAAGTTTACCACTGCTTTTAGATACAATGCTAGAATTTAATCGTAAACTAAACTCCTCAAAATCAACGAATTTCTTTTCACTTAGAATCATAGAATCATAGAATCATAAGGTTGGAAGAGACCTCTCAGATCACTGAGTCCAACCGTGCCTGTGTCCCTACTAAACCATGCCTCACCACCCTATGTATAACAAGAGAATCTTAATAGTACAAGGTGTGAGTCTCTCCAAGTCAAAAACCAAAAAACCCTAGTACTCGTGAAAAAATATTCCAACATTAGTATAACTATCAGTGAAACAATCTTAATTTCCAATGAATTTATAACAACTGATTAATAGAGATTGGTTACTTACTAAACCTCAAATAAAATCTGGAAACCACGTTATGGAGAATAAGAACAAATTATCTTTTGAAAAATCTACCTGCAGTAGACTATGCATATCATGTAGGACCACAAAAATATCCGTATTTTTGCAAAAGAAATTCTACATAAATGTAAGAAAATTTCATAATCTATTATAATATTCTTCATTAGTGACAAAATAGTAACATTATAGTGTCACAGTATCACAGTATTACAAGGTTGGAAAGGACCATTCAGATCATTGAGTCCAGCCTATAACCCAACACCAACACCTACTCATCAACTACACCATGGCACTAAGTGCCTCATCCAATCTCCTCTTAAACACCTCCAAGGACAGCGTCTCTACCACCTCCCCGGGCAGGGCATTCCAATGGCCAAACCCCTTTCAGTGAAGAATTTCTTCCTAATATCAAGCCTAAACCTCCCCTGGCGAAGCTTGAGACCGTGTCCTCTTGTTCTGTCACCGGTCACCTGAGAGAAGAGGCCTGACTACAACCTCCTTTTAGGTAGTTGTAGAGAGCAATAAGGTCTCCCCTGAGCCTCCTCTTCTCCAGGCTAAACAACCCCAGCTCCCTCAGTCTCCCCTCATAGGGCTTGTGCTCCAGCCCCTTCACCATCCTCGTTGCTCTCCTCTGGACGCACTCCAGCATCTCAACATCTTTCTCAAACTGAGGGGCCCAGAACTGGACACAGTACTCGAGGTGGGGCCTGACCAGTGCCGAGTATAACGGGATGATGACCTCTCTAGTCCTGCTAGCCACACTGTTCCTGATGCAGGCCAAGATACCATTGGCCCTCTGGGCCACTTGGGCACACTGCTGGCTCATGTTGAGTTTCCTGTCCACCAGTAATCCCAAGTCCCTTTCTGCCTGACTGCTCTCCAGCCGCTCTGCACCCAGTCTATAGCTCTGCATGGGGTTGTTGTGTCCAAAGTGTAGAACCCGGCACTTGGACTTGTTAAACCTCATGGTGTCGGAATCAGCCCATCTCTCCAGCTCGTCAAGGTCCCTCTGTAGGGCCCTCCTATCCTCCAGCAGATCAACACTTCCTCCCAGCTTGGTGTCATCTGCGAACTTGCTAATGATGGACTCAATCCACCGGACTCAATTAGTTTCCTTGTTTTCATCTTTTATTGTAAACCATGAGAATAACTTGATATGAAACTATCATTACCACAGTTTCATTAAATACTTGATCATAAAAATATGATCTTTTTATGATGTCTTTTTCTCACCACATTCTTAGATACTGTGAGGATGAAAATTCCCTTTTTGTATGTAAGAAAAAGAAAATACATTTTCATCATTTATTCTTTTTTTCTCTTTACGATGGGAGTTAATGATAAATATTCCACCTTCCTGTATTCGTCACATACATGCTTTTATTTTAATTTAGGGCAAATCTTCAAGCCTGGTCTCCGTCTTATACTGAATTTTCCAGAACAGATTAAAAAAAAAAACCAACAAACTTTTTGTTAATGGGAAAGCCAATTTCCCTTTTAATATAAATAAAGTTTTTACTATATAATTAAAGGCATTAATGAAAATGCATTAAAGAATAATAGGGATTATTAATATGCTTATTTTCCAAACGAATGCTCACACAAATATTTTTCATGACCGGTAAGACATTCACAATGTTAAACATAGCATTCAAATAAAAATGTAAAGAGAAGAAGAGCCTGATATTTATGACTTACATCAAGCACAAATGAACGTAAGGTTAGACTGTTTCCCCATTACTTTTAGCCTTTTGAAGAAGTTCAGACTAACATTTGTAAAAAGACGTAGCTCTGTATACACCGGCAGCTCATGACATTGGCTGGGCAGCTTCACAGTGATTTCCTAAAACTTCAGGTAGCAGAAATGCTAGAAACAGATCACTACTTTTTGGAGGAAAATCAAAACAATGCACAATTAAATATCTGCAGAAATAGTGTGTCCAAGCGTTGTTAGATAACTCTGACTTTGAAAAAAATCCCAACCCCAACTTTAGCTGGAAAATGTTGAACTTTTAAGCAGGTAATGGAACAAAGTTCTAAAATTACAAAAAAAAACCCTCATTAAGCTTTTTATTTAAATGTGTTTTATTGATTTTCTTTTCTTTTTTTCCCTCTTCTCTTCTCTTCTCTTCTCTTCTCTTCTCTTCTCTTCTCTTCTCTTCTCTTCTCTTTACAAGCTCTGGAGGGTTTTTGAAAAGGTTTCTTTCAAGATTTTGGGGTGATATTTTAGTCAAATCTTTCTCTTTATCTGTAAATAAGCCAATGGAATAATAAGTCCATGACTCTAGATTACCTTTAGTCCAAAAAAATCAAAGTCTTTCTTTCCTATCCTGTATATCTTCCTTGTCCTGGAATTCAATCAATGAAACACTTCACTATAATTTCGGAAATTATTTTCTTTTCCCTTCCTCCTTATTATATTTTTGTTATGTCTGGTGTATAATTTGATTAGGATTTTTCTGAATTGGAACTTCATGAAAAATATGTTATTTATTTTATAAAATATTAATTTTATGGCTTAATTTGTTAAAAATATGTCTATTTAAGTTATAGAAAGCTGTGCATGGTAAATGCAATATTTCAGTTCAAAAAACCTCCATGACTATGGAATTTCAAAGAGTATAAATTTTTGTTAGATAGGGTGTAAGTATTCTTGGAAGTGCTGCAAGCAAAAGTCGAAGTACAACAATCAACTGTTAAATATTGCTTTCCTTGTTTGAATATGTCTAAATATTTCTTTAGAACAAAGTGATTCACCTGATAAAAGGGCCGTTTCCATTGCAACTATAGATGAAGTCTGTAACTATATCCAGAACGGTCTGTAACTGTATCTCAGAAGTTAACAGAAAAAGGTTTACGTATTTTAGGATGGCCAAACACACAGTGTCATCGATAAATATAAAAAAATTATCATTTACACTTTTTCCTGTATTTAAAATAGCAGTGGGTATGCTAAGATAAAATATATCTTGTTTTTCCACTGCTATCAACAGTAGAATGAAGTGGGAAATATATGACATAGAAGTTTAATGGTGACATAGTTATACTTAATACACAATATATATATATCATGGAAAACCAAGAAGAGAATTATAGATCACTGTGATGTGAATAAAATATGTCTGGATTGCTGCCTGCTAGTTGTATTACAGTCCTCCGAACTGTAGTAATAAGGAAGTTATTTTTCCCTTTACGTTCACACTCAGTAACTTGGGGTTGTGACAGGGTCTTGAGGTGAATATGCCAGGATGTCTTCCTACAGAATACTATAAAGGATTCAAAATAAGGGAAGCGGAGTTTTACTGTAGGGAGAATGAGGAACACGATTCTTTACACAGAAAAAAAACAAGGAAATTAGGTCAAGCAAATGAGAAAATAATAATAATGAAAAGTATACTATGCACAAATTTTGCTGTCTCTACCCGGGGGAGGTTATTGCTCTCACCTCAGTGCTCTCCCCCACCAGCAAGGCTTTGCTCAGGCCTCAGGGTTTTGTCTTAGCCCTGAGTCCTGCCTGGCTGCTGCAGCCCCCGACTGCAACATCATATCTCTTCATCTCTGTGGCAGTGCCCATAGTAGCTCCCTCAAGGAAGGGGCAAACTCACTTTTCCTCCACAGAGTCCATGTTATCTGACTGCTCCGTGCAATGAATGGTTCGTTACTAAGTCTGTCACCATTACCATGTGAGACTGTTAATGTACAACTAAAGGACAACACCTAACTACAAATTCAACTTAAATCACGAGTATTAAAGAATTTAATATAAACTCTCATCCTTTATTAAAAAAGAATATTTAAGAATTTTAGCAGTTAACACTTTTCTGTGCTAAGCTAGTCAATTTGAGTACGCATTGTTCAGGTTATGTAATTTTTATAGTATTTTGGCTATGAAAGTTTTTTTGCTTGCATGTGTGTTTAAAATTCATATTAGGAAGATAAATTTCACGACATGTATAAATAAGTTTCTTTGTAGAAAAAGTCTTCCTGTGTTGGTATTGTTTTGAGCTTGCTGCTTGCATAATGCATTAAATGTAAGAAATGGAAACAAGTTATGTAGCATAAATACCAAATCATATCCTAAAAATTAATACCAAGAACTCTTGGTACAAACTGATCAATCAACAAAGAATTTTCAAAGAAAACCTAAACTCTATTTACTTCTCGTAATGAAATTAGTGAATAAAACATAACATAAAAATCAACACCGAACTGAATATTTCTCCTCGCACAGAAAAAAATTTGATTAGTTCTAACTTCCAGAGATGTGAAAAACTTAGTCGGGTTTCTCTGAATGATTAAAGAATACGTTTAAACTCTAACACTGCTTATACTAATAGACTTATAAAATATCAAAAGCACCAAAGATGTTTTATTAAATATTTCAATTCTACCAGAAATAAGTGTGTTAGAAGCAGGTTTGTACTGTCAGTGAAGTTATAAATATGTTCTATACATTAATAAAAAATGAAGGAAGAGAAAATGATAAAACTGTTGCTTGCACTGCACCTACTACCTGTAATCTGGGAACATGCTAAGCTCTCTAGGACTCACTGTCCTGTCCCTTATCATTCTGATTCATAATCAAAGTAACTCACTTAAGGTCAGAGAAACTGTGAAAAGTTAAAGTGCCTCCATATTTATCCAATATGTATTTTATTAGATCTTCTAAGGAAGATTTGAAAACAAATAAAAATAAGCTTCCCCACAGTACTTTATTTCCCATCATGATAGCAATAGGAATGGAAAGGTGAAAGCAAGCCGAAGTGAAGTAATGAAATGAAACAATAAACATAGACTTAAATATTATCCATATATTCTATAGGTTTTGAGCAAAGTTTTTTAATGCAAAACGCACTCTGGATAATAAGATTGTTGTTTGGTCTTTTAATGTGAACCTGGATGGTACCTGCTGGTATACGCTGACTTATCAACAGACTTTTCCTTGAGCTGCCATGAAAACAATATTATCACCAAAACCATATAATGGAAGCAGGCGCAGAGAAGATGAACCCAGGCGCTGGGCTTGTGATGCTCAAGGAAGCGCACAGGGAGTAACCACAGCTGTTGTAAAGAAAGTTGAACTTAAAAAAGACCAGAGGGTGGCCTTTCTTGTAGATGAACAGTTGAGCAGATCTACTAACTCTGTGAACAGCCTTCCCTTTGTAAACATGTGAAAGTCTTTCTAAGCCAGTAGTGTATTTGGGGCTCAGCCCACCACAGAGTATAAAAATTGAGCAATCAACAGCCGTAGGGATGATCCAGGTAATTACAGATCTGTCAGCCTGACCTCGGTAAAATTTACAGGTAAAATTATGGAGCGGATAATCCTGGCTGTTATCATGCAGCACCTGCAGAATGAGCAAGAGATCAGGCCCAGCCAGCATGGATTTAGGAGGGGCAGGTCCTGCCTGACCAACCTGATCTCCTTTTATGACCGTGTGACTCGCCTGGTGGGTGAGAGGAAGGCTGTGGGTGTGGAGTTCCTGGACTTCAAGCAAGGCCTTTGACACTGTCTCCCACAGCAGACTCCTGGAGAAGCTGGCGGCCCGTGGCTTGGACGGGAATGCTCTGTGCTGGGTTAGGAATTGGTTGGATGCCGAGCCCAGAGAGTGGTAGTGAATGGTGTCACATCCAGCTCGCAGCTGGTCACTAGTGGTGTTCCCCAGGGTTCGGTGCTGGGCCCGGTCCTGTTCAATATCTTCATTGATGATCTGGATGAGGGGATTGAGTGCTTCATCAGCAAGTTCGCAGAGGACACCAAGCTGGGAGGAAGTGTTGATCTGCTGGAGGGTAGGAGGGCCCTACAGAGGGATCTTGAGAGGCTGGAGAGATGGGCTGATTCCAACAGCATGAGGTTTAACAAGTCGAAGTGCCGGCTCCTACACTTTGGACACAACAACCCCATGCAGAGATCTGGGCTGGGGACAGTGGCTGGAGAGCAGTCAGGCGGAAAGGGACTTGGGAGTGCTGGTGGACAGGAAACTCAACGTGAGCCAGCAGTGCGCTCAAGTGGCCCAGAAGGCCAATGGTATCTTGGCCTGCATCAGGAACAGTGTGGCCAGCAGGACTAGGGAGGTCATCATTCCCTTATACTTGGCACTGGTCAGGCCGTACCTTGAGTGCTGTGTCCAGTTCTGGGCCCTCAGTTTGAGAAAGATGTCAAGATGCTGGAGTGTGTCCAGAGGAGAGCAATGAGGATGGTGAAGGGGCTGGAGCACAAGCCCTATGAAGAGCGGCTGAGGGAGCTGGAGTTGCTTAGCTTGGAGAAGAGGAGGCTCAGGGGAGACCTTATTGCTCTCTACAACTACCTAAAAGGAGGTTGTAGTCAGGCAGGGGTTGGCCTCTTCTCTCAGGTGACCGGTGACAGAACAAGTGGACACGGTCTCAAGCTTCGCCAGGGGAGGTTTAGGCTTGACATTAGGAAGAAGTTCTTTACTGAGAGGGTGATTGGCCATTGGAATGCGCTGCCCGGGGAGGTGGTGGAGTCACCGTCCCTGGAGGTGTTTAAGGAGAGATTGGATGAGGCACTTAGTGCCATGGTGTAGTTGACAAGTAGGAGTAGGAGTAGGTGTTGGGCCATAGATTGGACTGGATGATCTCAAAGGTCTTTTCCAACGTTATGATACTGTGATAAACTTTGAAAGCAATGACAGGCTTGAACTAACTTCAACTCTCATACTCCTTCCTGAGGATGCCCAGCATCCCGACAGTGAGAGTATAGGGATGGATGATGAGAACTGTGTGATGTGATCCAACTGTATATTGCAGTTCATTGTGCTTGAATTGTGACTTCAGTACATTTCTGCATATTCTGCTGAATTAAGATCTAGTGTAACATCCAACATCTTTAAGTAAGTTTGTTATTCAAACATTAAACATTCCTCATGTAGAGCATCTGAAAGAGACTGGTCAAAGAACATTGGGTTGTGACAAAGAAGTGAAACAGTTCACAAATTTGTTCACTGATATTCCCCTGAGGTTGCTTAGAAATAGTTTACTTGGAACAGGTCATAACGTGTTTGATTGACAATAAGTAGTACGATATTTTCAGTTATCCCTTGGTAAAAATCTTCTTTTTGCTAGCATTCACATCTACAGGTCTGTATTTATTTCTGATGCTTAGAAGTTATATTTTTCAGCTCTTTTTTTTTTAAATATTTTTTGTGATTGCATATATGATTCTTTATTTTATTTTTTTTTTACATTCTAATCATTCTCCTGGCTGAGACTCACTTTCTGAAAGGACAAAAGTAGTAATGATTTCATTGACTTTTATGTTGAAGAATCTGGCTCAATTTCCTATTCCCAAGGAGTGCTAATGTCTTGGCAGCAATGCCTAGGCCATCTCTGCAACTCAGAGCCAGTACATTAATACTCAGAGCAATAAACACATGGAGCCAGAATCTGTGCCTTGCCAGTCAGAAAATGCAGTAAAGGATCCAAAGCCAGGTGGACAGTGACCAAAAATGCCACCTGTTGGCTTCACTAATTTTTGGCTGTTTTACAAGCTCCTAACACAAACTGGAACATACTGGCTGATTCCCCAGTTGTCTACATCAGCTTTGTTCTTTCTTTCAATGAGAGAAATTCTGTGGAAAGTTGCCCTGCAGAAAAAGGGAAAGTGCAGATTATACATATTATATTATTGAATGTTACAATACCAAAGATTTTGAGGTTTTTCAAGATTTTGTGAGGTTTACTGCCACCCCACCTCTGAAAATCCCAAAATACTAGAGGACTGTTTTTTATAGTGAAAAGGCTATTTAGGTTATTCTACGCTAATAAGTTGGGGTTTTTTTCAAAGATTCAATTTCATATTTGGGAAAATCCTTCTTTATTCATGGAAATTAGTTTGCAACCCACCTTTTTGTGTGTAGTACGTAGAGATGCTACTAACATGACCAGGTTTCATACTTTTTCATCAGTTGCTGTTCATGGATTTGGGTTTTTGTAGCAAAATTTGTAACGTGACAAAATGACATATGAGTGATTAACACAGTCACTTTAAAAAGGCCAACAGCTAAACTCTCTGGGACTAGAATGCAAACAATTAATCCCAGTATAGCTAGACATTTTATCAGAGCAATCTAATTTTACAAATACATATCTATAACCATATTATATGATCTATTCTGAAAGATATACAAAGAAAAAATCAGACAGTTCACAGCAATGACTATTATTTTTCAAAACCCAAACCAATAAACCTTAATAACTGGAGTTTATAAGAATCAGGCTACATAGAATATTTTTTTAAATATGGAGCTCAGAATCTCTTTCAAGTATCTTCCAAAAGGATTTATATATTTTACAGTACTTTTGTGAAGCAAGTAAGCTGTGTATATTAACTCTCTGTGAAGATAAAAGTTTGGGGGCATAAGAACACCAGCAGATAGATAAGTGATAGAAAGACTTCCTGTGTTTCAGGACACATGTACATAACAAGATAACTGAATTGCTCAGAGACACCAGAAAGGTTGGTTTTCAAAGCAGGGTGAAACAAATGCAACTAGAGCCACCTTGACATCCTACTAAATCAGGTTTATATACATACTCAACAAAATATAAGAAATACATGACATTGTCTCACAGCAGTTTACAAAAGGAGATGAATTCTTGTCTGTGCCTCACAGAAAAGTGGAGAAGCAGTGCAAAAGGAAGGGAAATATGCTACTTTCACATAAAGTTCTTCCCTCCACTCTAACCAATTATATCTGCATACTCTGTCTCTCCCTATGCCAGTATGAAAACTAAGCCCTTTGAACAAACGTCTTTGATGTCAGTGTCAGATAACATTTTTGAAGTTAATGAGTAAAATCAGCTGATTGATTGTAATTGAGGGATAGGAGGGATTAAGCTCTTCTTCTATAATAGAAGTGTACACATTCACACGTGGCTAGTAAAACTCCTGGTTTAGAAGTAATAGAGGTCAGAGGCAGAGATAGGAAGGCCTCACTATGAAATGAGATTGGAGGAATGCAGACTGTGTTCTGCACTTTGCAGACTAAAGTAAATCAAATACAGGTAAATAAGAAGTAGACAATGACTAAAAAACCCACCCTCCTTTCCAATAATAAGCTAAAGTTGAAACAACTAAGAAATCATTCATTCATAAAGAAAAGGATAACAAATCACTTGCATTTCAGCTAGTGTTTGTGAAAAAAGCAACAAAAATTTTGAGGGCTTCATCCAAGGATAATCTAAAGTGTGCAGTCACTAAAATGACAGCAAAAACCTATGTTAGCTGTGTCTTGGTCATTGCTTGAAGTCATCTAGTGAATAGAAGAATGCTACTAAAAAGTTATGTATAAATCTGCACTTCTTGCAGGGGAAATCGCCTTTACCATACAGTTTATCTCTAGGAGAAATGCTTAATTTAGTAGAGACACATTGTGGTAACAAGAAATTTTCTTATTAGAAATGGATGTGTTTGCATTATATTTGGTATAATACCTGTGATTTGCTTACAAAGCAAATTTGAAAACAAACATGAACTCAGGAACTCTAATGAGGACTGTAGTCCTTTGGTTTCGATTCTGTAAAAGGATACAGTGACTCATCCATCCACGGAATAGAATCTATATCAAGTGAATTTTTTATTTTTTTTTTCATTTTGGTTGAGGATGAAAATTTTTGTTGCTATATATAATTTGCTTTAGTTTCAAAGTTATTATTTCGTAACCAGACAAAATCAGAACAAGTACACTAACAAGTAATATTGGTGTAGTATTATCTCTTGTGTAAAGAAACTTTGTTTAATGGAGTTACAAAAATCACATGTATTGGATCTAAGTCTATAGCATGGTGTAATTTATACTCAGTAATAGAGATTATGGTTGTCCTTCGGATATTAAAAATCTCTGCAGTGATCATGTGCCCTGCACGTCTAGGTGCTTCATCTCAGATACAGATTTCCACATCCCCCTCTCATTCACTTTTTGCTGAATCCCAATTCACATAATAGTCAAGACTCACATCTCCTAGTTTTATATTCAAAACATGCTTATAGGCAAAAAGAGAACAGACCTTATAGAAAAACCCAAATATTTATTGTCAATAACAACAATAAAGTTACTGTATACCTTTTTTCTCTGATATTATTGCAAAGCCGTATTACTTTTTTTTTTTTTCTTACTGCTGAATCCCATTTTGCCCAGGTCCCAGGTCTGCGTTTCTTTAACTGAGCATTTTCGAGCTATTTATAGATTCCAGGTTGCTAGTGCCAACCTGTGCCCTTGGTTTTCTTTTATCCTTCCATGTTTATAGTTCTCAGCAATATGCATGGAAACACATCTGTCTGGTTATGTAATGCAGGCTGAGATACTTTCTCTATAATCAGATCACTAGAAAGGACCAATTACTATGGGAAAATACAACAATATATTTTACAGTCTGTCAGGATATCGTGGAAAGTTGCACTGCAGCTTGAATACTGTCATAGCAAGGCTGATATAACCTTTAGAGAGACATTTCCCTGTTGTTTTATAAAAAGCAACTCTAAATTGATAGAAAACAACATTAGCATGCACATAATAATAAGCAGTATAATAACTCTTTAGCTACAAAAGCTACCTTAATATCTTGCAAGTAGATACAATTTATATTAAAATTTCATCACTGCGTCAAATCCCAATGTCATTACCACAAAAGCCACACACAAAGGAATAGAAATATACTGGGGTTTATCTTTGTACTATTACTTACTGACATACATCAAGTGTGATTTTTTACAGAATCTGTTGGAGGGTTACAGAGGAGCATATATGCAAATCCTACTCTTTTTTAGTTTAATTTATTTGTTTTCATACACAAAGCATTTTGCACATTGATCGTAATATTATCTTTGAGGAATACAGTGTCTGCTCAGTGTAGGAAAAAAATCCTGATTGATACAGATGAGCAGTGTATTTATATACTTCTGTGACTAGTACAAGTCAATAATACCTATCTTATGCATGCACTCAACTCATTTGACACTAAACTAGATTTTTATTAAGGGAAGATTTTTACCGAATCACCATGACTATAGCTAATATTTAACCTATTTATAAACATTTACTTTCTGTTTCCTGCATTTCTGTTCTTCACCCCACTCTCCTTGGTGCAAAATGCGTCCTGTAGAACTAAGGGGGAAAGAAAAGCAAAACACATTCACAGTAAGTTCTGCAGCGTTAATCCTACTCATTCTGGCTCACTCTATTTCTTAGAAGCAAATTATTTCAATTTCTGTGGGTTTGTAGTGGTATTTGGCTGTCAGACATCCAGTAATAGCGTGGTCAAGTGCCCTGTACCAGTAACTATCTAGACAGAATTTCTTTGGGAGCTCCTTTGTCCTGTTTTTGAGAATTACCATGAAAAAGAAGAATAGAATATTTTATTTTTTTTCTGGATGACAGAAGTGCCCATTTCACTGTTACATGACACTTCGTTTAAGAGCTAATTAAGGCTGACCAGTTGAACAACCTTTCATCTTCAAGCAAAATTTACAACAGACTCACAGCTGTTCTCTCATTCATTTGCTGATGTTTTTGATAAAAGACCATCTGTTGACACTGGCATTTGTCATAGTACGCTATACCAATACTTGTTACAGATGCTATAATAAAGGAAAATATTTTCTTCTTGTTCTCGGTTTCTGAATCTACGTTGCCATGTGAAAAGACAGAGCACCTTAAACCACAAGAAGTCAATTACTTTTAACAGGGTAAACAGCTGCTGATCAACTAATCAGATTTTCAGAATTCTAGCAGAACAGTGAGTAGTTAATAGAAACTAGACTATTTAAAACTTCATTAGAGAAAACTGGAAGCTCACACACTCCTTGCGCTAACTCTTTCTTGTACCACTTACCCCCATGACACTGCTAGGGAAAGAGGACATTGTGCTACTAAGACAGCAGTTCTTCAGGGTGAAATTAGCACTTAGCAGATGGAAATCAAACCCTTCAGACAGAGAACACAGGGATTGATTATTCAAGATGATGGGCTTGAATGAGCTGTCATAAATGGGACAGAAGATATTAAAAATGAAATTTCAGGAGCTTATCCTTGAATCTATGTTGCTGTAGATCAGAAGAATGTATTGGTATTGTGGAAAATAACAGTGATAAAAAAAGGAAGGGGCAACAGGAAAGGCAGGAAGAAGAATTTAGAAAGAAAATGTAATCTTGTACATATGTGTGAGGAAAATGTTGATGTTCAGAATGGCGTCAGTTGTTTTGAAATTACAAATAAAACCATCTTTCATCAGAAACAAACCAGACATAGTAGCAATAATTGTCATTTCTTCTTTTCCCACAGATGATGTCTATTCATTTTGTTTTTATTCATCATCTCATTTGTTATGGGAAAAAAATCTGTTCCAATACGTTACACATTTTCTGCAATAAACTGGTATAGTTGTACTTCAATGCATCTCTTCTGGACTAATATATACATTTCTGGCTTCTAAGAGGTTATTCATCATTATTTACCTCATAATTATCTGTCTATTCACATATGGTTAAAAATCTCTCTTCCTTGATTTAACTGAGTTATTTAGCTGTGTTTCTTTAGCTACTTTTCTGTCACACCTTACTGTTACATCTATTTTCTTCTATGCTGAAATCTCATAACATGATTCCAAATAGTTATTTCTCATTGGCAATTCTTATTTAAGAACTGCACTTCTACCTCGACTTTGTTTCTAGCTTTAAGCTGCCAGTCAATTGCTTTGACTTGATCATTTGTAGGATCGATCAGATTAACGGAGAAAAAGAAGGGAAGGGAAGGGAAGGGAAGGGAAGGGAAGGGAATATTTCATTTGGAAGGGATCAACAACGATCACCTAGTCCAACTGCCTGACCAAATCATATCTGACTAAAAATTAAAGGATATTATTAAGGGCATTGTCCAAATACTTCTTAAGTACTGACAGGCATGCAGCATCAACCACCTTTCTAGATAATCTGTTTCCATGTTTGACCATCCATTCAGGGAAGAGATGTTTCCCAATGTCAAGTCTGAACCTCCTCTAATGCATCTTTGAGCCATTCCCATGAACCTTATCACTGGATCCCAGTGAGAAGACATCAGCATCTCCCCCTCCACTTACCCTCCTAAATAATTTTTAGAGACTAATAGTGATTCTACAAACGCATTTCCTTTTGAAGAAGCTCTGTGGCTGGAAACCTGCATTTCATGCCAAGTGAAATATTGAACAGTGTTCCTGAGTTACTATGAGGCTGCTACACACAGTTCAAGAGACTTCATGACTTCTGACTAAATGCAGTGACAAGCAACTGCTTTAAGTGTTAATGGGTCCAGAGATAGAGGTGAGAGAACCTGATTTTCTTGTGCACTGTCAGTCTGTTGTTTTTGCAGTTTGAGTATAATTTCATCATAGAGTAGCTAACAAAAGGTTGCTGTGGAGAATCATTACTATCTGAGCTGTGTGACAGAACAGCATGCCATGTCAGTTTGACAACAGCTTATACAGGAATCTAATTTATATCCTAAACCCCACCTTGTTGCTTGTCACAGATTGCACGAGCTTTCATAAACCAATACTTATATAACTGGAGGTAGAAAATGATTTTTCTAATGTTGTTCGAAACCTCAAGTGCTATCCACTGCCTGTGTAGTGGTAACAGGTGGGCTAGAAACCCTCCTTTAATATTATGTGAGTGGTTGTAGCCACAGTTATCTTTCATCTCCCCCTTTCCTTCCCCTGCAAAAAAAAAAAAGTCTCAGTGAATGGTGTTAATGACAAGCCTATCATATAAACTGCCGGTTCATTTAGTGTAATAGATGGTTTTACACTGACTAGAAAGAAAAGTCACTGGTGCATTAATTTAGTTACTGGTCAGTAATTTTGCGTTGATTTGGTCAGCAATTGATGATTTGAAAGCAATTATTATAGCTGCCCCATGTCCAGGTGCTGAGAATCAAATTCAAGATGAAGAAAGTGAAAACTTACATAGAGGAGAAAACATGAATGACAGAAGTTGATGGATTTGTTTATGATGGAAGGTAGTAGCGCATAGTGGACAAAAAAATACAGAGTAAATATTAATGATGTCAATTATCTCAGTTTAAATACAATTCTTATGAATATATTATAAAAGAATTCTTTCCTCTGGAAAAAGTAATAAAAAGTGTCATATTATCAATTAATATTACCTTAAAACTGAAAGAAAAAAACAAGTGCTATACCATGAAAACACCTGCCTGGCTGACTGCAACATGACTTTATTCCAGATATTTCCTTAGTAACAACCCTCTCCATGCACACACAGAGTAGAGATTAGACATTTTAGGGGCACAGCATCACACTGGGGCCAGATGAGATATGATGTTAAGTTCTATGCAGTGTAGCAATGACCAGTCCTTCCTAGGCACACCTAATGATGAGTTGTATAGGTTGACTTTTTCATTGTTTCAATGCCAACTAGCACAGAGTGCTTGTGCTCCTGTTTATCTTTCTGATTCTCTTTCATTTAGGAGCATCACTGTATCTTGGGAGTTAGTGTCAATGAGTCAATTCTGAAAACAGTCATCTCCTCTTCATTCCCTTAGAGACTTCTACATGATACTGTAAGTGGATTCTCCCCAGGGTCCATGTTTCCTCACCACATAGAATCTAGACATGCCTTCTAACAAGCGTTTCTCTTGAGTTAATGCAGATTCTTTTTTCTTTAAAAGTTAATTCTATGCATTTTTGTCTTTTCTCTTAAGTTATTAGGTTATGATATAGTGCTTCTAAGCCTCTGAATAGAACTTCAAACAATCAGTCATAAAGTCCCCATTCACCCTAGAAGGAAAAGTGATCTGCAGTATTCTTCAAAATTTGCATCACTTTCTATTTTCTATTGCTGACATTTTTCACTGTGTTTAATTGAGGGCATTTGAGGACCTTCTGGATTAATCAAAACTTCCCAGGCTGACATTAGGCTGAAGTTTATTCATAATTTTGTCAACTGTATGCAAAGAATGCTTCTCTCATCCCAACCCTTTTATCCTGAAAGTCTGGAAAAATATTTGGTAAGACACAAGCTATAAATAGAAAAGCAAAAGCAAGAGATTTTGTCTTTCGTGCCACCATACAGCATAACTCACCTTATTAATAGAATAATGCAACAGTTTCTGGCCAAGCCACCCAGAAATAGCCTATGTGTAGCAATATCCCTTATCTGACAAGATACTCTAGCTCTTTGTTCCTTTACTGAAATCCTAAAGTTATTCAACCCAAAAAGTTTTACCTCTCTTATTTTACATCCTTATCTTACACCTGCTTTTCAGCTTTAATCATTAGTAGAGTTGTATCTCATCTCTTTAAGGTATGATGGGATTAGTGAATATGCAAAATTCCTGTAAAAATGCTATAAAGAAATAACAAATAAAAACCCTTATATACCACTAAATTCTACATTATGGACATTGTGTGTGCACTTGCTGTACTGGTAAAATATTAAAGGAAAACAAGCTTGCAAATACATATGTGAGGTGAGTAAGCTGCTGAATTTTTTTTGTCATTGTGTTGTTGAAATCTAGTTTGTTCTTGAAGTGGGAACTGAAAGCAGATTAACCACCAGGCAAGGCTAAATTTTCAAGAGATACAGTCATAACTGTCTTTAGAAGCTATGATAAAGATGTAAAAAGGATTTTTATTCCTAAAATAAATTATGGAATTGTTATGTATATAAAATGCATGGGTAAAAAGCATGCTTGTGGTTATTATTGAAATGGGAATGATAAACAAAGTGTATGAGAATGTGTGAATTTTTACATGACACAGAAAATGTTTTTTTAAGCTTTGGGGCCTTTTAAACTCAAAAGCAATGACTGAATGAAAAGCCTTGTTATGACCTTGTGTAGACTTTAGAAATTATTTTGGAAAATGTTTTACATAAGTACGTAATTAACTCAATGAGTCAAATTTATTATTCCTTCTCAGAGGGATGCTGAAAATTCACCTCTGAGTAAGCGAAGTGTTTTAAATGTGGTTTTTTATGGTTTCTTTATGGATCGAAGACCAATGAATGAGGCACCATGACACAGAATAACCATTTGACTAACTGCCAATATTTGAGACTGGAAATATAAAATAATTTTATTAGAAAAAAAATTTAAAAAAAAGGTGAGAAGCAGCCTTAAAATTGGATATAGTTAAAGACAGAAAATGTACTTTTTTCGTAATCTAATGCAAAATTATACTTCTTAATCTTGAAACTCTAATACAATTTTTTCAGGTAGGTTCATGTCTCGGTGTTAGCTGCTGGCCATAGCCTAGAATTTTCCTTAAGAATTTAGCTTGTCTGTTGCTGCATTGACCTATGATGCTCTGAAGATAAGATGCAGCTCTGGGGATACTTCACATAAAGTAAACTTGCTTTAGGGTTCTAAACGTCCTTTTACAACATGTTATTTTCTGCAAATTTTGACAGCTTGCTGGAAAAAAATCAGAAGAGAAAAAATACAGGACCTCAAAGGAAATGATTAGGGGTTTCAAATATGTACAGTTTATAAAAACAGATTTCTATTTAAAAGGTTTACATAGCATTGATGCTCTGCTTTCAGAAAAGGAGCTTTTATCCAGAATATCACACTAAAACCCCCTAAATATAAATATAGAAGCCTGCATCTTAATTAAAAGAAGTTAAATCATTAGTTCCAAACCTTTTTAAGACAAAAGGCTCATTTGAATGAATATAATGCTTTTACAAAAATTAAAATAGTTCTAGAATTGTTAAACTATTTTCTTTAGATATTTTAAACTCCTTTAAAATATTTTAATAATTCTACAAAAACCCCTTATTTTAGTTTTTTCAAAACCTTTTGTTTGTTTCCCATTGAAAATATTTTGAGGACAATAACAGTTAATTGAGGCTGAAGCAGAATAACAATTTAAAAAATGTCATAATTCAAGATAGTTTCCCAGTAAATTCTGATTTTTAGCAAGCTGTAAAATATCTGAGAAAAGCAATCGTATGGTGACAATGATTTCTTATCTTTTAAATGATATCCATTAAGTTTTGTTTGTTTTGTTAGTTGGGTTTTATCAGATTTAAGGCTTATTTTCACAATATTTCAGATATATTTCCTCCAGATTAACACTTAATTCTAATTCCTGAATTCTTACCTGTTGTCTGTCACATTTACTTAGCAGCAAAATTCCTCCTATAAGATCCTTTTAACTGTTTTTTATTAGATATTCTTATATGTGGGGATATATATGTACCGCAATGTTTAGGTACTGGATATATGTGTGTGTACTGCAGCACAATTCATCAGCCCTGTGCCTGCAACAGCGTCATTAGCTCCGATAGCTAGCACTGAGTTAGATATGTTTTTGAGAGATAAAAAAGACTGTAGGCAAAAATATGTAAGTAGTCTAGAGCCACTCAAACCTTTTTTTTTTTTTAATTCAGTGTCAACATCTTGAAACTCTTTTTTATTCAAAAGCAGAAAAAATGGTATATTGTGGATGAAATTTTGTAAATATACCAATCACTTGACAATAGTTTTCAGAACTGCTAATTTAGATTGCTTCTCTTCATGCCAGTCTTAGCATTTGTGCATTTTTACTATTTCTTGCCAGGTGAGCAGTTAAGAGCGGAGCCGTGCACTTTAAAAAATCTTCTTTTTTTTAATGTATTTTTTTCTTCTCTACAATAATAACATTTAACAACAATTAGTGGTAAATGAATCTCAAAATCCCCAGGCCTAAAATGAGTCTGTAGAATATAAATGAATGACTATTTGACTTCTGTTTTACACAAAACCATCAGTTGTTTTCTTGTCATTCTCCTCATAGATTTGGAGATGTGCATGTCTCAATAGGTAACAAGAGCACAAGAGCAGCAGCACAACATGACATTACAACGCAGCTCGTTGCAGGCCTTTTGTTTCAACAAGATCCCGGTGCTTGATTATTCATGTTCTTCAAATTCAGAAGCCAGGAGGCATTATATTCTGAGGGTTTAGAACTACCAGGAGAATACCATGCAGAGCTGGGTATTTAATGAGAATAATACCATAGTTAAGTGTTGTCCTGCTTTGATTAGGCATAAACAGAAGGAGTTAATAATGGACTTCAAAGACTTGCATGTGAAGCAGAATATGGAATTTGGTGATATAGCAAAAGTGTCAGTGCAGTCAACGTTCAGGCTATTTAAGGAAGAAGATATTGAGGTGAATTCATGAGCGCTCCATTGTTTTCATCCAATTCAGCGTTTTGGCTTATGAGATGCTGAAAATCAAGTCATAATCCTAATATTTTTCACTTTTGTGGAACAATTAATTAACTCTCAAGTGCTTTATTATCTAATTCAGTCTCATGGCATATCCATGACTTGGACAAATAAACTTATCTTGAAGATGAGTGATCTAAGGAAGGACGTAACTTTAGGAAAGAAAACACATGAGAGATAACCAGAAGAAATGGTTGTCAAATCTTATTTCAAAAGCCTGTGTGTGTAAGCACCAGAACTCTGAACTCTCAGACCACTAGATATAGAAAGATCTTTTTTTCTGTTTTGAACCCTATTTGGAGCGTAGGATCTTAGACACCAAGAGAAATCCCAGAGCTTTCGGAAGAAGTGGACAATTACGCTTCAATTTCAAACCAGCAGCTCACTTTATTCACCTTACTTTTAGAACACAGACGCAAATATGGAAACTCATCTTTGTATTTAATGTCACCCTTTTTGCAAAGATTCGCTCCTCTTGTTTGGATTGTCCACAGTATATGGTAAATACCAAATGATGTCTCCTTTATAAGAAACAGGAGCATTTCCTACGTCCCATATTTTCAGTATCCCTGTACTCCCTCGGAGAAAGATTTGAACGCACACTAGGCTTACCTGCCTCCTCATTTCTGTGACTAAAGAAATCACTCATGTAGCCTCAAAAGAACCCTAGGACATTCCAGAACGTCTTTCATCCAGTAATACCGGGGGATGAGGTTCTCAACGTTTACTGTGATGCACTGTGTTACAATTTAGTCTAGACACAGCCAATGTAACAACATGACATATAAAATCTCAAAAGAGATCAACATCATTTAAAAATATCTCTGTGTTTTATGAACGGAGTTGTTCTACTTTGTCTCTGATGTGTGATATTTATTATCTCTTTCAAAATAATAACAGTACTGTCCATATAAAAATAGTTCCCATGATAAGACAAGAAGAAATGTACAGCTTTTGTCAATATAAAAAAAAATATGAGCAAACAGAAAATTCTAATAATTTTCCTTCCAATTTCAGTATGTGAGACCTTACAGAAAAACTACAAGTCACAGTCATAGGGCATATTCACATTTTTTGGAGTAAGGAGCATAGACAAATAGTCAGGAAGTACAAAGACCATAATAAATTTTTCATATATTTAATCTAAGATGTCCTTCCAAAGACGCCTTCTGCTGTCTGTGCTACCACAGGATGCTAGTCATGTCAATACAGGTACACAGAATCGAAATGTAAACAATCCCTACCATTTCAAGGAGAGCTAATATACAAAGGATGACACTCTGAGGGTCAGTGATGTTTTTCTGCTTATCAAAGCACCCAGTAAAGGAAACAACTTATTATCTCTGTATTTTTCATTAAAATAAGCATCAATACCTTGAGTATTGATGTGTGAATAGTGTGGCCAGCAGGACTAGGGAGGTCATCATCCCCTTATACTCGGCACTGGTCAGGCTACACCTTGAGTGCTGTGTCCAGTTCTGGGCCCCTCAGTTTGAGAAAGATGTTGAGATTCTGGAATGTGTCCAGAGGAGAGCAATGAGGATGGTGAAGGGGCTGGAGCACAAGCCCTGTGAGGAGTGACTGAGGGAGCTGGGGTTGTTTAGCTTGGAGAAGAGGAGGCTCAGGGGAGACCTTATTGCTCTCTACAACTACCTAAAAGGAGGTTGTAGCAGGCAGGGGTTGGTCTCTTCTCTCAGGTGACCAGCGACAGAACAATAGGACACGGTCTCAAGCTTCGCCAGAGGAGGTTTAGGCTTGACATTAGGAAGAAGTTCTTTACTGAGAGGGTGATAGGCCATTGGAATGAGCTGCCCGGGGAGGTGGTGGAGTCACCGTCCCTGGAGGTGTTTAAGGAAAGATTGCATGAGGCACTTAGTGTCATGGTGTAGTTGACAAGTAGGAATAGGTGTAGGTGTTGGGTCATAGGTTGGACTCGATGATCTCAGAGGTCTTTTCCAACCTTATGATACTGTGATACTGTGAATAGCAGCTTGGAAAGGGAAGTGGAAAGAATAGAATCGTATAAGAAGTCTGCATCTTCCAAGAAAAATCATGTGCTTTTGGAAAGAGGTGCAAGATCATCTTTTCTAAAAACCAGTGAGAATATTCCTGGCCACAAATTTATTCTGTGCTAGTTAGCAATTTTCTAAACAATTCTCAAAAATGGTTTGAGAGCTTCAAGAAAAACTAAGAGAATAAATGATTAATAGACAATGTGCTTGCAGGTCTGATGTTTCTGAGGCAGAGATAGCTATGCCAAAGTGATACAATGCCAACAATGTTCCCAGTCACAGAATCAAGGAATGGTAAGGGTTGGAAGGAACCTCTGGAGACCTTGTCCAGTTGCCCTGCTAAAGCAAGTTCTCAGGAGCAGGTTGCACAAGAATGCTTCCAGGCAGGTTTTGAATATCTCCAGAGAAGGAGATTCCACAGTCTCTCTGGGCATCCCGTTCCAGTGCTCTGTCATCCAAGCAGTAAAGAAGTGTTTCCTCATGTTCAGGTGGAACTCTCTGGGTTCCAGTTTGTGCCTGTTGCCCCTTGTCCTGTTGCTGGGCACCACTGAAAATACTCTGTCCCCACCCTCTTGACATCTACCCCTCAGATATTTAAAAGCATTGATAAGATACCCTCTCAGTCATCTCTTCTGCAGGCTAAACAGATCCAGGTCTCTTAGCCTTTCCTCATAAGACAGATGCTCCAGTCCCCCAATCATCTTTGTGGCCCTCCATTGGACTCTTTCCAGTAGTTCCTTGTCTTTCTTGAACTGGGAAGCCTAGAACTGGATGCAGTACTCCAGATGGGGCCTCACTAGGGCAGAGTAGAGGGAGAGAGTAACTTTCCTTGACCTGCTTGCTACACCGTTCTTGATGCACCCTAGAATACCCGTGACCTTCTTGACCACAAAGGCACATTGCTGGCTCATGGGTATCTTGTTGTCCATCAGGACTCCTAAGTCCTTCACTGCAGAGCTGCTTTCCAGACAGTCAACCCCTGATTTGTACCAGTGCGTGGGGTTAATTCATCCTATGAGCAGGACTGTACACTTGTTACTGGCAAACTTCATTAGATTCCTTTCCGCCCAACTCTCTAGCCTATCAAAGTCTCACTGAATGCCAGTAGAGTTCTGGTGTATTAGCTGCTCCTCACAGTTTTTTTATCATCGGCAAATTTGCTGATAGTATGCTCTGTTCCCTCATCCAGGTCATTGATGAATATGTTGAACAAGACTGAGCCCAGTACTGACCTCTGGGGGTCACCACTGATTATAGGCTTCCAATCAGACTCTGCACCTCTGATCACAACCCTCTGAGCTCTGCCTTCCAGTCAATTCTTAATCCATCTCACTGTCCACTCATCTAACCCACATTTCTTAAGCTTGCTTATGAGGATGTTATGGAAAACAGTGTCAGAAGCCTCGCTAAAGTCAAGGTAGACAACATCCACTGTTCTTCTTCCCTCACCTATACAGTCAGTCATGCCTTCATAAAAGAAAATTACATTGATCAAACAAGATTTCCCCTTGGTGAATCCACATTGGTCACTCCCAATAAACTTTCTTTTCCTCCAGGTGTGAGGTTGACTGGTCTATATTTTCCTGGGTACTCCTAGCTCTTTTTGAAGACCAGAGTGAGGCTGGCTTTTCTTCAGTTTTCAAGCATGTTTGATTTTTAAAATTAGATATGACAAGTAATCTAAATGGAGAATTTCCGATGGTAATAACCATACAGGCATACAACAAATGCAGAGCAAAAAACCACTTGGATATATTTTCTTGCTTCTTGATGCACTGGCCATGAAGAGCTCATAGAATGATCCTTGGGACCAAGATAGTGAACTTTCATAACATTATTCTTAAATAAATTATGGCACTCTGTACCTACAGTGTTTTCTAAGACTTCTGGACAATCTTGGTATGAGACAAGATCCTGCTTCTATATGCTACTATAAATTTGGCTTGTATTTCACTCTTAGTGTTCCATATAGCAGAAGCAAATGTCAAATACAAGAATTACTGGTTGAGATGAAGGATAATTTCATAGAGGCGCAACCATTGATGTTTGGCGACTCTTTCAGTTAATAACAGTGTCCTGAGCTTTAGTCACTGAAAGCTTGACTTCTTTTCATTGACAGAAATTAGTGACAGGGAAATCGGTGATCATAGAATCACAGAATGGTTTGGGTTGTAAGAGACTTTATAGATCATGTAGTTCCAACCCTCCTACTGTGGGCAAGGAAAGTTTCCATTGGGTCAGGCTGCTCAAAGCCTCATCCAGCCTGGCCTTGAACATCCTCAGGAAGGAGTCATCCATGTCTTCTCTGGACAAGCTCTTCCTGCTCCTCAGCACCTTCAGAATGAAAAATTTCTTCCTAGTATCTAATCTAAATCTCCCCTCTTTCTGCTATAAACTGTTATCTCATCCTATCACTATACTCCCTGATAGAGTCCCTCCCCAGCTTTCCTGTAGGACCCCCTTTAAGTACTTGGAGCCTGCTTTAAGCTCTCCCAGGCCTAGACTCTTCTCTTCTTCAGGTCAAACAAGCCCAAATCTTTCAGCCTGTCTTTGCATGGAGGATCCTCCAGCTCTCTGATCATCTTCGTGGCCTCCTCTTGACTTGCTTTAACAGATCCATGTCCTTCTTGTAGTGTGGACTCCAGAACTGAATGCAGTACTCCTGGTGAATTCTCAATGCCCTTCTGGAAGTGTTTATTGTGAGCAGGTTAAGCTCACAGTAATTGTTACTGAAGTTCTCTAAACGTCTACATCCTGGAGCCTCTGGGCCACATTGTTGCCAGTTGAGAAAATAAATTTGAGTCCAAAAAAGAACTAATTTCTTGCTTTGCCTGTCTCATATAAATTTTGCAGGTGTGTAGCAACCCTCTTTAGAAAACACCTGAGACTTCTAATGTAATTGAAAGTTCCTCTTTCCCTGTTCAACTGTAGAAAATATTGTATCTTTCTGCATAGGCTGTTGTTTAGAAAATCTCTAAGAAATCACTTGGACTTACTATACTTCAAGGATAGGTGATATTCTTAGAATTTGCAATATATATATAAAAAGAAGCAAACCACAATCATTTAATGGGTTCTGTGCAACATTTTATAAACAAACACCAGAACATACAGTAAAATTAAATCTAGTTTTCCCTATTCAAACCCCTCTATTTTAACATGCAACTGATATTGAATTCTCGGTTTGAAAGACCTAATAAATTTTTAGCATGAGATAGTATTGATTTATTATGGAGCAGCAATATGCACTAGCAATTTATGGTTCACATTTCATGTTTCATTTTAAGGAGTTTTGTTGTATATTTTCAAAGGAAACAAGTCATCTATTATATCTCTGGTTTTATATATTAGAAGAAACCCTTAGCTTAAAACTAAATCACATATAATATAGTCAATTGAGTGCTGGTATAGTAATAAGTCATTATAGTATTGTGCTTACTCTGATCAATACAAGGTTCAGAGTACAATACACTGTTGGTGTATGTATGTTAATTTAGAATATAAGAAAAAGATTACAAGATTATAACACTTAACATCATAGCTGTGCTTTGCAAATAACTTGGCAGAATTCATTCAACCTAATCTCTCGGCATCTGCTGATTGACTGACCTGCTGGTCAAACTAAAGAGCAGGAGGGAACCGCACAGGCAGTGCAACCAGGGACAGGTAACTTGGGAAGAATATAGGGGTGCTGCCTGGATATGTAGGGATGGGGTTAGGAAAGCCAAGGCGCAGCTGGAGCTGAACTTGGCAAGGGATGCAAAGAATAACAAGAAGGGCTTCTAAAGGTATGTCAGTCAGAAAAGGAAGGTTAAAGAAACCATATCCCCGCATGAATGAAAATGTAACCTCATATCAACAGACCCGGAGAAGGCTGATGTATTCAACAACTTTTATGCCTCAGTCTTCACTGCCAACAACTCTCCTCAGCCTTCCTGCGCCAATGGACAAGATGATCAGGACCAGGGGGGTAAAGCCCCTCCCACTATAGGGGAAGATAAGGTTTGTGACCACCCAAGGAACCTGAACATATATAAGTCTATGGGACCTGATGAGGTTCATCCCAGAGTCCTGAGGGAAATGATTGATAAGGTTACCGACATTTGAAAAGTCGGGGCATTCACAGGAAGGTAACTGGAAGAAGAGCAACACTGGGCACATTTTTAAAAAGGGTAAAAAGGATGAAATTGGGAACTACTGACCTGTCAGCCTCCTCTCTGTGTGTGAGAAGGTCGTGGAACAGATCCTCCTAGGAGCTATACTAAAACATGTGGAGGACATGGAGGTGATTTGAGACAACCAGCATGGCTTCACCAAGAGGAAGTCTTGCCTGACCAAGCTAGTGACTTTCTATCATGGGGTGACCACATCAGTGGACATGGGAAAAACAAAGGATGTAATCTATCTGAACTTCTGTAATGCCTTTTACATGATCCCCCACAACATCCTTCTCTCTAAATTGGAGAGACATGGATTTGATGGGTGGACTGTTTGGTGGATAAAGAATTGTTTAGATGATCACATTGAGATAGTAGTGGTCAACGGCTCAATGTCCATATAGAGATCTGTGACAAGTAGTATCCCTCAAGAGTCTGTACTGGGACCAGTGCAGTTTGATATTTTCATCAATGTCTATAAGACAGCAAGATCAGCAAGCCTGTTGTCATGCCTGAAGGGCAGGATGTCATCCTGAGGGACCTGAACAAGCTGGAGAAGTGGGCCTGTATGAACCTCATGAGTTTCAACATGGCCAAGTGCAAGGTCTTACACGTGGGTCAGGACAATCCACAGATTCAATACGAGTTGGGGGACAACGCGATAGAGAGCAGTCCTGCGGAGATGGACTTGAGCGAGCTGATTGATGAGAAGATCTACATGAGCCAGTAATGTGCACTCGCAGCCCAGAAGGCCAACGATATCCTGGGCTGCACCAAGAAAAGCAGGGCCAGCAGGTCGAGGGAGGGGATTCTCCCTCTCTGCTCTGCTCTTGTGAGATCTCACCTGGAGTACTGTGTCCAGTTCTGGAATTCCCAATGTAAGAAGGATATAGAACTGCTGGAATACATCCAGAGGATGGCCACAAAGATGATCAGAGGGCTGGAGAACCTCTGCTATGGTAGGACAGGCTGAGAGAGTTCTTCAGCCTGGAGAAGAGAAGGCTCCAGGGAGACCTTATAGTGACATTCCAGTACCTAAAGGGGGTCTACAAGAAAGCTAGGGAGGGTATTTTTACAAGGGTATGTATGATAGGACAAGAGGGAATAGCAAGGAGGAAGAATTACATTAGAGACTAGGAAGAAAACCTTCACGATGAGGGTGGTGAGACACTGGAATGGGTTTCTCAGGGAAGCTGTGGATGTCATCTCCCTGGAAGTGTTCAAGGTCCCCATGTTGGGGATATTTTATTGCTATAAAAGAATAATTTTTTTCTGATTTCTGCTGAGTGTCAGGTACCATTTACTGGCATAGTGACTTGTTACTGATTCAGAGATAGAATTTTTTTTCTCTATCAACAATAGGATAAAAAACGGTCTTAGTGAAAAACTCAAAACAATATTACATACCATGATTTGAATATCAAAAATAAAAAAGATAGGATTCTAGAAGGATTTAGATTTTCATTAGAGTTTACAATGGTTTACAGTACTCTGCAGCACACAAATGAGCAGTCAGGTTTTGAGCTTTGTAGTAGCATTCCTTCCAAAGTAACACAATAATATCTTAGACTTTATCTGTTACTTATGATGAAGTAATTGTCTATACTATATATTTATATTTATAAAAGAAATTGTTATCAAGATAGTTTGTGTTAATTTTTTTTTCTATATTAGGTTTACAATTGAATGTTACTTTTCAAAAAAAGCAGATCTAATATCTGTGATCATACTAGACTGGGATATTAAGTTTGATAACTAGCCTCAGAATATCGTAAAATGTCCCTGTGTCAGGCAACTGAAGTTTAAATAATATTTTTCATCTTCTGACATGTCTCCTTTGCTTACTATTATAACTTTATCCTCCAACAGATATTTTACTATCAATTTTTAAGATAGGAAAATTATAATTATTTCAAATTATTCCTTCTATTGTTATCCAAACAGGGGGTTTCCACGTAGTTTCTTGAAGAAAATAAACTTTGCTCGCCTCACTTGGTACATACAGTTTGCATCACAAAACTGAAATAGCATCCTATTTTCTGCCTTCATAAGTAGGGACAAAAAGGGATAGATAATAAGCACCTTATCTAAAATATATATGACTAAGAAATTAATTTTTCTGATAAAAATATATTATTTTTAAATAGTTCTAGAACAAATTAGTCTTTCACCTGTGAACAGCATTATTTCTCCACTAACAGATGACATAACACAATAGATTCATGACAGCTGTTACCGCTGAAATTCTTCAATTTAAGGAAGTCAGGTAGAATTATGTGTTATTCGCTGTGAATGAGTACCACACCCTAAAGAAGAGTGTGGTTTGTCCCTGAAATAAAATTTTCTCTTTGAATAACCAATGCTAGAGCCACCAATGAAATTTGGATGTAACTTGTGATACTCTAACACTGCCAAGCAACTATAATCTTATCTTTATTTAAATTAAATTATAGGTTCTATGAATCTATTCATTAGTAAAGAAAGTTTGGAGTTGTACCAGCAAATTTCAAATTAGCTAACATTGTTCCTGAGAGCAAGATTGGACCAGAGCGTAACAGCAAGTTGATTGATTTGGGTTTTTGTTTTGGTTTTGTTTTGTTTGGGTTTTTTTGTTGGGAGAAGGAGGATGGGGGATGTTTGGGGTTGGATTTTTTTCCCCAGTTGAATTACTGTTCCCCCAAAAATATGAGAATCATGTGTATGGTTCGTCTGACCAAATGGAGACATCTGCAGCATTTAGGCATAGTGATTTACTAATCATTCTTCGTTCCCTTTACAGTCAATGGAAAGAAATAAGGTTTTTTAGTTGCTGATTCATCTCATGCCAACAACATCAGACTTTCAGATAGTGTCCATTAGAAGGCTTTCTATTTCTCCAGTAACTCAGAAAAGGAACATTCCAGGTACAGACATCTAGCTCAGTGGAAAACTGAAGCCCATGCTTTGTACCTGAAATACGCTTTCTGAATTCAGTATCTGGGAAAAAAACCCACTACACATTGTATTTTCCATTTTCTTTTATGATAAAGACTCTAATTTATTTCAGAGAAAGAGATGCGGTAAATGTCAAAATGGTGCACACTTCATTAGCTAACACTGCTTGTCAGTAATCATGCTGAAAAAAAGTCATCATCATTCTAGCACAGCACAGCACACTTTATCTTTTTTTAACATTTCTTATTATGAACGTTTTTTTCCTTTGAATATTGATATTGTGTTCTCCTCAGCTGGAATTTAAAAAGAAGGCTCTTTTAAGGTTCCTAAAAAGCAGACAGGTGTAGTACAGTATTTTCAAAAGATCTTTAACAGGAAAGATCATTCCATAGAGAGTATTGTATACTTAAATAGATCTGTACATTTGTAATCTTTTTTCTTGTTGTCATATTATGTAGGTGGTTTGTGACAAAGTCAAAAAACGAAGGAAAAAAAAGCTGAGTATTTCTGGAAAAAATATCTAACTTTGAAATAGTTCAATCAGACTTAATATGCATATATGAGTTTCTTTTGGTCATGGAATCACAGTTGCAATAAACTTGACAGAACAAAATTCCTTGAAATTTTATTTTTTTTATTCTCTCAACTCTATTAGAAGAATAAAATGCAGCCACCTACTTAGTGTATTAAGTTTGCCAAACATACTATGACTGGAGGATCTGTGGACTCCTTTGAGGGTAGAGAGGCCTTACAGAAAGATCTGGATAGATTAGAGGGCTGGGAAAACATCTACTATATGACATTCAACAAGAGCAAGTGCTGGATTCTTCACCTAGGATTGGATAATCCTGCTTACACATACAAACAGATGAGAGGCTGGAGAGCAGCCCAGCAGAAAAAGATCTGGTAAGCTGAACGTGTCAGCATTGTGCCCTGGCAACCACGTCCTGGGGTGCAACAAGCCAACATAGCTGGCCATTTGAAAGAGGTTGTTGTCCAACTCAACATTGCACTGATGTGGCCCCGCTTCAAGTACTGTGTGTTGGTTTGGGCACTTCAATAAAAAAGGACATCAAACTATTAGATTGTGTACAGATGAGGATGACGAAAGTGTTGAAATGTCTTGAGGACATGACGAGTGGCTGAGGTTACTTGGTTTATTCTGTCTGGAGAAGAGAAGGCTGAGGTGTGACCTCATTGAAGTCTACAACTTCGTCAAGGGAGTAGCAGAGCGGGAGGTGCTGATCTCCCCTTTCTGGTGACCAGTGACAGGATACACGGAAATGGAATGAAGATGAATCAGGGAAGTTCCAATTGAACATTATAAAAAGATACTTTACTGGAAGGCTGATTGTTCACTCGAACAGGGTCTCCAGGAAGTGGTCATGACACCAAGCCTGTGACAGTAAATACAGCATCTGTATGACACCTTCCTGTACAGGGCAAGGAGTCGGGCTCAAGGATCCTTATGAGTCCCTTCCAATGTGAGAAATTTTATGATTCTATGATTTGCAGACATATTGATTCAAAAAAAAGGAAAAAATTAAGTTATTTCCTAGGGAAAGAATGTGGGGAATAATAATAAAATAAAAATAGATAATTTAGAAAGAAAATAAAATAATGTCTATAGCTTTAAACATGAAAAAAATATTTTTTTAAAAAAAGGAAGATCATGAAGGAGGTAAAAAGTGAAAAAGGGTAAAGTAAATATTCAGAAAGGATATAAACTAGGCTGAAAACTAAAATAAAGCTCAGCAAAGGGACATGTAGAAGAAAAATGAAAAATGGAAATGAAAGTAAAAATAAAAAGAAAATAAAAAACAGTAAAAAGAAGCTTTCAAAATAGTTCCTAAAGACACTAAACTGTAAATGAAAAACAAGGAAAATTCTCCCATGGAAGTTTATAGCTGGTGACTAAAGAAAATGGAGATACAAAAGGAAAGAAAATAAAAACGAAATGCAAGAATAAATGGTTGTATTCTACACCAAAAAGAACTTACCCTAAGGGTCCCAGAAGGATCTCTGTAGTGACCTATGATGTTCACTCTATTTATATATGGGAATGAATAATGAGCTGACAAAATTTACAGCTGACTAATATTTTTCCAAGGAAGTAAAAAAGTAAGGTGACTTTAAAATGTTGCAGAAGGACTTTATTGTATTCACTGATAAAATATGACAGATAACTCAGTGCTCATAAATTCTATGTAAGTCACACATGAAAATATCACTCTAACAGTGGAGACAGAGAGAATTAATCATTACTATACCCAAAACTCATTTTACAGTAATTTTAAATAAGCAAAGATCATGTTAGGAGTCAAGAGTGAAGGAGTATAGAATATAACTAAACAAACAAATCACCAAATTTTGTCGTATAAATGTGTGATATACTCCATGCAGAATAAAATGCTAATAAGCCATTTTAAGAAAAATCTAGCAGACTTAGATGAAATACTGAGAAGAATGAAAAAGATCAGAAGTATGGAATGACTTCCGTATGAAATGACAAAGAAAATCATGAAGGAAACAACCCATGAAAGACAAGATGGACTTTTGTAAAGCTTTGAACGGTCTGAATAAAACATTACTCACTTTTGCTCATAATATAAAAAAAGAGGAAAAATATGGATAGTGGTCTAAAGCAATTTATTAAGAAGAATTGAAGTAATTAACCCTAATCTCATTGTAACAAAATATGAAGGAGGAAAAAAGTGGATTTAAAAAGAGTTCGATATACCTTCTGCCTCAGAAATCGAACTATTAAGCGAGAAGGATCATAACAACCATATTACATTATTTAAACGTTTTCCCTGAGTATGTAGTGAACATACTTTTGCTTTGAGCAGGAAAACAATTATTAGTGTTTAAGAAAATGAGAAAGGGAATGCAGGGGAAAAAATGGTGTTAGAAGAAGGGATGAAAAATAAAATTGAATAATCTTAGTAAATTTCATATAACTTATTTTTAGTGGTTTTGAATAACAGGAAACTTAGACTATGGGAGGTGAACATTTATGATAACTATTTTATACATTTTTTCAGAACTATTGAATTTATACAGATAATGAAAACAATTGGATAGTGTCAGATCAATGTTTTGACAGAGTTTTTTAGACTTAAATGTAGACTTTTTGTACAAACCGAAAAATACTACAGTAATGATGGAAAGAAACCTTATCTTAAGCAGATTAAACACTCAGAAACATAAGGTTGAGCGATTATTACAAACACTGAAATCAATAAAAATTAGGCTTTTAAGCATATAAAATAACTTCTTATGCATTGCACCATAAAAGTCAAAGGAATTCTGTAGGTTAAAAAAAGCATTTACAACAGTTTGACCTTCACATTTTGGCTTATAAAATAGTGAACTGAACCGTGCATTTGTCGTTTAAAGGTTTATAAAAAATAAGTATAGATAAATTATTAAAACAATCCTCCATTAGATTTTTCACTGTCTTCATTTGTATGAACATTCATTTAATCTACTTAATTTAATAGCAATATTTCAGATGGATTTCTGTAGCTGAAGGTCATACAATCAAGTAATACCGACCTGAATAGTAAGCATCTCTTGGAAAATAATATTTCATTGATACAGTCAATAAACAAGCTGACATCAATAAAAACAAAATACACTCCAATCAGAGAGAGACACAGGCATTTATGATTATGTTTCCAAAAACTGTGGGTTGTGTTCCTCTGGGTGAGGCATAAAAACTACCAGATGGTCAGGGATGGCATTAAGTAAGACTGAGTTTATTACTTCTATTCATAATACCAAACTTTGATCGTTCTGCTAAGCAAAATGGATGTGTAGGTTTTAAACATTCACTTGGTAGAAGACAAAAGGAGGCACGCAACACAGTTCATGAAAAGGATCTGCAGTTAGAGTCGATTATTTTACTAGAATATAAAATATTTAATCCCTTTCACATCCAAAGGAAAACATTCAGATCTTATGTTATAAACATCATTGAATATGTAGAGCTTTTTAAAATTTTCTCCACCGGCCCCCCTTTTGAACATATTTCAGAGTTTTGTACATAGTTTTGTACATATTTCCTCGGTTTCTACTGTTTTCCATGTTTGCTGTTATCTTCCTCCAGTCCATGATTTTTCTAAGATACATGCTAATATTTCTGAAATCCATCTGAACTGTAGGGTGCAGCTCCTGTGAGAAGTAGAAATTAGAATCTCAACAAGGTATCTTTAAATTGTTCTTTCTTAGTATTGGACTGACATCTTTACACTGGCATTAAATGCTATTGGAGATTTGATTGAAACCAAACTTATTTCATCAAGACTGTGCTTCTGTTTTGGCTTTTTTTTCAAAGGGAAAAGATTACTCTTTTTTAAATCCAGTCATCTAGAACAGAACATTGGTAATACAGGCAAAACTATGACCTTCAATTCAGTTATAAAACTTGCAAAAATAGTTTCAAAATAATGAAAATAATTTTCCTAACAGTTCTGAGTATTAATGTTTTTCTTAGTATTAATGGTTAGTGATTAAAAGCCTTTGCTTCTTCCTTTTTAATAATACCCTGAACTCAAAAAACCACGAACCTTGAAATATAAAGAATTAAAGATATAAAAAGAATTCGGGGGTTTTTAATTGTCTTTTAAAAAGTAACATTCTGTTTAAAAGTTTGCTTTTGAGAAATCTTGAATCAAATAAAAAGTTTTCTTCAAATCTTCCTCTTCTGGAAAAAAACCCCTCTGGGAGTATTATATATTAGCTCCATGAATTTCAAATATTGTTAATAATCGAACAATGAAGCAGTATGATGCCTTTCTCTCTAGAAACAAGGAACCTGAGGAGTTAACAACTAAAGAAAGGAATTAACCCCTCATTCAAAATAGAAGTTATAAAGTCTTCACATTTTTTGTCATCCAGAGGAAGAACATCAAAACAATTTGAATAAGCAGTTTAAATAAAATCACAGGATGAGACTTTTGATTATGTGAATGCCTTGTTTTTGTTTGTTTATAATATGAATTGTCTACGTCTGTAGTAGATTGTTTTTAGCTAATTCCTTGCAGCTGTTGCTAAATTACAGGCTCTGCTTTCCAAAGCCACTTAGGGAAAGGAAAACTAGTGTTGTTTAACCACTAATATGACTATATAATGATCTCAATTGAAAGAGGAAAAACATTTGCTATTTCTAGTTGTACTACACAGAATCTTTGCCAACTGCTTATGTGACAATGTCTGCTGTTTATTTACTGACAAAAGTAAAGGATAACATCTTTATGTCTTTTAAAATAATATGGCAAGGAAGATAACTGAATTAAATGAAGTGTTGTTAACCAAAAGTTATTTAATAGTAGCCAGTACTAGATAAAACATAGTAGCTTCACATTAACTCAAGATGAGAAGGTCTGATTTCAGTTATTGCATTCAGTACAGACATTAATATACCCAGATGTGTAAATCTGAGTATCCTCAGATTATTTCTGCAGTAACAGATGATTTTTAAAGAGTCTTAACAATAAAAGGAACTATCAATCAAATCTTCCAAAGAGAGGATGTTTAGTTATATGACATGATAACCCAATCTATAGAAATACGATCACATTCATATTGTACATGGACCAGATGATTTTACATTCACAAGACATATATCCCATGTTATCTATCACTAATACCAAAAATCATTATGTCTTCTTATTTCATGTGTGTTTTCTCTGCTAAGAAAGGAAGGGATGTTTTAAATATTCTATGTGTATTATTTTAAAAAGTGTCTCTCTGGGCTTAGTTTGCATGAAAGTGATCATTACGTGTGCTGCCTTATTTCCCTCTTACATAGTCATGTTGCTAAATATACCAGTGCAATGAAAATGTTACAGAATCACAGGATTGTTTAGTTTGGAAAAGAACTTCAAGACCATTGAGTCCAACTATAAACTTAATACTGCTAAGTTCACCACTAAACCATGTCCCTAAGTGCCACATCTACATGTCTTTTAAATACCTCTGGGGTGATGACTCAACCACTTCCCTGGGCAGCCTGTTCTAGTGCTTGAAAACTCTTTCAGTGAAGTAATATTTCCTAATATCTGGACTAAATCTCCCCTGGTACAACTTGAAGCGTCACATTTGATAGCCTCTGCTCAAGTGGGACCTTCCCAGTTAACCAAGACTGCTGATAAATGATGAAAAATGTCTTGATGAGCACTTCTGCTAGGTCCTTTAGTGCTCTCGGGTGGATCTCATATGGCCTCATAGAATTGTATGTGTGTCTAGGTGGAGTAGCAGGTTGCTAACCATTTCCTCTCATATTATGGGGTCTCCGTTCTGCTCCTTGTCCCTGTCTTCAAGCTCAGAGGGCTGAGTACCCAGAAAACAACTGGTCCTACTATTACACTGAGCTAAAGAAGACATTAAGTACTTCAGTCTTTTCCTCATCCTTTGTCACTACATTTCCCCCCACATCCACTGAATGAAGGAGATTCTTATTAGCCCTCCCTTTGCTGTTGATATATTTAGGGAAACAGTTTTTATTGTCTTTTACTGCAGTGGCCAGATTAAATTCTAACTGGCTTTTGGCCCTTTTAATTTTGTCTCCGCATAAGTTCACAACATCTTTGTAGTCGTACCAAGCTGCCTGCCCCTTCTTGCAAAAGCCACAAACACCCCATTTTCATGAGTTCGAGTCAGAGCTCTCTGTTCAGCCTGGCAGGTCTCCTTCCCCTTTCAGCATGAGCAGACGGCCTGCTCTTGCACCCTTAAGATTTCCTCCTTAAAGAATGTTGAGGCTTCCTGGACTCCTTTGCCCTTCAGGGCTACTTCCCATGGGACTCGGTCAATCAGACTCTTAAATAAGCCAAAGTCCTCCCTCCACAAGTCCAAGGTGGCAGTTCTGCTGCCCCCCCTCTTCAGTTCTCCAAGAATCAAAAACCTCATCGTTTTATGACCGCTATCCCCAAGATGGCCTCCAATCATCACATCACCCACACATCCTTCTCTGCTCATGAGCAAGAGGTCCTTCTCTCACAAGCTGTGTCAGGAAGTTATCCTCCACACAATCCAGAAACCTCATAGACTGTTTCATCTCCACTATATTGTGTTTCCAACAGATATCTGCTAGATTGAAGTCCCCCATGATGACAAGGGCTAGGGATCATGAGTTTTCTCCCAACTGCTTATAGAATAATTTGTCTCTTAGTCCTGGTTAGGTGGTCTGATATCTGTATTGTTGGCCTTTTCCCTGATCCTTACCCGTAACACTCAACTCTATTGTCCCTATCATTAAGCTCCAGACAATCCAAACTCTCCTTAACATACAGAGCTGCCCCACCGCCTCTCCTTCCTTGCCTATCCCTTCTGAAGAGTTTGTAGCCATCCATTGCAGCACTCCAGTTGTGCGAGTCATCTCACCACGTTTCAGTGATTACAACTATATATTACCACCATTTTTTTACAGTATGTTACTTATTTTTTTTTTCCCAAGCAAACAAGGAACTTGGAGCCAGAAATATGAGGGATTTTAAATAGTATTTAAATACTTAACTCTAGATAAATTTGAACACAGGAAAGTATGAATACATAATTTTTTTAACAAAAACAATAGGTCTAAGTTCTTTTTATTTTTAAAGGAAATGAGTTTTCTAATATCTATTTTTTTCCTCATGTTTCCTTCTTTTAATCAGTAAATCCTGAATGAACATAAAAACGCTTCCTACTATTAAGGACAGAAGTGAAGGGGAAAAAAGCAGAGAAAAAGAAAAACAGAAGATAAGTGATTGCTCTAGATTACTTTTTCTCCATCAGTAACAATGAAATGAAATCAGAACCAACCAACTTTAATCACTGTATTATAGTGACTATAGAGTTCCCATAGTAGTGAAATTGCTGAATACAAATTCATGTCATGTGTTTTACAGTATTTTCAGCCTGATTGATAGGTGGTTTTGAGGATTAAAATTGTTTTCTCTTTGTTTTTTACAAGAGAATTACTTCAATTATGAATTAACTTCATAGCAATCTAGGCTGAAATTTAGGTTAAGGAATAACAGTAAACAGACTAGATTTAATAAACAGGAAATCATATAGCTGTAGCTTTTGACTAAGACTCAATGAGAGTCAAAGGCTCACAGGCAGCAGTAGTCATGAGCCCAATAATATGATGGTCACACATGAATACCATTGAATATGAGGCACAGGTAACATCTTGAAGACAGCACCTTAATTCAAGGATTTCACTAATATATTCCTGATAAATTATATTTATTATCACTTAAAATTAATACAACTACTTTCCGTAACTTTATAGACTATTTCTTCCTCTTGTTTCAACTCTTACATTTGTCAAAATAAATAATTAGGTAGCAAATATATAATAGGTACAAGGTAGAAAAGACATTATGGTGAAAAATATTATGCATCTGTAGGCAAGTTTAGAACTACTTTACCGAGAAACTCTAACCTTAGTGCATTATACAGCAAGTTTTCCTTCCCTTTCCTATACACATAATGCCTTTCAACTCTCTATGATAGAAAATGTTCTTTGTAAATACTTTCCAGCAACCCCTTTTCCCCTTTGTTTTCTAAGCAGATCCCCTTTTATTTGCCCTATTTGTCCTTAAAGAAAGTAATTTCAAAAGTACCTCAACGACAAAATCTTTGTTGAAGACTCAGTTTTGAGACGAATGCAAATGGCATTAATCATCAATCTGTCCAGACAATTTCAGAAAAGTAGGTTTTTATAACTTTGTTACACTGAAAACACTTCTATATAAAGATTGTTTTGTTCCTGCAACCTCTTACATAACAAAATAAGTGTGAAGATTAAAGCCAGTGTGGATATTTGAAAGAATTTTCCAACTAGAAGCATTAATTGACTTACATATCGTCAGTTCAGTTCAGCAGAAAGTGTTTCTATCTTTACTGTTTTATAGAGTGTGTGTAATCAGTTCAACTCCTCATAGGTAAATATTAGCAAAAAACCACTGCATTTTTTCTCTATCTCAGGACTTAATTCAAGGAAGTGTAAAAAATATGTTTCAACTATGCATTGAATACAATATATTCAGCTTCCTAGTTAACAAATATAAATACTATGTTCAGTGACAGCTACTTTAAATGCATGTTCCAAAATTCTTCCTAATCATTTATCCTTAATATAGTATAAAGTATGAATAAGGGAAGACATTTTTGTACAGTTGCATTTCTTTTCCATGAAAAAGGCAAATTTTCTTTGCTTGTTCAGTTTTCCTGTATTTGACAGACTCACGGAATTTAGGTTGGAAAAGACCTTTAAGATCATTGAATTCAACTGTAAATCTGTAACTGCTAAGTCCACCACTAAACTATTTTCCTAAGTGCCACACCTACACATCTTTTAAATACCTCCAGGGGTGACGACGCAACCACTTCTCTGTGAAGTTCCAGTGCTTGAAAACCCCTTTCAGTGAAGTAATATTTCCTAATATCTAGTTTAAACTTCCCTTGGCACAACTTGAGGCCATTTCCTCTTGTCCTATCAGTTGTTAGTTGGGAGAAGAGAATCACACAGACTTTGCTACAACCTTCTTTCAGGTAGTAGCAGAGAGGTATAAGATCTCCCCTCAGCCTTTTCTCCAGACTGAAAAACTCCAGTTCCATTAGTTGCTCTTCATGGGTTGTTCTCTAGACCCTTCCCTGGGTCCACCTGAGCATGTTCTAGTCAAACAATGCAAGTAAATTTGTTTGTCTGAATGTTGAAAAGGACAAGAAAGTAAGAAAAGTATTTCAGAAATTACCTATAAAGACTATTCCCAATCATCATACGTAGAATTCCTTTACAATAAAAATGTATGTAATAATAAATAAGGCTGAAATCCCATGAACATTATACTTGCTCTTCAGGATCATACGCAAGGATGTGGACCTCTTTTATTTCTGATAGCCAATTGCTCAGTAGATCTTTAAGTATGACTGAAGATATATGTTCCACAACGTCAGTAAGTGATTTATTCAACTGCATCATTTTCTAGAAAATACACTCTAATACTTACCTTGAGCTTTCCTTGCCGCAATATAATTATATAACGCCATAATGATTTCCAGATTAAATCTTTTCTTTAAACTAGAACAGTATTCTAGTTCTTAATTATATCCTATTCTTCTTACACTTTGACTTTCAAAGACTATATTTACTCTGCTAATTTACTAATTTCTACAGCACAGGTTCTGAGATTGTTTACTCCTCATACAGAGAATTTAGAAATAAATTATATTATTAAAAATAATAACAGCAATAATTGTTATAACTAAAGCATTAGTCAATATTCTGTTTCATGTATATCCTCACTAAATTTTTGACAATGGGATATGCTTCCATAAAATTATGTCTTATGTATGTACTATGTGCAGTGTGCTAATACAGAATAAAATGCACATAATAGTGCATAGATAAGAGTATTAAATAAATATTTAGGATCTTTTTAATCATTACAATTGCAAGAACTCCGTATTTGCAGTTAAGTATGAAATATTTAGTAAAAGTACATATTTTTCTGTCTAAACGAAGTTTTTACAGCAGATAATGAGACATTTATGCTCACATGGATCAGTAGAAGCATGTTACTCACTTGTGCTATAGGAAATTAGGGAAATCTTCCTAAGGCAAGGTGCCTCAATGGATGCATAAGGCATATTTAAAGCATAGGAATTTATCAAGTTAGGAGTTTAAAGAACAGAAAATGACTGCCAGTAATAGCTGCCTGCCCTAAGATTTTCTTTTCCAAATGGCTTGGCAAACCATGTGTCCTGCCCGACAGAGCAGAGCTTTAAACACAGCTGAAGAGAAGGCTCATATAATTTCACCTCCTGAATTATTAACGAAACACTTGGCCTCTTATTTATTAACAAAGCTAATCAGTAAACAGATGTCTATGTTTTGGGTCAGAACTTTCATTTTGTCCTTTTCAAGTCTGAAAAATTGTCTAAGTTTGTGGCTTGGAATACTGAAGAAATTCACTGTTACTGTAAAAACTACAAGTCAGCAATACAGTTCCATCAGGTAAAGGATATTTAATCTACCTACTACTATCTTCTATGTATTTAAGATCAAATTTTCTTTCTAACTAGTCAAAATTCTGATTAAGTGAAAATTTAGATGATTTACATTCTCTGTGCATTGTTCTGAAATGATGACAGATTGCACAGGAATATTCAAACAAGTCTAAATTCACCTACCAATGTTTGATGCTTCACCTTACAGCACTACTAAGTACTGTTAAAAAAAGCTAAAATGAATATCTGATCATTTATTTAAAGAACTATATTAGAATGCAGACGATATATAGGAAAATAAATCAGGTCTGTAGAAATTCCTAGTAGTCATATCTGGAATGGTTGACTTCTGACTTTAATGAAGTGGTGATTCAAAATAACTTAAACATCCAGTGAATATTTGCACACATTGAAAATTTTTGAAAAATTCTTCTTTTGACACACTAGTGAATAGTACATACAAACAGATGGCTCATTTTAAGAGGTTATAGACAAAATGACCAACATTTACATTGAAACTGGGTTTGCCTTCCAAAAATAACATTGTCTGATTTTCCAAGTATTCAGAATTAATCCATTGTTTTCTCTATTTCCTCAAAGTTTAAAATAATAGAAGTTTATTTTTCTCAATCTTTTCTAACAGAAAATATTTTGTTAATGGTCCTTAAAATTATATTTATTGATTATTTTTCAGGTAATGAAGCAAAAATGAGATGCCTGCTAAGAATTATTTTAGTTTTTTTTCTTTCTGAATCGATGATATAAAAGCAATGAATCTGTGAGAGAAAAAATAAGATGCATTTTGACTTCATTTGATGTTACAATGACACATTGCGAATGAAATTCCACATAGGTAAATTGGAAGTAGCACACAGAGAGCACAGAAACTCCAACTATATTAAGTTTTTTCAGGAAGAATTTGTAAGAGAATCTGCACATTCTAGTATGTGACAAGCTAGAAAAGGAAAGAGTTTTGCACAGTCTTCATAAAAGTAGAGAGTCGATCATTTCCAAACTATTAATGCATTAGTATTTGTTACATCTTAGCGGCACTTACTTCAAGAAAAGCTTGCAATAACCCTTCATATTGCACATCATGACGATTCCTGTAAGACACTCTAACTCCTTGTAGCTCAAGGAATAGGTTATAAACATATAAATATACTGTCAAATTCTTACCTTTTCTCAATCCTATACATCTCTACTTAGCTTGTCCTACACTCTATTTCTGTGTCATGGGAGGATCTGCTGGCTCATGCTGGGCAGGTTGAACATCAAACATGCCCACATATGTGCAATACCTTGCTTGTTTCACAGGAAGACCTTCTGTTGCAATGGTTGCGAGGATGAAGAATGGATTGTTACAGTTATGAAGCATCTAGAGATCTAGAAATAATCTGTTTCTAATTTCAACATACGTGACTCCAATATATATTGCTTTCATGCTATAAATGAAAATACCTCTTTTTGGAAAGCTTCAGAAATTGTAAAAAATTAACCTTTTTATCAGGATATAATTTTAAAATTACATTTATAAAGTAAACAATTAGGGTTTTTTTCATATTCAGTAAGAAGTGATCCTTTTTTGGTTTTATTGATGTTCAGAAGAAAATTTTATTTGTTTTATATCCCTCAAAACTATCAATGTATTTTTTAATTGGGGAAAATAAGTACTGAAAATATAATTTCAAGCAAGCACAGATACGAACAGAGAGAGTTACTTCCAAATTATTTTCCCTAAGGGCTGCGACAAATTTGAGTATGGATATGAATAATACTAGTCATTCAAGTGTTTTAGTAAAAGGAAAAGAATTACTATTTAAAGATCTATCTTAGGTCGCTTATCTCTTAGTAAAAAATCAAGAAAAACAATAAAAACACATGAGTGAAAATAGATATATTACACAACGCATACATAGTCTTCATTCAGGCTTAATGCGACCCATTCACAATTGCACTGTTGAGGAAAAAAAGAAAAGGCATACATATTTCTCCCCTTTGTCTATTTCCCCTCTTATTTTTGTTAGTGTCAAATATTTTTTTCTTACACAGTTTTTAAAACCGATTCTGATCACAGCTAGACCGGTCACTCATCTTCTCTTGAACTATATAACTGATCAGCTGAGAGAAAATTGAATAATAGTAGACAACACTAACAAAATCTGATAGCTATTGAAAACCTTAGCATATTTTTAATTACCAACTGCACAAAGTATGAGAAAACAAGTTCACCACAGAGCACTGTACTTTGAGGGTAAAATAAATCTGTATAAAATACTGATAGTTTATTAGACCATGTTTCATTAAGACAAATGATTTAAGGCAAAAATAATGATAACACTGATCTAAAACCTGAAATGCTGAGTCAGCTAATAGGTAATGAAATGCTGTCAGTTTGCTAATGTATTCCAGGACATCTGGTAGACGTACTTACAGAACATCTTTTCTCTGTTCGTCACAGGGGTGAAAATTCATACCACTCCAGACAATCAACAAATTCAAATTTTCAGAGAATATTTAATAGGTGTAAAGAGGACAAGGGAAAGACTTAGCAATACTTAGGTCAGCTCCTGCTGTTTCCCATTTAATCATAGCTCTGCACAGGTTTGTTCTAAAATTAAACATGGAGTTCCAGATTCTCTTTTTACACAATGCTTGATATAGTTTCTTTTATTATTTATTATATCCACATGCTATATCCTTAGTGCACAGGATTATTTTTCCATTATTTATATTTTAGACATGTTCCAGCATTATGGTTTATGTCCTGTAAAACACAGAATGAAAATTAGGCTAAGTGTTCTATAGAAGCATGTGCATGCTAGTTTCTCCAGAATTCTTTCCTATTCATTCTTTTGCAAATTGTTACTCAGTTTCTTGACCACATAAATACTTTGAAGTAATCTTCATATTCCTTTGTTTTCCTCTGAAAGGCTAGTTCAAGTCCTTCAAGGAATCGTGGAACTTCTATTGTCCAAAGTAAATTATTTACATTTAAAAAAATATTTTGATTTTGTGTACTATATTGTGCAAAAATGTTTTATGGTAACTTACTTTAATATACTAGGGTTTTAAATACCCTAGTTGTGTCATCATTTTTACCTGACATATCTCTTTAAACTTTAATCTTACATTTAATCTTTTTTAATTTAAGGTGCTTTCTTCTGTAAAGGCTGGTCTTTGTTTTACTGAGTACATTAAGATTCATTTCCAGCTTCATTAACACTTGGAAACAGTTGGAAATAAGATAGAAAGAAAAATAGAATAAAACTTCTGTCTGACAGGCAAAATTTCCATTAAGTGTCTTCAACGCAAATAGTCTGCCAAAGTAATTTAGCTTATTTTTCGAGTTTATTTTAAAAATTCCTTGCCGTAACATCTTGGCTTTGTCAGAAGATATACGGGAAGGACGAGATTTGGAAGTTTTTAGGCAGTTCATTTGCTGTTTATTTTAGCTACTTTGGATTGCAGCCTCTCAGCACTCATGTATGACCTTTCTGCAAAGCTGCTGTTTTTACTGGAGTTGATTTAATTGCAGAGATGAACTTTAACTTCTGAAGAGTCGTAATCCACTCATTTGATGCATATGCATTTATCTTTCTTGTACTCTATCAGAAAACAATCCTATTAAAGTTCAAAACTGACTGGTCAGGTTTCTGATCTGAAAGAGTATAACATATTGTTTATTACAATTCCATCTTTCTTTTTATTCTTAAAAAGGCATTTAGTGATATTATTGTGGATGTTATCCAGCTCTCTCCTGCACACATGTAACAGAGAAATTAAACAGAGATGCCTTAGTATATGATAAGGTCACTTTCTCAATATCTTTCATGTTGATAAGTAAACAAAGACGTCTTAAAATCCAATAAACAAGATGTTCTTCACCAGGCTGAGGGAAGAGACAGGTGATGTAGATTCTCTTTGGAATGCGAAAGAAAAGGCCTGACAACAAACGGCATAATAAAATAGTTGTTTAAATAAGATAGAACAAAAAGAAGAACATAGTGAATAAAATTTACATCTCTTCAGATGCTAGGCACCCTGCCTTCATGCATCATGGGACAGACCCTGGATGGGCTTTTGCAAACACCCTGCTTAGATTCTGTCTGTGGAGAGATCTCCTCTAGTAGAGAACACAAGAGTATCACTTTTAACTGAGTATAAATTTTTTAAAATACTCAACAGTTAAAGTACACAACAGATCAATAAACAGAACAGAAAACCAAAAGAATATCCAAAGTGTAATTGGCAATGTGGGCATAATGTCAGCTCCAGCCAATAAGCATTATCAATGTCTGCAGAGGACTTTTAATCATGCATAGTGGAAGCATTTTAATTGAAATGACTGGCCTGAAGTACAAGAACATAAGATGCTGAGTATTACGAGTTTGATCCAATATGTTGATCCAGTGGTAAGAGTTTGATCAACAAAAAGATTAAATTACTTTAATAGGAAGGAGGACCACATTAAATAATTGTGTGATTGTTTTGTGACACACATCCATACTGTCATTGGGTCTCATCCAAATGTTGCTATAACATTTAATTTCAAATATAATAAAGTTTAAGAAACTTTGTGAAATGAAAGGGAACACTTACTTGTCTCTGCATGGCACCTTGAAGGTCACATATTTAGGAATGATGTAACCATGTAAACGTTGGTATCTTTGGCAATTGAAGGTATGGAGACATCTGTGTGGGGCTAACACACAGCAGAGGAGCTATAGGCAACCTCTGTTGTTCTGAAGGGGGCAGTTTCTGAACTGCCAGGATACACCACTAAATCTAAAGTGGCATTACATTCTTATGTTTAAAATTAATCTTCATTATAGAATCCAATTTAAATTTCTTTAAGTTAAAGGGAATCTTTCTGGTTTTCTCAATTGTATATTGAAGAACACTTAGTGAATGTAAGAACACAACAACTCTTTCCTTAACGGAAGTGTTCTCTGAGACACTACCTAGTGCATAAACAATTTTTAAATGTATTCTGATGACATAATGCAGGCTTTATTTGTGTATTTTCATTATTAGTCTTTATTTACTTTGTACATAAAAGTACTATCAGCTTAAAGTTGTCACAATAATTTTGAATACTTAACTGAGAGCACTAAGTCAGACATACCTATTCCAAAAATATTGTTGATTTTTTCTTTCTGAAAAATTTCTGATTCATGTCATAGGTGAAAAGCATTGTCCAATGCCTATTAATCTGCAGAAAGGATGTTACTATTATTCCCATCAAGATGTTCCTAGTTATCTGTTGAATTTGTGTAATGAGTAATCACTCAGCAAGATAAATACACAATAAAAATATATGCTACTGGAACTCCAGTGGCACTATACTTAAAGTATTACTATGTGCAGAAAGGAAATATACTTTATATTCAAAGCCAAATATCTGACTTTTAGTATCACGTAAATCTCACCAAACTAATCAAAGAATATTTACTAGTCCAGATTTCAATACTGTGAAAGAGAAAAATAAAATTAAAAAATACTCTTACAGAAAACCAAAACAAGCTCATAGTAATTGTAGTAATAATAATGCTGCAGTTAAAATTGTTGTGTGTTATGGTCACCTCCTTCAATACCCCTTCGTACTCTGAGATTGACAACACCAGTCTTCCTCAAGCAAGCAGGTGTACTGGGGGGCCAGCTTGATTATAGATAACGGTTGCTGCAGGTCACCTGTGCTCCAGGTTCTTCACTTTCACACAAAGATCGCTATGATAATACATTTCTACTTCTGTCTATTTTTTAATTATTTCCTTCCTTTCTCCTGTTTTGAATTTATTGGCATCTGTTTTCTAACAAAGTTCCACAACATACTCTCTTGTCTTTGATCTGCAACTTCATTGTACACATGAATTTCCTACTTATGATGCATTTTATGTTAGATTTTTTTTCTTTATTACTTTCAAACCTGTTTTTCCAGCTTCTAGGTCTGTATTTTTTCCAACCAAGCACTCCAGTGTCAGCCTTTGCCCTTTATCATCCCCATTTATTCTATTAAAAGGGGAAAAATAGGAGCGTTAACATTAATTCACTCTGGAAAAGACCACAAAATAAAACCTGATCTAATTTCTTCAAGCTTGTACTAAAACCAGAGGAAGGATAAAAACCTGATGCTATGAGAAACTAGATTCTTCAGAGTATACTAAAATCTAAGAATTTCTTCACAGAAGATAAAAAAAAAGGGTGTAGGATCTTAGGTAATGTCTCTGCTTGTTAAAAGAAGGCAAAGCAAGAATGTGATGGTAGCAAGAGAAAGTAGAAATAGCTACAGTCAGGGATATCGGTCATTTTATTGACATAGGGCTTAGGGAACCTGAATTGTTTTTCAATTGCCAAAATCTTTCAGAAGGATTTCTTTATGTGAAGAACACAACATACACAGAAAACTTTGACATAAAACCTGACTAGCAGTGTGATACGTCTTGTGTTCTGTCTCATAAACTGAAAAGGTTTTTAAACAGGTGAAGCTATATTGTTTAGAACCATGGTTTTCTGTGAAAAGCTAGAAGTTCTTCTTTACAAGGTTAATTTTGCCCTAACCTTTAGAAAATTATGTTTGTCTTAAATTAACTGAATTGAAGTCTTGAGGATAACATTAACCTTTTACATCCTATGACGGAACAAATCCTTCTCTGACCTATTGATTAGTCACATGAGAAAAGTTCGTAAGGGACAGTAACCTGAGATTACTGTTCTCTTTTCAGCTAATAACTCAATTTTGAAGATCAGCCTGAAAAAGGAAATAGACAATTTGTAACAGATGATGGAATTAATTTCTTATGTATCCAAAATTATGATCAAAGACAATGATGTGATTTTATAGAAAAGCACTGGTTTAAAAATTATTGCAAAAACCAGGAAGAAAGTATCTTTTACTTAATGCTTTCTAGATGTATTACTAGTGGTAGTGAAATGTTGTCAATTGGAAATTCATTAGCAGGAAAGGAGTTCCAGGAAATAAGAAATATATCAGTCAGGTTCCTATTGTTTTTCACCTGAATACGTTCTCCATTGTTTTCATGCATCGATAGTAAGAACAGTACTGTTTTAGTAATTTATTTTTTCTCTTCTCTTTCCCTTTCTCATTTGTTTCTTTGGAGGAAAGGGAGAAAAAAGACTATAGAAAAGAAAGAAAAAATGTATTGCACTTCTTCACCTTTCAGTGATTGATTTTAATTTTCTCCTTTCCCTGTCTAAACGTCTAACTACATTTTTTTCAATTTTAAAAAAATTCTTTATTTTTGATTAATTTTCACTGAAAATAGGACAAATATTATAACATAAAAATTTCTTTGCTCTTCCAGTCATTGGTAGAAATAAAGTTTTTGGGATTGCAACTACATTGGAATACTTACTGGTTTTAGAGATGCCTTTAATTTCTTATTTCACTGCAATGTTTAATGCATGTTGTGTTAAAGGCACTCTGGTTATGGTGTTAGTGTTGTACAAAGATTTGAAACATTTTTACGTCTGTGAAATAGCTACTTGTAGTTGTTTATACTTTTTAAGAAATACCTATATATCCTTGAAAGAAATGGAGGTTCAGGCCCTTTCCTTTCACTTGAAAAAAAGGAAAACAGCACAAACACGAAAAAAAAAAAAAAAAAGAAAGAAGGAGGGAAGGGAGGGAGGGAAGGAAGAAAAGGAGCAAGGAAGAAAGGAAGAACTGTAATTTTGAAACATAGCTGTCTGAAGAAGAAGATAGCAGTCTTACACCATCACCTAGATCACCTCAGCTACGAATTGTATTACTGTTACGGTTACGTAGGCACCGCTGGCTCTGCAAGACACTGTTCTGTGAAGGATCCTTAATCCACTTTTCCAAATATCTGTGAAGTTGGACTGTCTTTCACATCATTTCCCTTAACCATCTGTGAAATCCGTCTGTCCCTCACAGCACTACCTTTTCATTATCTACTCACTCTATTATTTGTCACGACCTGCAGTTTTACGTGTTTCACCCAGACACTCATGACTGCACAGGTAGTCAGACCCCAGGCGTGAGCCCAGTTGCCCACCTGCAAACCTTTACAAAGCAAGCAGTGAGTTCCGAGTAACAGACAGCTCTTGGAAGATATGTTACAGCAAGCCCCTATCTCTTATATTCTGGCCTAGTGATAGAGTCTAAAGAAATTTAAATAAGTACGTCCTAATTTGTTTAGCAGGTCTATAATCCCCTTATTTTCCAGATTTCTAAGGTTTATAAAGCTTTAAAAGGGACTGTCTGCAGCAGCTTATTATCTGTATGGGATGTAATATTGAAAAACCATAATCCATGTTGATAGTATCTTGCCTTTGAAGTCTCCTGACAGCTTGAAAAGAGAATAATTCTACTCCTGGCCACTTTGCAGTGACAGCTGGGTGAAGTCATTGTAAACACTGAAGATAACTTTCCAGATGGCAAGAATTCCTAACTGTTTATTTGGTAATCACCAGTGTATGCTCATTAGGACCCAGAGCTGCGTAACCTTATTGAATGTGATTGTCTGCTTAGAAATTCTGTTGTATTGAATTTATCTGCAATATGTTTCCCATAAAAAGGGTCCAAGTCATGGTTCTTATATTCAGACTCAGATTTTCACCATCAAAGGTGGAATATTTATGTATTGGATCCTCTTCCCCACCACCCTCTCTCCTTTTCCCCAATCTTCTTCAAGAAATGGGATGGAAAAAAATTATACAGCTGCAAATAAAAATTATTTTTTCAGTCGAGTTCACCTGCAGTCAATAGTCAAGTAGTATTTCCACCATTTGTGTTGTTTCTGGTTCACTGAAGCCCTCCCTCATGGGATTACTAGTGGTAATTAAAATTCCACATTTCCTAGCTTCTTTTAGCCTGTCTTTCCCTGGATGATACTAAATACTCATATTTAGATACACTGAATAAAATCCTAGTTTTTAATTTTTTTAATATTTCACATGTGGTGATTGAAGTAAAAAAATCCGTTCACTAAAAAGATTATAATATTTCACTAGTGTGCAGCTTTTCATGATTGCAATACAACTTGCTACTGTCCTAAAAATAGGTTAAAAAAGAATAGGTTAAAATTTTTAATTAGGTTAAAAAATAATATTAAATAACATTATCCATTTGAAAAATTGTTAACGCTTTCTGGAAAAAAAGAGAAAAAATTACAAGCAAGATGTCAAAATTTTAGAAATGCAAATGAAATTTATTTCTTTGATGGTTTTCTGTAGCTACAATCTCTTTCAAAATAAATAGAATTTTCTATTATATTTGGCATCTTAATATGACAGAATATTAAAAATTCATTAGAAATTATTTTCAAATATTAAGAAAACACTTTTTAATATATTATTTCTAGAATATTTAATAGTATAATATCAAATATGGAAATTTCACCAATTCTACAATTTGCAACCAAATCCTCCATCTTCTGCCCTCATTAAAAAATTAAAAACCTCTTTTCATGAGGGCTCAGAGAAAAGAAAAAAGATCAGAAGTTTCCTCTTCAAATTACATTCAACACAGTGTAGAAAGCCTTTAGACATAACTGACTTAATTAGAATATATCTAATCTCATTCTATGCCACATTCTATACCTAAAATCATAACTCTATCAGTTTCTTTTTTCACCATCAGTAGAATGTTTCAGACATTAAGGAGACTGAAAGAAAGCTACATAAATATTCTCCTTTATGAAAAATAATTATGTAGCAAAAGCCATATCTTCTATTTCAACCTTTTTTCTCTGTATTAATCAAACACCCACGGGACCTTTTTACTAGAGCAGACATTACTATTCTTAGAACCACAGAAATACTTTGGTTGGAGGGATCTTTGAAGGTCACCTAATTCAAGTTCCTGCCCAAACCGGGGTTAATTTCAAAGCTCAGCTCAAGCTGCTAAAGGCTTTGTGTAGCTGACTTCTAAAAATCTCCAGGGTCAGAGGGTCCACAGCTTAACTGGGAAATATATTCTCACCAGAGTCAGAGTTTATTTCAGTAATTTCCCTGTCTATGTATTCAAAATTCACAAGATAACAGTTAATATTTATTCTTGCAAGTAAAAATAGTAGAAAACCGTGATGACTTACAAATATAAAGGCTGACAGGTCACTTAAATACCTGATTAAGAAGATTTTAGACACGATAATCATCTGATATCCGCAATGCTAGTGGAAAGAAGCAGGCATTTCTAGAATTCAGCTGGTCCCATCTTCAGTGCAAATCTCAGATCAGCCAGGTACTTCTAAAAGGCCCTGACAGTTCCTATTTATTATCTTTCATTATAACAAAAAGACTGAAAATCACCAGGTTAGAGATTTGGACATACTGCAATGTCTACCATTAGACAGCACGTATCTTAATCTTAGAGTATTTTATACAGTATTTCTTTATACCAATTTTTACCTAATCCTTAAAATCCGTCAGCCAAATGAGGCTCATTTTGAATCTTAAAGCATACTCAGCACTTAAGTGTTGGCTTCCACTATGACTGGAAGATCTATTTAAGCTTTGTCATAATTCACAGATGCTTAAATCCTCAAATCAATTTCTATTTTAATCCTTTAAATATGTTTGAATTGGACTACATCCAGCATGTGTAGAGATCACTAAATGCAATACAGGAAAAATGATCGGGTTCATTTAAGTTAGAGCTTGTGGAGGAGAAGGAGATTACCATATTCAGAGAAATTATATACAATATTGCTTAAAAATTAGAATGTATATTTTCTTTTATTTGAATAATTTTTTATTCATATCTCAGCGAAGTCTTTAAAATACCTTCACTAGATCCAGGCTATTTTTTTAACTCTGGTATTGATCATGAAGGACATTGAAGATTGTGAAGAGCGGCTGAAGTAACTGGGACTTTTTATTCTGGAGAAAGGGAGGCTGCGGTGAGTCCTTATAGCTCTGTATAACTATCTGAAAGGAGTTTGTAGCAACATGGGTGCTGGTCTCTTCTCCCAAGTAACAAGTGGTAGGACAAGAAGAAATGGCCTCAAGTTGCACCAGGGGAGGATTAGATTGGATATTAGGAAAAATTACTTCACCACAATGGTTGTCAAGCATCGCGACAAGCTGCCAAAGGAAGTGATTGAGTCACTGTCTCTGGAGGTATTTTAAAAACGTAGGGATGTATTTTACTGGTGGGCTTGGCAGTGCTAGGTTAGTGGTTGGACTAGATGATTTCAAAGATCTTTTCTGAACTAAATGATTCTATGATTACGTGGATCACTAATGAAAAAGTATGTAAGAAAATGAGAGGCCACATAAAACATCTCACCAACAAAGGCACCTCCTACAAGGACTAACAGAAGAGTGCTATGGATATTGATCTCTACTCTGAAAGTTGTCTTAATATTGTGCATTAAGTGGTTACACAGGAATCCAAGTAACCAATGAGGTATACAAAGTGTACACACTTGGGAATTAACAAAATCATATACAGTCATAGTTATGGCTCATTAAATATAACAGCTGTGGAAAAGAAAATATATATGATCTCAGGTATCACCAAGGCAAAAATCCAAAACAATATTATCTCTAGTACCCAACAGGGATAAACTTGGAAAACCCTAGAATCCTTGTATTATATGACAGGGCAATAGTGTGGTGAATTCTACAGGAAATACTGTCATGAAACCCAGAACCATTTAAGGTGTACTACCTTTCGTTTGTTAATAACATCTTGACTTCAACTGAACTGTTGCAGCTTCAGTAGTCCATCCACTGGTTCTTGTACATCATAGCAACAAAATACAACGTTTACAAAAATCCCAGTTTGCCAGTTCCTAGTTGTTGCGGTGGGCACTAAACAGAACACAGTAGCACTCTCCATCAACAATTACATTTTCTGTTAGTGTTTTCAGCAGGGATGACTCTGGTGCCAGTTTAGAATTGCTTACTTAACCAACCAGCTGGCTACCTATTGTTCATCCAAAGCTGTCTCTGAAAACCAAACACTTTCCGTTTCTCTGCATTGCTCTAACTGATGCCTACCCTAGGCTCTGGTGTTGGCAAGATTATATACCATACGCTGTCTTTTCAGAGAGCTTTATTGCAGGGGAAAGGGAGACACCTATCACACAGAACGGAAACTAGCCTGAGACAGTTAATTTGCGCTCATGATGTGCAGTGGATTCATTATGGGAAAATATAATATATTACATTCTCTGTGACTATTTCATTCTAATTCTTATCCATGAACTACCTCAAAAAGCACAGCCATTTTTTGTGCTTTTAACTTTTTTTCTGCAAAACTTTTCACCTTTAATAACTGTTTTTTCTCTTTTTATCAAATTAAAAATTGAACATATGCAAATACGGCAGATAGATGGTGCCATCTATATATGACTACATCAGTGATCTATATTATACTCCTAGACTTCTAGAAATCCAGTATTTTTGCCAAGAAATTGACTTAGTAATACATACATAAAATGATGAAGATGCAATGAAAGACAAAAACTAAATGAAAGAATTGAAAAGACTGTTCCTTTATTTCTTCTCTTTTTTATATTGCTTCAAGATGCTTTAGCTAGAAAGACTACTTTCTCTGTTTTCTTTCTGTAATGTCATTCTTTATTTACTGGCACAGCTCTTGGCTCTTTGGAAATGACATTGGTGTTTTGACAGGAGTCACCTTAGTTAAACAGAGAGAACATCTTTACTTCTTGTCTCATGAATTCATCAATTGAAATGACAATCCCATTGAAAAATCAATATATAGAAAGCAAGAAACTTTAGAGACTGTCAGGTGAGCTCAGGAAAACAAACCATTCCACAGTGGTGCGCTTAACTGAAAAAGGGCACTGTACAAGAGACTTCAGTCATATCTCACAGACCACACTTAACCGCACATCTGCTTCCTCATTTTATATATTTACTTCCTATTCTACCATTTTTAAAATCTGTCAGCAAGTTCCTTCAAAATATTGGTTATTTCTTTATTTTCAATTATAGTTACAGAAGTATTTTTGTTGCTTTCTAAAGGGCTAGGCTTTCCACCATTCAAGTTATTTGTTGATTTCTGTTTAGATTTAAATGATAAGTGCTATTTATACATATCTATAAAGAATTAATTCATTATGCAGACTTCATGCTGCATATCTCCTTTTCAACTAGATTTATAAATGGAGAAATAATTCTAATATCATTAATAACTACCTTTCAAACAGCATATATCCTGGCACTTCTCCAGTCCTGGACGTGTACAAATATAGAAGAAAACCGATAACATATATTTATAAAAAAAAATGAGTTTATATCAGTATTTTTGAAGCATTTTGTCGTGAACACATTCTTATTTTAATTTCTGTCATATATTACACATTATTTTTATCTAAAGCCTGAGTTCTAAAATCTATCATTAAACTCAGCTAAACTATGTTATGAGAAAAAGTTTTATTGTTCTTGCAGTTAAGAATATAAATAAGCTGTGGATATATAAATCTTAATGTGATGCTTCCATCCTTATTATATAGTTACATATTACATATATTCCATCCTGTTATATAGTTGGGATGACTAGTGAGGGAATCTAGGACCCAGGTGATTTTTTTCTCTCCCTCCTTCCAGTTGCAGGCAGTGACACTGGAAGGAACAGATGGACCCAGTCTGTTAATACATATCTCTGTGGCTGATGTCCCTGTAACAACTTTGGGGGTTTTGACAATGGGATGGCCTACATGACACCAGGCTTACAGGCATCAAATGGGAGCCAACTTTCTCAAAGGGAAAGGAGAGTCTTCGCTGAGGAGCTTGCAGGGTTCATTGTCAGGGCTTTAAACTACATACGAAGGGGGAGGAGAATAATATCAGGTTTGCATATGACAAGCTGTGGGAGAACAGAGTTTTGGGCCCCTCACTACAGGAAAGACACTGAGGAGCTGGAGCGTGTGCAGAGAATGACAGCGAGGCTGGTGAGGGGGCTGGAGAACAAGTCCTAAGAAGAGTGGCTGAGGGACCTGGGTTGTTCAGCTTGGAGAAGAGAAGGCTGAGGGGAGATCTTATCACTATCTACAGCTGCCTGAAAGGAGGTAGTGATGGGGTGGGTGCTGGGGTCTTCTTGAGAGTTGCAAGCCATAGGATGAGAGGAAATGGCCACAAGTTGTGCCAGGGGAGGTTTAGACCGGACATTAGGAAAAATTTCTTCACTGGAAGTCTGCCTAGGGTGGTGGTACCGTCCCCATCCCTGGAGGTGTTTAAAACATGGGTGGGTGAGTTTCTTAGGGACATGGTTTAGTAAGGGGACAGGTATGGTTAAGAAGGTGATATGACCAACAGCACAGATAAAGTACCTCTACACAGACACACAGTGCTTGGGCAACAAACAGGTGGAGCTGGAAGGTACTGTGCTGCTAGGAAGCTAGGACCCGATTGTTTTCACTGAAAGTTGGTGGTGGGATGAATTCAATGACTGGACTGTGGCTACCGATGGCTACAGGCTGTTCAGAAGGGACAGGCTGGGAAGGAGGGGCAGAGGCATTGCCCTCTGTATCAGGAAACGGATAGAGTATGGAGAGCTGGCCCTGAAGAACAGTCATGAACAGGTTGAAAGCTTATGGGGGAGAACAAGAGACCGTGGTCATTAAAGGGAACTTCATGAGGTTCAACAAGGCCAAGTTCAAGGTCCTACACCTGGTTTGGAGCATCCATAGTTTGAACACAGTGTGGGGGACGGTGTGATAGAGAGCAGCCGTGCAAAGAAGGACTTGGGGGTGCACTTGCAGCCCAGAAGGCCAACCATATACTGGGCTGCATCAAAAGAAACATTGCCAGGAAGCCGAGGGAGGTGATTCTCTCCCTGTACACTGCTCTTGTGACCTCACCTGGAGTACTGTTTCCAGTTCTGGAATCCTCAACATAGGAAGGATATAGGAATGTTGGAGTGGGTCCAGATGAGAGCCACAAAGATGATCAGACGGCTGTAACCTGTGCTGTGAGGACAAGCTGAGAGAGTTGTTCAATCTGGAGAAGAGAATGCTCGGGGAGACCTTATAGAGGCCTTCCTGTACCTGAAGAGGATTTACGAGACAGCTGGGGAGGGACAATTTACAACAGTATGTACCAATAGGACATGGGGGAATGGCTTTCAATTGGAAGGGGGAAGATTTAGATTAGACATTAGGAAGAAATTTTTCATGATGAGGATGCTGAGACACTGGAACAGGTTGCCCAGAGAAGTTGTGGATACCCCACTCTACAAAACTTTTGTTACTGCAAATCATCAAGACTTTGTAAAAACACAGGTTTATCAGCAAAGGTAGGCTTCAGCTCTATCATTGGACACCTAATTTCTACAAGTTGTCTGCAAGTGAAGTTGGCTCTAGTCAACAAATTCAGTGGGATTAGAGAACTAGTCATTTTATTCCAAAGGAGGCACTTCTATTTTGTCATCTGAATGTCTTCAGACTTTTGTAGTTGAACTGCCAAAATTTTCACTGTTACAGAAGATAGAAATTCTCTTCCACATGTAAATATCTACAGTAAGGAATCTTAGAACTAGCTTTCTGAATTTTCAGCAAAATCTTACCTTTAATAAATTTTACTGGGAAAAAGTTAAGGTGCCTGTGGACATTTAGCTGATAAATAGGCAGACCTCTCCAGGGCACTTCAACTACTCCATCCTGTATATGCTGTCCTTCAGATCTCAATTCCTCTGTGCTTCCAAGATCTTGTGCCTTCTACCACTATGATGGCCGATGATCAGTGCCACTGATCTGAATAAGTTGTGGTCAAACTATTTGCTGTGTGTTTGCAAAAATAATTAGTTTTCCTTAAAAAAAAGAAATGAAATTGTATACAGATTTATAGATTCTGTGCTTTTAAAAAATTCCCACTAAGTGTGAATAACCATATGTCAAGTCTGATCCCTATCTCATTCAAATTCCTTTAACTTCCAGTTAACTCAATTTCTACTGATCGTCTTCCTTTTTTCTTATATATAAAATACTCAGATGAGCTGATTTCTCATTTATACCTCCAACCGACACTCAGGAATACTGTGACAATAACTTTGGTTCAGGTGAATTCTCCACTTGTGCTCTGCTTCGATCACAGTTGAAAAATAGTCTGTCTCCTTTTTTGTTTTTCTGTGCTGGGCACACCATAACCAGATTTGTAAAGAAAACAAACATTAATACATAGGCTGGACAAGAGCTGTGAAAATCTTTAAACCAGGAAATCAGCATGTACCTTTCTTCACTTTAATTTGTCAGTAGAAATAATAAATAATTCCTGAAAATACAAATACAGGCTGGGCAGAGAACGGATTGAAAGCAGCCCTGATGAAAAGGACTTCTGGTGGGTGAGAAGCTTGACATGACCTGACAACGTGCTCTTGCAGATCAGAATTGTATCCTGGGCTGCACCAAACCAGATGTGAAAAGCTAGTGGAGGGAGGTGATTCTCCCCCTCTACTCTGTTCTCGTGAGACCCCATCTAGACCGGTGCATTCAGTTCTGGAGTCCTCAGCACAGGAAGGACATGGATCTGTTAAAGCGAGTCCAGAGGAGGGTCACAAAGATATAAAATTCCAATTTTCCATGGCTTGAATTGTGTCACAAACAACTATTTCAACAACATAAATCAGTAATTTGTTTTCAGTTTAATTAGTAGTTTAAGTAGACAAACTGTTGTTAGTCAGCACTGAGCTTGGTATGAACTAATTAACCAGCCTGTTGAATGTTAAAATTTTACCTTCAGAACAAAGAAGCACAAAATTTAAAAAAAAAAAAAAAAAGAAAAAGGGAAAAAAAAGGGAAAAAAAAGAGAAAGAAAAGAAAGGAAAAGGAAGAAATAGAGTATTGTGCCTGAAAATATTTTGTTCTTTACAGTATCCAAAATTTAAAATGAAATTGACATTTTGTTTTGTTATTACTCTAGTTATAAAACGAATGCTGACAGTATATTTAACAGAATCATATTATGTGGAAAATATTATAATGTACAGAAAACTTCTTACAGTAAGTGAATTTTTAATTAATTCATTATCAGCATCAGGAGTAAAAGCATATTAAGGACCTCTATTTTCACTGCATTTCACTACATCACATCTATATAATCTTACTGGATGCTAAATACTAAGCCCTAGATGTCTAGAGGTCAATTTAGAAAGATTTAGTGTTTATCAGCCTAAAATTTGAGGAACTCTGATGTTTTAGGGCTACTCATCTCTTGTGACCATATTTTTGAAGGAGGAGATGCCCATATCTGGAGTGATGAGTTATGTACTGAAAAGCAAGTGGAAGGGTTGAATAGTGAAGATCATTTTTCCATCAGTAGCTAATTCAGTCCCGCTAGAGGCAGCTACATCTGCTGTGCTAAGAAGGAACAGGAAACAAAGAATTCAGTGGTGGATAGGGACACTGTTGGAAATATCCAACTGCAAAATTACCTCCAGCTTTTTTTCTTTTTGCTTCCTCCAGCCCTCACCACAACCCCCCAGACAGATATATTTAACTTACTTTGGCTTTGTGGCTAAGTGTGGCCAATATTAATCAACAAGTAAACTGAAGGGCGACCTAAATCTCTCAGTATAGCTGCATCTTCTCCAGTAACTAGATCAGAATGATATTCTTTGAATAAACTATGAGATATACAAGGTAAATATTAATCTTTGATCACATGAACAGTTCGTGTGTCATGGTATAAATGCTAGAAAGTAAGGTTCATTGCCTACCTTTATAAAGTGGTTATACAGTACAAATATTTCATAATGTACTGAGGTCTCATAAATCAATTTGAAATTAGTTTGCTGTCAAGTTGATAAATCTCATTTTATCATTATACCTTGAAGGTGATCTTAACAGGTATTTCACAGTGTATAATTTATATCATATTAGTAAAAGATAAGATGATAAGTATTCCAAACCAATAATTATTGCCACATATTTTATAAATTCTGCTATGTTAAAGTTTAGCATACAGATTTGAATCAAGCTTTCAGATACTGATTATGCATAGTCATAATCCTACTGCATAAACTCTGAAATCTCTTGAGCTAGATGTAATTCTAATTGTATGGTATCCTTTTGGGGTTTATACAGCCAGTCTCTCCTGAGACTGGGAACAGGCTACTGGTCAACAGTCAGTGTAAGTATGAATAATACCTCAATTTAAAACAAGGAATGCATGTTTATTGTTCTGTTGGCTTTTCCCATCTGTGATAATGTCAAGTGCTAGAAGACATTCAGATTGATTTCTTGCATCATCCGTAGTGTAGAACATAGATGATAATTTTCTCCAATTACCCAGTTTCTTGTCTCTTTTAATTACAAAAGAAACTGAGTACTGTACTGTGGAATAACATATACACATGATTATAACTATTTTCATGAAATTTAAGAAGCATAATATATGCTATATTCACAGCTGATATATGGATAAGTAGAGACACGATATTATGTGTACTCATATTTTTTCTGTCTTCAAAAACGAGGTCAATCCCAGCATAGAGTGGTATGATTACATTCCAGAGCAGAATGTGTACACCTGCAGAAAGTGTACTTTGCATTTTTTCATTGAAGGAAAATGATGGTTTTGTTACACAGATGGAAGTTAGAGCTATTTGACTCCAAGCAGACAGTAATCTCAGCATCTGTAAGAGGATATCTGATATTCTTTTCACATTTATTGTAGATGTATTTTTATTGCACAATGAAATGCTTTGCAGGAACTTCTAGCTTCCACCATATGATCTACCAAACCTCCAGCAGTCCTGTGCTAAAGTAGAAATTGCTTTTCTGGTATTTATCTAGCATTTCTGCATAGTTCCTCATTTAGTGGAGTCTAGTATTGCATCACAGTGATCCAGAAAGAACAATATCACAGTATCACAGTATCAAAAGTTTGGAAAAGACCTCTGAGGTCATCGAGTCCAACCTATCACCCAACACCTACACCTACTCCTACTTGTCAATTACGCCATGGCACTAAGTGCCTCATCCAATCTCTCCTTAAACACCTACAGGGATGGTGACTCCACCACCTCCCCGGGCAGTGCATTCCAATGACCAATCACCCTCTCAGTAAAGAACTTCTTCCTAATGTCAAGCCTAAACCTCCCCATGCTAATCTTGAGACCGTGTCCTCTTGTTCTGTCACTGGTCACCTGAGAGAAGAGACCAACCCCTGCCTGACTACAACCTCCCTTTAGGTAGTTGTAGAGAGCAATAAGGTCTCCCCTGAGCCTCCTCTTCTCCAGGCTAAACGACCCCAGCTCCCTCAGTCGCTCCTCACAGGGCTTGTGCTCCAGCCCCTTCACCATCCTCGTCGCCCTCCTCTGGACGCAGTGTTTATTAATAGCAAATACATACACAACTGCTCTTTTCTTCCCTGTTTAGAGGCTATGTGACCTAGATTATTACTGAATATGTAAACATACTTCTGTATTTCTGATATGAGAGTCTGTTGAGGCCTACATCAGTTCTGATGATGAATAAATTGGATTAATACATTATAAGGTTGCTTGCCTTTTCTCTTTATTTTAAACGTATATTTTTCAGGAAAAATAAGTGTTAAAACTGCCTTTAGTTTCTTACTGGCTAATACACTTCATAGTGGCACAGGATTTTGTGGCTAGTTTCTCCTCTTATTATTGCCTGAGCACTTAGAAGAATATGAAGTCAGTTTTTCACCGTAAAAGGTCATAAATGAAATGGAATGCAGCAATGCTGACAACAAACTCTTTTCAGATCTATCTGAGGCCATTTAAGAGCTGTTTGCTCTGGGATGAAGGATTACCTATTAAATCTGAAAGAGGTTGCAAGCTGAATAAACACCATCTACTAGGGTCAATGCTCCTTATCGCCATGCAATGGAAGAAACAGGAATGCTCTAGGTAGACTGGCGACACATCATGCATCTAAATCATACTGAAAGGATTAGAAAGTGCTGAGGTGAAATGGCACTAACAGAAACAGCAGTTTTCAATGTTTTTTCAGCTAGGGTACGGTTAAAAAATAAAAAGGATGATTAAATCTTCTTGCCAATAAAAATGGCAGCCTACACTCTCCTAGAGAGGGAACAAAGGCACTGTGTGATAAATATAATCAAAGAAAGTCACTGAATGCATCTGTAGGAATCTGACTATAGAACACTAGTTCATACGAACCTCCGAAGTTATTGTCGTGGAGAAAGATTAAAAAAAAATTCTAAGGATTTTGTGTATTAAGGAATTTTTTAAGACATGTCCCTACACTCTGCTCACAGGGAAAAATTAAATCTAGAATGGAGGAAGGATGAAGAAATAGGTTTATCCATTGATTTCAAATAATATATCTTTATAATCCTGATCAAGAAGGAACTATTGAAAAGAGGCATGCTTTTAACTGATTCAAATAGGGTCTGGGAAGTGTAACTTGTTGCACCGTTGCATTAGTTATAAGATGTATGCCATTATCAATTTCAGGTTCTTAGGTGTCTTTTAAATGAAGTTTAATTGTTTCGTATGTCTGCTGATTAAATTAAATGTCAAAATACTCTCCTATCTTCTTTATTTGTCTGTGGCATAGAGATGCATGAGTAAACTTGAACTATCAAGCACATCATCCTTCATCAGCACCTATGTGAAGAAATCATATACATGTCATTCTGATTCAATGAATAAATATACTTTTTAGAGAAGAAAAAAATCTGATGCACGACTACAAGTAACTTCAGTCAATACTCTTTGAACTTTCTCTAGTTCATGGCTTCAGAAGAAAATTCTGGAGTAGCATTATGGATAGAAATTATTAATTCATATTTCACTGATATATTGCCACTGAAATGAGAGTCATTTTTCTATAGCAGACCTTTGACTCTCTTAGCATACCATACTGTGGAAGGAATTTATGCATATGGATCAGCCTACTTCTATTATTCTGGTCAGTGCTATAAGTAATGCAGGATGTGTAATGATAAGTATTTGAACTCACCTGTAGGTATTTTTCACACTCTTACCTTGAGGTTCTAAGGGGATTTTGAAAATCAAATCTTTGTCTTGGCCGTAGGTGCCGGGGTGAGGGGGGCTGAAGGGGAGGAACCTGACTGATAAACTCAGCAAGAAATAAGGTTCTTTGTAATATAACACTTTCTTGAAGGCAAGTTTATGATTAATTAACCTTCAGAACTAGATCAATGGTGCCAGGTTATTATCCATTTACACTCTTTTTTGTTTGCTTTCTTTATCAAAAAGCTATGCTCAGTGGGCAAATTAATGGTAAATAGAAAATTTATTTTCCCTCACTTCATGCCAAGAGGGTTTAAAATTAGATAATTGTGATAGATTAGACAGCTGGCATCAAATATGACCTGTTTGACTATTCTGTTTGAATGCATTATAGTGTATGACATCAGTGCCCCCTACTAGGATAGGTTTAGAGTGCAAGGCAATAGAAACAAGGTTCACATGTTATGATACAAATTCTTTAAAATATTTTTAAGAACTTCTACTAATTGACACTTTAAATAGCATCATGGAAAATATTTCATGCATTTTACTGGATTTGTGTCCATTTGCTTTTACTAGATTAAAACCAGATTATAGCTCATGAAGGATTTTCTCCTGAATTATGTTCCTAAATATATTAATCTCTTCATCACTGCCAGATTGTAGAATTGCAGAAAAACAGAATGCCTGATTGTGAGTTTACTTTTTCTTTACCCATAGCTTACATATTTAATTTTCAAAATTCTTTTTAGTTTTTATTTCTATTTGGATTTATAGGTTTATATGTAAAAATGTCAAATTAGGGATCTTCTCCTGATTATATTTGTTGGCATGATTACTTATTTCTTCTGGTGACGTCAGAGCTATTAATCTTTCCTTCAACTCTGTCATTGATCATGCTTTAGGCTACAGTTGAGCTCTGTGTTGGATGCATTAAGATGCATGCTGCTGTTTGTCAGCACATTTATTTCAGTGTTTTCAAGATAACAACCCACTCTTCCCTGTTTTCTGTCCTTTGTTCAGTAAGAGATAGTAGTCTGGTATTAGGAAGTTCAATTATTTTAGGGTCTTTCAGGACTATTCTGTACATTTTCTTGAATACAGTCTCTCATTTGTTTGTGTAACTCAGCCTTTCTTGGGTGTATTGTACCCCATTTCAATACCTTCTTCCACCTTTTTAATTTAGTGCTAAAACATAGAGATATTTCTTATCTGTCAATAGAGATGCTACCATTACTTTCATACATAACAAAAACATTAAACTGTTCCACATAATGCATGGTACATGATTTATGTTATGTAATAATAGGGTTGGTTTTTTTCTGCTATTGCAAGTTTCTGTTATTTTCTGTGACTGTAAGTAACTTAACCCCAGGCACCAGTACATACTATGGGTGGGGAAGGGGTGTCTGAAAAGAGTTCTGCAGGGAAAGGATCTGGGGATCCTGGTGGACATCAGCCTACCCTTGCAGCAACAGTAGCCAACAGCATTCTGGGCTGTATTAGGCACAGTGTGGCCAGGAGCTCTTAGGTGGAGATCCTTTTCCTCTGCTTAGCCCTGTGGAGACTCATCTGGAGCGCTGGATGCAGTGCTGGACTCCCTAGTATAAAACAGATGTGGATTTACTGGAGTAAGCCCAGGGAAAGGACGTAAGCACATTGCATAAAAGGAGGTTATTGCAAAATAAGACTGTTACATATTTAAGAGCAGACACCAACGATACAGGCTGTAATAGCCTAAAGCTGTATCTGTGTCTCAGTGACACCCTTTGGTATAGTCAGAGATACTCTAAGTTGTACCTGTGCTCTCTGCAGAGCCTGCCCTTCCCTGGCAGACCAACATTTTCAGACCAAAATCAACTTGTGTATTGAAAGACTTTAAAGTAGTTCTTTGGCAGATGCTGCCATACAACTTCAAGAGCACTTCAAGAGCACAACTTTCAGGACCCCCGTTTTTAGCTGTGGATACTGATGCTCTCACTGGACAGATTAGTCCGTTATCTTACTAATGAAACCAAATGAGCTTTTCAGATTTCAGAAACTGGTGACTGTATTTCCTGAAGACTTTCATACTGTAAGGATGCTCCTAGAAATTCTTCTACACAATAGTGGTAAGATGTTGTTCATGTGTTCTGTCAAAATGTTCCTATGTCATTGCACAATAAATTGATATATGAGGGGAGCAAGGGAGAAGGAGAGAGGAAGGAGAGCTGACATTTTCCTCTCCTCTTAAAATGTTAACTTTGTATAGACAATTTGATTTATAGCAACAGGAAGAAGAATATACAAAAGTAACATTACATTAACTAGTGATAAATTTCCAATGAAATACTGGAGATGGGAATGGGTTGACTTGAGCCATGACCAACATTTCAAAAACTCTTGCATTTAAAGATTCATGACTAAATCAGAATGAAGAGAACAAAATAAAAATGTCTTAATTTCTGAAGGTGAACATGTGCATCAAACTGACCATTTCACTACTAATACGTATCTCTACTTCCTAAACACAGTGGTTGTTCCATTTTGTGCTCTGATTTGTTTGTAGGAGACTACCTTCTAGATTCACATTTTAATATTCTGACCTCAAGATGGCTATTTCATACCTTAGTATTAATTGTAACCTGCTATAATTCTGTACAATGTCTTAAACAAATCCTGTGCGGGTAAAAATCAACAACTCAGTAATTAAGGACATATCAGACTTACTTAAATGACATCTAAATAATTACATGATTTCGATTTCAACAAATTCTGTGATAACATTTCACTCTCTCTTTGTTTCAGCTTCATTTGGACTTCCAAAAATAAAAAATGTCTTCTTTGATGGCCTGGGAGTTCCTCTGAAACTTGAACTTCCATATATGATCAAACCCCACACAGTTTGAAAGATAAGACTGTAGATTTTAATCAGTTTGATTGAAGGTTTAAATATTTTCCAAAGTATTTGTAAGACACTACAAACCTTCCTTGCACATTAATTTTGCAGCCCCAAGTGAAAACCGGGCATGCTTCAACAAAGAAAAAAAAGCAATGCAGAGCTGATGTAGTATGTATGTGTGATCTGAGACATGGAGTAAGAACATCTCTTTAGATGTTTCTAAAATGCTTGCAACAAAAAACTCCTAGTCCATCATATACTGAAATGCTTTAAAACAGGTTGTTTTCTCATCTCAAATGATTAGCTCATATTCTGAGCATTTAAAAAAATGAACAATAGATTTGCCCTAAATGAATTCAACCAAAAGCATCAACACCTCTTTTAGGTCATGTCCCCATGCCCTCACATCCCTTCTATCCAGAATTTGAAAGCAGGAAAAGCAGTCGTGTAAAATTCAGATATTACATACACAAATCTGTAATATTTTTCATGTGGAAATAAATTATTGTCTGGGAATATATGTTCATATAAAGACTCTTGAATTGTTCATGTTTATTGATCTGATCCTATATCTTTTTCACTTGTCTAATAAGAATCATACCTTCTCCAAAAAGCAGCGTTGCTTTTCTATCTTAAGAGTTCTTAATCCATGTACATAAATATCTTTTCTGTATTTATGATTTGGATTTTCATGATGATTGAAAAATCTGAAGACAGAAATTACAGAAATGCACTTAAGTTTCTCTGAAAGCTTAGTAAGGTAACTCATCTCAGTAAACTGCACTTGTCCCTTTTCTAAAAGAAAAAAAAATAAAAATAAGAACATGGAATATTTCCTGTTTGCACATTGTTTCATTGTACCTGATGCAAGATAACTTTGTAATATATCCTTTCAAATATAACAATAATTTAGAGAGACTTGCTGTTTTAATCACAACAAAATAAAACCGTGTAAATATCAGGTTATACGAAAAAGCCATGTTCCATGCGATTGAAATCTTATGTTCAAGTGAGGGGAAGAATCTATTTATAGACCTCTTCCCTCAAGTAGCTCCTGGGAATTAAAACTTGGACATGACTTTGAAGAGAAAAATCAATCCAATTACATAATTTGTTCTTCCTTAGGGCTTATGTAAGATGAGAGTAGATAAGTTAGAATGTTTGGGGCTTCAGCCTCAGACATCCACAAAGAAAGCAGAAGGATGGGAGAAACATAACAAACTTTCTTAAACAACCCTTCTGACCTCAGAATATTTAAACAGAAATATATTGAAATTGCAGTAGTAGTTCTCAAAAGCAGACAGAATTGCAAGTATATTCTATTCCTCAGTGTCTACTTCTAAGACACGGCAGGATCTCAGGTGACTTGAGTGGTTTAACAACTGTATCACCCAATTCCCTCAGGCCTCTGGGGTGTGTCTTGTCAGGTCCCATAGTCTTATGAGTGTTCAATTTCCTTAGGTAGTCATAAACCCAATCTTCTCTTAAAGTGGGAAGGGTTTTGCTCCCCTAGCTCCCATCTTGTGGTTCATCCACTCGAGAAGTGTGGGAAGAGAGATTGCCAGTGAAGTCGGAGGCAATTTTTTTTTGGTGCCTCAGCCTTCTCCTTGCTTGTGTTTACTATTTTGTTAGTCTTGTTCATTTTTGCTGACGGTGGTGGTGGTGGTGGTGTACACTTTCTTTGGCTTTCCAATTTTTTTCACCACTTAGCGAAGGCCTATGCAATACTTTCTCCAGGTAATACACTCCCCATCTCCACAGATGTTTAGCCAGATGTGTGTTCAGCACATCTTCCCTTTTTTTTCCTCATTTCCTTTTCCAAATTTAAATCAAAGTGCCAAAATATGGTTATATAGGATATGCAGGATAATTTTTTAAACATTCTTTCTGAATAGGCAATTTTTTCAAAAAAACAATCCACATTTCATGAAGAGATTACTGCTGGAAGAATATTATTTATTTTCCTTCTGTTAAAGTTGCTGGATTTTTAGAAGTTTTAGGAATCCTAGTTTCCATAGAATTCAAAGGGAATTTAAGGTGTTCAACACATTCTGAAAAACAGACGCAACAGGTATGTTGATGGCAAGAATACTATGCTTCAAATGGAAAACTATTTGGAAGGACAGCTCAGTTCCACTGTTTTCATGTTGAGAAATTTCTGTGAAAGTGTGAGCCGTTAAACATAGCTAATATTAAAAGAAAGAGTAAAAAAACCCAATGCCCCTACCCAATCCTGGTCCCCAAGGTAGACCACTTGAAAAATAGGAGACAATGTCTATTGATCACAGAAAGTCATTCAACTGAATAAATGTTGATCATCAGCCCACAGCTGTGGAAAAATTCTCAAAAGAAAAGTGAAGAAAAAAACCAGAAACAATCCTCTATACCTGAAAATACACATTTTCCCCAAAGGCCTGACAAATATCTGTAGCAGTACAGGAATTAGGTCTGTTGGGAATACTGCTTTGTGAAGAGAGCTGGTCAATCATGCTCTGAGATACCTCTGCTGATTTTAAGCTCAGTAGCTCATTCTTCTCCCTAAATTGCCACTACATCTTTGACATGAAGTGCTCAGTCTTGATGATGACAACATTGCAGGCACTTTCTTAGGCTGTTTATCACATATAGTTGCTCAGTTGAAGTCTTCAGTTATATGAACTTGGGTAACTGAGTAAAAAATCACTATAAACATGCCTTCTCATTACTGACTGATGACATCACGTCAACCAGCAAGTATTAGCATGTGAACTGAGCATCTTGAGCTCCTTTGGATGGTAGCACTTTGGCTACAGATTTTTGCTCCCAGAGGTGCGGATGCTTCTATTTCTTTGTTAACAAGAACCCTTATATTGCTGGTTGTCTCATTCTTTATGGTCTATACATTCGTGGTGTTGCCGTGTTACATATCATGCTTCTTGGGAAGTTCTACCCCACTCTTCTCATTTGAACTTCTGCCAGTTTGAAGATAATTTCAGATCCTATCAGAATACTATATATTAACTGTTTACATATATTTATATTATTAAAAAAAGAGAGTAACAGAGTGGGTATTCATCATCTGCTTAAGATTTTTTTCATGTATCTCATTGGCAGTAATATGATGGAGGGTCAGTACTGTGAACACATTACATTTCTTCATCTAATTAATAAAGCCACTGTTTTTCACTGTTTGCTGGTTGGATGTTATTTAACACTGTATTTTGACACAAGGCATGATCTTCCCTGGTAGCTGGACAAATTTTGTCAAGTAAGCAGACACTCATTTCTTGTATTAACAGTTTGGTATCCTGCTTGGTTGGAAAGTCTAATAGGCCTATATGTAAGGGATCACTGGGCAAATGTGTTTGTCTATGGGAAACATGAACGCTTCCCTAATAGAAAGTAAAATGATTGGCATTTTGAATAAAAAGTGTGATGATATAGGCCATTTCCCTTTTTATTTTGTTTTATATCATTCTGTACAACATGAACTGAAAGTTTAGTCGTCTAAGATGTTCACATAGACATGCAAAATTCAAAGATTTTTATTAATGTTCTTCAGTGGTATCCAACCAGTAGGTATCATTAAGTGAACTTAAACTGGTCAGGCATTTTTTATTCCTATAATGTCAGCTTAATGTTTTAAAAGTCATAAAAAGAGATTTTAAATCTATGATTGAACTGTAAGATTTAACACACTTTTAATGTGCATAAAAGACAGTCAAAATTTACAATGACCTGAAAATGTATGTAACTATAGCTGAAAAATTCCGGATTTCCTTATGAAAACAGTGTTTGAAATGCTCACCCAATCAAAGTTAAGAAGTCTGTGAACTGAAGTTGATCCCATCACACAAGGTTGGGTTTTAATTCACATTGTCAGTATTTTCTGTATCTACATTGGCCATACATAGGTAATCTTCATGTTAACAATGTTGTGGTTTAGTCAGAATCAAGACATTTTATTCTAAGTGCTATTATTTGTAGCACCAACATATGCTAATTTTTTTTTAGACAGTCAGAGATTGATTTTAGAGATTGGGTAGGGTATTTCTTGCTGTATTTTACAACATGTTCTGAAATTTCAGTAGTATCAATAAACATCTGTAGCCAAAGTTCTCCCACCCAAAGGAGCTCAAGAGACTCAGTTCACATGCTAATACAGTGCTGGTTGACATGATGTCATCTCTCAGTAAGAAGGAGGCATGTTTATTACTGATTTTTTACTCAGTTATCTGGAAAGTCATGTCAGTTAGGTCTTCTGGTTTGCATTTATGCATAACTGAATAAAACATACAGGCAAGGGCAAAAATTCCTAGTTGCCTATAATGTAGATCTCCAGTGTTAAGTGGGCGTTTTTTCACCTCAACTGTTTTTAACTGAAAGTAGACACTGAGGAACACAAGATGAATATAAGAAGTAGATATTTCAATACAGGGCTTAAAAGTACTGTTGAGCAGGGTAATTTACACCTTGCATCAACGCCTTCAAGAACTGTTGGGGACTCTGACACAAATAAAGCATTCATTTCATCCTAATGACTTTCCTATATTTAGGGACAGGTTGCATATATTTCTTCAATAACTTTTATTTTCTACTTCATATGTGTAAACAAGTGAAGAATGACATGCAGTATAAATGATTTAATGCATGCAGTAAAAAAAAAAAAATGCATAGACTTTCAGAAAAATGGAGGAAAAAAGGAAAAGCAGTTATTGAGTATTCTAACCATGTTGGAATTTGATACTGCATAGACAGAAGAAACTTCTACTGCCACTGGTAAAAGGAATATGTAAAATAGAAAAGGAAAAAAAAGTAAGAAAGAAGATGTACAATTTTTCTTTTGAGAGAGATTTTCTTTATCTAATTCTTAGGATCAAAAAAGTAGATGAGTTATTTGCATTCAAAACAGAAGTTTTAGATGGTCAGATTAATCCAATGACTATTATAATAGATTTTGTTCTCTTTGAGGGACTAATAAGTAATAAAATAGCTCCTTCTTACTGAGCATGGTCGGTGTTAGATGGATTTTCTGCACTTCTAGCATCTGAAACAAAAAAACCCACTATAAGTAGCAGTTTATCTTACACCTATGGTCAGTCAGTCTGAAGACAAAGTAGAAATGAGCAGAAGATTGTCTTCACTCAAATGAAGCACAATGGCAAACTCTTTCTGGAGGCTAGACTACACTATTCTGTCCAATTCAATAAAATGTATACGTTAAGTAAAATTCAGCCATAAAAAAAGGAATCCAATGAGAACTTTTTTTTATTTAGGCAAAATATTAGAAAGTAACATTTAAAACCTAACATTTTAAGAAAAAAAATAAAAACCTACTCTGAATTTAAGGTATAATTAGAAACAATATATTTTGATTTATTAATGAAGAAAAGGAAGTATCAATCTGTGTAATCTTTAGGACATATCTGTCTGGAGGTATGAATGAACTAAGTTGAAAAATAGGCAGCAGGCAGAGAAAATAATGTAGGGAATCTAGATCTGCTCAAGAGATATTAAATCAGAATAAAGTTTTATGGAGATAACGGATCTGCATATACTAGAAATAAACTGGCAAAACCATGTAACTGATAAATCCTGTGATCAGAGCAACTCTCACTGTTTTGAGCTGAAATTTATTTGAAGTGATGTGGGAAACTACAATTGACTTCAAGCATGAGTAGTTGTGCTATACTTTATACTACAATGATTAAAATAAAAATATGTTTTTACATTTATGCTGTCACTTTCATTCCTTTGGAGCTGTCAAGCAAAGTCTTGTGCAGAAGGCTTTGATTAAAAATATATGTAGACAGAGTCTCCATGCAAAAATACATAAGCAAAGTACTCTTGCCCTACTGTGTTTTCTTTCTATTCTTTCTGTGGATAAGAAATCATATGACAAAGAAGTTCATTCTCTCCTTAAACAAGGCTTTAGATAATGCATAACCCACTGGGACTATTTATATGTATAGTGTTTTTCTTAGAGCAGATGGGAGGTGAAGTAGTCCTGACAGATTGTTTAATATTTACTCAGAGAACCTGCCTAGATCTTGTTGTCAGTGTTGTGGAATATTCAGTAAGTGCTTTTTGCTTTATCTGATGTACATTTTAAGTTTACAGGGGAGAACATACATATATATTTAATGTCAATGACACGTGAATAGTGTTTGTACTTAATGAAATAATTACAACCTAGAAACAAGTTTTGTCACAGAATCATAGAATGGTTTGGGTTGGAAGGGACATTGAAGTTCTAGTTCCAACCCTCCTGCCACGGGCAGGGACACTTCCCACCAGACCAGGCTGCTCAAAGCCTCATCCCACCTGGCCTTGAACACCTCCAGGGATGGGGTGTCCGCAACTTCCCTGGAAAACCTGTTTTGAAGCCTCACCACTCCCACAGGAAAACATTTCTTCTAATCTAAATCTCCTCTCTTTCAGTTTAAAACTATAACCCTTGTTCTATCACTGCCCTTTAAGTACTTTAAGTACCGGAAGGCTGCTTTAAGGTTTCTCCAGAGCCTTCTCCAGGCTGAACAACCCCAGCTCTTTCAATCTATCCTCGTATGGGCAGTTGTCCAGCCCTCTGATCATCTTTGTGGCCCTCCTCTGGACTTGCTGTAACAGATCCATGTCTTTCCTGTGCTGAGAACTCCAGAACTGAATGCAGTACTCCAGGTGAGGTCTCATGAGAGCAGAGTACAGGAGCAGAATCACCTCTCTTGCCCTGCTGGTCACACTTCTTTTGATGCAGTCCAGGATACGGTTGGTTTTCTGGCTTTTCTGTAAGCCCACTTTTTTTGGGTAACACTGAGCTTCTCATCCACCAGAACCCCCAAGTCTCTTCAGGGCTACTCTAAATTCATTCTTCCCCCAGCCTGTATTTGTGCTTGGGGTTGTCTCAACCCAGGTGCAGGACCTTAGACTTGGTGTTGTTGAATTTCATGAGGTTTACACAGGCCCACCTCTCAATTTTCTCCAATTCCTTTCTGTGTCCCATTTTCCACAGTTGTCCATTATTCTTCAGATATACTCCAAAAATAAGGAAGCTGTAAAGCCAATAATAAAAGTCTCTATCTTGTGGACTACAACGTGATAGGGTTGAATGAATAAGAAAATTCTCTGAATTTGGAAAGGATTTGGGAGGGTTGGTTTTGGAGGTTTATTTTTTTTCTGTTGGGCGTTGATCTTTCTGTGGTCTTTCTAATTCACACACTACCTGGATTACGCGAGGATTTAACCCAGCCTCTCTTTATCAGCAGCTAAATACAAGCAGTCGTGAATGTTCCAATTCCCTTCCCCCTCCTCACTCCCTGTGTCCTCCCCCGGGGGAAAGGGAAATGAGAGGAAAATAACTTGCTGGTTGAAAATTAAAACTAAAAGAGCTTTAATGAAAAAAAAAAAATAGGGAAGTACTATTATTAGGAAAATGATAAAATGTATACAATATGTGACATTTCCTCTCCCCTTTAATGACTACATGACAACAGATGCTGCAGAGCTGCCACGGGGAAAAGGGCCTGGGTTGTACTCAGCGACAGGAGGGAGCTGGACTCAAGAACTTGATTCAGGATCTGGGATCAGGGCAAAAAAACAGACAGGGTCCATGTTGGACACTGGTTGTCAAAGAAGAAAGCTTGACCCTCATGATCCCTCAGTTTTATACAGAGTATGCCATACATTATACAGAATGCTTTGTTGCTCAGTTTTGGTTCACCTGTTCTGTCTACTTCTCCATGAAGGTGTGACTCTTTTTCACCGCTTTCACTTCCAGCGTTCCACCAGCTTGAGGATGACCTTGATTTCTATAGGCATAAGTATAAGTAAGGATCTTCCCACGTATCAGTGGCCCATGTTATCACTGTCTGAAAAACATGCCTAACTTTCAGAAAATGAAGTTACTTAGATGAGACTTATCTGAAAAGATAGAAAACCGATTTTACTTTAGCTCAAACCAGAACAGGCTGAAATGATCCACTCTTATAAAACACATTTCATTGGATTCATCTGAATGTCTCTAAATGACATGATTAGATCACATGTGCAAAGTGAGCCATGGGAGCATAGGAAGACAGAAGTAAGAAATATAGCACAGGAAGGAAAGAACAACCATTTCTATTTTTTTCTCCCAGAGGGAATGCCTCTTAATGTGTTTGAGAAAACTGGTTGGGAAGTCTGACAGCTTTAGCTGCATACACAGTTTTTGGGGGGAATCTGGACTAATGTTTTATCATTTTTGTGCTTACGCTTTATGCAGAAACTGAATTTGAGATTCAGACACCTAGAACACTAAAAAAGGTCATTAAAATGGCTAATTAGAATTTCAGGAATACGCTACAGAAAACAAACCAGGTCCTTGGCTCATTTTGGTTTCAACTTTTTAACAACTCAGGCTAAATTGCTCTCTAATCATTTCTAGAGGCAAAGAAAATCTCCATTTTAGTGTGCAAAGCCTTTTTTCTTAATATAATTTTGATTCTTTTTGCTAGAAGACCCATAAACAAGGCCAGAATAATCATACATCTCAATAAAACAACACTAGAGACACAGTCCTTTGTGCATCTTCTTTAATGGAATAAATAGCATTCCTGACCTTCAAGTGGAAAAAGGAATTACTAAAGATGAGACTCATTATTGTTCCATTAATGTGTCCCGAAATTCAGCATGTCCTCTATCTTTCATCTATTAAATATTCTATATAGTTTATGGTTTAAGAAGATGCAAATGGAGGTGAGTGTCAACATACTTCATGCTAGTTTTCCAGATGAAGTCTTTCTGATGGTTACTGTCTGGAATTATTAAAAAAAATTATGTGACTTTCCAAATAGTAGTTTTTAGGTCCTTAACAATGAAACGTCATATCTTCCTATTCTTATAGAACCTTCCTGAACCTCAAAAGCTGATTAGACATTCAAAAAAGCGAGCAAGAAAGGAACAGCATGGGTCATTTCTTGTCTTAAAGCATATTTGGACGAGGAACAAGTGATTCTCGGCTTTTATATGACTGTCACAGAGTGGTAGCTGATTGTATAAACCAGTCTGAAATTTTATCTGCCCTACATTCTCTTCCATATGGGACATTTCAGCTATTTCAGGACAAAATAGATACAACCTTCATCCATTCTTTAGAAACTGGGTTATTTTTCCAGATAAACCCTAAAGACAGATTAAATATAAGAGGTAGCAGAGACAATGAGCAGAGTCAACAGACCAGTCCTTTCAGAGTTTTCTTGGAGAAGGTACACACATCCAATTTCATTTTAAAATTCAATGTTAAAATAATTTCTCAAAGCAGTTAAGGCTTTTCATCTTTTCTGAGAACAATATTCTCAACTCTCTTACTTTTAAATCCTTTCCCAGAACAATGCATATTTTATTAGTTTCCACAAAACCAGATACTTATCACAATAGGGGCAGAATTCAATAATAAACTGTGGACCTCCCAGTTTAGATATCTAAGTAAGAGTTGTAGCTATCAGAGTATATTATAGTGAAAGGAAAACAGTAGAAAAGAAGATAAATAGTTGTCTAGATAAGATTAACTATATTAATTAACTTTCCACTGTTTTCAATAACAGCTGATATCCAGACACTTGTATTTACATGTCTACAGCCTGAAGCTTTTAATACTATTGTGCACAAAATGTCATGGGATGAAGAAAATGATTTAAGGATTTTATTTCAGATGTTCTTTAAAGATATGGTTTTGAGGTCTGTTGGCAGAAAAAGGGACTTACCTTTGGACTTCTTTATTTGGAGAGTAGCCTGACTGTGAAGTTTTCATAAAATGGCAGAAAAATGGTAGATCTCGCTGTTCATTGCAAATTTTTCTTGATTTATAGAGATAGGGATTTTTAACAAGGAGGTAACGGATGAAGTAATCTATTCCTTACTGTCCTCCAATCTTTTCTTTCAGCTCTGAATGCAAAGCTAAGCTACACATACAGAGTTTCCTCAACCAGTTTTCCTTTAGGATTGTTGATTTGTAGTTTACATTGCTTTCAGAAATCATAAAACCTAAAACCCATTCAAGATTTAGTTTAAAATAGAGTGAAGAATTTTAATTAGCCTCTGAATTTCTTTGCTTAGTCTGAGTTAGGACTTATGCTCTTTGACTAACAAGTTTTAAAAAAGCTAACTAGCTTCTTTGAATTTGAATTGCTATATGGTTAGGTTCTGCAACTAAATACTTTATAGCTAAAGATAAATCTCTGTCTTGGAGAAATGGGAGAGATCCATGATTTTCTTTCAGAGAAACTAATGCAGAATCTCTAGCCTAATCTTTCTCCTCTGATTTATTTATTTATTTTCCCTGACACTGTTAATGCCTTCCATGCTTCCTGTATTTAATTCTGCAAGATTGTATCCTCTCTGGCAGCTGGACCTTCCCACACCACAGAGATTAATCCATTACAGTGAAAAAAATTACTCTTTTACACCACAGCGTTGTGGCTAGCACAAGGTGATCCATCCTATCTATAGACCCACTAGGTCTTTGGAGAACACTGTTCTCCAGATATTCCCCAATGATGAGGAAATAGAAACACCTTCTCACCATCTCCTCCTCACATATCTGCAGGAAATAAATAATGACTAGCTGGGAATGGCTTCATTCTTGGTGGTCTGCTCCAGCTCTCGAGGAGGATATAGCACGTTGAGGGAATATATTCTGAACAGATGTCCATTCTCTTGTGGAGATTTATGAGGAGACTTGTGAAGAAGGAGAGGAAGGAGAGACAGGCTCACAGAAGATGAAGAGTAAGCTGGCATAATTGTTTGAAGGACCTGGACATCAGCTTGGAAAAGGAATGGTAGCAAGCGACTCTGAAGGTGTAGTGACTGTGATAGCTTTTGTGGAGTGTCTCCTCTATCTTTCTCTGGATGTAGAACTCCATATTCTCAGTATCAAACATGGCTATAACGCTAGAGGAAAGGTGTTCTGACACTTTCAGCCCATTTTGCAAAAAACATCCAGAAAATTTGCCTTCTCTAAGGAAATAAGCATTATCTCCCTACAGTGGCAGACACATGTCAAAGGAGTGACACCTATTGCCACCCTACAGACCTCCCTCCAGGTGCAGGAGTTTGGTAAGGATATAAAAATGAAGCAGCCTGTTTCAAGGTGACACTACAGATTCATATCCTGTCTGCCTGACACCATAAGCATATTCTTTCTTGTCGATTGTGATGGTCACATATTTCCAGGTTGATCCACAGAAGGTCCACAGATTTTCCCATACTTACTCTTAAGAAACCACAAAAAACACTCAAGATACTTAGATTAAAAGTTACAGTAGTTACTATTTAACCAGAGGAAAAAAATTCATAGAATCATAGAATGGGCTGGAGGACAAGCCTTAGGAGGGGCGGCTGAGGAATTGGGATTGTTTAGCCTAGAGAAAAGGAAGTTAGAAGACCTTATCACTGTCTACAACTACATGAAAGGAGGTTATAGCAAGATGGGCGTTGGTTTCTTTTCCCAAGTAATGAGTGATAAAATGAGAATAAATGGCCTCAAGTTGCACCAGGGGACGTTCAGATTAGACATTAAGAAAATATCTTTAATGAAAAGATTATCAGGCACTGGAGTGGACTACCCAGGGAAGTAGCTGAGTCACCATCCCTGAAGATATTTAAAAGACAATTAGATGAGGTGCTCAGGGATATGGTTTAATAGTAGGCAAGTATGGCTGGACTTGATGATCTCACAGGTCTTTTCCAGTGAAATGATTCCGTGATTCTATGATTCTTTCTCCTTCTGCTATTGGGCTGGAATAATTGTACATTGTTTTATATAGTTTCTATTATTTGATGTCTAAAAGTGGATTTCAGTTAAATCAGATAATATTCTGATGATCTATATCAGAAACTATTGGATAAAATATGAGTCTTTCCATTAGTTTCAAAGAATTTCCATGCAGCTTTCTATAGACTAGGAGGTGGACAAAGTGTTTTGTCTTCCATTTAGGAGTTTCATGTAGTAGCAAAGTAAATATCTGTGTATCTCTTTCCTCGGGTTTTTGTGTATGAGTTTTCAAAGCACACTGTCATAAAATGACACAGTACAATGAAGTTGTTTTTATTCATTACCAATGTGATGAACATTCAATAAAGGAAGATCAAGACTGTTATTTTACACAGTGACTTTATATTCTTTAGCTTGGTAATATAATTATAATTAACAGTCCAATATCAATGTTCATTATGTGTTAAGTTCTGTTCATTTATTAAACAGTAAATGATTAAATTAAATGCAACTTTACCACCTCATTTGACTCTCTCTTCTACAAGTCTGAACAGACCACTTGAATAGAATTGCAGTTTATTCTGTTTTTTAAAATGCAGTATCCTGTTAGCACTACCATTTCTTTTTCCTTAGAAAGTCAGTATTGCGAATTTCACTGAAATGCAACCTCCCTGCCCTGCAGCCTTGTATTAGGAGACTTGCAGAAAATATCATATTCAAGAACTTGGTGATCTTGGGCAGACCATGTCTACTCTACTGGGGGTCCTACTTAGGTCTTGAGAAAACTGTATGCAATTATTACCATCTGCAACTTACAACATGTTTGGGAAAGGCAAATGGTCGCAAGGACTGGAATATATTGACTCTGACTGGAAGTCGTTTTAGGAGCTAGTGATACACATCACAGCTAACCTAAGCAGTCACAAGGCTGTGCTGCATCATGATGCATGTCCAGAGTGGTCTCCAGGCCGATGTTATGCTCTTGACGTTCCTTTGCCACAGGATGAGTACAGCCAGCTCACCGAAATCAAGGATCTGCAGGCTGCTCCCCCCAGCAATCACACAGTCTGCATGGCCTTACCTTTGTCTAACAGTGCAGTAAGAAGTTCTCATGAGAACATCCTTTAGGAATAAGGTTTTCTTGTGAGTAGAGAGTAGCTCAAAAGACCTGAATACAAACATTCTCTCTGCAGTTGGGATCTGCTCTGCTCTGTTCTGCACAGTGCAAAATCCAGCCAGGATCTGTCCAATGCTGGACAAACACAGGTGCCTGGCATCTGACAGGATGCAAGATTTACTTACTATCTGTGTTCCCATTCTTATTCTGACTTCTTAAAGCAGTTATCTTACTAAGCTATTTGTTTTCAGACCTCTCTTTGAGATGCAGAAAAAGCCCTACATTGGTTCCTTGCTCTCACCATATCCCTTGCTAGTGCAGAACTCCCTTCCCAATATTTCTAGCTCAATTCCGATAACAAATGTCTTGTAACATAATGATAAATAAAAACAGACATTGGAAACATCAAACCAGATTAAGACAAAATATGAATTCATTACATTCACCATTCTGACCATTTCATTCACCATTTATTCCATTCACCATTCCGATCTGGAAGCATTTCAAGGCAATTTTTCATCTATTCCACAAAGTGAAATAATATAATAACAAGGAATCTTAAGTTGATAAAGCCTTTTACATCTGTAAATATATGACATTTTATTTTACAATATTTCCCCAAAATGCATATAATGGCCCTACAAAATTCTGACTCTACAGTTTTAGTAATTACCAGTTTGCCCTGCCAAGACACCAGTGATAGTGTGCTGCTTGGTGCACAAGTCTGGTTACAAAAGTAGTGCAAGTGAAATTATTTCAGACGTATTAAAAAAGATATCTGCAATTTTTCCTCTCCTCTCCTCTCCTCTCCTCTCCTCTCCTCTCCTCTCCTCTCCTCTCCTCTCCTCTCCTCTCCTCTCCTCTCCTCTCCTCTCCTCTCCTCTCCTCTCCTCTCCTCTCCTCTCCTCTCCTCTCTTCTGATTTTCTGTTGGATAAAAAAATATTCTACTAGCTCATGACTTCATTGTCAGTCAGTCTGGCTGGGCAGAGATCTTCTACTGGAACTGAGGCATAAAAGGAATGTGTATGGCCAGTGAAAACAAGGGCAGTTGACGTGGCAGGACTACAGGGATGTTGTTCACCACTGTAGGGCAGAAATTTATGCAGCCAAAGATCAATTAGGGTTGAAGCTGGCAAACATTGTGAAGGATAATAAAAAGGGCTTTTTAAAATATTTTAATAGCAAAAGGCATGGACATCTCATAAAGAGTGATATAGAAAAAGCAGAGATGTTTAATGTTTTTTTTTGCCTGTGTCGTCATCACCGATGATGGGTTCCGTCACCCCCAGATCCTGGACAAGAAGACCAAGACTGTGCAAATGATAAACTCCCAGTCAGCCCTGAACTTGTGTGGGATTTGTGGCTGCAGTTGTATCCCCATAAGTGGATGAGGCCTGATGGGATTCATCCAAGGGTACTTAAAGAGCTGGGTGATGTCATAGAGAGACTTCTCTCAAAGATTGTTCAAAGTTCTTGGGAATCTGGAGAGTTACCAATTGACTGGAAGCTGGCAAACATTGTCCAAATCTTCAAGGACAGAGGGGATTACCCCAATAACTACTAACTCTGAGTCTTAGTTCAGTGCCTTTTAAGATTATGCAGAAGATTATTCTGAGAGCTACTGAAAAATACCTAAAAGACAACTCAGTCATTGGACCCAGCCAGTACATGTATAAGGGGAAAGTCCTGCTTGATAGACTTAATTTATTTCTATGACAAGGTTACTCATCTAGTTGACCAAGGGAAAACAGCTGATGTAATATTTCTGGATTTCAGTAAGGCCTTTGATGCTGTCTTTCGTAGTATCCTCCTAAACAAAATGTGCAGCATACAACTGGATAAGCACATAAAGCAACGGGTAAACAGTCGGCTAAAGAGTCAGGCTCAAAGGGTCATAGTAAATGGGGTTACATCAGGCTTGCGATCAGTCACTAGCGAGGTTCCACAGGGATCCATCTTGGGGCTGGTAATCTTTAATATCTTCATAAGTGACCTGAATGCAGAACTTGAAGGTTTAGTAACTAGGTTTATTGATGACACAAAATTAGGGGGAACTGATGACAATCTGGAGGGCAGGAAGTCCCTGCAGAGGGATCTGGACAAATTGGAGAGCTGGACAATTCCTTATCACATGATGTTTAACATGAGGTTTTGCATCTGGGACACAGCAGCCCTGGGTATACATACAGACCGGGGAGAGAGAGACTGGAAAGCAGCCCTGCAGAAAAGAATCTGGTGCTTCTGGTTGGTGGTAAGTTGAACATAGACCAACACAGTTGATAGTGAAGGGGATCATATCTGCTGGAAGGAGCAGACAGGAGAGGTGATCCAAGCCTGACCAACAGAGTGTTCCAGGCCATATATGTTGTATGCAGTTCAAAAGCTTGGAGATCATGGAGGTCATTCTTATTCCTCAATGGCCAGCATTCTCAGGGAAGACCTTGCTTGTCTGTCTGCCCCTGAATGCATTCACGTGTTCTTTAATTCAGTTCTTGGATCCAGTTCCTGAGTCCAGCTCCCACCTGTTACTGAGTCCAGTCTGGGATCGTCCCTGTACCTGCCCTGCAGCATCTGCTTTAATATATGGTCATCCAGGAAGTTTGAATTGGGTTTGTATATTTGTACATATTTTGTTATTCCCTTGTAATTGTTATTATCTTCCTTTTATTTTTATTGCTGCATTAAAGTTGTTTCAGTGTTAGTTTCCAACCCACAAATCTCTCTCTCATTTCCCTGTTCCCTTTCCTGTGTGGGCTAATTGGGACTAAAACCTGCTCAGTTCACCTATTGACCTGACTGAGGGGAGGGAGAGAGTGGGGCACTAACCAGGACAAGGAATTTAAGAAGTACTATGTAGGTATTTCCAGAAAAAAAAGTTTCTGCTTTGAAAATTATCAAGCCTATCTGATGTTGTAAGCTAAACAACATCAGAATGCCATTTGGATAAGAATGAATGTTCCTGTAGTTCAGTATTTTGCCTCTAACCACAATCAAAAGTATATTCTTGGGTAACAGTAATTAAGACTTCCCACTCTGTCTCAGTCGTCTATGGCATAAGACTTTCTGTTCTGGAGTCTGTATCTTTATACTTGACAGCCTTCAGTGGCCTGTTCTTCCATTAATTTGCCTGACAGCTTTTAAAACTAGTTTAAATTCTTAGTTTCCATAACATCCTGTAGCAATGTATGCCCTACATTGTGTCATGGAGTACCTCATAATTTCAGTAAGGCAATGTTTTGAGACTGCAACGTAGCAGCAGAGTTACCACAAAGGCAGATGTGAGATGGACTGGGCTGATCCCTGCCATTAAAGCAGTCTTAGTGCTGAGACCAGGTCAAAGAACAAGCAGTTGCAGAGAAGCAATCTCCCTTCTGCGAGAGCAAGAGTGTTTCTCAGATATTCACTCAGAACTCAGCAGGGGAAGCTCTATAAGGGCAGAACAGATGCAGGAATGCGTTACTCTGAGCACAATAGCTAAAAGTCACTTGAGAAAATATGGTAAAACCCTCTCCAACAGGCTTGTACATTGGTATTATGGATTATCCAAAGATAAATATTAAAAAGTATACCTGATTATGTCTCAAAACTCACATCTATTATCTATTTCCCCCTTCTCATTTTAAATTCTTTTCAGTTTTTAATTTGGAAGAAAATCTTTAAACCAAAAACTTCTAAATTTTTATCAACCATAATTAATTGCAGGTAAAAAGGAAAACAATATTGACTTATCTTGCAGTCTGTAGATCTCCATAGCATGAGGCATACTAATCGGCTCTGCACTTTAGTTTTCATGGTGAAGAGCATCCTAGATGCTTCTTTGTCTGTTGTAGATATAAGGTACTATGGAAATCTAAGTGTTTCTCTAGATTTTGTCATTCTTGATTAGCCATCCATATCTACTGGTATCAAACAACAGCTCCCGCCTTACTTAGCTGGAAAGCCACTCAGGAATGTGCTTTATGAAGAAAAGCAATTAAAAACAAAATAATCAAGACAGATAAACAGAATTCAAATAACAAAATTAGAAAAAAGAGTAACTGAATTATCATTCAATGAGGATGTCTCTACTGGCAGGTAACAAAACATTGGATGTGTCATTTTAGATTTTGGGGTAGGAGACACTGCTGTTTCAAAGGCTGAGATTATTAAATCCCTCCCCATAGTTTTTTATATTTCAAGATATATCTGCATAACATTTTATAAACAGATCTGTGCCGGGCTCTACGTCAAATGTTGGCTCACTTGAAAGACAGGTATCCATCTTAGCTGTGCTAGGCCTGAGTTCTTAAGCCGTTTGAGCTTCTTAGACCTTTAATTTGAGAACTGATATCCCAGTCAGTCACCAGACTTTGGATTAAGGCAGGTCTGGATCTAACAAATTTAAAAAATGGTCAGAACATATAAAAATAATGTAGACATGGATGTTGTTGTGTCATTGAGTGTTAACATTATCTCAATTTTCTTTCCAGCAAAAATCAGGTGAAAACACAAAATGAATGTAGATAAAATGAATTTTATTTATAAAGGACTTGCCTAGACATGGGAAATTTCAACTTATTATCATCATAAATAATAAAAAGGTACAGTAATCTAGAAAAATAATGTAAGAATGCAAGAGTACTTCATCCAGAGAGAGAATAAACAGAAGGGTTAACATGTAGCTTAGATGCTAAGACAAGGTAGTAGGGATTGTAAATGGTAGAAACCTTTAATCATCATGTTTTCTTTTGGTCCTCAAGTACTGAAATCAGTGAAGCAAGATTTTTTTTCTTACTTCTACCCAATTTTATTACCTCAATTCTGTTTCCATTGAAGGCTCGGGGCAGAAATACTATTTTGGGTGTTATACTAAGTGCTTAGATAACTGGTTTCTGTTGTTAGGAGTTAAGATTTGCATTTGTATTTCCCAATGCTCTTTACTTGTAATTCAAGTAATGCAACATTTCATTAAGTGTAAATGTCATGTAAAACACTTAAGATACTCAACTGGAACAAAATGTTTGACTGCTTTGAGCAACAAGGTGTTATGCAAGAACAGAAGGGTTGTGAAGAACTGCTCGGATCATTAGAAGAATGAACTGATATCATATGTATTACAAGACTTGAATTCAGTACATCAGTCATTGGCCATGAAGCAAAGAGGAACTAAGCTAAATTCATCCATTAAAAATGAGGACACTTGTGCAAAATCTGTTAACTTAATGAAATTATTGTTCATGAATACTTTAAATACATCCAGTGTTAAATTGTTTGGTGTGTATAAACATGTACTAGCCTGATCCTGATGAATTATATCAGCTCTGAGGTACTATACACATGCAAAACTTTTTTTTTTTCTATTATATATGATGACTCAATTGAATATATTGAATTTTATATTGAGGGAAGAGTCACAGAGCAACTGAATAAAAAAAAATTTCCTCTACATTTGACATTTAGCTAAACTAGTTCTATTGTTAGACTGTAAAAAGCAACCCATAAAAAACATTGTCAAGACCATGATCACCATAGAAATCAGAAGACATGAGAATAAGGAAAGTACTTCCTCACTATTTAGATGTTTTTTAATTTCATAAGACTGGATAAATCGATAGCATCCTTAAATCAATCACGTGGAGGTTCTTATATATAAAGCTGTTCTCACCTAAGCCTACAATTTTCCATTTATTTTTTATTTTCATTTCATACAAATGAGCTGAAGAGGAATTTGACCAACGTTACTAAGTGGGAAGTTGTCAGTTTGTGGAAATGCAGGTCTCCGTAGCAGTCACTGGCTGCAGTATGTGTAGACAATGAGGGAAAGAGGGTTGCTCTGCCAGTCTAGCACAGAAGGCTGGTGTCTGCTACACCTGGTAGGAAGGTGAGGAAGAGGAGAGGGAGGGATGTTTCCTTGAGCAGAATGTCAAGGAACATGTGCCAGGTACTTCTTGACCTTATGGAATATGCATTATTACTTTTGTTACAGAAAGTATACTTTTGAAAACGGCAACGACAGAAAAGAAACTTCAGTTTGAAAGATCAGATAACTATGGTGTGTCAAAAATCATAAAGCAGGCTTGGAACCCTAGTCATTGCTGAAAATGGAGATCCAATATTGAAATGAACTTTTCTAAAGTCGTATTTCTCATATGTACATATACATACCTATACACAAAACATGCAGTCACAACATAGAATAATTTACTATAACTTATAATAATAATAAATTCAGTTTCCTTGCTATGTATTAAATTCAGTGATGGGCTAAAGTAATATCATTTATCTGAGGTTCTATAAAAAAATTGTTATGGAAATCAACAGTCCACTATATGTTAATTATATCCAAAATAATATCCATTTGATTTTTCCAAGATAGTGACAAACACATGAATTCTTTACCTTTGCAACTCTACTGTTTTCAAAAATAAGAAAGCATAAAATGGTCATCAGGGTATTCCAGAAGGGACTTGGATATAGAAATGGCTAAATGTTTACTAGAGGAATTAAAAAAAATGACATTAAATAGGTTCTCAATTTTAAAGTTATAGCCTTACAATTTAGTATTGAAATCAGTGGGTTAATTCTCACATGCTTAGATAAGCAAAGTATGCATCTAAGACAAGTGAATCACAAAATCCAATTCTGTGAACATTTGTATCTGTGCATTAGCTCACTTATGATGCCTCATGTCCTTACGTGCCTGCTTTCCCTCAATAACTAGTGGATGGTTTTACTGCAGTCTTTCCACGCATACATAAACCTGAACTTTAAGAAAACAGATTTTCAACATCGTTGGTCCTTTTTGGGAATAAATTTGTACTATTATCAAAAACAATAGCTTGAAGAGATGAACAATTAAATAAAAAAAGATCAAAATAATCTGACTTGAGTAAAAACGTATGGATAGAAAAGTCTGCTATTTTCTTTTGAATACTAACACACAGTAAATATTTATCTTTCTTCATTTTCTTCATCATCTCCTTACTCAGACCTCAATGAGTCTCCTTGGTAAAGTTACCTTAGTGTTACTACTGAAAGGCTCACAAAGCAGCGCATCCATTGTTGTATCACTATGGCACATGACATGCTACAAAGTTTTTCTGAAATTTTTAGGTGATAACTCAAAGTATTCTAATCTCTTCACTTTCAAGGTACATGCTCTGATACAATGATTGCAACAGATAATGAGAGGACTTCGTGTAAGCATGGAGATTACTATGAGCTCTGAAACTTGAGGGCAAGTCATTCTACAAGCAATGACCACCGGCTAGTGCACACTTGGATTGTCGTAGTTCCAGCCCATGCTGATGTCACTGTCGTTGCTATCACAAAAACCGAAACTGGACTGAGAGCAGCAGCTGCACTTGAAACAGCACAACGATCAGGTCCTTGAGGGATGATGGCCATCCAGAAGAAGGGTGTCCCAGGACAGTTTCATGTTTATACACGGAGCATGACCTATATGATATGGAGTACTTTCTTTGATGAGTTTGGGTCCAAAATCTTCTTGTCTCCTTAAATTCCATGGAAATAACGTTCCATAGCTGACAGCAGACCTAAAACAAAATGTCTTATCACCTTTATTCCAACAGTAAACTTAATATTTTAGCTACTGAAAAGTGTAGTTACTTAGAAATGCAAAATTCTGAGAAGAAAACTAATTCTATCTCAGTCAAAACCAGGATGGATATTTTATGGAAACACCTCTCTGTCTGACAGCGATCAAATAGAAGGTTTCAACAGGAAATCATCCATGATAGCTTTTATTTGTTTGCCATGATTTTCTGTATAGCCTCTCTTCCATAAACTTGTATTTCTGACATTAGTCTGCTTCTTCCTAACAGAGAATGAGACAGAGCATTTGGCTGAAGCAAACTGATTTCAAAGCAAACTAATATGGATTACACGCTGCCGCGTGCACTTGCAATCTACAGGTATCACGGGCCTCAGGTTTGGTTATACTCTGGTTGGATGGTCTGTGAGGGACTCCCACCACAGAGGTGTAACTCCTCTGCTCTTGACCCACAAGGCTTCAACCTGTCTACCACTGACTCCACAAAGGAGAACCAAACATTTTTGCCGCTCCTGATGTGAAAGGAAATTCCATCTTCTCTTCTACTCGAACCTTCTGAATAGCCTGTATTCTTCTGTCTTTATGTGATACTCTGTCTTCTCTTTGTTTCTTAGGTTGCTGGCATTGTGTGCAAGCCTTTTATTTTAGGTTTTATGATCACATTCATGTTTTATGAGTTTTATTCCCATCACACTGCCCCAAGGACTTACCACCTGTTCCCTGACTTATCTGCATCTGTTATCATCATCCCCTGGCATACCTAGATAAAACTTTGCTCACAAGGCTAGAAAATTGCTGGGAAAGGTGTTCTTGCCCTTCTTCATTAACTGAGCCCTGTATCTCTTTTGCAGTTCATTTTTCCTCAAAGACAGGAGCATGGTAAAAATAGCCATAGTCCTACCTGTTACATCAGCCACAGGAGCTTGATAGCTTTTAGGATGCATCCTTTTCTAACTGAGACTTACCTATTCACCTGTACGATCAAGTCCTTCTGAGCTCTGCTACCCATCACCTTTGCTCCTAGAACTGTATAGTCACTGTTGACTTCTTCCAGGTCTCCCTTGACAGTGTTACTTTTCAAGTGTCTGAATAGCAAAGATTGGCTTCAAAATACAGGTGAGTTTCAGCAGCAACATCCTGAATTTGCCCCTCTGGAAGCAAAAAACATCCCATGAGAGTCTGCCAAGTTCAACCATTGGTATTTCCATCCAAGGTAGAAGGGACTTAGCAACCATTGTCACCCACTGCTTCCTTTTGGTACTAGAGGTCAGTCCATTACAAGTTGGCTTGGAGACCTGCCTTGGGCTTGTTCCCCTTCTTTGATGACTATGCCACCTCATTGATGTTGATAGTGGAGAAGTTTTCTTGTTGCTACAAGTTTCCAGTTTGCCTCGTCTTTGGAGTCTTGGTCTACCATCAAGCATAGCCTTTAGTTGTTCCTCCTTCATTGCGCTGTGTGACTCTTTGCCCTTGCAAAGTATCTGTGAAAACACTGTCAGTTTCCTGTTCAGATCCCTGATGCTGTGTAGCCTGCTCACTTCTTCCTCCTTTACCTCCCACTGTCACCCCAGAGCAGGAAGTGTACAAGGCACCCCTGCAGCCTCAGGCCTGGGTGGCAGCACCCACCTTCTCAGATCCCTCTGAGTCAAGGACTCCAATTTACAATGGGTGCATTCTCCAGATGGTAAAAGATGGAGAAATGGCCACAGCACATCACTGCCTTGGTCAGCTATTTCAAATATATTAAAGGCAGAAAAAAGGGTGGCGACAATCTTCAATCCTTATTGACCACTGAGGGAAATATAGTAACTAAAGATGAGGAAAAAGCTGAGGTGCTTAATGCCTTCTTCACCTCGGTTTTCAACAGTAAGGCCGATTGTTCTCTGGACAACTGGTCTACTGAAGCGGTAGATAGGGGCGGGGTGCAATATAGCTCCCCTGTCATACAGGAGGAAGAAGTTAGAGACCTGCTGAGCCACTTGGCTCCTCATAAGTCTATGGGGCCTGATGGGATCCATCCTAGGGTGATGAGAGAGCTGGCGGACGAGCTTGCTAAGCCGCTTTCCATCATTTATCAGCAGTCCTGGCTCACTGGAGAGGTCCCAGAAGACCGGAAGTTGGCCAACGTGACGTCCATCCACAAGAAGGGCCGTAGGGATGATCCAGGTAACTACAGACCCGTCAGCCTGACCTCGGTCCCAGGTAAAATTATGGAACGGATAATCCTGTGTGCGATCATGCAGCACCTGCAGAATGAGCAAGAGATCAGGCCCAGCCAGCATGGATTTAGGAGGGGCAGGTCCTGCCTGACCAACCTGATCTCCTTTTACGATCGTGTGACTTACCTGGGGAACGAGAGGAAGGCTGTGGATGTGGTGTTCCTGGACTTCAGCAAGGCCTTTGACACTGTCTCCCATAGTAGACTCCTGGAGAAGCTGGCAGCCCGTGGCTTGGATGGGAATGTTCTGTGCTGGATTAGGAATTGGTTGGATGGCTGAGCCCAAAGGGTGGTAGTGAATGGTGTCACATCCAGCTGGCGGCTGGTCACTAGCGGCGTACCCCAGGGTTCGGTGCTGGGCCCGGTCCTGTTTAATATCTTCATTGATGATCTGGATGAGGGGATTGAGTGCTTCATCAGCAAGTTCACAGATGACACCAAGCTGGGAGGAAGTGTTGATCTGCTGGAGGGTAGGAGGGCCCTACAGAGGGACCTTGACAGGCTGGAGACATGGGCTGACTCCAATAGCATGAGGTTTAACAAGTCCAAATGCCGGGTCCTACACTTTGGACACAACAACCCCATGCAGAGTGGTGGAGAGTGGTTGGAGAGCAGTCAGGCAGAAAGGGACTTGGGAGTGCTGGTGGACAGGAAACTCAGGATGAGCCAGCAGTGCGCTCAAGTGGCCAAGAAGGCCAATGGTATCTTGGCCTGCATCAGGAACAGTGTGGCCAGCAGGACTAGAGAGGTCATCATCCCGTTATCCTTGGCACTGGTCAGGCTGCACCTTGAGTGCTGTGTCCAGTTCTAGGCCCCTCAGTTTAAGAAGGATGTTGAGATGCTGGAGTGCGTCCAGAGGAGAGCAACGAGGATGGTGAAGGGGCAGGAGCACAAGCCCTATGAGGAGCAACTGAGGGAGCTGGGGTTGTTTAGCCTGGAGAAGAGGAGGCTCAGGAGAGATCTTATTGCTCTCTACAACTACCTAAAGGGAGGTTGTGGTGAGGCAGGAGTTAGACTCTTCTCTCAGGTGACCAGTGACAGAACAAGAGGACACAGTCTCAAGCTTCGCCAGGGGAGGTTTAGGTTTGTCATTAGGAAGAAATTCTTCACTGAGAGGGTAATTGTTCATTGGAATGCGCTGCCTAGGGAGGTGATCGAGTCACCATCCCTGGAGGTGTTCAAAGAAAATCTGGATGAGGCACTTAGTGCCATGGTGTAGTTGACAAGTAGGAGTAGGAGTAGGTGTAGGTGTAGATGCTGGGTCATAAGTTGGACTCGATGATCTCAAAGGTCTTTTCCAACCTTATGATACTGTGATACTGTGATACTGTGATACTGTGATACATAGTCCCAAATTGTCTGGAGCAGAATTTCTAGTCCCATTTTGCATCCCTGCCCTGATGACAGCTAATGTGTTACGTGCACTCCTGTCTATCAGCAGAACAGGTGCTCCTCAAAGCAAACAAGCAGGAGTCTGATATTCCCCACTCAGCTGTCATGCACACACTGCTCTTGCTGTCCTTTTTTAATGAGGGTATCTTTTCAGGAAACAACTAGTGGAAACTATTGGCTGTAGAATTCCCTAGGAATTTCCAGAAGCAACAACAAATAGAATTGAGACTTAGGAAAAACATAGACCAATCTTAACAAAAAGAAAACAAAACCGGAAAAAAATACAAGCAAATCCCACAAAACACTGTTAGGAAAAAAAATGCTATAATTCTATTTTTTGCTCATCCCCTTCAGGTCATCTATGAAACATTTAAAGCAGGTTGTGTGTCTATCTGTACAACAGTAAGTGTTGCTTGGTTGGTTTTTTTAATTTTATTTTTTTTCTGATGGAGATAGAAAAACAGGTGAGTTGAACGATAAACAGACTCTGCTGTCCCTTGCTAGGAACAATGGCAGGAGACCATGAACCTTTTACTTCTCATTATCAAGCTTTTTTTCACAATTTTCAATGTACCATGGCAGACAGTTTCAAACTAATAGCACTTATGCAAAAAGATTTTCTGATAACTGTGAAAAAAACTAAAGCAAGATGGGGGGAAAAAAAAGAATAGTCAGAATTCAGCTGCTAAAACCTTTAGCACTTCTATATTGTTAAAGGGTCAGAAGAGTGAAAAGTAAAATGAGATGAAAGACCTGGATATATCTATGGTAGTAGCAAGAGTCACTGGAGATTGTAGGTTAATAGTCCATTGCAATTCTCTGAGTAACACAGTTAGTTTCTTTAGACTCTGGACATTTGACCTACCCTACATCCACTACACATTTCCAAACCAAACAAACAAAAATAAAAATGCAAAGACATTCTGATTTGTGAAACTCCCAGTCTCCCAAAATGGGGAAAGTTTTTGAGTAATTTTAAACCACTTTATAATGCATGAGCCTAGAATTCTACTTACTTTAAAACTCAAATATTTAGAAATTTTCTAAAGTACTCCAATAATTTTGCATACGTTCAAATCTTACATATCTTGAACTTCAATCTTTCTGAAATAAAATAAATTTACAGTGTTGAAGAATATATCTTGATTTGTCCAAACACAGAACTCAGATACAAAGGAGCAAGACAGAAATGTGAAATCTGGATTGACTGTAGGTCAATCAGAAGTAAAATATCAAAGCAATTTGTATCAGGTAGGAAGGTAGTTCTCACTTATCATGGCTCCCTTCAAACAGTTAATAATTTTGAAATACTGTAAAACACAAAATGAAAAGTAAATGCTTATGACATCATACAAATTCTGAAGTACTCTTCAAGTGTCCATTTACTATAATTTTAATGTGCAGTAAGTTAATAAGTATCTGTTCTTATATCCGCAGAGAGTATAATGATTTATTGTAGATGTTTGTGATGCTGCAGCTTAAAGCTTCTTTGGAAGTCTCAATGGCTATTTCTTTGGGCCTGTCTGTATTTTCTACTTGTAGTGATGTGGTGGATTAATTTCGGCCAGCTGCCAGCTGCCCATCCAGTAACTCTATCATTTCCCTTCCTTGATGGAGCAGATGGACAAAATGATATGGAAACCACTTGTGGGTCAAGGATAAGACAGAGAAATCCAGTTACCATCATGTGCAAAACAGACTCAGCCTGAGAAAATTAATTTAATGTATTGCCAAATAAAATATTAGGTTGGTGCAACAATAATTGCCATTTTTGTCATTGAAAATCATGATGCTTATTCTGGATTAAACTTTCATTTAATGGTGTTCATGTGGTATATCATTTTAAAGTGTGAAATTCACTCTGCTTATTCATGTTAATAGTTTTGTTTTCACTATTTATTCTATCTTATATTATGGTGTCAAATTAAAGATGGAAAAAAAAGCAAATTAAAGATATTTTGTTGTTTGCATTCAAAAAGGAATGTAAAACCGTGGAAATTGCTTTTTATACAAGCAAGAAACAGCTCAAAACACCTTTGAAGAATTCATCTATTCCAGAATTCTATGCTACTGGACTAAATACATTTGGTTTTCGTTGGCAAAAATGCATAGATTCCAATGGTTCTTATTTAGATTATTACATTTTTATTTTAAGCTGAGATATACTACTGTGACATCTTTGGGGCTTGCAGTGTTGTTTCTTATACCTTTTGTCACTCAGTCCTCACAGATAAGCAGATCCTTACTCTTTCTCAGGTGGGTATTCCAAGAAGTACCATCTGCACAGCTGGGGGACTCAGCTATGTCCTGTGATGGATCTGGCTGGAACTGCATTTCCAGCACAGGGCAGCCCTGGCCTCTTCTCAACACAGATGAAGCCACAAGGTCTTGGTATATGAGATTGTGAACATCATATGTGCTGCTAGACTGCTTTCTATAGCTGAAACCATAATTACAATAAAATAAAATACTATTCATGTGCTTCTCTGCTGGTTCAAAACAGTCCAAGAAATTTCTAACACTACTGTAAGAATTCAATGTATCTGCCCAGTATAAAGTACACACAAAACTTATCCATATCTTCTTATCCTGTAGATGTCACCAAATAAAGGCTGATATAATTGTCTGATAAACGCGCTGTTTAGCAGCAGAACGGAATCCAGGAGTACTTGTCAGTCACTGCTCAGATACAAAATTTTCTACAAAAAATTTTTTTCAGGCATGGTTAATTTTACACAGATTCACATCAGTGTAGATGAAACAAGCAAATAGAAGCTCACTACCATAGATGTAAAGGGTAGCAGCAAAATAAAGAAAATACAAGGTTTACTCATCTGTTGTTTTCTAATTTTATTTAAAAGCAGTCATACTAATAAATCTGCAAGTTTTATAAACTACACTTCGTATTTCAGAGAACTTTTTAAAATTAAGTATTCAATAATGAAGTGATTTTTTAACTCATTCCTCACTATTCCCTGTGAAACCTTCATCCTCTTCTTAGCATCTTTCTCCTTAAATATTTGGTTTTCAGTCTGATTCAGTAGTTGTAGCAGTTCTCATGTTCCAATTGGCCCATTACACATACTTTAAAATATGCCATTATTGTCACTGATGACATTTTTCTGGACAACAGCTTAGTAGAGATTTTTTTCTAAAGTAAGATATAAAGCAAACAGAGCATTTAATAGGTTCAGGAAAAGGACTTCCCTGTTGTCAAGGACAGTGCTGCAAACCACAGGTGAACATAGTTATTTTGTCTTAAACACTGTTTTCAAGCTACGTTTGTGAGATAAAGCGATTTAAACTAGATCAAAAGAGGCAAAACAAGGTCACTGTTTTTTCGCATCTGTTAAAGTATTCCTTGTGCAAGCGTGGGGCAAGGAGAGGTCATGCACCAATCACTGCAATTTGGGGAGGGGCTCAGGGGTCCAGCACTTCTGAAGCAGATTGGGAATATATACCTGAGAACAACACATGATAGTTTATGCAACAAAAGGCTCCTCCTGAGACACATCCAGTGGGCATAAGTGGGCATGATCAGCCAGCACCAAATTCCATAAAAGGATATTGACATCATCTTTTATCACAGGATCCATCAGGAAGGTGAAATTATACTTTTTCCACTAATTCTATATATCCTCCTTTTAATCTGTCTGTCTTCTCCTTTTCCCGATTCTTGCTCTCTCTCTCTTTGCATTTCATTTTCTGGAGAGGCACATTTATATATGTATGCATCTTTGCCTTCACCATAAATCAGTAGTTATTTTATTTTAATAGATGAATGAATATTTGCAAGCTGCCTTAAAATTAATAAATTAGTTAAAATTAACTATTTGGTGTAATTTCAATTCACCTCTCAGGACTCCATTTTATCAAACCATGCCCCCCTTCCCCCCGGGATCAGGACAGGACACTTGCTTGTTGACAAGTGCAGGTTCTCACCCTGATTATTCATATACCTCTCTTATTCTGGGGTGGGGGTGGAATCCCCTTTCAAATAAACAAAAGACTTAAAAAACTTCTTTCTTCAGTTTATCGATGAGAACATTAACTGTTGAATTGTCATGGTCTGGAAATACACATCTTTTAATACCAAATGACGTGGCAGGCAAATGATTAGTAAGATCTAGTAGCAGGAAACTGAAAGTATATACAGAAAGGTGAAGAGATGGAGTTGTCTAGAGATCTGGATGTGAGCTTCTTCAATTTAAATCTTTAAACCAATTGCATAAATTTATCTCAAAGGCATGCTGTGGCTCACAAAGGAGTTATGGACTTGACATAAGTACCACTGGATGAATGCCTATTGTTTGTTTTATTCAGAAAATCAGGAAAGACCATCACAGTGGTCTGCTCTGATCTGGAATCTCATTAACAAAAGGTGATTGCAGTGAACTATTATTGACTTTAAGAGATAAGAAATCAACAAGTGTAGAAATGCCATTGTGTGACAAAGGAGCTTTCCATGGAAAAATAAAAAAACAGAACTGTGTCATTTTATTTTCTGTATGTCTAGATAACTGTGTCAGATACCTAATGGGTTTCTCTCTTCTGTATTCTGATGATACTTATCAGTCGTTTTGTTTTTAACAAATCTTTTAATAAATGTTTTCATTTTTTCTTTGCTCCAGAAATGTTTAGTAGAATATGTGTCTAGAAATAATCTTTTCATTTGAAATGTCTATGCTGAAAACATATATCAGGAAAAGACTACCATCATGAGAGTTATCTACTACATATCTTGTTTTTTTGCGTGCTTCCTCTAAGTCTGGCAGTACTGGTCACAGATCAGAAATATTGATATTGATCAGAAGTATTGATATTAGGGATTACCTTGACCCAGGTACAAGGCCTTGCACTTGGCCTTGTTGAACTTGGACCTGTTGAACTTTGGGCCCACTTCTCATACCTGCCAAGATACCTCTGGAAGGCATCCGTTCTTTGTTGTAAATCAACTGCATAACTTATTTTGGTGTCATCTGTAAAATTGTTGGTGGCGTGCTCAATCCCACGGTATATGTGTTTAATGAAGGTTTTAAACAGTATCTACGCAAATAAGTACTTGAAAGGAGGTTGTAAAGAGGACAGGGTTGTTTCAGTGGTTTCCTTTTACAGGGCAATAGGCAGTGGATACAGACTGAAACACAGGGTTTTCCTGATGTGTCTTATAGATCAATCTTTATTTATATTGTGCACAGAATGGACTAGGATTTCGGGGTTTTATTTTCCTTATTGTGTAAAGTATGGCCTAGTATCTAGGGATGTACATTACTCAGAATGAATTTCTTCTTAAGTCTTTGAAATACATTATTTTCAAAATAATATCTTGTGATAGTAAATCTGAATTAATCTAAAATTATGAACTCAATCACTGAGTGATCCAAAGTATCCAAAGAATTTTAAATGCTCAGTTTAAGTGAAGATTTAAAGGTTTAGCATAGGACTTTTCTGGGAGATGGATTACTGCCTTTTTTGACAGATTTATAGATACATTACTAAATTAACTGCAGTCAAACACCATGGGTGCTACATGGAGTATTCAGAATGTAGCTTTTAAAAAAATGTATCTGTACACATGTTAACGTAAAAATATTTTTTTTTCATTCATAGACTACTAAATCAAGAGCATCAGCCCTACTGTGATCAGCTTGACTGTGAACAGGCTCACATTTGGAAATAAATTTAATAGGAACCACTAAATCATCATTTACATTTAATGCTAGACTTTAGCTTGGGTTTTTCTTGTCCTAGATGCTCTCCTTGATACTACATTTTACTGTCTTAAACCCATGTGGGGATAAAGGAAAAAAGGACACGTGAAAAAAAGAACAAGTAAATTTTTAAATTTCCAACCATTAGATAACATCCTTTCAAGCTCTTAAGAAATTGATCATAACCAGTAGGATAAAACTTCATTGAGATTAAAAGATGTGATGTGTAAGAGTGACTCTTGAAATAGAATATGACCTGGAAAACAAAAATCCAATCCATACCTTATATAGCAATTCATGTTATACAAACAAAATTTCCATTAATATGCTGTTTCAACTCTTAAATTAAGTCATCTACAAATAAATGCTCACCAAATGCAGATATATACTTCAGGGTGTGTTGAATAGCTCTCAAGGCCCCATCTACTGTTTTCTAGTGCATTGAGTATAATGAGCTCTTAGATACCTAGTTCATATATGCACACCTATGTTTACTTAAGTGATGAATTGGGAGCTTATTCCCACTCCCAATGAGTAACTGAAAGTTCATCTTCCTCATATTTACTGGTTTTGCATTTTTTTGAAAGTTTCTTTGCTATTTTTATGCTTGTACCTCTGAGGTGTCAAGGATAGTATCAGTAGCATCTATGTATGACTAAATATGCTAACCTGGTTTTTCCTTTAATATAAGAAGTCTATACTACTCAGTTTTTTATTTCTTAAATATTTACTGTTGCTGGCAGCGTATTGAGCTTTCATCTAGAAAAGACTAAATTGACACTCATCTGGATGTTGTAAGATGAAAAAGAACTCCGTATTGACTTATTTAGGTTAAAACTGATGTATATAAATGCAATCTGTAACAGGTATAGACTTTTTTTGTGTAAACTGGTTACCGGAGTAATCAATAAACACTAATATTACACAAGTCAATGAAGAATTCACCATTTAGCTGTGGTCACTTTTTAACACAGTATAGATATAAGATTTGCTAGCTTTCTGTCATGTAGGTAATGACGAAAAAACCCCGCTAATACTCAGTCAGCAAAAGACAGTTACAAAATCTAAACCCTGATTAATAAAGAAAGAAGAAAAAACAGTGATTGCAAAGGAAGAGCTGAAAAGTGAGGCTGGCAATCTGTCTGCATTACATACATACAGTAAGGCTTATTACTTAAACTGTGGCCAGGATTCCTCTACAAAGAGTATAGACAAAGAATGCAGATCAAAATGACTATAAAATACATTTTTAGCTGACACTAAGACTGTGTCTTTTAAGTGAATCTCCCATTTGTCTTCAGTTACTGTGCTTTGTTCCAGATTGTGGAGCAGTCCCAGAGGGTATGAACTGAATTCCTTCCAGTGAGCTGGAAGGTGCAATTCAGGAACATTTCAGCTACAAATGGGAGATCAGTGCATGCACAAGACTGTATCTTGTCTAAAGCAAAAAAAAAAAGAATACTCCTAAATGTATATAGTATTGACATTAGGACTTCATCATCAATTGCCTTACTCTGTACAGGGACTTCTGTTTCTCCAGTATTTTCGATAGACATTGCCAAAGCTGTTACTTGCTTTAGAGAACAGAAATGTTCATCCATACATCCTTTCCCTTTTTGTATATTATTACTTATAGTAAATTAGTGGGCAACATCCTTATTTACATTTGACATGTAAATTTATTTTGTAAATTTATTTTCATTAAACATGTATATTTATTAACAAGTACTAATACTATTTTTGAGTGAAAGCACTAATGCCATGTTGCAATCAATAAGAAATTACACTAAAAGCTGTGAAAACCTACCTAAAGACCTATACATTTAAACACGGTGTGCATGCACAAGGTCCAACAAAAGAACTTCCAAGACTGTGCCTGTAACACTTTATTTAACAAAATAACAAAATCAGCTATGGTCACCTTCAGAATAGTTCCCTTCTGAGTTGACACACCACTGCATACAATGTTGCCAATGTCCAAAGCAATTCCACAGGCTGTTGAGGATCTCCATCATTTTTGCTTTTGCACCTTCCGCTGATAAAACATAGGTGCCTTTTAGCACTGACTTGATCCTTTGGATATCTTCACCGTAACTGTTAATAGAAGGAAGGTGTTAGATCTCATGTAAATATTTTTATATATATGATTGTCCAGTTCCTCATAGTACTTCTCTCACATTTTGTTTTTGGTTTGGGATTTGGTGATGTATTTTTCTTTCCCTAAACTTCTGCCTTTCTTGGTCAAATGGACTTCCTGCATTTCTCACGGCATCTAAAACTGGGCATAACATTCAGCAGAGTCCTGTTCAGTGCCATATTTAATCTATATAAGATTTTATTTCAGAGATTCCAGATTACTATTTCCCTTTTTTTGTGAGATCATTATACACTTAACAAGATTTTGTTAGTGACTCATAGTAACCTTGAGATTATTGCCAACTATATACCCATTTTCAGCCTATATTTCTACATATTGATTTTTACAGTTTTATGTTTCTACATTTCAATTGTGCTTAAGAACAGATTTTCCCTTTAAAAGCATTATCAACTTATTAACCATCATATTATTTAAGTCTATAATATAAAGCAGAAGCAGATCTAGCATGAGGACAGTACCCAGTGGTATCTAATATTAATTTTATATAGACAGTTTTTATTCTTTTAAAAGAGATAATAGCTTTTGTTTGAAGAGATACATTAAGAAAAATCTTTACTAGTATTTGATTATATCTCTTCTAGGCACTTAGAAATATATTTTAAATATGTTTTCCCAGAACCTAAGCAAAGAATGAATTTACATTGACACATATGTAATTCTTTGTTCTTTTTTAATAGCAACTATTATGTTTCTCTTTCTCCAGTCATAAATCTTCTGTATCCTCTATAATTATCAAAGATAATCATTGATGATCAAAGATAGCAGTAGCCAGATCATATTATATTTGCAAATATTGTTCTTCAAATTTTAATGTCTAGTATACAATACAATGTATTTCTCATAACCTGAAATTCTATTTTCTTCTTAAAATTATCTTACAACATCCATACTTGTAACTCCTCTGTTTGTGGAGGGCTGTGAAAGAACTGAATGCAACAGCCTTCAAAACCTGTACTTTGTTCTAACTTGTTAAGTGATCGTTCTTACTGCTGTTCAATACTTTTCTGTTTACTAAGAATTCTACTGTGTGAACCAGTTAGGAATTGTAAATCAACTCTAAACAGCATGTTTATCATTGCTACATTGTCCTAACCTCGAATATGGTACAGATTGTCTTTTATGTAAAAGACATTATATAAAAGATTTTGGGCCTCTAAATTTTAGAGTCTGCCTTACAAAGCAATATTGTTTCTTAGTATCTTAAAGACAGTTTGAAATCACCAACTAGAAAATCCTATATTACTAAATACTCTTAGCATCCTCCACTTAATCTAATATCTAGGGAAAAATAAAGGGAGTTTAACTATCATAGAATGATAGAATTATAGAATGGGATGGGTTGGGAGGGACTTTAAAGATCATATAGTTCCAACACCCCTGCCTTGGGCAGGAACACCTCCCACTAGACCAGGTTGCTCGAAGCCTCATCCAACCTGATCTTGGACAACTCCAAGGATGGGGCATGCACTCCTTCTCTGGATAACAAGTTCCAGCACCTCATCACCCTCAGAGTAAAAAATTTATTCCTAATATCTAATGTAAATCTCCCTTCTTTTATCTGAAAACTGTTATCCCTCATCCTGTCACTACAGTCCCCGATAAAGCACCCCTCCCCACCATTCTTGTAGGCCCTCTTTAAATACTGTAAGGCTGCTATAAGGTCTCCCTGGAGCCTTCCCTTCTTTCGGCTAAACAAGCCAAATCCTGTCAAGTCTGTCCTCATACAGGAGGTACTCTAGCCTTCTGATCATCTTTGTGACCCTCCTCTGGACTTGCTCTAACAGATTCATGTCCTTCCTGTGCTGAGGACTCCATAATGGAACGCAATGCTCCAGTTAAGGTTTCACGAGAGTGGAGCTGAGGGGAAGAATCAACTCCTTAGACCTGCTGGTCATACTTCTTCTGATGCAGCCCAGGATTTGATTTGCTTTCTGGGTTGCAGGTGCACATTGCTGACTCATGTTGAACATGTCATCCATCAACACACTCAAGTCCTCTTTGGACTACTCTCAGGTCATGTTCTGCCCAGCCTGTATTTGTACTTGGGATTGCCCTGATTCGGGTGCTGGACCTTGCACTTGGCCTGGTTGAACTTTATGAGGTTCATACAAGCCCACCTTAAGCCTGTCAAGGTCCCTCTGAATGGCATCCTTTCCCTACAATGCATAGTCCCATGTGCCACACAGCTTGGTGTCATTGACAGACTTGCAGAGGATGCCCTCAATCCCACTGTCCACCGCTGCAACAAAGATGTCAACACCTGTCCCAGTATAGACACCTGAGGAACACCCCTAGTTTCGCATGATACTTAGACTTTCTTGCTCCAGTGCAAGGCAGTGGCCTAAATAAACATATTTGCTTTGGATGTAAAATAAAGGGTGTTCAAATGCTTATGCAACTGCTTAGCCTATATTTCTGCCTGAAGACATCAGACAAAATTAGCTGGGAACCCAGAATGAAAACTACATTATATATTGATGATTCCTTTCTTGGTAATGGTTGAAATGAATAAACAGAATCCAGTACTTCCTAAAAAACATATCTTTATTTCTATTTCCGATTCTTGACACAATGACATGCAGATAATAAAAGAAATCATTTCCTTAGTTTCTTCAAGAGAAGACTGTACGCTTTGAGCATGTCTTATGTTTGCTTATTGTGATTCTGTATCGTATCATTTTGAGAAAAGATTTCTATGACATTCAAAGTGGTTTAATTAGGATCAATTTACTGTGAAATTAATTAGAAAAAAAAATAGAGTATGATTACTGTAGGTAATTTCCATTGTTTTAAGCTGGTTTTGCAGTTTCCTCTGCTTAAAGCAGTGTTTGCAGTCTCTCTTATCATCCAGAGTCTTACCTGGCTAATATCCCTGTCCATATAAGGATATACTGAATACTACAAAAGTATCATGATGCACATATGCCAGAATAACAAATTGATGTCTCACAGGAATTCCCAAACTTCCACTTCTGCGTGTTCCTAGTTGCAACTTTTATATACCTATTTTACAGGTGCTTTTTATAAAAATGAGCAAAATAAGCCACTATTTCTTACACTAATGTCTGTATGAAACAGGCAGAACTGGAAACTAAAATCAACTGCAAAGACCTCTGATATTTGAGTAAGCACAATATATATAACGTGTCTGCAATGTACATCAGCCAAGGAGATTTATAAACATACACTGAACCAGAAAAAAAGTGAATGTCATGGTTGCATTCATTTCTAGGATTTGAAGGACTACAACTGAGGTTTGTGATGGACATGGTTACAGTATCAGTATCCTCAACCATATACAGTTTCTCTAAAACCAAATGAAAATGAATACTTCAGATTTGACTGCAATGCAATGCAATATATAAAGATGGGTTTTCATTGTGTGTTTTTTTCTTTGCTAGAGTTTTAATACACAGGTCAATATTCAACAGGCTTTTCTGGTGCTTTTGCATATCGTAAAATCATCTGATCCATAATAGCTGCACTATCTTCTTTCACTCCATCCAGAACTCCACATTTTCTATCCTTCTATGACCTGAGTGGAGTATCATATAAGACACGTACTATTTGTATATAGTTGTTTCCCAGACAAGAACTGAAAATATATAATAATGATATTTGGTAGCAAGGTTATTGGTAATATTATTACTTGTTGAAGTGTCCATTCTTCTCTAAATATCAGATATATTTTAAATACAAATTTTTATAATCTGTTATGTTATATAAAAGCTGTAAATATCTAGTAATATTAAGATTTTTTTTTCTTATTACAGTGTTAGCCTCGTTAGCGTGTGCTTGTAGTTCAATATGTCACATCATGACACACTTTATTTTATAGTGCTGTTTAGCTTATAAGCTAATGTGAGTAACACTGACAGGAGTTTTGCACTGTAAGACTGGCTTGTCACGACATGACTATCAAACTCAGTTCCCTACAAAAAATATATGCAGTCAATACACTTATTTGGAGCTTGATTAAAATGTAGGTCAACTTTTGTCCTCTTTTGTAATTCCTTTCTTAATTTTTATCATGTTTTGCCAACTCATTCCACTATATGTCAGTGATATATGACCACCCTGTTGATGAGCTAATGTTCCATGCAACCTGAGTCACCTGGCAGGTAATTTCTTCAGGCAATGAACACCTGACCTACATTTTTAAGATCAACTTATTATCCTATTATTTTCTGCATATTTGGGTATTAACTAAGCAGCTACTGTAAGGAATCCAACTCTAGACCTAGCCAATGCCTTTTGTATTTTACAGGGATTATAGTTTCTTAATATTGTCTTTCAGCTTTAAATAATCTCGATTAGTGGTGGTTTACTCTTTATGTGACAATAAATATATTATTTATAAGATTCTGCTTTCTACAGGTTGGAGTAACTGACTTGTAATTTTCTTACTGAATACTTTAACAATGTGGCCAGAGAACTATGGAATAGGATTAGTAATTCCTTCCCAGAAAGTGCTTAAAGAAAATGAATCTTTTGTTTGCTCTATAATCCCCTTAACCAGCAATATTTTCAGAACTGTCACTAGCACAATTTACAGCCAGTATCTGGTTACCCAAAGGGTACCTGTAATGCAGTCCTGACAGCCACGAGTCTTTGCTCTAAATCTGAATCCACCATAGGTTTTCTGTGTGACTTTCAAGTTTTTCTAACATTATGAGTGTGAATATTATTGAAATATTCTGTAAATATAATGTTGTACTAAAATATTTCTCGACAAATATCTAATGTATACTGTGTTTTTATGTCTCCAAACATTTTCATTTCCAGACTCAGTGCTAACGATGACAAAAAAACCCCATTTCTATCTGACATTTCAATCTTTTAGATCTTTAGGACTTTCCAGACTAAAGACAGATATTACTCTATTTTTTTTGCTTCTACTGTGCATTTACTGTTTGTCTTTATATCATTTTTACAGCATCTGTATTACAATTTTCAGCATGTGAAAATATTTGAGACATATTTCACAGTCAGAAATATTATGTGCATTTAGAAATGAATAGCCCTACTACTGAGGAGACAGAGCTCATTTAACCATATTGCAAATGAAATGCGAGGGTTGTCTAATTATTTTTTGGTTTTCTAGTAATTTAGTGAAGCTATTTTTATATGTATAATCTCTACTTATTTGTAAAAAAACCTCTTAAGATTTAAGAAGACTGTAGTTGTACATATGTAAAAGAAATATGTTACCTCTTGCACTGAGGCCCTTCTCCAGAAATTACATATAATTAGTTACATTTCCTCTGATTTGATTTCAAAGAGTAGTACTTTTCTAGTGTGATATTTGGGTTATATGAATGAAAAGAACAGAAATAAGAAAAAAAGGTTCTACTATGATTAAGTTCTGGAGTTTTTTCCATAGTCTCAGCTCTATACTCTGTTCATTTCTCATATTTATATACATGTAGGTGATAAATCATTTACCCATGTTTCTGGAAAACTCCTCTAGATAAATCAGAAAACTGCCTTTTGGGAGGTGTCAGCTGGAGGTAAAAGTGATCTGAAGGAGAAATATTGGTTCCAGAACATAATCATTTTGATGAAATAGAAAAAAAAATTACTAGAAATATTCAAATCCATCAAAGTATGCAAAATGTCGCAATATACAGAAGGTCTTCCTGGATATGAAAACCAAACCCAGGAGATACTGATAAATGATTTAATACAATTTGGTACACAGGCTGGCACTGTAATTTTTTGTTGAAAAAGTGCTCACACCCAAAGAATAAATATTGATTGAAGCATCCCATCCACAAGGGCATACATCTGCAGTCAGTATCACTGACTAGTATCTGAGCTAACCCCAAAACAAAGCAATACAGCTATTTTCAACCTTCAGTCTTTCTTCTTCTGAGCTGCTGCAAACACTATATTTATGTAGTTTACAGGAATATGTTTTATTCAATAAGTAGTGTCTGAACTCTTTTTTGAAACATTTTTCATTCAGTAGCCATGTCCATCTCGAAAGAAACGTGAAGCCTTTTCTAAGCAGAAAGCACTGTATTTTTGTCTTTGAAGGAATAACCCTGTCTTCATCAACCAATCATTTGAATTTTGGTTTCTATGATCATGGGGAAACCTTTACTGCACCCAGCCTGCTGGACCCGGATGGGTTCCATCTAAGTAAAAAGGGCAAAAGGATTCTAGCCCAGGAGTCAGCAGGGCTCATTGAGAGGGCTTTAAACTAGATCCGAAGGGGGAGGGAGGTGAGACCAGATTCACCAGTGATGTGACACAGAAAGTGAGTCAGTGAGCCCAGCTGAAGTGCCTGTACACTAACGCACGCAGTATGGGGAACAAACAAGAGGAGCTGGAAGTCCTGGCCCAGCAAGAGAACTATGATAGAGTTGCCATCACGGAAACGTGGTGGAATGGCTCTCACAACTGGAGTGTTGCCATGGAAGGCTACAAACTCTTCAGGAGAGACAGGCATGAGAGAAGGGGTGGAGGGGTGGCCCTGTACACTAAGGAAACTCTTGATGCTGTGGAAGTTGAGATTGGTGATGACCAGATTGAGTGCCTATGGGTAAGAGTCAGAGGGGAAAGCAAGACTGACATCCTGGTTGGAGTATGTGACAGATCATCTGACCAGGAGGAAGAGGTGGATCTATTGTTGTTTAAGCAGCTGGAAGTTGCCTCAAGATCGTCTGCCCTTGTTCTTTTAGGAGACTTTAATCTCCCAGATATCTGCTGGGAACTTAACACAGCCAAGAGGAGGCAGTCCAGAAGGTTCTTGGAATGTATTGAGGATTACTTTTTGTCACAGCTGGTGAGTGAGTCTTACCAGGGGTGAGGCTCTCCTTGACCTCCTGCTTACAAATAGAGAAGGGCTGGTGGGTGATGTTGTGGTCAGAGGCTGTCTGGGCTGTAGCGATAATCGAATTCTTCATAAACAATGAAACAAGAAAGGGCATAAACAGGACTTCCACCCTGGATTTTCAGTGGGCTGATTTCAGATTATTTAAGGAACTAGTCAGGAGAGTACCCTGGGAAATAGTTCTTAAAAGCAAGGGGGTCCAGGAAGGCTGGAGGTACTTCAAAAATGAAATCCTGAAGGTGCAGGAGCAGGATGTCCTAATGTGCTTTAAGACGAGCCACAGGGGCAGACAGCTGGCCTGGATGAATAAGGAGCTTCTGAAGGAACTAAGTGAGAAAAAGAGGGTGTATCGCCTTTGGAAAGAAGGGCAGGCAAGTCAGGTTGTGTTCAAAAATATTGTCAAGTTGTGCAGAAAGGAAATTAGGGAGGCAAAAGCCCAGCTGGAGCTCAAATTGGCCATTTCTGTTAAGGATAATAAGAAGTGTTTTTACAAATATATTAATGGCAGAAAGAAGGGCAGCAACAACCTCCACTCCTTATTGGATATCGAGGGAAATACAGTAACTAAGGATGAGGAAAAGGCTAAGGTGCTTAATGCCTTCTTCACCTCAGTTTTCAACAGTAAGGCCGATTGGTCACTGGACAATTGGTCTTCTGAGGTGATGGATGGCGACAGGGTGCAATATAGCCCCCCTGTCATCCAGGAGGAAGAAGTTAGAGACCTGCTGAGCCACTTGGCTCATCATAAGTCTATGGGGCCTGATGGGATCCACTGTAGGGTGATGAGAGAGCTGGCGGACGAGCTTGCTAAGCCGCTTTCCATCATTTATCAGCAGTCCTGGCTCACTGGAGAGGTCCCAGAAGACTGGAAGTTGGCCAACGTGACGCCCATCCACAAGAAGGGCTGTAGGGATGACCCAGGTAACTACAGACCTGTCAGCCTGACCTTGGTTCCAGGTAAAATTATGGAGCACATAATCCTGGGTGCAGTCATGCAGCACCTGCAGAATGAGCAAGAGATCAGGCCCAGCCAGCATGGATTTAGGAGGGACAGGTCCTGCCTGACCAACCTGATCTCCTTTTACGATCGTGTGACTTACCTGGGGAACGAGAGGAAGGCTGCGGATGTGGTGTTCCTGGACTTCAGCAAGGCCTTTGACACTGTCTCCCACAGCAGACTCCTGGAGAAGCTGGCAGCCCGTGGCTTGGACGGGAATGTTCTGTGCTGGGTTAGGAACTGGTTGGATGGCCGAGCCCAAAGAGTGGTAGTGAATGGTGTCCCATCCAGCTGGCGGCCGGTCACTAGTGGTGTTCCCCAGGGATCGGTGTTGGGCACGGACCTGTTTAATATCTTCATTGATGATCTGGATGAGGGGATTGAGTGCTTCATCAGCAACTTCACGGATGACACCAAGCTGGGAGGAAGTGTTGATCTGCTGGAGGGTAGGAGGGCCCTACAGAGGGATTTTGAGAGGCTGGAGAGATGGGCTGATTCCAACAGGATGAGGTTTAACAAGTCCAAGTGCCGGGTTCTACACTTTGGACACAACAACCCCATGCAGATCTCTGGGCTGGGGACATAGTGGCTGGAGAGCAGACAGGCGGAAAGGGACTTGGGAGTGCTGGTGGACAGGAAACTCAACATGAGCCAGCAATGTGCCCAAGTGGCAAAGAGGGCCAGCATCAGGAACTGGCCTGCATCAGGAACAGTGTGGCCAGCAGGACTAGGGAGGTCATCATTCCCTTATACTCGGCACTGGTCAGGCCGTACCTCGAGTGCTGTGTCCAGTTCTGGGCCCCTCAGTTTAAGAAGGATGTTGAGATGCTGGAGTGCGTCCAGAGGTGGTGTGGGTTTAGATTTTTTCAAGGAATTTGTCTTTGCTCAAGGATCTGGTTGTACCTGGTGGGTGATGCAAGAAGATTGGAAAACATGATGTATACCTCAAGGGGATCTTATTTTTGGATGAGTTGTCCATATTCTATGTACCTATCTGTAAATATGTATATAGTTGAAAATACGTATGTATATAGATGTAAGTTTAAGTCTGGTTATGGGGTGTTGGCAAGAAAAATTCGGGGTGGATAATGTTGTGGTTTTGGATTTTTCCAAGGAATTTTTCTTCCTTTTGCCAAGAACAGGAATTTCAGTGGGACAAGAGGGGAAGGTAGAGGACATTTCTGGGGAAACTGGGACAGAGGTCGTGCCCGGACATCCATCTTCATCTCGGACGACAGCAGTAACAGCTGCAGCAGTTACTGCATGTGTGCATTTTGCAGTCTCTGAAGGAAAGATCACTGGTCATCTGAATCCTCCACAACTCCTGCAGAACTCACTAAGTTTCTGTCTCACTTCCCCGCCATTCCCTGGTGGAAGGGGGCGGGGGTGGGGCCGCTCCTCCCCGTGCAGGGCAGCAACTGATGGCCGTCTCTTAAAAAGACCTGCATCGCAAGGTTTTGGGTGCAGGACTCAATCTATTTTTAAGGCTTTAAGGTTTTAGTTGTGATTAGTGTTGATTCTGTTCTGTATATACATATATTTGTAGCTAAGAACAGTTATCTCTTCTATACAATTTTTTTTTTTCTGATTAAAGAACTTTAATATCCGATAACATATTTTAGTTTTCGTCTAAACTAAGATGTTAAATTGGTTCCCAACGTGGGGTGAGAGCAAAGAAGGATAACAATTCTGGCATCATGATGTTTGTTGTGAGTTTAGAGTCCATATGGACCATACTGTACTACACATTTCCTTTCTGTTGGTACAGAACTATGCCAAAAGGTCTGGCAGGCTTACTTCATCTGAGTGCAGCGGCCAGGAGAACTCAGGTAGCTGTGATCATTGTCGAGTTCTTATTTTGGGTCTATAATGTTATGGATTCAGTGTCTATGGGTTTCATTTGAAATGTTTTCTGAAAGTTGTGCTCCTACACCAGTCCAAGCTGTTACCTTTGGGGACATGGTGATAGTGTTACCTACCCTCAGGGAGTGACACAGGAGAGTGTTTCATCTCAGCCTTTTATTCTGTCACCTTTTAGGTTTGCTATAACAGCTTTTGGGAAGCTTAACCTCTTGCTAGATTCCAGGAACATCCTACCTTTGGTGAATTGTCTGCAAGTTGGTTTAATTATTGGTCTATCTTATGTATGAAATCAGGGATAGGGGTGGTCAGGAATGTAACCAAAAGCAAGGAAAGAAGAAAAAGAAGAGAGAGAGAGTAAGACACCTGATGCTATGGTAGCTCAAGATGTGGCTAAACCAGAGGAACAGTCTGAGCCGATGACTGTTGCCCCTATCCAGAAAAGGAAATATAAGACCAAATCGGTTCATCCAGTTGATGATGATGGGGAAGCGGAAGCGGGTCGTGCACATATTTGCAGATCCAGAACCAGAGATTGTTTCTGAATTGCTCTCATATGACAACCTTCTCAGCTTGTGAAAGGACGTTATTCAACAGGCAGATGAGCCTATCTTGATTTGGATGATCCGAGTCTGGGATCTTACGGGTGAACATTTGCAACTCGATGGTTCTGAAGCCAAGTATTTAAAGGCTCTGGCTCGAGATGCAAGTATTGAACAGGTATTTGTGAGGGAATCAAGACCCCTTTCACTCTGGGCACGAGTTCTAGGCAGTGTGAGAGAGAGGTTTGCTCACAAATATATCCTACAGGCACATCATCTTAAGAGACCTTGGAAGACTGTGGAAGACGCAATTTTACACCTGAGGGAAATGGCACTGCTAGAAATACTTTATGGAAGGGATGGACAACCCCTCAGCGACCCTGAAAAGGTCAGATGCACACCAGAAATGTGGTGGAAGCTTTCACACAGTGCACCAGGTGCATTCTCCCACTATGTAGCATCCATGTGTTCCGAGGTAGACCAAGGTTTCGTGGGCATCGCAGCAGGTAAATTCAGGACATACGCGAAAATGGTTCCTGGAACGTATCACTGCAGTAGAAACAGCACTTGAGAGGATGGAAAAGAGAATGGACAAGCAGCAAAAGGAGATGATGGAAACTCTTCAAAATCTTCAAGTGGCACAAGTGCTCATTACCCTCCTTGAAAAAATTGTATCATACGTCAAAAAAAAAAAGTAACTTGGCTTAGCTGAATGAATTGCAAAAATAAATAACTAGACTACAGATGGCTTTTACTACAAAACTAGTAAATCCCTAAACAGTTACAGTTACCTCTACTGTTCCAAGTGGCATTACAATTTTACCTTGGGCATTTCACTAAGAGTAAGGGTATAGATAATATGAATAAATATGAAATTCCATAGAAAATAATTTCTTGAGGGAGGGTCTCTGTGCAGTGATTTATATATTACAATAAAATATTTACATGGAGCTATGCAGTTTTAATGAAAAACAGCTGACATGGAATGTTCCCTTTGTGATATGATTAATGGAGACACAACAGCAAACTTCCGAAGTGGTGCACAGGTACCTAAATGGCCTCAAGATGTACCAGGAGAGATTTATGGATAGCAGGAGGAAATTTTTTACTGAAAGGGTTGTCAAGGGTTGGAATAGGCTACCCAGAGAGATGGCTGAGTCACTGTCCCTGAAGGTGTTTAAAAGATGAGTAGATGTAATACTTGGGGACATGGTCTACTGGAGGTTGTAACAGGGCTGGATTGATGGTCAGACTCAGTGATCTTAAAGGTCTTCTCCATCCAAAACCGTTCTATGATCCTGTGATCCTATGAGTCTATGATTCTAAATTGTGTAACTCTTACTAATGCCAGTTACAGATGAGCTGCTAGATCACCATATACCACTTTGAAAAGTAATTTTGCTTCATTAATGTTTTACATTTTTTTTATTTGAAATTGTTTTAAAAATTAAGCACTTGAAAGGAATATTTTATCCAAATTCAGTGCTTCAAAATGGTAGCTGAAATTTTCAAGCTTTTATGTCAATAATTATTTTCCATATTTATTTTCTGGTTTTAAAAACAGAATGTCAAAATTGCCGAACAACATCTTATTATGAAGTCAGTACAAAGTATAATCTCAGTAGAGCTGATACGAAAATAGTATTTTTCTTCCACTAAATTTCTGAGTTTACCAGAAAACTTTTGACCTATATGAAGATGTGGGAAATATAAAATACACAGGATGAAGACTGTTATGAGATCTCACCTCCACCCCTCCCATGCCCTAACCTGCCACGCCCTCTCTTATTCCTTTTCAGTGTTATGCTTTGGAACATTTCCATTCTGAATGGACCACTTAATGAACATCCAATGGAAAATTCTGTTGCATTGTGAGAAGCTTTTTTAGTTTCATGCAATATGCACGGATGTAGTAATACCAACTCAATGACAGTTGCTCATGAAGAAGGTAGTGGTCTGCATAATTGGTTACTTGAGCAGGTACAGTCCTGTGTTGTTTTGCTCGTGTCCCTTTGCAGCAGAACAAACTTGGCCATTTCCTTGCAACAGAGGAGCTGCAGGTGGGTCCTTCTTGTTACCGGTGATTACACGTCTTGTGCTTGCTTGTCTTTAACGATGCAGTAACAAATTTTCAGGTGAACCTCCTTTTTATTTGACAGTCAAAATAATGATTAGAGTCATCCTCTTTTAAGAAATCTTCTAAGAGTTCAAAAGACCAATAACACAAGTAACCTTTCCATGAGTGCACCACACCCTGACTAGCAGCTCTTCAATACTGCACACACTGGGGTTCCCAGTATCTGAAGGGATGCAGTATTATCCATATCATCCCATCCCTTTTCTTTATAATGTTAGCTCCAATAACTTACCTTTTATAGAATTGTAGAGCTGTAGAATGGTTTGGTTTGAGGGACCTTTAAAGCTCATACAGTCCAAAACCCCTACAATGATCAAGATCATCTTCGACCTGTCCAACCTGACCTTGAATGTTTCCAGGGATGATGCATCCACCACCTGTCTGGGAAACCTGTTCTGGTGTTTCATTGCCCTCATCGTAAAAAATTTCTTTCTTGTGTCTAGTCTGAATCTGTCTTCTTTTTGTTTAAAACCATTACACCTTGTTCTACTGCTACAGGCTGCTACAAGGTCTCCCCAGAGCTTTCCCTTCTCCAGGTAGAAAAAACCCAGCTCTCACAACCTGTCTTTATATGAGAGATGTTCCATCCCTTTGATCATTTTTATGACCCTTTTCTCAGCCTACCCCTACAAGTCCATGTCTTGTACTGAGATACAAAATCTGAATGCCTCTCTGACTAGGATAATAACTAGCCAGCAATTCCACAAAATAAAGAACAATATGTTTGTTTGACAAACCCATTTTTTTAAAAGAGAAAGAAGAATTCAGCTGACTGATAGAGTTTATTTTGGGACATGTTTGGTTCTCCAGTCAATTTTCTTGCTGTTTCACAAATAAGGGACCTTTCATTCATACAAGTTGCACACAAGGAGTTGCACTGGTTCTTTTAGTTTTGAAATCTTGCATCCTTTCTGAGTATGTGAATGCCCACATAGCACAAAATTGTATACATCCCCAGTTTAGCCATGACATATTCTACTCATACTGTCTGTAGTTTGGTTCACCAGATTTGTGGTCTTTAAAGAGTCTTTTTTAGGATTTTCTTAAATGTATTTTAACTTAGAGGCAATCATCACTTCAAGATAAAGTCTAGATCGTGCTATGGTATCATTGCTGATGGCAACTAGGGGTTACCTCCAAGATCTTTTATTATCCAGTTAAGCTCATCCCACATAAAGGGATATGTAGAGCACAGTCCTGAAGAGCAAATGGAATATGCAATATAGCATGGCACAGTATATGCCTGCACTCAGGTTAACTTGTTATGTGGATTACTTTGATGTGCAATAGTCTTCTAGTTAGGACCTCTAGAACACAGACAACAAATATCCTGCCAGTATTTTTTCAGGATAAATGAATAAAGATAAATAAATTGAAGCGTACTTAAATATTTTTATTGAATTAAAAATGTTTTAAATGTTTCTCTTTTTTTGATCAGTGTGCAACTATTTGATGAATTAGTCAATCCATATTGGAAAATATTTTTTTAGATTATCTCATCAGTATACTTCAACTAAATGCTAAACTATGCATACAGACTGTCATAGAAATATCAGTAGTCACAGTCAAAATCCCTGATTCATTGAAGGTATTGTCCTAACAGTGTACAAATTTACACACACACACACATGCACAAAGCATAATTGTTATTTTCTACATATATTTATTTTAGAGTTATCCTTATTTGATATACTTGTTCAGTTCCAGTGCTTCTCCTAGTTAACTAATTGCCACCAAATATCAAGACAAATCTTTGTTTAAATGTTGGATCCCTTTCTGTTAAGTTATTTTCTAATTGAAAAAAAAAAAGAATTATGTGAAACTGCAAAGCAGTAACTTCCCTTACTATTCAGGCTGCATATCAAACTTACTTTCAGGTTTTGATGGACTACACATGGTCAAGCGCCAGCATTGCAATTTAACTCCTTAAAGCAAGTACCTTTAATCTGGCTGCTTTTCACATTGTTATTGATGTGGTGATACAAAGGATGGTTTCTTCATGCTTAATTTTGTTTTTCAGCCTTTTGAATATAGATAAAAAAAGACATCTGTAATCATAGTCTTTCTCTTTCTTTTCATTCAGTTCTCCAATTAATTTTTTCTTTTTAGATCTTGTTGGCTGCTGTCAAATGAATCTCATGGATAGAAAAGAACTCATATGTAAATAAAATCCTCCCCATTTCTGTTTAGTAGAAAAGGGAAAAGCTGTATAAATGCTGTAGATGTAAGAAAGTTCCACTCAGTGCTTCCACTTTCTAACACATCACAGAAGGAAAGAAACCCTCACTTTTGTTGGAAGCATTCCAGATTGAAAAAGCTGAAAACGTGGAAGTTGTGATCTCCTTCCTCCCTCCTCAGTTGGATGATCTGTTTGCACTCAGCCTCCCAAGGCTATCAATGTCCCAGGCAGCCACAGCGTTCTTTAAGAAGCTACTTGGTGATGTTACTACAGCTTTTTCAAGACAATTTGGTCCTTGACCGCCCAGTCTATATTTTGGATGCAGTTGCATCCATTTATCTCATTCTTCTCTTGACACGTACATGCTCATCCTTATTTTCTGTTTTTTGATCTGACTTTGCTTTCCCACAAGTTTTTTATACTCCACTTGCTCTGCCTTTAGAGGCTTAATTTTCAATAAACACAGCCTCCCTGGTTTCCTCTACATTGATCAGTTCCTGATCCTGCTTGCCCCTTGCAACTTATGACTTACCTAACAACCCTGAACACAGAGATCAGCATATCGCAGGCTGAAGATTATCAAATCAATTCTAGCTAAGAAGTGTAGTAGCTGCCACCTAAGCCACTATACTTAGACAGGAAAATGTTATATATGAGTAGTTAGAGAGTTATTTTAAATACTCAAATAATGCATATATATCTTAAACATGTTACTATTATACATCTATTTGTATCTCTAGCTATCCTTCTATTCTTTTAACACTGCAAGGTAAATTGAATGTCAAAAGAGTCCAAAGAGAAATGTTGGAAGCCTACTGTATGCATGACCATATACGCGTTAAGAATATTTTCACATTTAGAAGAAAAGTCATAGAAGATGATGTTTAAAAGAATTCTTATCTACATCTGTAGAGAAATACATCCTGATAGGAGGTATAAAGATGACCATGAAATGACTGAGGAAATGTATTCTCTACGAGATGTAAATGTTATCTATAAACATTTATATTTACTAATAGTATGAATAGTAATATCAAATAAAAGAAAACAGAAAAAATAATCTTGTATAGGGATCACATAACTTAATCATGTGAAGAATCATCAAGATTGCCTATAACCAACAGCACAGGCGAAGTCAGCACTGAGTCTTCTTGACTGCAGCATGATCCGTCAAACTGTGCAGATGTTCCTTATCCTCAGAACCAACTATTCAAAACTAAGCATTATTAAATGGAACTGTGTTTTAATACTTACCCTAATTTTGTTTGCTTTTTCTGTTTACTTGTCTTGAAAGCTTGGTGTGGTTACATCTGAATGCAACAATGTCTAGGCAGAAGAAGTCATAAAGAGTAGGTTTGGAACTAATCAAATATTCCCCCAAATTTAGAACCAGCCAATTACAGAAGTAGAGGGCTTTATTCTTATTCCTCATTCCCTCCAATACATAAGCAATGTCTTACACTGTTGCATCATTTCTTACATATCTTTTTTAAGAAATCTGAACTTTTGGGTTAGTACCACAGGTTTCTAGACTCATTGTGAGGCTTATTTGTGGTGGAATAACTGGTTTAAATTATGAAGACTTGTTAATAGATAATCAGGTCTTGTATGTGATCAGTTTTGACTGTTACAGTTAAAATTACAAGCTTAGCTATTCTAGGTACCAGTCTAATAAACCAGATTTGTAATAAACTAAGTTTAATCTGTTTCATTACTATGGAGGTATCTGCTGAAAGATGTCAATGTGGTTTTAAAATTAGATTTTGAAGATAATGTGTTAAATTAATTTAAGTACATTTATTACATGCATTCAATATAAAAAAAATTTAAACATACATATCTTGAATTAACTATTTGTCCAGGTGCCATGGCATCACCTTCAGAGGCTTTCAAATGAAACATTGGTTCCAACCTAAACATGACAGTGTCTGTCTGATAACTGTCTAATTATATGCTGGTGTCTGAGGCAGTGCTTGGTTGAATCAAATTATTCTCCAGTTTGGAATGACGTTATCAAATACTCTATTCAGAACTAGATATGAAGACAGAAGGAAGGGAGGATTTTGGCAGGGTGCAGGAGCACCTGTGGTGCATGGGAGATAATAGCCACTCATCAGAGCATACTGAACATTTCTGAATGGAAGTACACAAACAGAACAACTGCTACTGAGTTGTTTACATTTCTAACTTAGTTTTTTCCATTGACTTTACCAAAGTTAAAGACAGAAAAATGAGGAAGACAGTCATATGGATTATAAAGCTCAAAGATGTATAATTTACTTGCACAACTTTGATATTAACACATAAAGAAGAATTGTCCTGCTGCCATGCTAATTCAGCGCTTTGTCATTTGTTTAGTTAATTTCTTATTCAAAATCTAAATTATTTTGTTCATCTATTTTTTCTGTTTGATTCAACAGTCCTCTTGCCTTTTGTCTCTGGATATTTGATTCTTACATGTTTTCCCAGAAGCTATTGTTTTCCAGGGCTGCAATAAGATTATCTGAGTAACTGTTAAATGCAGATGGAATAGACGAAATGCAGATATAGCATAATCAAATGAATAACAAACTTACTGTATCTCAATGTGCAAATTAAAATAAACCAGTGAATACATAATTTTGCAATCCCAAGAAAAGTATTACAGAAACTACAAGTTCTTAATTTCCTTCCCTGGTGTTATGTATTGTATTATAGCAGGTACTATATTATTATGTTATGTAATGCATGAATTATATAAAAATACATAAAAATATTTAAATAGTAAAATTATGAATTCAGACTATGTAGATTTTATATTTGTGTATTGTATATAATAATTGTTACCAATGCATTTGCATGCTGATAAAGTTAAGCCTAGGGAAGATGTTTTGCAAAACACCGAACGTTCATGTTAGGACAGAGGTATATTCCAAAATTAATTTGAAGATGATACCTAATCTTCCATAGCATTCCATGGCCTCATTTCTATATATCCTTGTGTTAAACATAATAATTCAACTGAACGTGAAGAGGGAGAGGGGAAGAGGGAGAAATTCTTCACGTCAATATTTAGAAATATCTTGTAAATAACATTGATTTAATCTGATAAAATATAAAACAGATCAGGTCAAATGATTTATTATGCAATGAATAAATATGACTGCTTGGTTTTTATTCATTTTCATAAAATCTTTTTTTAATTGTTCATAAAGATGAAAAAATCATGTCAACATGAAACCATCTAGGACAGAAATATATCTCAAAGAAGATGACTTGTAGCATGCAGTATTTCTGCAGATGAATATGTATTTCCAATATTGAACGTGTTCAGTTCACTGTAGAGTTGAAAAAAAATCTAATGAGCATTCCTATTGTGAATGTGTTGATGAGCATGAGAAAAAAATTAGATGACATGCTATGTCATGTCATGTCAAAAGTGAATTAGTGTTACATAATCTGGTAAGGAGTTAGTATTATTTTCAGACCCCCGAAAGTATTCTAAATATTAAGGAGATTGAACTGAACAATAATTCATTTAGATAATATTACAGATAATTTTGTAATACGTCATTATTTGAATGATGGGAAACTTAACAATAATTACTCCTGGCCTTGTTGTCTATACTGGATCACTGAGTTTTTCTGATGCAAGCTAGTATATTAGGGATGTGAATAAGAATATTACTAAAATAAGCCCTTGAAATTGATTCTGCTCTCCCATTTGACAGTTCTTGATTGTCTTCAGGTTAATATATTTTTAAATACACATGTGTAGAAATCTGTTCAGACCTGTCATGTTTTTAGATAAAAGTAAATATAAATTGAGAAATTTTCAAGATATAAACCCATTAATTCTTTTTTTCTGAGATATAAAAATAATTTACTTTTTAATTATTGGAACAACATTGTAGAAGAGTGAAACAATAACTCAAAATCATAATTAAAAGGTCAGCACTGCAATTTCTGTATACTTGTTTCGTCAAAAGTTGTTTCATCAAGATTTTCTGTATTACAGTATCTTTTCCTCTATAATAGACTGTAAGTTCCATTGCAATTTGTTAGTAAAACAGAACAGAAAAGTAATAGTTTGGTTTCTTAATATTTCACAATGACAGTGAAGCAAATTAATAACCTTTATTTGTCCTTATGACTATAAAATATTAAAGCAAAACATAAACATAATAGGTTGAAATTGAAGAGAATTACATTTATTGAGGACGGAAAACAGGAAACATGCAGGTTTTCAGTTTATATGTGTTTTTAAAGCTAATGCCCTCTGGAAAATCATTCCTGTAAAGTTTGTGCAATGACACCTGTAGTGCATTCCAGTTGATGGAGAACTCCACAGGCAAAGTACATTTTGTGCTTCAGCAGGGGTTTCCTCTACATTCTCCTTGTTTCAATGAGTTGTGTTGCTGGGTTCCAGCATGCAATTGCACCTAACTCAAGAGATTCTTTGATCCTGTGAGTCAAGGCTGCACAGTTGCACCACATCAGACCTGTCCTTGAACCCAGCTAAAACCCTAGGCTTGGAAGACCTAGGGAGGTACCTCAAGGTCCTGATATCAATCAGTTTACATGGTCTAGATATTAATTAAAATTAGTCAAATATATCATGTAATAAAGTAATAAAAAAAAAACGGGAAATCCAATCTTTTACCTGAGAAATGTATTCTATTTAGTAAATTCAAAAGAGGGATTAAAAGTATAACGATCTACAGAGCTGTCTCCAATTACATGGGCATGCCAGAGTAAATACCAGAATATTCACATGAACAATCTCTTAGTATAGTTTTGCTTTCTTTCCCTTTAAAGTGAATATTATAAGGTAGGGGAAAAGCACTTAAAATAAAGCAAGCGATGACACCTACTCAAGGAAATGCAAAAATAGCCACATCCGGATTTTTGAAAATGCATTGCTCTTTCAGCTATTTTAGTTATGGGAAAATGAGATTGTGCACTTTTTTGTACATATATGAAAGTTATTTCAGGCCTTTCTTCACTGTTTTTTGTAGTAAATTAAATTATTTTTATTCCATGAATTATCAATATGTGCATTGATTTATCTACTGCAGCAAGTAACTTAGTTCTCTGGCTCACCACTAGCTCCTGAGTAACCATCATGCTTGCACCCAAAGCTACTCTGCAATGGAAAACAGTACACTCAAAGGGCCATTGCAACCTGTGCTTCTAAGTGCCCTCCTGATTTGAACTAGTGTACTAGCATAGCAAATTATATTTATAGTAAGTATGAGACCTTCTGTTTGTCCTATCAAACCCTCCAGTATTATCCTATAAGCATTCAACCTTCAACACTTTCTTGTTATCTTTTGCAGTGCCCCAGAGCATGGAATGCATAATCTTGAACGACATGCTACAAAACCCCCCTTTTTTGGTGAGGTGGTGTGTGATCAAACCAGGATTTTAGCACTGATATCCCTTTCTTTGAAAGTAAATTGGATTTTAACAAATCACCTTTAGTGTGAAAGCTTAGGAACACTTACATTCTAACTGAAGGGCAGTAATATTCATTGGGGATATATATATAACTGTTCCAGCACTGTCACAGGTATACATCTGACTGTACACGTTTTGAATCGTTCCGTATTCTCCTTGCAACAGACAAGCAGCTAACACGTATATCCCTATTATAACTATCTGGCGATGTTTCGTGTTCTAACACAAACAGTAAGACGTCAAAGTTATCAGAATTTAACGATTCATCAATAAAAAGCTTAAGTAACACACACTGCCACAAAACATGGTGGATTAGACAGTGCGACATGTTACTTCGGGAAGCTGTGGAAGCCAAGAATGTGCGGAGTTTTTAAAAGGAACTGGATATATATATGTATAAAAGCATATCCAGATTTATGATGTTATTGCTAAAAAAACTTGCAGGTGATCTGATAGTTGAGATTTAATGAATCCTTGTCATTGGACAAAACCTAATCACATATATCAGATATTATTTATTCTTCTCTTTTTTTTGTAAATGTTGCTATTTCCTCCAACCATGCTATATTAATTACCACTGTAGACAGGATGAAAGACCAAGATTAAATGTTAAGTCTACCTCTTTCTGAGTAATTAAATACAATAAAAAACACAACACAGAAAAAGTGGTTACAACATTGTTATTACTTCGATGGCTTCCATGTGGTGTACTACTGTGAATAAGATAACTTACTGGCAAAGAGCATCCCTATGTTATTCTGACACGTTCTGAGCTGGAATAGAAGTTATTATAGCAGTAACATTAAAGATTATGGTCTTTGATATTTCCACTGGGCAATGTTAAAGTCATGGCAATGGTGAAGAAAACATAGTACTTTAAATACTTTCCTTCTTTATTATATACCACTCATAGATACACTTTGTCCTCCTTATTTTGACTGCAGCTTTTTTCATTAAAGTTGCCTAAAATTCCTTCAAGGCTCTGTAGGGAAATCTCAGTGTTCAGTTCGGTTTTATCATCAGCAAAACCCTTTCCATGAACAATGAACACAGCACACAACAAAGTCTATTTTTGTTATAGCCTGAGGTGCCTATTCAAGGTAGATCAACGTTCATCATTTTCTTTTAGGTAATTTGTTCTGTCTTGCTGTTTCGTTCAGTTATATGACAAATCCATCTCTTGACGTGACTGATGGAACTGGGTGTGACGTCTCACATAGCTCACTGTAATACCTGACCAAAAGAGGGTTTGCATGGATAAAAAAATCAGACTTCCCAGCATAAGTTTAAGAAGAAGAAAAGCATATTTCTTCCATTTACGAGCTTTGAAAATACTTTCTGGTCAGTGCCTGTTAGCAGCAATATTTTAAATAACAAGAATACATAGAAGTAGGCAGGAAACTTCTCACACTAACTTCAATTCGTTGATTAGCCGAACAAAGAGAGTGTCAGGTGAGGTGACTTTATAAAAAAGTTACATTCAAAAGAAAAGTTTTTGGGATACCCTACCCTTTGTGGAAACTAGATATATTACTGCAAAGCCGTTCCTTTTATTGAAGGTGAGTTCTCAGTGGGATTTTGAAATATGAGCAATACAGAAACTAATAGAAGCTACATAACAATTTCCTTCAGAGAAATGCGAGATCACTAATATTAAAGACTTTTTCCATCCTTTTAAAACATGTGGTTTTTAACGTTTCCAACTTTTTCTTTCCAGTCGTCAAAAAATGAGGTAATAAATTCAACATTTATATTTTGTGGTTTAATTTTGTTATCATTGCCTTTAAACGTTGGATATAAATATTCTTTTCCCTTTAAACTGAAATACACACAAATTACTTATAATGGCAAGGATAAACTGTGGAGAGTAAGGAGAGAAGGCAGTTTATTAATAGCTTTATTTGTTGAAAGTGATATGATCTGAAACTTAACTGCCCCATAATATGAAAATGTAAAAGCAAAACATGGAAAAACACCATCTTGCACACATAGCGTAAAAAAGCCCTCAAGTGTATATCTCACATTTACTTCTATGCGTATGCATAGTAATACACATATGTTAGCCATATGTGTCTGGTGAAAAGACAGCATAGATTGGCTGAACAGGGATAGGAACCTGGTTTTGAGAATGTGGAAATGCTTTGGTAAGGGAGGAATAGAGTATCCTGGAAAGGATAATCTGTGTGAGCTCCTAAAAATCTGTACAATGCAAATTACATTCGGTCAATGTGTCCTGTAACAGATTTGGATTATGAAATGATAGCACTTTATGATGCTATAACCTTGACCAGTTCATATGAAGGAGCATGATTACATGCTGCTTATTAAAAGTGGGATAATTCATTCAAATTACCTGCATTGCAGCTGAGCGACTGTTACTCCTCTGAAATCCTACAGCATTTAATGCTACCTCCCAGCCATGTAGAAAGCCAGTTGTCACAGGATCATATAATTCATTTCTCATGCAGTACACTGGAGACAGACAATTACTGTCAGTGCTCACTACTGCAGTTTTTATCATCTTCTGGAATAAAAGATACAGGTTTGGTGTTCTTTTTCTTTCTTTTCTTTCCCTTTCTTCCTCCCACTAGCCTCCCCCCCCCAGGGAAGGAAAACAGTGAGGGCTTTGTCAGCCTTTTTGGCCATGAACCTTAGAGAACTCACTCAGCTTAACAGCCTTAATATCTCTGCAGCACTATAAATAAGGATCTGTTTTCCCAAGACACGTGGCATTTCAGGAGCAGACGCAAAAGTGGGAAGAAAAAATAGAAAGCAAACAATGATAGTTCAAGTTGGGCAATCACAAGCCTAACCCTTTTGACATTGAGGGTGACAGCTTACTATAGCTTATCATTCCAGTGAAGTGGAGAATTATATTTGATATGCACCAAGGTAATTTAGACAGAGAAATTGCATGGCATCTTTTCTAGAAACATGGGTGACCTTATTTTGCCACGTTATTGTAACTTAGAGGCCAGACTTGGAAAGCCAGCAGCTGGCAGTTGCTTCTCTGTATTAATTGATGTTTTAGAATTAAATTCACAGGGAACGTGACTGGCTAAGTTTTTTGTATTTTGCTTTCCATCACAAAAAGCTACTTGCTTTTTCTGTAAGCTGAAATCCCTTGCATTTTCTTTACAAGAAATATATAAATGTCCCTCACAACCTCTTCCATTCCTCTACTGCCTTATATCCCTGTGCAGCGTAAGGATTGATGTGTCACACTTGCTCATTTTCATGTCCGTGTTTCAAACTCATTCCCATGGGGTTCATAGCTTGCATTCCAGTAGTGATGTCCCTTAGACCAGAAGGGTTTCAGTATTGCTGCAGGCTTCCTGACATTACAGCCCTGCAGACGTCAAATGGTGTTCCAGTGAAGCCTGCTGGCTCAGTGCTATTCATTTGCTTAGATCTTCCCCCTCCAGGCTCTTTCTAGCTTCCTCTTTTTCTTCCCTCCTCCCTTGAGAGCCTGCTGCTTGGCTTATTTCCCAGCTGCATTAGTCATGCCAGAAATGGAACCGTGTTTCCTCAATTGAGCTGGTTCCACAAGCTGCCCAAGAGCCCTTATGAGGCCAACAGACCGTATAGTTTTGATAATTTTGCTAGAAATGCACTGTTTATGGATGAGAAAGCAGTAATTGTGTATTTCAGGTGCTTTATCTGAGCTTGTAATAGTGACAACTGCAAAGTTTGTTAGGTGCAAACAGGAAAATTAAGGTTATTGTTTAAACGTGTTTGATTCCATGGACTTCAAACACATTTCAGTAATCCAGAACCTTATATTTTAAAATATAATCCTGTTTCTACTTAGCTGTCAACATGCTTATTATTCCTATGGAGAGACACTCTAGACTTATGTTATATCTATCTGTCTCAAAGCTAGTGAAAAATCTGGAAAACAAAAGAAAAATAAAAATCGTCTCCCATTAATTTTATACTTTCTTAATTTTAATCAGGAATTTGGTGTCCATAAGTAACTAAACACAAAATTTATTTTTTTCAATAAACTCTTTATGATTTTTCCACATTTTAGTCCCTCTAAATGCATCTGCTTGTGAACTTCATGACAGTGACATATAGTTAGCTATATGCAGATATCTGATTTACAATCTTGTATTAACCTCTACTGAGCTTCCATAACTTTTATAAATGAAGTTGAAATAATTCCACAAGCTTAAAATCCTTCTTCGCAAAACAGTGGTGATCAGAATGGGAAAGAGGAATGGAGAAAGAAAAGTAGGGCAAGAAAATATATGTTTGTCCATTTAGAAGGCTAGGGATCTGATGCTGAAAAATGTATAGAAGATTTTAATATCATTTTTTTCAAACCCTATATTTGCAAACAGGAAAGCAAATTTGATTTTTTTTGTGCATGAATTTTCAGATAATGGAAGAAGGATACAGAAGATGCTATGGGAAGGGCAAATAAATACAGGGATGTAGAAAGTTGTCAGAGTCCATAAAAGATGCTACCAGAGCACCATAGCAATGAACAAAGCTGCTTGTGTGAATTATCCACACTAGCGACAGCCTTCAGGCTCATGCTACAGAAGACCTAGAAATGTCAGAGTTGATATTAACTTTTATTCTAGAAATATCTACTAGCTGTTTGCCTAAAAAAAAGTAATCTTTGGAAATATAAGCCAAAGTAAAGCAATTTTTAAGCATTTATTTTGTTGTATTCAGAAACCTGCATCTCATCTATGCAGAATCCTTTGCCCTGTGTCCTCATGATATCGGTGCATGTCATATTAAGTGATGCAACTAGCATTTGTCATCTGTTATTTCTTCAAATCCCTCCCAAGAGAGAAACTTCAACTAGCTACAAAAACCTGAAGAAACTAGCTATAAAAAAACAAAGAAATGTGCTTGGTACCTTGACTGGAAGGTAGTGCTACAGACTTGGTAAAGTTCTAAAAAAACTCTGACTCTTCCAGAAGTGAAGAAAAATGTCTATAAAATCAGGTATTTCTGAGTCTCTGGAATGAGGCACAAACCTGTGTTATGAGTTGGTGTGAAATTATTGTTAGCACACAAAGCACAAAGCTGAGAGTTAAAGAAAATTAGCACTGCCTGTCCCATATAGGCTGTGAGGAAAAGAATATTTGTTTAATCAGTTTAGAGATTGCTGTTATTTCAAGATTTTTATGGAAATTATTTATTAAAAATAAATATTTCAATTCTATCTATCTTTAAGCAACTAAGTGCCAACTTAGACTGTGACTAAAGTAACTCTGAGAACTCTCTGGTGGCAGTAGAAGATTTCCAAGAACCTACTAGCAGTAAAACAAGAATATTCACACTAGAATGCAATGGAACATTTTTGGCAAAACATAGACTTCACCAAAATCTAAAGAGGCATTGTTTTTGCTGACATTTTCAACACAAACTATTTCATGTATAAGATAGACTTCCTATCACTTTCAGAGAAAGAGAAAGGCAACACACATTGACAATGGAAAAACACTGCTCTTTTCAGTCTGCAACGAGGCCTTTTAGGACAGGTCTATTTTGTAAAAAAGAAAAAGAAAAGAAAAAGAAAGAAAAAGAAATTGCAAGATTATGTTTCCATTACCATCTGTAATCATCATCATTGTCCTCGTGTAAAAATCCCCAGAGGACATTATTTGGCCATTTACTGGGTTTGGCTGTGATAGAGTTAATTTGCTTCATAGTAGCTGTAGTTAGGATTTGTGCTGGAAACAGTGTTAAAAATAAAGAGATGTTTTAGTTATGGCTGAGGTGTGCTTGCACAGACCAAGGCCTTTTTTGCTTCTTACACCATCCCACCAGAGAGCAAGCTAGGGGTGCACAAGAAGTTGAAAGGGTACACAGTTGCAATAAGTGACCCTAATCGACCAAAGAGATCCCACATCACATGACACCATGTTCATCATAAAAAGCTGAGGAAAGAAGAAGGAAGGGGAATACATTCAGAATAATGGTGTTTTTCATCCAAGTTATCATTATGTGTGATGGAGCCCTGCCAATTGGAAGTAGTGATGAATTCCTCTTCTTGCTTTGTTTGCATGTACAGCTTTTTCTTTACCTATTCAACTGTCTTTATCTCAAACCACGAGTTTTGTCACTTTCACCTTTCCTGTTCTCTCCCCCATCCTACCAGGACGTAGTGAGCCAGTGGCTGTGCGATGCTTAGTTGCTATCTGGAGCTAAACCATGACAAGTCATCTTTCTGACCTCTTTTTGGGTTCATATTTTTGAGCAAGACCTTTACCATCTTTCTCAACTCTTGAACAGCTATGAGCAGCTTTACATCTCTATGAAAAGCAATCATAAAGAGATGATTGCTCTGCTGGTCTTAAGTGAGCTGCTCTGGTATCCAGATGTCTGTCTTACAGACCTGAAGCTAGATTTCTGGAAAACCTGATGAAAGGCAATACTCAGACACTTTTTTAATCTGTTGCATAATAAATAGTAGAGAGATAATGTTAAAATCTTATCTGTATCTTTGGTTGACTCTTTTAAAGCACATGAATGTTTTGACTGTTGTTTTGGTAACTCCCAATAAATTTTACAATTTGTGAAATGTTTTTAGAGTTCAGTTGTTTCAGACAATGATATCTTGGTGAAGGTACATACCAGCAAAACATTGATTACCTGGATTAAGATGTTTTGCCTTAATTTGAAATTAGGAGAATCCAGATACCTTTTTAGAAATCAAGACTTTACAGAGGATGCTACCAAACAACACAGTCTTGAGGCTGACATGCCGAAACTGAGAGCAGGCACTAAGAACCATCAGTTATGACCCAGTCCCAACAAACCCGTTTGGCGGGATGTGGGATAGGTTTCTTTTGTATGTTTACACAGCAGTCCAGAGTGATGACATCCACTCCAGGGGTCTACTAAAAAGTCCAATATTTACCTTGAACTCAAAATTACAACTCTTTACTTTGAGCTCAGTCTAAGCAACACTCAAATTCCAAACTGTACTTTGAAGACAGTCAAAATTACTACTCTACTTCTTGCTCAGTCGAAGGAAAAACAGTTTACAGCAACAACCTTTTGCTTTGAGCTCAATCAAAGTAACAAACAGTTTACAACAAGAACTTGGGTACAAATTCCCCTGAAAGTGCAAAGAAAATAATTAATATAGCTTTAAGGAGAGAATAAGGACAGAGAGAGAAAAAAGAAGAAAAGTAGTAGAAAAGAGGAAAATAATATAAAAAAAAATCATCACCTCAGTGAATCTAACAGAGGTTTCCTCAGGAAATGTGGTCCATGCGGTACACGTGCTTTTTGGCATTGATTATTTATAGAGGAGTTCCTTCCTCTATTAGTGTATGCGGAGGGGTTTTGCCATGCCTGCACAGTAACTTTATGTGGAAAGTTCTTGAACTTAGGGGTGTGCAAAATTTCCTTCAGGAAAGTTCTTGAATCATGGCTGGGGGCTCCAGGGGTCACTGACAGCTAAAGGACTTGCTAAAATAACTGCTGCTTGAGCCCTTTGGGCATACATGGGCAGTCAGGGGCACTCCTGCTTCTTCAGAGGGTGCCAACCCCTCCCCCACAGTGACATAGACAGCCCATTGAACATAAGAGCCCAAATGCAAAGGGAGGGTGGGGAAGGGGGCGCTGGCAACGCCTGCTTCTGCACCTCCCTCTCCCTCCTCTGCTGCTGGCAAACTGCACAAAGCCCCAAGCTCACACAGCCCCACAACAAGACAAATACAAATAAGGAATCTGATCTTTACACCATCTTTCAGGTGTGTTTACTCTGACAGATGCAGCTCTGTTAAACAGCACAAGGAGTAGATTCCGGAGCAGTCGGCAGGACTGGGGATGTAGTATAAGAACAGAGGACCCTATTCTTCCATATTTTGAGTTTTGTGGTTATCTCGCAATCTCAGTTTCCACAGTCTTTAGTCCAAAGGAAGAATTTCTAAGCATTGGTCTAAAAAAATTCTCATGTGTCTCAAGAGATCCAGGTGTGTTCTGTTCTTCTTATAACTTCAGTGAACTCTTTAATAATGACACAAAGAGGTTTTCCTTCCACGATAATAGTTAACAGCAAGATAAAAAGTAGGAGTACTCTGAATGTAAAAATCTAAAATTTCCCATCTCTGTATGTAGCAAAGGTTGTTACACAAAGCACTGGGATACCACACAATTTAGAATTTGAGACCTGGCTTCTGGGCTGGAGCTCCCTGTGAAGCAGTTCACACAGATGACAACCTTTGTTTAGCAAAGATAAAATGTTAAATATTTTAAAATGGCATCTGAAGTGTCTTTTACAGATCCCACGCTGTCTGGAAATCTTACTTCCTAGTATGTGTGTTAAAAGTAAATTGATGACTTCAACAATCTATAAAACGCAATTTTGCAAGAAAACCCAAATACTCTTTTCTTAGTTTTTTCCAAATTATAACGAACAAAAACTTGAGCCTCAGTCTTCTACATGATCACAAGGAAGAGAAGGAACAGGAAAGAACTTTTAAAAAAAAGTGATTTGAGAGCTGGACCTTTTCTCCTTAGACTTACGGAATGACTTTGAAACAGGAGGAATTACAGGTCTGTGTGAAATTACAGGGCTATGGTATCATTATGATAACACAACTGTAGTAGAATAGCTCACACGACTGGCATTCTGCCATAAATGGATACAGTTTCTTTGGGAAGGATGGGCTGGGATCACAAGGAGGGGATTTTTGGGTTTTGTGAGAGACCAGTGGGAATGTGTGGAGCTCTACCTTGGGATGGGTGATGAGCCAGCAAAGAGCTTGTGGATCAGTATTACTGGGCAGACCAAAATGCACAACATTGTGTTTGGTGTCTGCTACAGATCTACCACTCAGGAGGAAGAAGTAAATCAGACCTTCTTCAGTAACTGGAAGAAGTCTCACGTCTGCAGGTCCTCGTCTTCATAGGGCACTTTAATTTTTCCATATCTGCTGGGAGAACAGCACAGTATGTCAAAAGTTAGCCCCAAAATTTATGAAGTTCATTGATGTCAGCTTCCTGGCACAAGTGATTGAAGAGTTGAGGAGGAGTATCATTCTAGTGGACCTGATACTTACGAACAAAGCAGAACTGTGTGGGGATGTGAATATTGAATGCAGGTGGTGCTCAGGATTTTGACTGGAGGCAAAAAAGCGATAAACGAGACGAGGAGAGCAGACTTTGGTCTGTTCAGTGATTTTTGATGGCTCTCATGAGACAGCACTGGAGAGTTGTATTACCCAATAGTATCAAGAGAAACAAAAACTTCCTTTAACCTAAGAGCAACAATATGTGAATGTTCTTTTGTTTACATAATCATTTTAACTCCAGTTTGGTTCGGTTTGGGTTTGATTTGTTTTTTTTTTTATTTTTTCAAATTTTAGTGGAATTTCCTTTATGGGAAACAACTCTTGGCTTATAGGAAGGAAGAGTGGGAATAATTTCCTTTCGTTGCTTATAATATTTCTTATCCTGTGATTAGATGATAGTGTTAAGAACCACAGTTAAGCTCTGTTCCACTAATGTACTCACTTCCTGCAATATAACTCTCATTTAGAATAACAGTTAAAATTAATGATAAACACAGAAGATGAATAATTAATAAACTAAATATATGGCGCTAAAGACTAGGTAGAGATATTTTATAAACTGTGGAAAAGAGTCATCATTTTTATTGATTGCTAATTCACGGGGTTTTTTTCATAATGAGATTGTTTCTAAGTCACTGAAACTGCATCTCAGTTAAAAGTATATTAAGGGAAAGTTAGTAATCAGTTACTTGCCATCAGCTGCACAGCATATACACATTCTTTATGAAGTTTATCACACTGTTAAATTAAGAGTGGAAAACTAAAAAAAAATATTTAATTGGTACACTTTCTGCTGCAATTAGCCTTGCAGAAGTAATGTTCCTGCAAAATGATTTCAAAAAAATCCCAGTAGTTAGAGAATTCTGAATATATGTCTGACTATTAAAGACTGAGGCAAAGAAGTCATTAGGTCCATCAGCCTTTTCCTCATTCTTGGTGGGAATGTTCCTCCTCGCATCCAGTAAAGGATGGAGATTCGTCTTGGCTCTCTTTTTGTCGTCAAAGTATAAATAAAAGCTTTTTTTTTTTTTTAATATAAATATTTTGATAAGACCTCCTCCCTTATGCTTCCTCTTCTCCAGGCTAAACAGTCCTAGCTTTCTCAGCCTTTCCTCTCAGGGGAGGTGCTTCAAACCCTTAATATTCTCTGTGATCCTTCATTGATCTCTCTGTAGTATGTTCGTAATTCTCTTGTACTAGGGAGCCAAGAACTGGACTTGAAAGCTCTTTCTGTCATGACCTCTTTCCAGTTGTTGCCCATAGTCACTGTATCCAAATGTATTTCACATGCGTCCCCTCTTCTCTCTGCCTTTTATTCTGACAATGGTTTCTCTCACTGTACTGCTCTTCAATGTGACCAGGCACAAATTCCTTCAAGGTTCAGATAAAGGTGATGGTAAGTTGGAAATGACACTTTTATATAAAGCTGTGCCGTTATGATTTACACAAACTGCATTTTAGATTCAGCTCATATGAATAGCACTACTGGATAAAAATAATTACTGGGTTTTGCATTTATAGGAATCTATATATGCTAAAGTAGAAGGGGGGTTATTATCATCTTCCCATTCATTTCAAATGTTTTTTATTGGTCTTTTGTATTTATGCCGCCTTTACATGTTTACCCCAAATTATGCTTTATTTAACGATGAAGAAAGCTAAGTACTAGCCTGTTACGATGATTTGTAAAATTGCAATCATTAACAGGAATACTTTCATTGTGTCTTCTTAAACCTATTTTTCCTGACATGAAGAAAATGCTGCTGTGAAATTTAATCCAAAATCGACAATTTAAGATTGAAAGTGCATAGTATAGAACAAAGTCTGTAAAAACACGTCCACTTGTGAACTGGGTTTTTTCAAATGCTTGCATCATGGATAATTATGGAAAAACCATAGCACACGACATCAGAACAAATCTATTCAGAATTTCATACGCACTAGAGCTTACAAAGAAAAGGATCACATATTACCTTTATTTATTTTGTTGGTGAACATTTTTATTTTTTTTTAGTGAAGGCAAAACATGTATGTTCTAAAATTCTGGAATCTTTAGTATATCTTTGGAAAATAAAATCCTGGCATATGACATGAATTTAATACAAAAATGTCAAGCTGAAAGTTTACAATATGACACTTATGAGTAATAAGCTCCAGGCTGTACAGATCTCTGTCTTTTTCATTGATGAATTTCTTTTGCGTATGAGATGAACAGCTCAAGATGCTAGTCTTACATCTGTAATATATTCATGTTTAGGAAATGTAGTATATTTCACTCTTAAGTCTTAACAATAGTATGCATAATTTTTAAACAGCAGTATCACTGATACCAAACTCTATAAAACTGCTTTTAAACTATGAAAAATTATTAACAGTATCTGTTCTTTCTTTAAATTAGATTTATCCCATATCTCTATGTCATGAGTTGCTGCACAAGAAATATAAATAGAGCTTGCTAATAAACATATAAACAGAGCAGAATACATTGCTATATAGTAACATACATACAAATTTTGAATTAAAATTATTTCATGTCTTTGGATTGAGATTTGAAAGAATAATTTTCAATTCATATTCCGTACAGAATATATAGCTTCTATTAGGATTTTAAAAGAACTTCTAAATCTGAGTATGTGCAAAAAAGAGAAATCGATTTCCCAGATTTCTCACAATGCCATTTACTCCTTCAAAAATTGTAAATTAGTCTGTGTCAAAGGTGAATAATTCCTCTTTGCAACGCTTTTTTTCTGGGCTACTGTTCCTGGGGTAGAATGCTGTAAATAATATATTATAAGTGCCCGTGTATTGTTGTTCCTTTTATATTTCCTATCTAGTACTTCCTATCATGAAGAGGCGATCAGCACCACTGAGGGAAAAAGATTTTAATGGTCGAAACTGACCCAAACTGGCCAATTTCTAACCCCTGTTAAAAATCAGTAGGATCATACACGTATGTGCCGTTCACGCTTTGCAAGTGCTGTTCACTCAATTAATTCTAAAAGTTACCACATTTACATTACACGATGAGGGACAAAAGATGAATAAAAGGTTAAGGAGAGGTTGAGATGGAAATAATTTTCATCAGTTGTATTCACAAATTGAAAAGCTGATTCATGCCAAAATTTTACTTTTATAACAGGTGCACACTGGTCTTTAGTGATTGATATGTTATCAAGTTGTCTGAAATTTAAAGACATTGAAGGAAGACTGAAGTTTATGGTGTCATTCAAGTGGAATTTAGTTATCCATTTCTAAAGAACAGTTTTCATCATCTTCCTTAAAGATTTAATCTTTAGAAACATTTCTTTAAAAGCACAATTTTATTAGATGCTAGTTATTTTGGGAACCTAAGTTCTTCCAGTGTTGATACTCAGATATTCATAAATGAAAATCTACATGACACCCTCTGGGGTGTTGATGTAAATGAGTGACACACACTTCAAGGATGAACTCAGTATGTGTCTATGGTGATCTGTGCTGTTGTGATAATTACACAAATGTGGATCTGTGTCATCACTATATTTGTGCCAGCTTCAGGAGAGATAGAGGAGCCTCACACAGGAGTTGTGCCTTGATGTAAGACATTTGTTAATTGATATAAGCTATCTCCAAGAATGGTCTGTGTCAGAGATAAGGTTGAAGTAAAGGGATGTCACCTCACGATCTTGTAATTATGGAAAGTCAGTTTTGCAAGGCCTATCATTTTTTAGACTGATACCCTAATGAGAAGACCGTAAACTCCAATCTCTCTCTTCATCATATTACAAAATAGGAGGTTATTGTTTGAACTTCAAAAGAATATTGATATTTGCATATTTGTGGTTCAAACTATGAATTTCATTCTCAGGATTCCAAATTTAAAGACATATTTATCATTGATGAGAAGCTAGTATTTCCTTCCTTTCTTGTTTAACTTTCAGCAAACACCAAAGAAGGAATTTACCTAATATCTACCATCTCAGCCAAGTTACATTCCACCAACAAAACTCCTGAAAGTTCACATGGGATTCCATCTTTTAGATGTTAGCAACAAATACAGATGTTTATGGCCTTATTTTTAAACCCTGAATATAAAATGTTGTGAAAGAGCTATCGTATTGATTTAGGAATTATTCTAATACCAAACTAGTCAAGATCACTATAAAAAATATTTATCTGATCAGATTGATAAAATCATTACTGATTTATTCAGTTTCTTTTGTGAATGTATGTAGCTACAGACAGTGTTTTTTCTGATTTTTTAAAATTTCTTTTATTTAATCTTCTAGTTACATGTTAAACCTTCAAAACATGGAAATTGCAGGGTAAAAATTGGCTTCATGGAACGCAGGTGGAATAATTTGGAAAGTCCTTTTTTCAGACTTGACAATACTACAATGCAATTAAGATGTGAAATATTATATTTAAGCTGATTTAAAGAAGGCAGTTGGCTACAGACTCCTGAATTGGTACTGTTATTTCTACAGTAACAAACCATTAATATATTTTAGAAATGGATTCTACTTCTGTTGTTGTCTTAAGTATCATCTGTCTCTGCTTGTATTGTTGTCTTTAAAACTTCTTGAGTGCGGTGGCTCCTGCTGGCCTGACTGCGCTGCTGCAGAGGAGGGGGAGGAGGTGCAGTAGTAGGTGCTGCCCCACCCACACCTGACTGTGCATGAGGACCCAGAGGGGTCAGGCAGAGGTTATTCTGGCAAGGGTCTGTTGAGCTGCCAGTGACCCTGGAGCCCCCAGCCCCAACTCCAGAACCTCCTCAAAAGAGCTTTTGCACATGTGCCAATTTGAGAACTTTCTCAGCTAGCCAACCCCTCATGCTAGGGGAGAGGTCATGGGCTTGTTCTATAAAGAGAAACCTGCCAAAAAGGCAGGTGCCACATGTCTGCCTCCCCAAGGAACCTGCCTGAGAAGAAGACCATGTTTTCCAGAGGCCCATGGAACAGTGACTATTTTCCTCTTCCCCCTTTCTGTACCCTGCCCCCCTGAACTCTTATTTCCCACATCCCATACCCCCCATCTCTCTCTCTCTCTCTTTCTTCCCTTTCTTCTGTTTTCCATGGCACTACTGTGCATTGGATCGAATCTGAGTTGTGCTGTTTTCTCTAGCTGTCTTGAGGATATCAGATTGTCTTCTGAACAGACTGGGATCTGTATTTTGTCACTTTTGCGAAGCTGCAACTCAGAATGCACCTGAGTATTTGATTCCATATTTTGGCTGTGTCCAAAATATTGGTTTGCTGGTTTGGCTATGTTTAAGATAAATACTGATTTGTTGTTTTGGTTGTGCCCAAAATAAACACTATTTGGGGTTACCCTGGGAGATTTGTTCTCTCCCATTTGCTGCACAGACACCAAAGGACCCGATCATCCCTCCTTGACTCAGCAGGTCTCAAGAGGGGAGAGGGGAGGGGGGCATGACCAAGGGGCAGGAGAGGGCGCTGACACATATCCTGTGGAAATAGTTTCCATTGTGTACATAGCTAAAATAAATAGAGTATTTCAGAAGAATATTTTATTTATTGTTGGTAGCATTCACAGGTGGAAATGCTGCACTCTTATTCAAATATGTTTGCTATGTTAAGGAAATTAATCTATAGACAGAATTATTTTTGAGATATTTGAGACACCAGTCTCATTAATAATAAAGTGTGTCTCATAATCAATCTTTTAAATGCTTATATTTATCATCTGCACTTAACTTTGTAGATCTTTCAAAAATTAAGAATAATTGTTTTGTTTTCCATTAATATCCAGGTTTTGGATGTTTGTAGGTTTCTGGTTTTGCAAAAAGTTTTTATAAAATGAGATGAGAAGCTTTGCATACAGACTACTGTATTTTATCTCCATCAGCTCTATATGGAAGTCAATAGATACCTTGTGTTGTGTAGTCTGAGATGTTCTTCAGTAGAACACAAGTACATGGATGACTATCTCAAGTCTTCATCTGAGAAGAATTTAAGGATTTGTACTCTTGGCTAGTATTGCTTGACATACAACTTTCCATACAAATGACATCCCAAGAGTCCCAAAACCAGGAATTATACAAGCTTATATCAACTATAAAGATAATATGATATGAGTATGCCCATCTACTAAACATTTGACCAAAGGTACACGAACCATATAAGACTTTTCCAGTTGTTTTGTGCAATAGATAAATAATCTGACCATGACAAATTTCCTAAGTATGCGTAAAACATCTGTTCAATATAAGTTCACTCAAAGTGAGTCTAGAAAGTGATATAGTATCCACATTATTACAGAAGTCAATTTTAGTACCATATTTATTTTTTTTTTAAAGAATATCAATTTCACTTGTCAGGTCATTCACAGAATCACAGAATGGCTGAGGCTGAAAGGAAACACTGGGCATCACCTTGTGTAACCTCCGTGCTCAAGCAGGGTCACTGAGAACCAGTTCCCCGACACCATGGCAACAAGGTTTTTTAATATCTCCAAGAATGGAAACTTCACAATGTCTCTGGTTACCCTTACAGTTTCTAATGTTCAGAGAGAACCTCCTGGGGTTCAGTTTGTGCCCACAGTCTCTTGTCCTTTCAAAAGAGCGTGACTCTGTTTTGTTTTCATCCTCTCTGCAAGTATTTAGATACATTAATAAGCTCGCCCTTATGCCTCCTCTTCTCCAGGCTAAACAGTCTTAGATTTATCAGCCTAACCTCACTGGGGAGGTGCTTCAGACCTTTAGAAATCTCTGTGGTCTTTCATGCTCATATTTCTCTTGGACTGAAGAGCGCAAAACTGAATATAGTATTCCAGGTGTGTCATCACCAAGTCATACATATATATGACTTTCCAAAGGCTCAAAAAGTGTCTTGAGCACATCAAGCATCTGAATTGCTCATTCAGTTATAATAGTTTTGATGAAATCAATACGTACGCCAAGAATGGAGAACAATAAAAAACCAAACCAAACCAAATCACACCAAAAAAACCCAAACCAAAACAAAACAAGCTCTGAGCATCACTGTTTCCTCATATAAAAGAATGTGGTTACTATTCATAGAATCTCTTCTATATGAAGAGATTAAAAAAAAAAAAGAAAGAAAGAGAACAACTAAAATAGTAAAAAATAGCTTGTTAGATTCAATATGCAAACTGCTGTGAGGAGGTGGAGCTCTTTTTGTCAAATCTGTCTTCCATTAGCATTAACTGTCTTCCATTAGCATTAGATGAAGTATGATAACTTTCCCTTTTGCAAGTTATTCTCTGATTGTAGCAGTAGTGAAGAAAGTGGGGAAAGAGAAATGTGTTGGAGTCAGCCAGACTTTAGATGGGACAGCAGTCTGAAAAAAAAATCTTAACATGATTTTAGAAAAAGATATGGTGCACTTTAATTTAAAATTTAGTTTCTAGAGGAAAATAATGAAATAATGAAACCTGTCTTTTTACATTTCGAATAGCATTCTAAGTGAGAAGAAATATCTTATGCCTTCATTCAAACCACAGGAATTCCTTACATTTCAACTAGTAGAAAGAGGAACAGCAAAAACATCAATATTTTTAAATTGCTTAGTGACTCTCTTTTATATTGTGTTGTACTTTTTGCTTCCGAAGATTCAGGACATATAACCATGTTCTAAAATACTATCTAGATAATATGACTTCACCATGGTAACTCTTTGTGGTCTTCTTCATTGCTTACTACTTTTCTGCCCCTTTTTATGATGTTTTTCTACATGATGTCTCTCTTGAGGATAAAAGGGCCCACCCCACCAGACTGTCGAAAAACTCATTAAAATACTTTTTTTCCTGTCACTGTCTTATTAGAAACATATAGAGTCACAAAAATATCATTACACAATTTATGTCTAAGAGAACAACATCATAGAAATAAAGAACTTATGGTTTCTTCATTATTTAGAGAGTACTAATGAGGAAAGAACATTTAATAAATATGGCTTGGAAAATGGGGCAGGGGGGCAGAGGAAATTAGTAAAGGATCTTTTTCCAACAAAACTCTTTTCAAGCTCAACCCAAGTAGTTGTGTATTAGTCCCTGACAGTTTGGAGATAGTGAGCAAAATCCCCAACTCTTGTCATCATTACCTCAGTAAGGAATAACATATACTTTCATGGGTTTGTATAGGATGGTTTGATGTCACCATTTCCTTACACGGACACATACCTCTCTCTGCAAAATGTACACAACATGTACAAGTCTACCAGAAACCTTTCTACTGAGACTTCCCAACAGCTGAAAACATCAAAGCTGCCACCAATCATGACAGAAGCCTTGTACACTCAGCATGCAGTTTATCAAGCACGTCCAGAGTGTACTCTTTCTGACGTGTTATCTTGTTTCTTAACTTTTATAGATTATAATTTTATAACATTCTTTCTCATGTAAATTTGTCATATATCTCATGTTTCATATATGGCTGCTCACTGCATTCCTTTAACCAGTTATACTCAATTCTTTAGAGCCTTTCTGTACTTCCAGCTCTATCTGCACCAACTCGTGCCTCTGTCATGGATTTCTACGGTATTGATTACCTTCCTCTGATCTATTACCTTGGTTTTCCCTCATGTATCTATTGCAGATTAAGCTGTCATTTCTGTAGCTTTTTATTTTCTACATTTTGACATGTAGCAAACTTACCTTGTCTTAACTTCACTGAGTTGTTCATTTTCTTTACTCTTTTCCATCAGAATGAAATTAATTGGTTATTTGCCCTTTGACATTTGAATAGTATAACATAAAAAGCAAGACATCCACATATTTTTGTCTGTGTTTTTTTCTCCTTGTAGATTTTGAGGTGGATATTATATGGATTGCTACCTTAAATAAAAGGTGCGTGTGTATTCAAGGTTCTTAGGTCACTGTCTCATTACTAGGCTAAGCCAGCTTTAGTAATAAAGAACAAATAGTTCTACAGTAACCTGGATGCATTAATTTCTTTACAATTGCACAGCAAAATTATATATGGAGAAGAAATATGTATTTTAGTTTAATAGCTGTTTTGAAATAATTTACAATGAAATACGTTTTAAATTTTCTAACAGAACTTACACTTGCTTCACAATAAACCAATAACAACAGAAATATGGCAGCAGATCTAGTTTTAGAGTTGCCACCCAGGATCCAATCCTGACATGAACCTAAAACTAAAGAGGAGTTACTGAATTTTCAGTCATACGTGTCCAGCTTTATACAAAAAGGTAACTTTTACAGAGAGTAAAAAGCTAGCAGATATGATAAATGATCCGTGAGAGCAACATGAATCCGAGAAGCTGTGAACCTCATGTCTCTAAAAATAATACAGAGGACAGAAAAAGTCTCAAACATTGAAAAAACAGGTGTGCCTTCCAGGGCTGACAACTGCTTAAATGCCTCTCCAGTTCCGAGCTACTGTCACGTTGAGCAACAAATTCAAACTCCTCAAAGACTCCTTTATTTACAGTGAAGTTACTGAGGAGCTGGCAATTATTAGCAGTGCAGCTGTGCAGTCTGGCAAGGCAGCACACCACTGTGCTCTTGCCTGTCTAGAAGTCTAAGCACATCAGCACTTTCTGAATGTGAGAGGTTCACTCAAAGCAAAGGGTTTATAATGTGGTATAAGTAGGAAATGCCTATGCCCAAATAACACTTTAACAAATGCAGTGAATGCTTATAAGTCAATAAAGAAGGTAACAGATTCTTTAAAACCAGCTGATATTCCTTCCCAAAGAGTTACTGCATACATAGAAGAGCTAATCTTTTGGTTGACAGTTCCTGACTCAATTCAAAAAACCAAAATACACCCCCACCCTTCAACACTGCACAGAAAAAACCCAAAGGACCCGAATTTGACCCGAAGTCAAAGGCAGTAATATCTGATATGTTTTGTCTTCATTCACACCACTGACTTAGTCTTTCAACTAAATGCTCTGCCAGCATGCTTGTTAAAACCTAGCACAGTCCTTAGTTTGGGCTCAGCTTACTCATGGAGTTCACAGCCATAGCCACTACCTAAAGAAATTGTAACAACAGCTCCTGCCATGCTTGGTTCTTTACAAATGATACCAAGCTCAGATGCAAATTTGAGAACCATATTGTCGTGTGGTAGAAATAACTCTTACTCACCAATTTAGCAGTCAGAGCAGTTAGAGGTTCGGGTCCCACTGATTAAGAAAGGCAGAGCTGTGTATATTAGGATAACCAGAAATAGTATTATTTATTGCCATTATGCATCCCGAGTCTTAACTTTTTTAGTTTGCTTAAATTATTTTCTTATTAAATTCTGCATGAATGGTGGTTATTCTCCAAGAATTCCATATAACTAGCAAGTCAGTTGGTCTTCACTCAGAAAAGTAAGATGGAATGCTACTAAACCCTCTTTTTATCTCTGAAATATGCAGAGCTGGCAGTATTGAGCGATTCTCAGAAAATCTAAAGGCAAGGACACCCTGTCTCAGTCTAAGGAAAAAGTTGGTCTGACTTCCTACTTCCTGCCTATCACTTTTTTAGTTCCCTCACTATCTGCAGTATTCTACTCTATTCCCCTTTGCAATGAAAGAAATGTATTTTGCTTTGTTATTGCACAAAATTGGTTTCCTACAGCTTTTTTTGCATGTCCTTCAGAGGAAAGACAAAGTGGAAAAAAACCCCCAAAACCAAAACCATAACCAAAACCAGTGCAAACCAAAACCCAAACAACCAACAATTTGTTTTTTTCAGTTCTTAGTAAAGTAGAACAGAGGAAAAACCCAAGAAGTTAATGTACAATATTTGATTGCAGATAATGAAACACTAGTCACATGGAAGATGTAAAATACTGAACCATCAGTTGTACAGCTGTGCACAGAATGAAGAGGGAAACAGAGGACTGGGAATTCATCAAGGAGAGACCGTGGCCATGTATTATGTTTGTATTTAGTAGTGTCTTATTTTTTGCAGAATGACCTGGGAGAGGAGTGTGTGGGAAGGGACACTGGACATTATCTGGAGAAAGCACATTGTGGTACACTACCTCACTGACTAGTCAGAGCAACTGACTTGCAGTTAAAAACAGCAGTCTCATTCCTGACCAGTAACTCTGGTGGCAGGGCCCATCATGTACATCATGATTATACTTTTAGCAGAAACAGCGAGGGATCATCAAGGTTTTATAAGAACGCTAAGTATACAGCGGTATAAATTATCAATTTATTTATAATAAACACAATATTTCTCAGCATGTAAACTGTTTTTAGGAAACTTCTATTTTTATTAAACCTGAATAGCTTTGTCAGTTCTTGACTTCGTTAAGAACTTGGTCTCTGTGGAGTACGTTCATACCTCTATTGTACTGGGGAGCCCAGAACTGGATTTGGAAGCCCTTTCTATCATGACCTCGTTCAGCTAATGCCCATAGTCACTATGGAGGCCACTGTCTCCAAATATATTCCATATGTAGCCCCTCTTCTCTCTGCCTTTTATTCTGATGATGGCTTCTTTCACTGTAATGCTTGGGAGAGGATGGGAAAGTGGTGAGTGGGAATCAAGAAGAAAGGAAGAAGTTGTGAGGGAAAGACATTGAACATACAGAAAAAAACCAGTTTCTTCTTCTGAGTATAGATGTCGAGACCTAAACTACTTTGATGATCACAGAATTATAGAAACACTTAGTCAGAAAAGACCTTTGAATTCATTGTGTCCAATTTTACCTGTCCACTATTAAACAATACCCCCGAGCACTTCATTGGCTTGTCTTTTAAACACTTCCAGGGATGGCGACTCAACCACCTTCCCAGGCAGCTGTTCAACTGCCTAACAATCTGTTCAGTGAATAAGTTTTTCCTAATGTCTAATCTTAAAGTCCCCTCGTGGAACTTGAGGCCATTTCCTCTTGTCCTATCACCTGTCACTAGGAAGAAGAGACCAACATCCACCTCACTACAACCTCCTTTCAGGTAGTTGTAGACAGTGATAATGTCTCCCCTTAGCCTTCTTTTCTCTAGGCTTAACAATCGCAGTTCCCTCAACTGCTCCTCAGAAGGCTTGTTCTCTAGCCCCTTCACCAGCTTTGTTATACTTCTCTGGGCGCATTGCTGCACCTCAATGTCTTTATTGTAGTGGAGGGCCCAAAACTGAACACAGTATTTAAGGTGTGGCCTCACCAATGCCGAGTACAAGGGCACAATCACTGCCCTGCTCCTGCTGGCCACACTGCTTATGACACAGGCCAAGATGCCATTGCCTTTCCTAGCCACCTGGGCACACTGCTGGCTCATATTCAGCTGGCTGTCAACCAGCACCCTTGGGTCCTTCTCTGACAGGCAGCTCTCCAGTCACTCCTCCCCAAGCCCGTAATGCTAAAAAGGGTTGTTTTGTCCGAAGTGCAGGACCCGCTTTGTCAAACCTCATACTGTTGGTGCCCATCAATCCAGCCTGTCCAGACCCCTCTGAAAGTCTACCCTCAAGCAGATTGACACTTCCATCCAGCTTAGTGTCATCTGCAAGCTTACTAAGGGTACACTCAATCCTTCTCATCCAGATCATCGATAAAGATATTGAACGGGACTAGACTCAATACTGAGTCCTGGGGAATGCCACTTGTGATTGGCCTCCAATTCGATTTAACTCCGTTTACTATGACTCTTTTGGCCCAGCCATCCAGTCAGTTTTCAACCCAGCAGAGGCTGTGCCTGTACAGGCCAACGGCAGCCAGTTTCTCAAACAGAATATTGTGAGAAACCGTGTCAAAAGCTACCAAGTACAAGTACATCACATCCATAGCCTTTTCTTCATTCAGTAAATAGATAACCTCGTCATAGAAGGAGGTCAGGTTAGTTTGGCAGGACTTGCCTTTGATAAACCCATGTTGACTGGACCTAATCACCTGGTTGTCTTGTGTGTGCTGTATGATAGCACTCAAGATGATCTGCTCCATGACGTTTCCTCGCACCAAAGTCAGACCAACGGTCCTGTAGTTCCCCAGATCCTCCTCATGACCCTTCTTGGAAATGCGTGTAATGTTTGCCAGTCTCCAGTCAAGTGGCACTTCCCCAGTCAGCCAGGACTGTTGGTAGATCAGCTCCACCAGCTCCCTTCCATACCCTTGGGTGAATTCCATCCAGCCTCATAAACTTGTGAATGACCAATTGGCGGAGTAGGTATCTAACCATTTCCTCTTGGATCACTGAAGCTTTATTTTGCTTCTCTTCCCTGTCTTCTGGCTCAGGAGGCTGAGTAACCAGAGAACATCTTATCTATTAAAGTCTGAGGCAAAGAAGGCATTAAATACTTAAGCCTTACCCTCACCCTTTGTCACAATTGTTCCCCCTACATCCAAGAAAGGATGGAGATTCTCCTTAGCACGCCTATTGTTATTAATACATTTGTAGAAACTTTTTTAATTATCTTTCACAGAATTGGCCAATTGAATATCTAACTGGGCTCTATCTCTTCTAATTTTCTCTCTGCATGACCTCACTTCATCCTTGTAAGTCCTTCTCGGATGCCTGCCCCTTCTTCCAAAGCTCATATACTTTCCTCTTTTTTTCAAGATCCACCCAAAGCTCTCTGCTCAGGCCAGCTGGTTTTCTTCTCTGTGGGCTTATTTTACGGTACATAAGGATGGCCTGCTCCTGCGTCACTAGGATTTCCTTCTTGAAGATTGTCCAGTCCTCTTGGGTTCCTTTGCCTTTTAGGACTGTCTCCCAAGGAATTTTAGCAACCAGCCTTCTCCACTGTCCAAAGTCTGCCTTCCACAAGTCCAAGATGGCAGTTATGCTGAGCCCCCTCCTTACTTCTCCTAGAATGGAGAATTCCGTCATGTCATGATCACTGTGCCCCAAGCGTCCTCCAGCCGTCACATCTCCCACAAGGCCTTCTCTGTTCACAAAGAACAAGTCTAGCAGGGAATCTTCCCTAGTCAGCTCACTCACCAGTTATGGCAGGAATTTTTCAACCACACATTCCAGGAACCTCCTAGACTTCTTCCTTTCTGCTGTATTACACTCCCAGCATACATCTGATAGGTTGAATTCTCCCACAAGAACAAGGGCTAGAGATCACAAGACTTCTCCTAGTTGCTTATAGAATATCTCAATAGTCTCTTCTTCCCAGCCGAGTGTCCTAAAGCAGACTCCCACCATGTTATTGAGTGTTCCACTGCTTTTTTCCCATAGACACTCAACCCTACCGTCATCCTTGTCCTCAAGGCTATCAAAACACTCTCTGACACAGAAGGCTACCCCATCACCTCTCCTTCCTTGCCTATCTCTCTTGAACCATGGCAGCACTACAATTATATGAGTCATCCCACCACATTCCCATGATGGCAATTATGGCAAGTTTTCTTGCTGTACTTCTAGTTCCTTCTCATTGCGGTCCATGCTGCATGCATTGGTGTAGATGCACTTCAGATGGGCTATTGATCCTGCCACACTCCTGAAGGAAGTGATCTTAATTCCTAAGTGACTACTTTCTGTAGTTTCTAACTCATCAATAACCTGTGCATCTTTGCTACCACTAGGAGTGCTATGCTTCCTCTAAGGTGGCAGACTGAAGGCAGACAGATTGCTAGTACACCATCAACATCATCCCTTAAACACCGGAGTACCATTTCCAGGCTTTTTTCCATCAAGTCTGGTTTTGTTCCCTCCCCCCTTCATATCTAGTTTAAAGCTCTATTGATTAGCCCTGCTGACTTCTTGGTAAGCATCCTTCTTCCTCTCAGATAGCAGTCCTTTCTTTGATGTCCCTGACCAAACTCAATTCCATCTGGGTTTTAGCTTTCCTAACTTTTTCTCTGGATTCTTGGACAGTGTTTCTGTATTCCTCCCAGAAAAAATTTTTTTTTCTTTCACCCTCTGTATGTTTCCTTTTTGTGTTTGAGTTTGACCAGGAGCTCCTAGTTTATCTATGCAGCTCTTCTGGCGTTTTCACTTGACTTCCCATTGGTTGAAATGGACTACTCTTGAGCTTGGAGAGCTGAATTCTGAATATTAAACAGCTTTCTTGGGCTTATCTTCATTCCAGAGCCTTATCCCACAGGACTCCTCTGAGTAGACTTAAAGAGGCTAAAGTCTTCTTTCCTGAAGAACAGCTCTGTGAACTTGCTTTTCAACCTCCTCCTTGCCTTCAGGATCCTGAACCCATGATCACTGCAACCAAGACTGCCTTTAACCTTCACATCCCTAATAAGCCCATCGTTGTTGGTGAGTATGAGGTCTAGCAGACCACCTCTCCTCATTGGCTTGTTAATCGTTTAATCCTTTAGAAGAGGAAGTTATTATCAATGCAGCCCATAAACCTCCTGGACTGCTAATGTCCTGCTGTGTTGTCCCTCCATCAGATATGAAGTCCCACAGGAGGACCATGGCCTCTGAAGGTGAAGGTTTTCCTGTCTTGTCTATCTATAGAGGGCATCATCTGCTTGTTGTTCTTGATTGGATGACCTATAGCAGATACTCACTGTAATGTCCCCTTTGTCTGTCTTCTCTTTATTCCTCACTGATAAACATTCTGTTGGCTCCTCATCCTCAGGCAGAGCTCCATGCACTCCAACTGTTCTCTTCCATAAAGGGTAACTCGCCCTTTTCATATTCCCATTCTGACCCACCTGGAGAGCCTGTATATAACACTCCAGAACTGTCATATTACACCACATCTCTATGGTGTCATCAAGATCATGGCCCTGCAACTGCACACAGATCTGTTTGTGTTTATTCCCCATACTCGGCACTACTCTACAGGCACATCAGGGAGACACCTCAACATACTGAGTTCCTGCAGACAGTTTGGTATTCCTGGTATTTCTCCACAACAATATCTTGGAGGCACCTCCCTACCAATATGTAAGTGCCGGACGTGAGCTGTCCCAGGCTCCATTTTGCTAAATTAGTGAACCTTCCCTGTCACACAACCTCATGGTGTTTACTCAGCAGTCCTGTGTGTTGCTCCCTGTTTTCCCTGTTTGTGTGTGTTTTATATTTATGCTTCCACTTTCTGAAAAGGCAAATCTTTCACAGAATAAGAAAGCATAAATGAAAACTAAGTTAATTTAGGAACATAAACATATTCTATATACTTTATATTTGAAATACTTATTTTGGTTTCATAACTCATGTTTTGAAATTTCTTGCAGGTGAACTAGTTAACAGTTGCTGTCTAAATCAGTAAAAAAAATCTATTTTACATGTTTTTTTATTGCCAGATCTATATTATTGAATTTACTCACTATGACAGATTAATACAAAATAGAGAGATGTAAAGCACTTTTTATTTGCTGCATTTACACATACTTTATGCACTTTTCCTGTAACCTGGAACTTCAGTCAACAAAACCAGGACAAGAATGTATGATTACTTAAGAAAGTTGGATTTACTCTACCCATGAAGACTGATAAAAAAGAAAAAATCAGAAACATGAAGTTTACGTTTTCTGGGACAAAAAAAATAATCTTACCTGTATTGGAATAGATGATTGGAAATGTATTTAGCATATTGCACAATACAAAGCACTCACAGACCCCTATAATGAATGTCCTATGCAAATATTATGTATAATGTAAAATTTATTTAAAGCCTGCTGTAAACAATTAAATTAAAGGCTATGAGTGCAAAGACCTTGAACTGGCTCTTTGCTCTGGGTATCTAAGGAGAATTTGTTTCCAAGTTTCACTTTAAAGTGACAGCAATAGAAGTAAGGACAAGAGCTTTTCATGACTACTAACTATGTCCTTCTACAGCAACACACATGTCCAGTTGTTTCTATTTAGAATTTACAGGGATGTAAGCAAGAACCACCATTCAAAATCTTTTTTTAAGAATAGCTTCATATTGCATTACTTCCCCAGTCAAAATGTGTTTCAGAAAGTCATATCACAGATATATACAGGTTTTATCTCTTAAAATGCAAATATCTTTGAAAAGCAAACAGCCTAACACTTCTTTACAGTCAGAGTAAATACGCTGTTCCTCCTTATACCTTTTTTGTTAATATCAGTCTCAGATATTTGCTTTCCTGAGTCATTTGTAGTGAAATATAACCCCCCACTTTGCCTCTCTGTGGGTACATCTGTATTAACGTAGTACCTCCAAAGACATCTAATCACAACAGTGTAGAAAATTATGCTTGATGTTTGAGAAATGTTTTCATTCAGATTAATTTATCCTCTCAGTTCTCCTGAGAAAACAATCACAGTGAAGACTAACCCCTGAGTGATTATTTGAGTTTAAACCACAGGTGCACCAAATCTTTTTATTCCTCCTGCAGAGAGATTTTTGAACATCTCCATATCTATTTCAGTAGCAGTAATTGGTTTATAATAGCAGTCTTGGACAAAATGTGCACAAAGTCTTGAAAGCAATCGAAAAAATTCTGTTATTTATTTTCTGATGTTGTTTTAAAAAATCCACTGCAATATAAGTATACATGTTTGGGGATATAAGACATTCATATTATTTTGCTGTAATATTGGAAGCTGTCTCCATAGTACAGTTTTGGGAAAATAACATAGTGTTGTCTTTCTTTCCCTATTTAATTATCCATCTTGAAAAGGTCTTGCTTTTTTGCATCATTTTAAGGAATAATTTGGATTTGGTTTTTGCCTGAATCCACTACAGAAAAGATATGCATAGTTAATTTATCCCTAACCTATTTCTGTAATGATACTGAAAATCACAACAACATCAGAGATTATTGTTCCAGTTTCTGTACACACTGAAAAGATCTTTGGAAGGCAAAGAAAAAAAAACAACAACAAAAAAACCTGTGGAAAATTAAGAAACAAATAAGGAACTTTTAGGCCATGTTGTTACAGTTCTCTTGCAGTTGGATGTATAAAATATTGCTTAAATTGTAACATAACAGATACAAGTTTATCTGGCATTTGTCTCTAGTCCACATGAAAAAGGTTATGTACAAACCTTTCTTGCCCTTCCTCTGAAGCTTGAAACCCTCATATGAAAAAATGTATTCTTTCTCTCATCTTTTTTGATTTCTAAAAGAAATTGTCAGCCTTAGCCTCCAAGTTTTTAAGGTTCATGTTTCATTCTTCATCAGTCTGTAACTGAAATAGGTGAGACAGTAAGAAACATCAATAGCCTATTATCTTAGTCCAACTAATTATGATTGTATTTTCAATGGATAATTAGTGTTTGTACAGACGAAATGAACTGCATGAATGAAGAATGGCCATGTAAAACCGAAAATATTTCTGAAACTTGATTTTAAATCTAATAATCAGCTATTTCTTGCTGAGCATTTAAGCTTGCTGCTGATTAGTATAGTTTAAGAAAAACTTGTTAGAAAATTCCATAAGTCTTTAGCATATCTGATGGATAGGAGTTATATAATGTGAAGAATTTTGTATGAAGACTTGTCTTGTCTGATTGTATCAAAAAATTTAGACATGTAGTACAGTTGTCGTATGATGAGGATTATATAAATGGTATTGTACAAACATTAATTTTGAAGCAAACAATAGAGATTACATCTTTTAAAAAAAGAAAAGAAAAAAATCCCACAGATAACAGGGAAATTATAGAGTAGAGATAGACCCTAGCTATCTACACTTAGTGAATGCTATTCCATTACACTTAGTGCAGAAAGTTCCATTACACATGGCAGAAAGAAAAATAAGATGGAAAGGGAGAAGCAGAAAATACGTGCTGTCCTGATCTTTAATCTGGATTTCTTTGCATTCCTGCATTCACAGACATGGAAATACTTCCACATTCAACAAAGATCTCCAGTCTCAGATATTTCTTTCACACCATATGGTTGATTTTTTTTCTCACAGGTCAAGGTTTTCCTCTGTTACACCCACAAGTATTGCTGGCCTTGAAATTTACCTGCATCAAATTTTTGCAAAAGCTGTTTCATAAACCTGAAGCTGTAAAGCAAATCCATGCTTTTTCAGAGAATTTGTCTACATAGAATAAACAGCTTATAGTAAATAAGTAGAACAAGTTTTTCAGCCTAGGAGTGAGTTCAAGGAATATAACCAACAAGAAAAAGAACCAAAAGAAATGGAAATTGCACTTGGATGGAATTATTCTAATAATGTAGTGACAAAATTGATAACCACATACTCTAAACACCTTAAATAATGGGTGATAATTGCAAGATTTCAACGTTCATAGGAAGCTGGCACAGAAAATATTTGATTTGTATATTACAGTGACAACTTTCTGCAACCATAAAAGTCTTGCAAGTAGAATTAAAACTATTCATTATGTATCTTTTGATCATTAACAAATGATAATGTCATTTATTCATTAACTTATGAAAGAAGAAAAATACCTGTTCATTTTCCCTCTGATGAATGTACTTTGTGTGATCATTTTTTCTCTGCAGTCTATTCTAAATCCAAATTGAATAAAAGCTTATGTTTTCCTTGAGGCAAGGATCAACATATTTCAAACTCCAAAGCCATCAGTTTCAATTCCAGTAATATTCCATTTTATGGAGGTATTTGTAGTGTGCTGCAACATTGTTTGACAATAAACTGGTTTGCTTCTAACACTTTGTCTAATGTCCTGTGTTTTGTTTGATCCAGTTTTCTAGTCTTGTGATGCAGTAAAAAACCTCCTCAATCACCCTGATTTACATCCCCTCCTCATGCCAGCTACTTTAGATATCCATCTCAGAATGGATATTAGTTTTTGGCAAAGGCCTTCTCCCTCCATAGACCCAAAAGGAAACCCCGATGAACAGGTTTCTTGTCTTACAGTTGGCAAAGACAAGTTGAGATGAACTCCTTTCCGAAGTGACCAGTCTAACAGAGGTATTTCCTTTTGATACAAATAAATGTTCTTTTGGAGTCTAATCTCACATCCTCAGGGTGTGCTGCATACTGTCAGGGTTTAAATTACAGTTCTAATGAGACTGAGTACAGACTGATTGTCCAAAGACACCAGCAAAACTGGACAAAAGACTTCATATGTATCGACTCTGCTTGTATTTATAAACTCACACACACGTTTATGTACACACTAAAACCTTCCCTTCCCACACTGTTACAGCATCTGAACCACTGGACTTTGATCAAACAAAAGCCCATATTTAAGTAAAATATTTTTCTTCCCAAATTTATGTCAATATTGCTGAACCAGTGGTTCAAACAACCCGTCATTCAAAAAAAACCCAGACAATTATTTCTTTGTTCCTCAGAGTATAGTTGGAGGTGAAAAAAATCGTATTATTTTTTAATTTTTTTTTCTTTTTTCCTGTATTATTTTCTCTGAGACACGTAAACGGAGAAAAGAAACAGGAAAATCTGTTCTAATCTCAGCAAGATAAATGGATTACTCTTTATCTTTTTTGCTTGTGAAATTAATTCCTAGTATATGCCCAGTCCCAGTCATCAAACTACATTGAATTCACTGTCTTTAGTTTCAGTGTGGCTACTAGGACTCAGCAGGCATGAGACGCTGCCTCTAGGGACAGGTGCTGCCTGAAGTTGGTGACAGGAAGACTTTTGAATAACTGAATAAAAACAATAATCATAGACCCAGTGCTTAATTCTATGAAAGAAAGAAAGGAAGATGATTACAGATAAGCTAGATAATGACCAAACTGATCTCTAAAAGAATGGCATATGGAAATATTACTACCATAACTTGTGCTAAATGTATCTATATTATAATATATATTGGGCAACAAACAGGGGGATCTAGAAGCCATTGCAAGGCAAGAAAACGATGACATAATTGCTATCACAGAAACGTAGTGGGACAATTCATACATCTGGAGTGCTGCCATGGGTGGCTACAAACTCTTCAAGTGGGACAGGCTAGGAAAGAGGAGGTGGGGTCGCTCTCTATATTAAAGAATGTTCTGTTTGCATGGAACTCAATAATAATAATGATAGGGTTCAGTGCTTACAGGTCAAAATCAGTGGAATATGCACTAAGTCAGATGTAATGGTGGAAGTCTGTTATTGGCCACCCAGCCAAGACAAAGAAACTGATAAGCTCTCCTACAAGCAACTGAGAAGTCTCCCAATCATTAGCTGTCATTCCTATGGGAGATTTCAACCTTCCAGATGTCTGCTTGAAGTATAGTACGGCAGAAAGGAAACAGTCAAGGAGGTTCATTGAGTGTATGGAAGACAACTTCCTAACACAACTGGTGAGTCAACCGACTAAAAAAGGTACCCCACTGAATCTACTGTTTGTGAACAGGAAAGGCCTTGTGGGGAAGCTGACTGTTGGAGGATGCCTGGGGCACAGTGAATACAAGATGATTGAATTCCTAGTTCTTAGAGGAGTAAGGAGTGGGGTCAGCAGAACTGCTTCCTTGGGCTTTCAGCGGGCAGACTTCGAACTGTTTAGAAGGCTGTTTGATAAAACCCACTGGGAGGCAGTTCTAAAGGACAAAGGAGCACAAGAGGGCTGGATGCCCCTCAAGAAGGAAATCCTGGTGGCACAAGAGCCGGTCATCCCCGTGTGCCATAAAACGAGTTGACAGGGAAGAAATCCAACTTGGCTGAGTAGAGAGCTTTGTATTGATCTCAGGAAAGAGTAAAGTTTATGAGCTATGGAAGAGGGGGCAGGCATCCCAGGAGGACTACAAGGGTGATGCGAGATCATGTAGAAAGAAAATTAGAAGGGTTAAAGCCCAACTAGAACTCCAGCTATCCAGATCAGTGAAAGAAAAAAAAAAAATCTTTCTTCAAATATATTAACAACAGGAGGATCAAGGAGAATCTCCCTCCTTTACTGGATGCAGGAGAGACAGTAGTGATGAGGGATGAGGACAAGGCCGAGGTACTTCAGGCCTTTGCCTCAGTCTTTAATAATAAGGTGAGATGTTCTTGGGATACTCAGCCCCCTGAGCCTGAAGACAGTGAGAATGAAGCTCCAAGGATTCAGGAGGATTTGCTTAGAGACCTGCTTGGCCAATTAGATGCACACAAGTCTAAAGGGCCAGATGGGATCCACCTAAGGGCATTAAGGGAACTGGCAGAGGTCCTCATCAACCCCTTTCCCTCACCTACCAAGAGTCCTAGCTGACTGAGGAAGTGTCACTTGATTGGAGACTGGGAAATGTCACACCCATTTACAGGAAGAGTTAGAGGGAGGATCTATGGGGAGCTACAGGCCTGTCAGTCTGACCTCAGTACCGGTGAATGTCATGGAGTAGATCATCTTGAGTGTTATCATACAGCACATGCAGGACAATTGGGTGATCAGGCCCAGTCAACATGGTTTCACCAAAGGTAGGTCCTGTCAAACCAATCTGATCTCCTTCTATGACAAAAGGTTGCCCGTTTAATGAATGAGGGAAAGGCTGTGGGTGTGGTGTACCGGGACTTTGGTAAATCCTTTGACACCGTGTCTTACAGTATTCTACTTGAGAAACTGGCTGCCATCGGCATGGACAGGCACACCCTCTGCTGGTTTAAAAACTGGCTGGAGGGCCGGGCCCAAAGAGTGCCAGTAAACGGAGTTAAATACAGTTGGAAACCAGTTCCCCAGGGTTCCGTGCTGGGTCCAGTCCTGTTCAACATCTTTATCAATGATCTCGATGAAGGGATCGAGTGCACCCTTAGCAAGTTTGAAGATGACACCAAGCTGGACAGTAGTGTTGATCCGCTTGGAGGGTAGGGAGATTCCACAGAGGGATCTGGACAGGCTTCCTTATACATTACTAACAGCATTCAAACAACCTTGTTTGACTCAAACCCTAAATAACGACAGTTTAACTGATTGTTTTGTAAATTTTATGCTAGTATCAAAATAAGCATAATAACTCAAACTTTTTCAATAACAGTGTTGATGAAGTGAAAAGGTTATGAAGTCTCTGACTATGAAAGAAAATCATTATGCTGAACAACATGTCAAAACCCACATTCTTTCAGCTCCTCAATATTCTGTTGTCTAATACATCCTCCATTTTGGAAAAAGAGAGAATGCTTTTAACATCTTATTTTAATAAAAATAGATTGCTCATGTTAGAAGACACTGAAGCATTACCTAACCAAGTTGTTTAATTTTTACATTACACGTATGCTTGAAGTATATGGCTGTTCTATAAAACTATTCATTAGAGGATGTCTGCCAGGGATTTTCTGGTGCAAAATGAGGTTGTACTGGTAGATACTAATTCACAATCAAGCTGATGCTTTATAATAAAAAACAAATGAATGTAGAACTCAAGACTGATATCACAGTTCACCACTTGGTCATGACACATTTACTTAATGTTTATGAAATTAGCTCTCAGGAACAAAACAATTTACATCAGTTTGAGGAAACTGTTCAAATCTAACTGTACAATTAGCAACATTTTCAGGAAATCCTTCAGCAGTAACCAAGGTTTAATTCATTAATTCCATGACCTTTTAACATACTAAGGACTAGTTGTAGTACTTATTCAAAGCAAATAATACCTCCTAATCCATCTTCTATCTCAGACAGTTTTCAGAATAAGTTTTGTTCAGAGAAATAGTTATCTGCAATTAAGTGAAAATATTTTTCAATGTTAAGGTTATTCCTTGTTCACAGTAAATATTTGCCTTTGGATTTTACAGATGCAACATCATTCCCTAGTGACATTTATGAAAATCCTATGATGCCATCGCTTGAGGGAAGCCTACCTTTATTTAAAGCACAACACTACTTGAACATATTCAAAAGTGTCATTAAACACTGTTATTAGTAGCAAGTCTGAGTCCCAGGACCCTGTGTATATTTTCTCAGTTGCACCATGCAATTAAATCTTATCATGTTGCTTGATGGTGTTCACATGAAATTTCTAACTATTTAGTTCTTGGTACCCTATTTTTAATGCTGTGGAGTGTCCTATGCTGTGGGCAAGTGGCAAGACTATTCAACATAAACAAAAGTATCATTTTTCAAATGGATGTTTCTTCATAAGCACTCTTTCATCGGCAACTGTAACACCTCACAGTGTTTCACTTTGAATTAAATGTAAAGTAAATGAATGATATTAGCATATTGTGGCTATCCACGTCACTAAGCAATTTCTAACTCAGTTTAAAGACAAGAAAATATTTTCTTGTACAGCATAATGATGCCTCACATCAACATCATAGTGTTTGGCAAACACACAGACCATCCTGAACCTCATATTCCTTACAGGCCAAGCTGCATGCGTGCTGTTTTAGAGATATATTGAATAACATATTGATAGAGGTTCTTCAATTGAAGATGAAAAAAACAAACTGGTAAGTAAAACTAAACCAAAAATTCTCCAAGATGTAGTTCAAAGGCAATAGTCAACTCTTACTGGTAAAAATAGTTTAAGAACACTTCTGAAGTTTCTTTCTCAAGACCTTGGGTAGAGCTACATTTATTTATTTATATAAAATGTGTGATATCTTTACCCCCATTTATGCCATTTTACTGTCACCATCATCATAATGTAAACAGGTATACAGACATAGGATGACTAAATCCAGCATTATTCTCAAGGCTTTTAAACACAGAGAAAACAGGTAATTTTGTCATTACCCACCTGTAAGTGATTTTTCCTTTTGCTTATTTATACTTAAAGAGACACTGAAGAGATATTGGCAAGTGTTGGTTATTACAATGATTGCCATTCTGGGTGTATGGATAGTGAAAACACTGTTGCGTATTTTTATCCTATGCTTGTTTCTTGTGGTTTTTTGTTTTCCCTGAGAGCTGCATAGGTCATGGCAATCTGATGAAGGATTTGGTTTTGCTAGAAAAAAAAATTGAATAGCAGCTCTGTTTGCAGAAGTTATCTTTCCATTAAACACATCTTGATGTTAACTATGATATGCAATTTATGTTCTGGTTGACCATCACTCCTTGGGGGTGGGGGGGGAACAGAAATTGCATTAGTTAGACTTGCTTTTCTTTTTCTCTTCCTATTATAATATAAAAGGTAATGAAGATTTTTGAAAAATTTTGAAGATATAAGTCTCTGAAATTATGTATTTTCTAACCTCATAAAGTGTTTTACTTTGATTGGCTGCAACAGGTTTACTGTATAGATCAGGGCTGGTATCATTCCCAGCAAGTACTAAGTTATACAGAACTAGTTTTAGTTCTATGTTCAGAAAACTTCCAATATACAACAAGCGAATTCTTTCCTGTCTTTCTCTCTCCCTTTTCCCTTCCTGATGTTCCTAAAACTTATTTTAAGTAATTATAGCTCAACTGAAGACAAAACCTTGCAAATTAATGCAGATTTAGAACGTATCCTTATTTAACTAATATTTATGAATCTATCTATTTTTGAGACTTTCATGTAAAACTGAGAACCTTTGAATTAAATTAAAAAAATATATATGTACTTAAATATTCATGGACTCTGAGTTTTGTTTAAAATTAATGAGCTACAGTCATTAGGAATGTTCTCTGTTTGTTATTTAAATAAGTTTACAGGAATAAGCTAATAACCTAACTTTAAAATTTCTTGAATATTGAATTGCCAGTTTAATAAAACAAAATACTGCTTCTCTTTAAGCATTTTTGGTTGCATAGTCTACGAATAAGTAATGCTATAGATTCAGAAAGTTACAGTTGATAACAGTAAATAAGTCATATTCCCTCATTTCCAAAGTATATAAATTGAAGATGAAAAAAACAAACTGGTAAGTAAAACTAAACCAAAAATTCTCCATTTTCAGAGTGTTGTATGAATTGAAAATATTTAGAATATTTCTGCTGTCTTAGCTCCAGTTTTGTTTTATTTTTCCTACATAAATGCAATTTATTAGGCAGCTTCCAGTGTTATGATAACTTTACATAAAATTTGTTTCTTCTTAAAATAGCTATCTTAACAGCTTTTTTGATTTCACAAGGTTCCTACTAAATTAGATATCAGATGCTGTTTCTGAGTAATGCTAGGCCCTCAAAGCAACTTCTTTACCTGGGCTGAGGAGCTCTAAGAAAACAAAATATAGCAACAAAAAATATTTTACTTCAAGTGTGCATTATGTGGTCTGAAACTCCATGATGATTCGACTTTAATTTCACTCCCAGAAAATTACCATCTGAATTCTGATTTCTAATGCCAGATGTTGATTACGAGAAAGTCAATTATCATTTAACAAGATTTGTATATAAGAACATCCTAAATTAGAAACTATCCATATACTTGCAAGAAAACAGCAAAGCTGAAAGGTAACCATTGTTAAAATATTCTATATTTTTCTTGGGAAAATAAAAGAAATTAAATGGCAGAACTTTGTTAGTCTTCTACTCCTTGAGAACATAAAGATGGTTTGTCAAGCTGTCCAGGTTAGATAAAACACTTTATTTCATTGAGTTTTTTTCAAGAAAGTCTACTGTTCTTGCTCTTCTCTACATTTAAGAGGCCTGTAGATGAAAGTAGGAAAAAATTAGACAAAGCAATCAACACAAACATTCATTAAAATTAATTCTCTTCTGTGGATAACAATAGTGTATTCCAGAAATAGGCAAGCATGAATTAAAATCATTCACAATGGGGGGGAAAAAAATCCTAACAGCACTAGAATAGATGAATCTTGCCTATGCAGTGTAGGTGATCTACATAAAATGACTTTGTAAAATTGTATTTAAAGGAATTAATTTTATTCTTAGATTAAGAATAAAACAAGAAAAAGACATTTGGTTTGTCTGTTTTCTAAACTGTGCACAGAGCTGTCATGAAGCTCCAGGATGCAAGTTATTGTCTTCCAGAAATAGCCATTAAAATAGTGGATAGTTAGTTGAAGAGACTATATCATAGACTTATAGAACGATTTGGGCTGGACGAGATCTTTAAAGGTCACCTAGTTCAACCTCCCTTGCAATGAGCAAGGACATCTTCAACTAGATCAGGTTACTCAGAGCACTGTCCACGTTTCCAGGGATGAGGATTCTACCACCACTCTAGGCAACCTGTTCTAATGTTTCACCACCTCTATTTTAAAACATTTCTTCCTGGTGTCTAAATGTAACCTCTTTTAGGTTAAAAGCATTACTTTTCATCCTATTGCATCAGACCCTGCTAAAAGGTTTGTCTTGTCTGTTCTGAGTATGGGAAGTCTTTCTACTTGGTTGAGAATATCACGGTTTGCTGTAGATGCATATCATTCTCTTATTTCAGAGGGAATCACAGAGGCAAGCATCTTGTCTACAGCACATGAGGTTTTGTCACTTACTCACCAACTTGCTATCAGAAGCAGATGGAGCTGAGTGACATATTTTTGGCTTGTTCTTTTCACTTCTACATTCCCTATTGATTTTGCACCACAGCCTATGGAGGGAGAAAAATTCTCAAATAACTGTTCTGCCTTCAAACACTTTCATTTTGTATCCAAGACAGAAGGCAAGCCAAAACCAGGATAGAGCAAACTATGGCTCCAGTTTTAAACAGAGTGTTTCGAAACATTTCTGAGTTGCAAAAGAATTTCCAGCTCCTGGGTACAATTCAGTCCTGAAATCCCATCTGACAGAAGGAATGCTTGAGTGGTGTAATTCCTGGTATCATCCTGTTTTTTTGATGAGTGGTGTTGTCTAGATTTCACAGAGTTTGTTACAGACATTGTATCTATAGTCTAAGAAAGAAATATAATCAGATATACAAACTTGAACAGCTTACTTAATGTTTCTCTGAAGAAAAATCATCAAATCTTTAAAAATAGCATGCATTAAGATAGACACGTACAAGGACAGCCTTTTATGTAAGTAGTTTCACATACATAAGTTTGACATTGAAGTCTTCAATGTCTGTTGATGAATACAGGGATCATCAGTTCTACGTCAAAATAGTCTTATCTCCCAGCAGAATCTTCCGATTTTTAAACAGTTCTTCTCTCTCTTGACTTCTTAATGAAAATGAAAGTAACTTCTTACATAGTTCCTCTGCCATCAAATACCTTTTTAGTATATAGTATAGTGTATAGTACAGAATTTTTCACACCCTTAACCTATTTTAAGGCCTGCCAGAAAATGTGCTATTTCCTTATAGTCTACCATTTACAACAAAAGTTACTTTTCAGTGCTTCCAGTGGAGAATGAACAGAAGGATGATGGAGTTATGGAAAAGTCTCCCATGTTTTGTAATGAGAGAGGGAAAAAGGACATGAGCGTTCCTCCTTCTCCTCATCAACACTCACATCTGAGGACACCACCAATTAGGACAGAAACTCCAGTTTCTCAGTTAAATAATATTTGGGAATCTTGCCCTTCCTAACTCCTTCACAGAATGCTGAGACCCTGAAAAAAATCACAAATCTCATTAGTTTTCTGCTGACTTTTGAAGAGCCTGAGCATTTTAATGAGTTATTGAATGCTCTTTCAAAACTCTCTTCTTCAACAGCCATCTTCAGGCACAGAATCCTCCTGGTTCAATTGCATGCTCCCCACCTTCCTAATGCAGGCTTATCTTTGTAGTATGTGCTAATAATTTGTACTCCCTTTGAAGAACTTTAGAAGAGAAGCCTTTAATCTTACAACACATCTTCTTGGATTTGGTTTTTAATCTGCTGTATTTTTACACTTTGCTTTCTTAACTAGTTCCTCATCTTATTGATATGATTTCAATGAAAGTTCCTTTTCAAACTGTAAGAAATTCATGCAACTACTCCTTCTCTTTCCTTTCTTTCCTTCTAACTATCTTTTTCACCTTTTTTTCACAATTTCCTTTCTGGTTAAGACTGACAGCAATTCTCTCATTTCTTTAGACTACAAAAATCTGGATCTGTATTTTATTTTTCCATAGCATCACTTCACCAGAAATGAAAGTCCTGCAGAATGATAAGCTACATAAATATTCTGTATAAAATCACACAGAAAGGCTTGGACAAGATTGTTGATATTTCCTGGTGTTTAGTTCTGTGGCATACAGGCAGCTACTCCTGTAACTATTATGCCAATGTACACTTACTATATGCATTGCATACTCAAAGAAATGGTTCATGATTTTTAATCTCATGAAAAATCAGTGCTACTGTCTTTTACTCCCACTAGAACACGTTTGGTTTGATGATAGCTCAAACAGAATTTTTACATATAAGACATCTGTTTGGTGAGACAGATAAATTTATACTGCACGTTGAAGCACACATTAAATCTCATCTGTAGTGCTAAAGAACTATTAAATTACTTCCTAATAATTATAAGCACAATTTTGAATTTTGAAGATCCTTTAATATTACAATAATAAAATTGTTTCAGATTCAGACAGTTTCAAGATGTGATCTATAAATCCAATGACAATAGATGTCTTTGTACTATTGCAGATTGATCCAGTGAATACTGTTGGAAATTCAATACTTACCACTAAAAACCATGATGGAATACATTCCACAAATAAATTACTGCAAATGTTATAATGAAAGTAATGGAATAATAATGGAAAAAGAGCAAACCTGTCTCCCTTTCCAATAGTCATTACCAACAGGTTTTAAATAACTGTTCCAATATGTAACTGCCCTTTGAATAATTAAGTGTTTAGTTATTCCTTCTTTCAAGTATATTTAAGAAGAACATATTTTACTTTTATTGAACTTTATTGTGATTTTAACTAAGTAATGGTCTGTTAGAAGTGTAAACGAGACCTGCCTGTACACAGATATACTCTGGTCACAATTTTGTTTAAAGACATAGTCTCAAATGAACGAGTCAAATCTAAAATTAAATCCAGGTATAGTAAAAACTACTACATGTGAGGGAAAAAAAAGAATATCTCTTGGCAATGGGCACAAGTTGCAGGTTTCATCTTGATATAGGAAATAAATTTTTTACAGTGAGAATAATCAATCACTGCATCAACCTCCTTAGGGATGTGGTAGAGTCTCCATCTCTGGGGGTTTTTCAGGAAGTGTCTACACAGGGTGCTAGATAATTTCATCCACGTTTCCTTTCTCACAAAAGTTTGGAGAACATTATCTTTCAAGGTCCTTTCAAACCTAGGCTATTCTAGAATTCTATAGTTCTACAATATTTGGTTCTTCAAAGAGATTGTACAGGGAAAATCAATAGAAATTATCTGTCAAAAATATCACTGTTAATATCTTTGTCACAGTCCCCCTCATATGATAATTCAGGTCCTGTTTCTATTTGGATACATTCAAAGCTAAGACACAATAGACTGACAACATGGAGGAAATTACTTAGTATTTAACACATTTGCACAGTTAGGCAAGTGTTCCCTTCCACTGCTTGAGTAATAGGTATGTTTATTTCATCTAACTGGTTTGCCCTTGAACCTATACAAGCACTCAAAATTCAAAAGTCAGTGACACATCCTTATTTGCTTTGCCGGTGTGCACATTCTAGACTGTTTCCACTCAAGCTCTTTCAGATGTCACTGTTGTAGTCTAGGAGTGATCGGCCTGATAAGCAAACAAAATTTTTCAGCAAGGTCCAAAGACTTATATTCTGCTTTTTGCATCGTTTCCTCCTCCTAAATACATGCTATTTTATTAGAGCTATAGTAGCATAGCAAGCAATACGTCACAGTCCTATAGTAAAAGTTACAGGACAACTGCCTTGTGAAACTGGAAGCCTACATGATGAATTGCTATCAGTTTTAGCAAGAAGACCCTGTTAGCTAGATTTATTCTTTTAACTACGAGAATTAAGGTAAAAGTAATGTAATACTTGTATTTAAGTAAATATTTTCAAAAGTTCAGAAGGTGAGAACATAAATTTTTTAGGGACTGGAGCAGGTACTCAAAAACTGACAGACCCTTGATGAATTTGGTTGTTCTAGGAAAAAAGGATGGTGACATTTTTACAAAGTTTTAATCTTAAAGTCAAAGATTACTAACAATAACAATAACAAATATTTGTGAATGTGTTGCAATTAGCTAGTCAGTGTGTAACACTGAAATCCTTAAAGGAACGTCTTGGAGTGAAAATAGAGATCTCATTTCAAATTCCACACATTCAGGAAGAAAAAAAAATGACATTACATATTGAAGTTAAACTACCACAACAAAAAGAATATTTATCTCTTTCTTGGAGAGGACCCTTAGTTTCACAAGAAATATACAGAAAGGCATTTATTAGTCTTCACAGACAATTTTGCCACTAGAATACTATTGTTGCATATGTTCCTCTTACAAAACCTAGGCAATTTTTTTTTCACTCCAAGAAAATAATTTTCTTTTGATTTATGTTTAGGTTTTTTTAATATGGTTTTGTAAAATATGCTTGGACACTGTGTCTCTAGAATCCTACCAGATTCATTTTATTTAAAAAAAAAAATCACCCCCCTCCTATTAATGACGTAACATTATCTTCAGAATTATATCCAGTTATAAAATAACCTCCTGATAATTAATAATATGTAAGTAGTTTTTAAAATGACATTTTATATTGCTAAAAGCTTTAGCTGGGAAGATGCTGGTTTTTGAGAAGTGTGACCAAGATTCATAATATTTACTGTTCTTTAAGGGGAAACTGGAATTCTTTATTTCCTTCCAAGGTGAAGAATAAGGTAAAAAGACATTACTTACAAAAGCAAAGTTAACAACATGCAAAACTATTATGTCATGCCTCAGCTTATGGAAGATTTTAGGTTGACTCGTAAAGTAATGTAACTTAATGTAAAATTAAACTGGTGCTTAACTTTTAAAGAAGTAATTTTCAAAAATATATAAATGTTATCTAGAATGTATTTAATAGTAAATACTAAATTTTTAGAAAATAGGTTAAATCTGTCATTGCTTTGCATGTTTTATTTTCATTTAGCTCAGCTGATAGCAAGTAAGATGAGAACAGCATGATATAAATATGCAGCTTATTTCTATTAACTTACTTCAATTTTTCTGGTCACAGCTAAATTAATTTATGGTTCCTTTGTTATATTATTTCATATACTTTCCAACAGTGAAATATATCAGTAACATATCAAGCAAAAACTCATTGAAGAAAGATAATTTGCAGTGAAGTCAGTTTCAACATGAAACATCAGTTTGAATCTTATTTTTGTTTGACTGGAAATATGAAAATATTTACTTCGTTCTGCAACATGTAGTTCATGTTTCTTTTCATCAACCAAGTATTGCATACAATTTTTATTATAACAATTATCTATAAGTAGAATTGAAACATAATAATAAGCTAGTTTATCACTGAAGATAATTGCATTTTAAAAGCTAGACTAATTGATTAGGTGAAAAAGTTGTCTAATTTCAAATAATACAGATAGTAAGAAATCACACAGATACTAGCATTGAATTGTAATTGCTTGCTACTATTTGCCTGTGTTTTGAAATATAACTTTTTTCTCCTGAATTTGTTTGCAGAAATTCAGACACATTGGATGAGACTAATTTTCATCTCTAAGCATTTTATAATAATTGAAACATCATCCAAAATTGAAATAACATAACCAGAATGAGTATAAACTCCTATATTTCAGGATATTAGACAGAAAGTCTCCTAAGATGTGGTGGTTTTGAACACGGCATCCAATTTTCATTTGCATTTTCATCTGAGACTAGTTGCTTGCTAGTATGAGGAGTAATCAACCAAATATTTAGTGGCTATAAATCAGGCAATGTTATTGGGACATGATGTAATTAAGAAATCTTGTATGTATTTATTTTTTAAAATTTTATTTTGTAGGTGCTTCTACTTTTGTAAATTTCAAATGTTCAGCAAACACAAGACTTTCACTACTCTGCCACAAATACAATCCGAGGGATGGAACATCTTTCCTATGAAGAAAGGCTGAGAGAGCTGGGATCGTTGAGTCTGGAGAAGAGAAGGCTCCAGAAAGTGCTTATTGCAGCCTTTCAATGATTAGAGGGGGATTATAAGAAAGATGGGGACAGACTTTGTATTAGGGTGTCTTGTGATAGGACAAAGGGTGATGGTTTTAAACTAAAAGAGGGTAGATTTAGAATAGGCATAAGGAAGAAATTTTTTTACAGTGAAAGTAGTGAAACAGTGGAACAGGTTACCCAGAGAGGTGGTGGGAGTCTCATCCCTGGAAAAGTTAAAGGTCAAGTTGGACAGCGCTGATGTTGTATTGTCTGAGGATTGTATTCTACTAATACATACATATATAAGGAAACTCTGATATGTGACATAGGATTACCTTTAGTTTCTCCACATCGTCTGCAAAATGGATTTAGCAAAACATTTCTTCATTACTATGAAGAGATCTGATACTTATACCACTGGTAATAACCATAATTACTGGAGGTATCACTTCATTTCTTAGAAGCATAGCACAAAGCAATTACACACTTCTGCATTTCTATTTACTTAACCATGGGAGACATAAAATCTGCTACCCTGACTAATAATCGTATGCTACTTTGCAAATTTATCTTCATAGTGCAGACAAATCAAGCTTGAATTTTCTGATGATTCAGTGGTCTGGCAGATCTCCAATTCTGACATCCTGAGAGGTTATTTATTTTATTTTTATTTATTTTATTTTTTAAAAAATAAATACTAATATAGAATGGGCATTGTGTTCAGCAACCACAAGTACAGCCCCACCATCATTCTTTGATGTGAAATCACATTTTTGGTTTAAAACCAAAGGATGGTAAATGAATGAAAAATAGTAAGTAATTTTGCTCAAATACTGGAGCAGAAAAGCATTTCAGAAGCCTATCAAAACAGAACTTCTCGGTCTGAAGGAGGAGGACTGAATTTGTAGACTTTCCAGAGTGGATAATGTAATATTAAGACGTTAATTGACCCCTGAGGAAATTAAAGTATAGATGATATGTCATAATCTATTGATTATATAGTTGAAGTGTATTCCTGTACACTGGAACTAATTAAATGTCCAGAATGTCAAAATGAATGTGAACATGCCATTCTTGAAAACTGTTAACAAAATTGGCCTTATGCTTGGAATTGGTCCTATATGACCCATGTGTACCTGCATATTGGAATCAGTTTTTAAGATATTCACTTCTTGAGGATTTTCTCAAAATTAATATTAAATATTAGCTTTCTATCACTGAATTAGAAAGCAGAAATGAAATAGAGGTGGTTTTAATTTTCCTAGAAAGACACCAATCTCCAGGTACAGCACAGACAGCTTGTGATCAGTTTCAAAATGTTGCATAAATAAATTTTTGATTGATCCTTCATATATACAAAAAGATTAATAACTAAAAAATTCTGGGCTTTTATAATTATTTATGTTGTGGGATATAGGGGAAAATAAAGCATGTATAAAGCTTTGCAAATTACTCTATTTTTACATGTTGTGCTTTGAGCTAAATCAGAATTGATTTTCTAAGTTTTCAGCTAAGCTTTGTCTAAGTCACTTCATTTTCTGAAAACTAACTACATATTTTTCAGTGTCTGTCTCTAGAAGTGAAAACGTTTGAGATTTATGATTATCACCAAAGTAATACAGAAATGCCATGTCTATACTTTTTTCCATGGATTCCAAGGTTACTCTTGAAATGCCGTAAGTCAAAGGGGGGAAAAAGAGTTGCATGTGCAGGGAGAAGTGGACAGAACACATGACCTAAAGCTGACCAACAGAGCATTCCATTCCATTTCATATATGTCACACTTGGTACTAAACTGAGGGATCACGAGGGTCAGCCTCTCCTTTTCAATGACCAACATCCAATACAAACTCTGCCTATCTTTCTGCCTCCTGAGCCCATATTTGTGTGTTCCTGAAACCAGTTCCTGAATCCAGCTCCTTTCTGCTGCTGAGTCCAGTCTGGGACCTTTTCCCCATTTCTGATCCGCAGCATCAGTGGTGACATCAGCGGGCTTGATTTGTATATATTTTATATATTTTATTATCAATATTATTTTCCTCTTTATTATTATTGTTTCATTAAAGCTGTTCTCGTTATTTTCAACTCACAAGTCTCTCTCATTTTCCTTTCCCTGTGCATTTGTAGGGGACTGGGTCACAGCTGCCCATGTTTAGCTGCTGAGCAGGCTGAGGGGCGAGCTAAACCATGACACTGTGAAAAAAACAGTTTCAATCAAATGAAACTGTCTGCTTGATACAAGTCAAAACCTTCCACTGAAATTTATAAAATTTTTACCCATATTTATAGCATTCAGTGAATCAAACAGAAAGTGAACCCGTGTTTTGCTGGGTCACAGACTCACCAGGAAAAGGTCACATTTACTTCAATTTCTTTATAAAGTGTGAAATGTGGAAGAATAAATCTATAGACTCAATAGAAATGGAGGAAGTAATTTAAGAAATTAACTTCTGAAGACTTTAATTAGACAGTAACTACACCAACAGTTTCAGTAAAAAATGTTTTCACAAATAAGACTGGAATTATATTTCCTGTTCTTCCGCTTTTCTGTGAATCTTGCCTGGGAAATGTAACCGTATACGTGTATATATGTTTCTTCTGTGTAAAAATACTTCAACTTTTCTAAACTTTTGAAAAAGGTTATTCAAAAATTTGTCTTAACCTCCATTGAGTCTATCTAAAACTCTATTTCCTTATCTTTGTCAAGTCCATAACCAAATAAATTTTATTCAACTTTACTTAGGAGTAGAGATTTATGAGATAGTGGCAGAGGCAATGGTGGCATTTATTCAGAGAAGGTCACTTTTTTGTGAATTAAGTGGTTTATTTGACTGAGCAGTCATTTGCTAAAATATTATTGAGAACATGATTTACAAACACATGCATATATATATATATGCAGAAATGTGAATGTGTGTGTGCCTGTATAACTATATTTAGGTAAATTAACAACTCTGACCAAGAGAACTAGTAAGGTGTTTCACTGATTTCCTAAATTTGCAGTAGTTCTAGTCAGCTACAATCTTAATACTCCTGGAATACGATTATATGGCTGAACTTCAAGAAAAAGTAATTGTAAACATATAGGAGTATTAAAGATATTTTGCTGCAAAAAGGGTCAGCTAGATACTAACGAAGATTAGATGCTTATGTTTCTGGTGTTAATTGAAACTCTTCCTATTTTCGGTAGTGAGAATCTAATTTATCCAGAAAATCACTGTTCATTAAAAGATAGCAAAGGTAAGGATTTCAATTGCAGCCACTTACAGTAGTAATGACCTATATAAAGCTACTAGTTCAGATTAATGACAGTATAGAACTTCATCTTGGATAATTATCAATTTGAAAAAAATATTTATTTATAATTATCAACACTTTTGTTATAATGCCACGTACACAAAAATGATAAATCAGCCAAATAAGTTAAGATCTATTCACAAGAGCTAACGTTTTCTTTAATAAAAATTAATGATCTGTTAAAAATGCTTCTGAATTTATATTATAGCCTAAAGCATTGCAGGCTTGTAAACGTTGTAATGTCACATAAAACTGACATTTAAAATAGGTACATGTTGGTCAGATGAACACACAGAGAAAAGTATATATGAAACAGTAAAGTGTAAAAAACTATCATTTATTTTGCACAGTAGCTAACCTTCTGATGCATTATTTCTAGTTTCGTTAATGCAGAAGACTTTTAGAGGCTGAAAAACAACCTTTCCTTATAAAAGGTGTAACAAGAGACAAGTGTAAATGCTTTGTAATGCAGGAAAAGGTAAGAGTTTTTAAGTAAGCATGAATAAAGGAGATCTCCTTTTTCTAATATAATGGAATTTATCCAAATACCTTTTGTAATATAAGTTTTTAAATCTACAAATACTCAAGTAAGAATCTCAGTACAAGTCTTTCTACAAATATTCATATAACTTGTAGATTTCTTGTTTCTGGCTTTTTATGGGTCACTCTTTCCAATACATGTACTGAAATAGACACCTACACATGTGCATATAACAACATATATGTAGTGGATGAAGAGTGAGAGAGAGTGAGTAAATTCCGTGGAAACAGCCTGACTATAAGACCACTACATTTTATTTTGAGAAAATTAAGAAGCCAAGGAAAATATATTCAAAATATTACATCATGAGAATTAGCATAAAAGGTAATACAAGCTCCCACAGGCTTTATTCAGAGTTGCTAGTAGTACCTTGCACAGAGCAGCCCTCCTGAGAAGTAGTTGGAGTTATTGGTGAATGAAAATTTGTACATGAGCTGGAATGTGTGCTCACAGTCCAAAGGAGAACCATGTCCTGGCCAGCGACAAAAGTGGCCAACCTGCTGCTCCACTCCCATGAGACTTCACCTACGGTACTGAAACCAGCTCTGAGGTCCTCAGTATAAGAAGTATACAGGTCTGTTAGAGGACAGCCGTGAAAACGATCAATGACCGAAACATCTCTCCTCTAAAGAAAGATTGGGAGAATAGAATAGAATAGAATAGAATAGAATAGAATAGAATAGAGCAAAATACTTCACTTGGAAGGTACCACCAATGAGCATCTAGTCCAGCTGCTTGACCAGGTCAGGGCTGATCAGAAGTTAAAGAATGTTGCTTCTGGCATTGTCCGAATGCCTCAAACCCTGACAAGCTTGCAGCATCATCCACCTCTCTAGAAAGCCTGTTCAAGTGTTTGACTGCCTTCTCAGTGAAGAAATGTTTCCTAACATCAAGTCTGAACCTCCCCCAAGGCATCTTTCTGCCACTCCTATAAGTCGTTACTGGATCCCAGGGAGAAGACATCAGCATCTCCCTCTCTGCTTCCCCAACTCAGGAAGCTGTAGAGACCAATGAGGTTGCCCTTCAGCTTCCCATTCTCCTAACTAGACAAACCCAAAGTTCCCAGCCGCTCCTAATAGGACATTTCTTCCTTTCACCAGCTTTCTTACCTTGCTCTGGATGCATTCAAGTAACTGAACATTCTTTTTAAATTTCAAAACCTAAAACTGCATAAAATGCTCAAGGTGAGACCGCACCAACCTTGAATGGAGTGGAATAATCATCTCTCCTGACTGGCTGGTTATACTGTATTTGATGTCCCCAGGATACATTTTGCTCTCCTGGCTGCCAGGGCATACTACTGATTCATACTGACCCTGCTGTCAACCAGCTTCTCCAAATCCCTTTCTGTGGGGCTGCTTTCCATCCATTCCTGTTAGGGTTGTTCAGTATAGACTAGAAAAGTCTTCAAGAAGACCTTGTTGCAGCCTCTCAGTACTTAACGTTTATAAGAAAGATGGAGAAACACTTCTTATCAAGGCATGTAGAGATTGGAGAAGGGGTAATGGTTTTGAACTGAAAGGGGGTAGGTTTACATTGGATATAAGGAACAAATTGTTATGATAAGACACTGGAACAAGTTTTCCCAAGAAGTTGTAGATGCCACATCCCTGGAAGTGTTCAAATTTAGATTGAACAGGTCTTGCAGCAACCTGATATAGTAACAGATGACTCTGCCTATAACAAGGTGTTGGACTAGATCATCTCTAGAAGTCCCTTCCAATCCAAACCAATCTGAGATTGATTCTTTGATTTTATATCTCTTTTCTTTGACATTAAGATTTACAATCAGAAGAAGAGTTCATCTAAGGATGTAAATTCTGGATTTCATGGTCTTTGTTATCAGTAGTAAAATTTGTAAGTATTTAGGTTGCAACTGTTTCTGAGTATAACATTTTATTTGTACTCGACAAAAAGATAAAGTTGCACCTTTTCGTAAATTCTGGTTGTAAATACTGGAGTATCAAGAAATAATAAAAATAACACTAATAATAGTAATAATTGTTATAGAAAAACATTCATAATAAAATAAAAAAACGTAACTATAATTTCACATACAATTAAGACTAGTCTGACTTCTGGATATGAAGCTAATTTTATTGAGAAATTAGTTACAATGTGTGTTAGAAATTACTTCAATTTTTAGTGTTGTTTTACATGCTTTTCTTATGAGTTTTAAAACATTATCATAAAGTTCAAATTGTAGGTGAATTACATATCTAAATCTCTGAAGTAATTCTTTTAGTTACTACTATTTATATTCAATACTAATTTAAATGTATGTTGGAAATATATGTATTAGGTATTTTAACCTCAGAAAGAAAGTCCTCCTACAATATTGTTCAAGTCTAAATACTACTGGATATTAAAGGATAAAAAAAGAAGCAGGCACAGATTAAATTATTTTGCTGTGCTTATGCAAGTAGTAGCAAGGAATCTTCAACTATAACACAGATGTTATGTCATTATCTAGCAGAAGCACTATCAGTGTTATAAAATCAGAACATTTGGACAGTTATAAAGACATAAATCAAGATTTCACAGAACAACAGAAAAAAGGAAAATAAATTGAATTGTCAAGAAGCCAATATTTTTAGTAAATAGTATATATAGAGATACGTATTATAATGTATTAATATAGTATATTGTAATATCTGAAGATTTTATATTTAAATAATATATCGTATTAGATACCTGCATCTAAATGTAACTATCAAACACTTGTCTTAATGAAGGGATTTATATTTTTTTTACAGGATAGAGATTTCTCATCATTTGAAAGCTGAAAGTAGGTCAGATGAGTCAGATTTTAGAAAGGATTTATTTCCATTCCCTACCAAGGAAAACATGCAAGGAAGTAGAGAACATAAAGAGATAACGAAGGCATCAGTGACCCAAGTAGGCAGGATAAGGTAATTCCTGCTATCCAATGTTATATATAATTGATTGTGATACTTCTTTAAGTAAAATCATGAGTGACCATTACTGGGACTTCAAATGTGAAGTAAGAAGCGTGAGTGAACCAGTGGTTTCAGAATGGGAAAGGTATTCTCAGTAAATGTATGAAAAGTTTCTTATCATTATTTCACTTTTATACCTTTTTAATAGCCATGGTGGCATTTAAAAGGATCAGTTACCATTAAAAGAATTTCTCAGACCCTGGGTTCTGTTTCCCAGTCAAAAAAAATAAACACTGCTAAAACTGCCCTTACACTGTTGCTCTGTCTCGTGTTTCTCAGGTATAAAGTGATATGAAAATGGCTTAAGCTCAGACTGTCATGTATACATGACAATATCTATTACATGGTCTCATTTGCACTACATTTTATCAGATATACAGCAATTGTGCCAGCACAGGTTTTCCATAGTGTTTATGCAAGGTTCTAAAAAAATTTTCAATTTATAAAAACTAATTAATCTTTTTACAATATTCAGGAATCAATAGTTCTAAAAACGGCAATAGAGAAGCAACTTCATAAATAATTTTTGGAGAAAGATAGCTTTGGTACATGATGGCACTGCGTGTTTACACAACGTATCAGCGCTGAGGAAATGTAGAAGAACTAAGCTGTCCTTGCATGAACACTTCAGCATGGATCTTTAATTTTCAAATGACCTTTTAGAGCTATAGCAGTTTGTTTTGCAGAATTCAAGGTTAACTGCAGAGCATACTAGACATACTTGCTCCGGTAGTTTCATCTCATAACATCTTTGAAAGTTCACCGTTGTTTGTTGTGCTCATCAGGGAAGAAACAAGTCTCATTCACTTCAAAAAGGGTCTATATTTCATTATATCCTTAGATTCCATGGGATGGCTTGTTTACCAAATGTGAGGTGTCTCATTCAAACTCGTCTCCCAGGTGACAAGTTTTTTTCAGATCAGGACTTTTCAAGCTTACTATATGGTATTTCAGCTAACATTCTGGGTATTACCTGAACAGTCAGGGTATCCGTAGTCAGGATGCACATGAAACCTGAAAATTTGATGCACATCGTAATGTACATGTATCTGTTAAAAATAATTTTAAAGAATTTATTTCAATTTCATGCAAAGATTATCTGGGTAATGATAATCAACCACTATTTCTTATTAACAGATATACCATGATTTCTGAAAACATAGGTCTGCATATTAATTTATTGACAAAAATTCCCCACAGTATTTTGAAATGTGCACAACTTAATCCTCCAAATAAATGTAGAAATAAGATTCAAAGCCTAGCTTAGTCCAGCAGAATGGATAATTACACATAATATGGGATGATGTCAAAATTTAAAACTCATAATAAATATGTCATACCTTATTAATGTTTAATCCAGTTAGTTAAATATCTGCAAATACAATATCTGAGTTTTCCTTTGAAGTAAATAACTTTTCTGAAACTGAAATTTAGAAAATCATCTTATTAGAAATCTTTTATTGTATTACTGTACTGCTCTGCAAGGGATATGTGGTATTTACAAATTAGTGATTATAATAAAATATGAAAAGATTAATAAAAACATAGCTCTCACTTTTTTAAAATATAGTTTAACATCTTGTTTTAATATTCAATCCAAAACAGTTTAAGTAGAAAAAAAAGAGAACCTAAATAATATCAGATAACCAGGGTCTATTTGAAATTGTAAATATCAACCAATTTAAAGTCTAAATCTTGGAAACATTTTGTAAGACCAGTCATCCACGTTTAAGTTATTATATAACAATGGGAAAGTCTAGGGTAATACTCTGGAATCAAATTTAGTAAGTTTTGTAAAATGGGCCAAAAATCAGAACCTCTGCTTTGTTTACACAGAAAACAGTAAAATGGTAAAAAGGATAAATCTAATGTGAAAACACAATGAAACTGAAGTATTCAGATTGTAAAAATGAGAAACTACTAGCAGAAACTAGACCTGAGTCAGAAATTCCAGGAAACGAGGCTAAGATAGGAGAGGAAAATAGAGTCATTTACATTTTGGAAGGCCTGAAGGGCTGTCTAGAGCAGTATACTGAGTATTACAAAATATCAGCATACAGAAAAATATTTTAGTTTTCTTTTTCTCTTAATGAGATTTTATTTTCAATATTTAAATGTAATTAAGAAGCAGTTATTAGGTTTTATCTAATACAAGAAAGTTAGAATAGAAAGAGATTCTATAATTTCCAGGCGTATGATAAATAGAAAAAAGACAGGAAAAGTAATGGGCACATCTGTCTGTAGCATACTCACATTGAGCTGGTGGTGAACCATCCAGAAAAAAATGTTAGACAGGCTTGAAATGGATGATAACCTAAGAGAATAGATGTCAGATAGGAGAGGAAATGAAAGAGAGTTTCAGTACAAGGAAAGTCAGGGCAAAGATTGGTCAGAGGATTTGAAGATAGAAGGGAGAAAGGATGTAAAGATGGCAGCGAATCCCAGAATAACAGAATCCTTTAGGTTGGAAAAGATCTTTAAGCTCATCTAGTCTGTCTGGCCACGTTATTTCTCATACAAGCTAGGATGCTATTGGCCTTCTTGGCCACCTGGACACAATACTGCCTCATATTCAGCCAGCTATCTACCAAGGCTCTCAGGTGAGGGAAGAGTACACCTCTCCAGGCTATGACCAGCCAGTTTTTTTAGGAGAATGCTGTGGAATACGGTGCCAAAGGCTTTACTAAGGACTAGGTAGACAACAACCATAGCCTTTTCCTCATCTACTAGGCAGGTCACCTTGTCATAGAAAGAGATTAGGTTAGCCAAGCAGGACCTACCTTTCTTAAACCAATGCTGACTGAGCCTGATCATCTGATTATACTGTAAATGTCACATGATGGTACTTAAGATGATCTACTCCATAACCTTCCTCAGACTGAAAGGCCTGTAGTTGCCCACATCCTCCTTCTGACCCTTCTTGCAGATGGGTATCACATTCGCTAATCTCCAGTCAACTGGGACCTTCCCAGTTAGCTAGGGCTGCTGCTGAAGGATGGAAAGTGGTGTGGTGAGCACATCTGTCAATTCCTTCTCAGGTGGATCTCGTTCACCACAATTGTCTTGTGCGTGTCTAGGTGGTGTAGCAGTTCACTAAACATTTCCTCTTGGATTACAGGGGCTCCTTTCTGTTCTAGGTTCCTGTTTTCCAGCTCAGGGGGCTGGGTACCCAGAGAACTGGACTTACTCTTAAAAACTGACACAAAGAAGGCGTTAAGTATCTCAGCCTTTTCCTCATCCTCTGTCACTGTGGTTCTCCCAGCATCCAATAAAGGACGGATAGGCAATGCATTTTGGATTGTTTTGGGGTTTTTTGCTTTAAGCTCATAGATAGAAATTGAGAGCATGTCTGCACCAGGAAAAAAATATCTTGAGACAAGTATTCAAAAGAAACAAGGTCAGAGGAGTAACGATTTATTTTTTTTTATTTACAGGATTCCTAAGAGTTTGAAAGAAGAAAGAATTTGCTGTTTTCACTATTATTATAGTTCTGTATTTGAATTATTATATTTTTATTTGTATATTTTTAGAAAATCACAGAAACCTGCTTCGATGGAGAAAGAATCTTTAAGATAGGTATCTTAACTATCTTTCTATTCTACTTGCTATGATCCTTAATTTAAAATAACCTATTCTGACCAAATAAAAGTTGGAAAAAAGAAAACCAAATCAAAACAAGACAAAACACAAAAAATCCCACCCAACTCAGCAGAATGGAAGTAATGGAAATTGAATATTTCCATTACATTTTTCTGTAAGAGCTGTCATTAAGTTCTGACAACCTTAATTTAGCAGCAGACCTTCCTTAGTAACAAGTTGCAGGGAAAAGTAATAATTTAATAGCAGTTGAAAGTACCAAATGAAAATATGTGGTGTTTGGAAAGTAAATTAATGATGAACGAGTAGTCATTTTTCTGCTAAAAATCCCAAAGAGTATAATTATCTAACTCATCACCTCTACAAAGAACTCCAGCATGAAGGTACTGAATAATTAAATCTAATTTGATTGAACATTTCTGAACTATGAACAAAACCCTATGTATGATTCTGTTTCTGTTTTATATAGTAAACACATAGGTATGCAGCTCTGAGTAACGTGTACTCAATCACTACACATCTGTTTTAAAACTTAATGATAAAACTGAGTGTTGTATAACGGACTTGCTAGGCCCTGTTTGCAAAAGGGAGTAGTTATATTTGAACAACAAACAACACTATCTTGCAGGACAGATAGTACTGGGTAGTGATTTCTTAAATCAGCTGAGTGACATCTGGAGGAAGGCAGAGGCCTCGCAGACTCTTGTTACTTCAGTTAAGAACAGAAACCTACCCGAACGCATGCACTGAGCTCCCTACCTCAAAGATGTGGCAAATCACCAAGTCCCCACTTCTGACAACAGAAGCAGCCTTGCCAAGAGCCGGTCAGCACATCCTGATTGACTTTGTCCCAACTCACGAAGAGGTGATGAAGAGTTTTCAAAAAGTATAGAATTGTCACCTGAAAACCCTTTCTCTGGGGGAGAAAAATGACCACCTTACCCGACAGACAGGTCAACATGTCAGGACCTCTCTTTGCCCCTTCAAGAAGGGATGCTTTTTAGGTAAGCGTTGCATGCCTCTGATGTTTTCCGGGAAAATAACTACTAACTCAAGTTCCAATTGTTACTTCATATATGTATGTATGATCATTGTTAACCAGTTATAATCTTCTGGTGTTAACACAGCAAGTGAATTTATCAATGGCAACTACAAACTTATTTGATTAAATCACTCTGATTAAATCACTTACCACTTCAGCATTGCCAAATGGTGTCTCTGACAAGCATTGGGAAACTTTCTAAACTGCTTTAGTGACAGCCCCACTTGGGCTCACTTGCAGCAAGTATTAATCCTATGGGTGACAGTCTCTGAGAAGACTGTCACAGGTGACTAATTCTGACTGGTGGCTAACACATATACCTACATCTACATAATTCTGTAATCATTACCCAGCAACCAAGTCTAGAACTAGAGATGAATTCAGCTGTACCTAAGCTCCTCCCTGAGGGGAAGCTTAGAAAGCAAGGGGGTACGTCTTGAGTCTTGTGACTTGACAGAAAGGCATCCCTCAGCCACTTTTCAAAGCCACTCCTATTTAACGTGACACTGGGGACTGATTCACTTCCCACAGATCATCAAAGACTGAAAGTTTATACACAAGGAATCCGACACAGTAATTCATGCATCCTCAGATTTGTATAACTGGTAAAAATGGATAAAATCCAGTGAATCCTTGCAAAATTAACATTCATTTATGGTATTCTGTCTATATGGGGTTTCTTTCATCATTAAAGACATATTATAGATTCTGTGCCACTATCCCAGTAGAAAATTCAGGAAGGGATGTATGAAATAAACATTATTTTTCACAGTACATTCGTTGTTCACTTTTAAGCCTATATTAATTCTCCTGCCATGCAAAATTTAACTCTACTTGCCCTTTAATGACTTTATTTACTCTTGCCTGGATGACAACTCTAGGCTGGAATTTAAAACCTGAATTTTAGTAATGAACTCTGTGATAGGAACAGAAATTTCTTAGACTATATAGAAGCTGCTATGGTACTTTGTTCTAAATATGTCTTCAGTTACTCATGTTATACATGTTAAGTTACAAGAACAGGCAAAAAAACCCCACAACTTTTCAATGTCTTAATAGACAAATTAACACACAACTACTATGACAATTCTCCCAAAGTACTACAGCAGGAAAGCTCTAGTTTGTTATAGAAACAATGAATGCAAGAAAGCATCAACAAACATTTTGTAAAGGTCAGATATTACAAATCAGGACATGTTGTCTGTAAGCTCTGAAGTAACTTCACTACTATTTTGGGTAGCTTCTAGTTTCCCAAGAAATACTAGGATGATTTCTTCATCACTACAGATTTGTCTTTGGGTAACTATTTTTTTCATTACTGATGCAGATTGGTTTTATATGATTACCTTTTCTGTAGCTGATAAGAAGCCTGCATAACTTATCTTTGTTTTTATTGCACTGAATTTGCATTTTTATTCTATGGTATCATTATTTTACAAAAGTATTCCATTTCAGCTTTTATAATACATGTGATCACAATGTAAGAAGAAGAAGAAAGGAAGAAAACTGACATGAGAAGGAGAACTTGAGGATAATTTAAAAATACATACAATATACTAAAAAATAAAAATGAGTCCTTTCAAGTGTTCAGTCACGGAGAAAAAAACACCATACAAAAGTCAAAAGTAAGAACTTCATTAGATTATATTCACACAAAAATTACAAGGGTATGGTTACACAGAAATGTCATTCAGATATCTAGTCATCAAAATGAATCTCAAGAATGAGAGATAAAACTAGTCAACGTTTAAAAGAATAAGAAAAAAGTAAACAAAATAAATACCCATATTTGAAAAGTGACATAGAATCATTGAATCATAGAATAGTTTTGTTTGGAAGGCACTCTTAAAAGTCATCTAGTTCAATGTCCCTGCAATAAGAAGCAAAGTCTTCAACTTGATCAGGTTGCTTAGAGCCCAGTCCAACATGAACTTAAATGTTTCTATGGATGGGACTTCTATCACCTCTCTGGGCAACATGTTGCAGTGTTTCACCACCCTCCTTGTAAAACATTTCTCCATTACGTCTAGTCTAAATGTGCCTTCTTTTAGTTAAAAATCATTGCCTTTTGTCCTATCGCAACAGACCCTGCTAAAAAGTGTGTCCTCATCTTTCATATACATCTCTTATAAGTATTGTAAAGGCTGCAGTAAGATGTCCTCAGAGCCTTTTCTTCTCCAGGCTAGACAACCCCAAGTCTCTCGCCCTTTCTCCATAGGAGAGGAGTTCCAACCCCCTGGTCACTTTTGTGGCCCTCTCCTGGACCAACTCCAACAGGTCTGTGTCTGTCCTGTACCAAGAGCTCCAGAACCTGAAGCAGTAATCCAGATAGGGTCTCACCAGGGCACCATACAGGATGTAAGGTCCCTCTAAATGGGGATTTTTGTAATGTTTACCTCCAAAAATGGTAGAGAAGAGTTTATGGTTTGGTAAAGCGTAGCTTCTCCTCTACTCTGATTTTCAGGAAGTTCAGGTACTGACTGAGTCCTGCTTTCATTACACTCTGTTCCTCAATGCGGTTCCTGTTGTCCTAGCAACCCAACTACAGAATACAGCAACCTAACTGCAGAATATCCTAACTGGAAAATTATTTGAGTATGTTGAACCAGTATCTCACAGAGAAGCAGAACCACGTCCCTCATCTTGCTGGTCAGACAGTTGGCTTTCTGGGCTACAAGCACACATTGCCAGCTCATGTCCAGCTTTTCATCCACTTGAGTACCCTCAAGTCTTTTTCGACAGGAATGCTTTCAATCCCTTCATTATCCAGCTTGTATAAATACTGGGAGCTTCTCCTAACCATGTGTAGGACCTTGCACTTGGCCTTGTTGAACCTCATAAGTTTCACATGGGCCTATTTCTCAAGTTTGCCCAGGTGCCTCTGGATAGTATCCTGTCCCTCAGGCAAATCAACCATACATACCTAGCTTAGTGTTGTCTGCAAACTTATTGAGGGTGCACTCAATTCCACTGTTTGTATCTTTGATGAAGACACTAAAATAGGAAATTGCAAAAATATCCAGAGGTATTATTTTTATTTTTTACGTATTATACTGTTGTAATTAAGAGTTCTGACATAATAATGTCATAGAATCACACCAGTTAATAAAAATAGTTGTTTCTAGGTCATCTTGAATTCAATTTAAAGACTTTTAATGTGACTCATAACATGTATTATATTTCACAAACATGTTTGAGCTTGAATAAGATGAAAGAAAAAATAGTTCAGAGATCTCGGTATTAAAATATGCAGAAATAAATGTTTCAAGGTTTGATTTTGTAATTTTGTTTGGGTTTTTTTGTCTTTTGTTTGGGTTTCTTTAGAAAAAGCATTACCTGTGCAGTGAAAATAAAATTGAATTATCTATACCAGTAAAACAACATTAACTTCCCCGATCTGGCACCAGCTGTCTAAAACAACAAGTTTCAAGAGCCTTCTATATCAAACCATGAGACAGGAAGCTAATCACTTGGAAAATTTTTTTCTGTTCAGAATTTATATCATGACATTCAGCTAAGTTGATCTTCAATTTTTGCTTAGTCTAATATGTAACAGGAATTTCTAATAGAGCGCCCTGAAATTCAGACTTCCAGAACTTTAAAATATCCTATAAGACTTTAGAAAGAAAAGGAGAAAGATGGTTATGTAAGTAATATCAGATAATTTTAAGCATTAAATAGTGGGGGCTGGTGGTGGCATTTGTTCGCAATCACTCAATGTCTCAATATAAAGTCCTAGATGAGCTGATGGGCAGGAATTTTTAACAGTGAATCTTGAAAATCGTATCACCAATAGATTGTAACTCTGTTGTGCTCTGTAGGGAAGACAGTCCTCTTCGTGAAGAAAAGAGAGGATGATGAAATAGTTTGCAGAGTGGGGAGGAGGAAATAAGTGTGTTATCGGCGAAGTTCTTTATTTGGAGAAAATAAGTCAATCACTTTTTCTGCATTTTTTCCTTCTATGACCAAATTTAATCATAAGCTAATTTTAAGCAAAGAAACAGTAAGTACAAAATTTCCAAATATGGGCTGTTATTGATACCTGTTCTGAAAATACTTTCTTTCATTATGCAGAAAACTTACAGGTTGCAAAGCTGAGCAAATATTGCACTTATTAGGGTGATGGCCAAACAGAAAATAATTCTGGTCAAATCAAATGTACCTCCAACAGCTTGAAGAAACTAATAGTAAAACCCAATATTTTTACCAAGCATATTTTACATACATATTCATACAAGTGAAATAAAGTATTTTATTTCATACAGGAAGCTATGAAAACTTTATCCTTTTCTCCTTTATTTCTATTGTTCGAGTAATTATTTATGTTCTGAGGAAAATACTAATTCAAACTCAACTTTCATTTTTGTATCACACTTTCTTAATATTTCTAGAACACTTACATCAACAAAGATACACTGACTTTTTTTTATTTTAACTTAACCTATTTTAGTCAAATTCAATCTATATTAAAAAATACTTTCTATCCCTTCTAAAATTATTTTTTCTATATTTACTTCCATGAAACAACAAACAGACAAATAAGCAAACACTTAGTAGAAGCTTATTCCACTACCAAAACCTTCATGTCACCTCCAGATGGATCCAAGATTGATCTGTATTCTAAATTTTCACAACGGCATCACTAGGGAGTTGAATGCAATATTTGGAGCATACGGTACTTCAGGGCATGAAGGTTCTAAAAATAAAGACTGACATTATTGTACTGTGCTTAAATGTGATTGACAAGAACATTGAAGTCATAAAGAATGACACAAAATTGTTATGACACTAGGCAAGCTACTTAAACAATGACTGAGAAGGAAGAAGATGTCGCGTTTGTGTCCTGGGATTTTCTTCCCCCTTGCATCCCAAAAGTGGTTGCTGTGAAATGGTGAAGTTCTTTAGCCACACTTTTTGCCTGAAAAAAAGAAAGACATTCCATTTGACGTTGCATACTTCGTGTTTCTTTCTTGAAGAGATATGGTATATGGAACTTTGTCCTTGACTGAGAAGTGCAACCCTTCTGTAACATTCATCAAGACAGGTGTTTATCTTTCTGATAGCTCTACTTATATTCTAGTGAATTCTTCATGATTCTGAAGAAAATTAATGAGCTATGCAAGAGTGTTATTACCAGGCATAATATTATTCACATTAAAAAAAGAAATCTTAATGTTGTTTACAATCTCCTGGAATTGTTACTTTGTAATGACAAGTACCTACTTCAAAAAGAAAATCCGGTGGGTTTTTTTGGATGTGAGAGGTTTTTTCCTGTTGTTTTTTTTTTTTCCTATGTGACCTAACACCATTATTCACATTCCATTAGGCCTTTGAGTAGTTACTGTGTGGTTTTCACTAAACCTTGATGCATTAACATAAGTTAAAATATGTGTGGAAATTAGATCAGGCTAAGACAACCCAGAATTTCTTTTTATGGCATTTGTAAAGAAATGAAGTTGTGTTTCTGGAATTTATAGAAAAAAAGGAACTACGTGCCTCATTTTACATCTGATTATTGTAAAAAGCCTTTAGTCATATTTACATATAAAAATGTGCACATGTAAATGTACAGTAGAAAAAGTGGGGGAAAGATGAACGGGAAAGAATTGAAATAAAACACCTTTTTTCATTCATTTCCATTGCTGAACTTCCTTCTTCAGGTTTTTTTATTCCATTTTCTCGTATGTTGCTAGTTCCAGAGCTACCGACAGCTGAAACGTCCATTTAAAACTATCTATTCATAATCTGATACTAGCAGAGCAGGTAGCACCTGCTGATTTCTGATTCCCAGGGTACAACAATAAGGTAGTTTGCAGACTGAAAGAGCTGGCACCACTATTTAACACAATCATAATTTATATTTAAAATGTACTTTGTATTATGTTAGGTTTCAGTAACTATTTTTCATCATGTGTCATTCTGGTTATTTTACAGTAAATCTCAGCACCATACAGCCACTTGTTCTCTCCCCCAGTGGGATCAGAGAGAGAATCCAAAGGGTAAAAGTGCAAAACGTCCTGGGCAGAGATAAGGACTATTTATTAAATTAACAAAAAAAAAATGCATGCATAGCAAAAAAAAAAAAGGCAATTCATGCACCATTTCCCATTGGCGGGTATGTTTTCAGCCTTCTGTGGGAATAAAGGTAAATGTGTGAATAAGGCTGTATGAAGGCGTTGGCTAAATGTGGGGAGAAATGGGAACCCTAAAAGTTTTCTGAGTACAAGGCAGCTTTTTCTTAAAAGCAAAGTCAGTGGAGATACAACATACAAACACAAAGGCAACACAGCATCTCATCCCAAAGGAATGCAGCAATGACCTGTGACCTGAGAAGCGGGAGGTGGAAAGTTTGGTGATGAGCTTAGCTGACTCCTGCTATCAGCAAAGGACAGCAAGGATCATCAAGAAGCCTGGCGCGACAACCCATTATCTCCAAAGAAGATGTGGTACAGCTGTTTCTCTGACAATCTATGCACTCTAGTTGACCTTCACTCATTAAAACGTCAATGTAATATCATTATAATACTAAAACACACCTCCACACCTAAGGCTACCCACCTCCTCCCCGCCTCTGAGGGAAACCCCTCCCAAAACCACTCCTACTGGGCCCACACAGTTAAGTTTTGACAAGTGAAGTGAGAACTTTTTCTCCACCAATCAGCAGGGCTTGATGTAATGACTTTAGTCACTCAAACTCCACCTAACGCTCCACCCTAGAGGTGAAATTTACTATTAAAATAGCAAAAAAAAGAAAGCATTATGGAGCAGGAAAATGTCATTGAAATTTTTGGGATCAGCCAACAGGTTCTCCCCTCCCCCGAAACATCATTGGGGTAAGGTCTTTGTGTAATGCGTGCTAAGTATATATCTTAATATCAAAATAATTATTAGTATCTTTCTATACTTTGAGCTTAACTACATATTTCTTTCCTGCATATTGCTCCTTTCTGTGCTCAGGGGCTTGACTTTCAATGTATTTTCACAGAGTATCTTATTCCCAGCCACCACTGAACCCTTATTTAGTCGTGAGTTATTATAATCTTAATAAACCCAACTTGTTTATACATATATAAATCTCAAGAATTTACTTATCATTAAGAGTAACATAGAGGGAGTTTCTGATTTAAACTTAGCAAGCTAGACAGGGTTGATTGTCTTCATGAGATTGCCAAGAATAATCTGAGCAAGTAAACTGTTTAGAGCAAGCTGAATGATACAATATTATCTTTGTGTTATTGGTCAATTTTACTGTATTCTGAAAGGCTAGGCAATCATTTTTGCCCTTGTGAAACTGTTGGACAAAAAAGGGGTTCAGGCCCAAAAAACACGGTGAGGAGCAAACTGGATTACTCGGTGTTTTAGGCGTAGTAGACTTTCAGAGAAAAAAGGGTTAAGCAGATTGCTAAACTCTCATAAACTCTATTAACTCTCCCTTTTCAAAAATCCCTCTCTTGTTTTCCAATTTATTCTTATTTGTGACACCATCTCCAGGATATCTGGGCTCTGTCATGCATAACATTAACTTGGGAAGAAAAATGCCATCACAATCAATATCTCCCCTTCCTCCTTCTTCCCCCAACTTTTATTGCTGAGCATGATGTTGTATGGTGTAGAATATCCCTTTCATCAGTTGGGATCAGCTGTCGTGGCTGTGTTTTTTCCCAGCTTCTTGTGCATCCCCAGCCTATTTGCTGGCGGGACAGCATGGAAAACAGAAAAGGCTTTGATGCAGTGCAAGCACAAAATAATTATATAACTGAAGTATCAGTGTGTTACCAACATTGTTTTCATCACAGATCCAAAACATAGCCCCATACTAATTATAAATGAACAAAATTGTCTCCATCCCAGTCAAAACAACTACACTTAAGAACAAACACTGGCTTCTTTTCAAGTTTTCTTTCAACATTTTAATGCATTACAAAATTCTATAACTCAACATTAATTGCAAACAATATTATTAATGGTACCACAAATATTTTACAGAAAGTCCCAAACTTGATGTTAAACACCTAAGCTAAAAAATGATATCTGAAACTTGCCCATTCATAGCATCTGACCATAAAAAAAATATTGACCACAAAAAGTTTACAGACAGAAATGATCCAGTTTCACTTAGAAACTACTTCCTGGCTAGCATACATGGATCATTTCGATATGTTTTGGGGAAATGGATGACATGAATATAAGTCCTCTCAGACATAAAAAGACATTTTCACTTACTGGAAATAATTACAATCAATTAGTCATTGGCCAATAAGAGTAAACATTTCTAGTTGGCAACAGCAGCACTTCAAAAGAAAGATTTTTTATTTTTCTCAAAGGTAAGTCATATGCACTAACTCTAAGATTAGTATCACACAATAAAGGAAGCCCTGACTGTAGTAGTCTAAGAGGATGGTGGGAAGGAGCGAGTTTAATTTCTTAAACATCTCAACACAGGTCTCTTACATTCAGATTGGATAAAGTGGTTTGGGGTTTTTTTTTACTACGGTGAGTAACTTATACACCATGTTTATGGAGCCAACATGCTTCACTTGTGTCTCATAAATGCCAGCAAAATGCAAATATTGAACAGGAAGCATAATATCAAATGAGGTGAAATATGTGTTCCTGGATGCTAAGACAGCATGAACTGAAATATAATGAACCCACCATATTTTTAACAATATTCTTGGAGATTTGATAAAAAGCTGAAAGAGTCTGAACTAGTTCAAACAGTTTTACAAAGTAAAAAGTAGTTTCCTCCACTGCTTCAAATTACTACACACAAAAACTTGAAATGATTGTATGAATGCTGACAAACAGGTAGCTACTGTGCTCTTTGGTATACAGCAAACTGAAAGACTTTCTATCAGGACCTTTGTCTGGTCTGGTAAGGGGAAAGAAGTTCACTAATTCTGCCTGGTTAGAAATGTGGTGAAAAATACCACTGAAGGTCCGTACACACAGAACAATTTACTGCTAATACGTGCCCACACTTCTTAGTCACACAGGAAAAATATGCGGCTTCAAACACAAACATAATGCTAAAAATGTGTGGCTCCAAATACAAAACTATAATATATGTGTAAAATATGGAGCACAAAACACAGTACTGTGATATAAACGTAAAATATGCAGCACCAAACACAGTGCTACTATAGGCCATGCATCAATCAAAAGCATGATCAAAATCATGCGCAGATTGATAAAAAAGAAAAGGAGGGGAGGGGGGAAAAGAGAAGGAGAGCAAAAGTTCACCACTCCTTCTAGTTCCAACGTTGACCCAGCCGATAGGAGGGGTCAGTTCATAGGATGGTTCTGCCTGAAAATTTCCACATTATTACTCTGGTCAAAATAGTGTTGTTTAGTGGCTATATACGTCCGGGAATATTTGAGACAGGTAAGACCAAGAGAGCCTCCACACTTTATCTCTTGCTGCTAAGTACCTCCTAGGGGCACATCCTCTCCCTTTTATTAATCCTTTGTCACAGGGGATTAAAAGCTGATAGGGCCGATGTGGTCCCTGTCCTCTTCCTAGTCTCCTACAACATTGCACTTCTGTTCAGAGTGAGATATTCTCAGGATTCTTAACCGGTCTTGCAGGCTGCAGACAATTTTTGTTTTGAGATAGTTGTGGTTGTGATACTGACTGACACATTACAATCATTCCATGGGAGGTATTTTGTGGTAGCTCTGGTCCTATCACGTGGTCTGAATGTCCTTTAGCACTTGGATCACTGCATAGTACTCTTTGATGCATTTTAGTATTTGATTTCAACCATGAGGAGTAGAGGCAGTTAAAGGACTTACTTTGAAAACACAATTCTGATGCAAAATAATATTTAGCATATCTTTAGTTGCCTCTCTTGCAATGCCAGAACATTCTTACTTTTGCTGTAATTGAATGTGTAGTACCTGTAACAGAATTCATGAGTTTGTGAATCAAAGTTGAGGTATTAGTAAAACTGAAATAATTCATTATATAACCAAAATTTAGAAAACCACTATTTCATCTTCCAAACATTAAAAGAAGAAAAAAATGTTTCACCTCTGTATTGCCAAGCTTTTCAAAATCTACCTACATAAGAAAAACTGGCCAAATCAAACACTTGTGGCTTAAAACCTGACAGCACAGAATAGTTATCACGATGCATATTTTTTATGGTATATTCTTCCCTCCCCACTTTCAAAGTTTCATGTGGCAAAAATATTTTTTATTTGCACAGCAGCAACACTTGACAGCTTTAATTATAGTCCACATGCCATTACTAAGCTAGTTTTCAAACAAATGAGAATCTTAGTGAATTTACAATCAAGTGTTTTGTTGGATGTTGTTTGTTAAAGCTAGTGATACAAGAAGTGATTGTTTTTGCAGACAATGGAATATTTTGACTTAAGTAAAGTTGTTTTTCTGTAGAATTGGTTTTCTAACTCACTTCAGTTATATGATATCTAAGTAGCAGTATTTTTGAAGTTAGACAGACAGACAGACACACAGTTCTTCTGATATAGTACGTTTTTTAAAAATACTGCGGTACCCAGACAATGGTTTTTTTAATTAACTAAAAAATGCAAGACCAAACAGAAAGCTAGCTCTGAAGCTCTAATTAGAGGAGACAGACTTGACTGGGTTGAAGTTCATAATAAAATTAGTCCTTGGAAAGTAGTAGAATGTGCAGGGAGAATTTATACATATGCATGTAAGTTGGATATATATTCTGTCCCCAGCTCTTGTCTCGTTGCACGTGATTGATGGAAATCATTCCTTCATGCCACCCATAATGGAAATAAAGGATGCTTGCTTTCTAAAACTCCAAAACGAGTATTAGAGAGTTTATTTGCTGGTATTTTTGGCATCATTAATAAAGCACAATCTTATTGCATTACCTCAAAGACAGAATTTGTATTTGCCTATAATTAAATTACATTTGTTGCCTTCTGTGATGGCTTTTCTGCCTTTTTATTTTTTTTTAGTTCTGTTACATATTCAGTAGCAGATTTAATAGAGCCTCTCCTTAAAAATAAAAGGAAAATTTAAACATTTAGATTACTTTAACAAAGACCAAGAAAACAAGAATGTGCAAATATATAAATAAACAAGTCCCTGAGCAACAAAACACATGCATAGTTTGTTCGACTGTATACCCATAAGCAGTGCTTTATTTGGAATTTAATCTTCATGATTATAGGAAGGGGAATAAACTGAATCTCTCTTTCTATGGCTAGGGACACTCAGATACAGAAGACAAATATCTACTCAAGGGCATAATGTCTTCAGCAGAGAACTAGGAGAAGAAATGTTAATTGTTGGTTCCCTTCTCTGAAAGCTAGAATATAAGGGGTTTATACTGAAAGTCCCAAGACATACAAGATTTGTTTTATTTATTTTCTCTCTTTTTATATTAGTATTTACTCAATTAGAAAAGTCTTGAAATTCTGAAACTTCTAGACAAGCAGAAAATTTCCCTTGAGGATTAATGAAAGCATCAGAAAAATTGCCTCACAGATCTAAATAAGGTCATGAAATTGAAAGTTGATAATGACTTTCAAAGAGAATTGTGACTGTTGATATTAAATACATAACTGTATAATAAGTAAATCTGGTTTTAAATGCTCAGCTTTCTTTATTCTTTTTAGATTTTATGGGAAATGATTGATTTTTAGAACTATGAAAACTATCTGCATATGTCTAAAAATAAGAAAATATATTTTTGGCTAAGACCAAGTTACAGTATTTTTATTTATATACCATAAGCAGACAACTTCTCCCTCAATTCTTTTGTAAATCTAAAACCAAGGGAAGGTAAAGGAATTTGTACCATCCTTTCAAGATCTGCAGTCTGTTGGCCAGATGTGTAGGCCGGAACATGACAGAGTAAATTGTGACAAACACCTCATATTGCATCTGAACTGCAATCTCCAGTTTACACAAACACTCTCAGGAGATTTATTTTGATGGATGCTGTACTGATGTTTGGCAACACTGAAAAAATTAATTTTCCAGTTGACTATATTGTTCTGTTTTGTTTTGCAAGTGTGATTTTAAAATAAGAAGACTGAAGAGTCTGTTTTGATTGTTTCCTTTTATTTATATAATACTAAACTGGTTTAGATTACACTAGAATAGAACAGAATATTTCAGTTTGAAGGGACCTCCAACAGTCATGTAGTCCAGCTACCAGACCTATTCAGGGCTGGTCAAAAGTTAACCTATGTTGTTTAGGTTATTGTCCAAAAACCTCAAACATTGACAGGCTTGCAGCATCAACAACCTCTCTAGAAAGCTTGTTCAAGAGTTTGTTCACCTTCTCAATAAAGAAATGCTTCCTAATGTTAAGTCCATACTTCCCCATAATTGAGCCATTCCCATGAGTCTTGTCACTGGATCCCTCTCCACTTTACCTCCTCAGAAAGCTGTAGAGAGCAGTGAGGTTTCTCTTCAGTCTCCTTTTCTCCAAAACAGACAAATGCAAAGTTTCCAGCTGCTCCTAATAGGACTTTCCTTCCAGCCCTTTCATCAGCTTTCTTGCCTTGCTCTGGATGCATTTGAGTACCTGAACAACCTTCTTAAATTTTGAGGTCTAGAACTGCATACTGTACTTAAGGTGAGGCTTTACCAACACTGAATCAAGTGGAACAATCACCTCTTTTGACTGGTTGGTTACACTGTGTTTCATACCCCCAGGATGTAATTTGCCCTCTTGACTGCCAGGGTACACTGCTGCCTGCTATCAGCCAGCATCCCCAGATCCCTTTCTACATCACTGGTGCCCAGCCTCTTCTCTCCCAATTTATACTCATACTCGGTGTTACTCTATCCTAGGTGCAGAATATGGTATTGTGACTTGTTTTGTGGGGGTTTTTTCCCCATTATTGTGTAAGTCCAATTTGAGAACTATTCCTTGAGCCATAAGCCACAAAACTCTTTTCCAGACTTGGAATTAATTTTATGGGTTTTCCTTAATAGGTTTATAGGGTGAATAATATATGAGGTTTGTTAAAAAAACTCTCCAAGACTAACCCTATAGCTAGGCAATCAAGCGTGGAAGGGGAGACACAAAGCGAAGATTACAGGACATGTTCTAACCTTTCACACTGAGACAAGGCTCACCTCCATCGCTTTACTCAGTGTAAGTGGGCCCATATTCAAATATAAATATTTTCTTATCCTCATTTGTAAAATGCCTGTGTGCAAGAGTGAACAGTGAGCTAACACCAAGTTTAACTTTGCAGTTATTGACTGAAACTTACAGTGAAGAGATCCCAAAGACCAAGTTGGTGCTCAAAGGAACCCATTTGTTGTCGGTAGAAGATGTGAAAGCAAAAACAACAGAGATCCTGAACAATCTTTCAGAAAATGATCTGTGGAATTGCTTTGAACATTGGCAGCATTGTATGCAGCTGTGTGTCAACTCAGAAAGGAACTGTTTTGAAGGTGATTGTAGTGGATTTTCTCAATTTATTAGATAAAAAGAGTTACAGGCATAGTTTCGGGTTCTTTTGTATCATAGCATGTATGATTTTAATTTTACTTCGTATTTTACATGTAGACTGTGATTTTGTAAATTCTTAACTGAATTTTTTGAATTTGTGACAAGTATACACTACATATTGCACACAGTTGCAGAGAAAAGCTTGGTCTACAGCAAGTTATAGGCAACTTAACTTCCATGTAACACAATAGTTCGACTGTGGGAGATGTACAGAGAAAGTCTATGCACTAAGTTTCTAAATCAGAATAAAGACAAATAATTTAGGCAGGGATATTATGAATGGATTATAGTACGTGTGACACACACTATTTATGGGTTCCAGAAAGTTGTATACATACTTTGGCGTAGGAGATTAAGTCCATATCGTAGCCTATGTGCTGGGAACGGAAGTGGTATTACAATACTGTGACCTGTTTTCCTGTCAGGTGGTTGGGATGTAGAACTGGAAAGGCATCCTGTGATGCTGATTGTTGTCCTCTGCTTTCAAGGGCAAGCATGTTGTACAATGCCTTTTATAAATGGGGCAATGTTCTTAACAATAGTTTAATATGCTTTCATGCATTAGAAAACTTCCACAACAATTTTGATCATAAAGAAGGCCTTTAATTTCTCTTCTAAGTTTATTCATGGCCAGTTGATACCCATTTGTTCTTATTACTTGTAGTTTAAATAGCTCACATATCTTCCCAGTGTTTATCTTTTCCGCTTTTCCAGCCCCCCAGTACATTTAGATTGAACAGTCATATTAGACCTAGACCTTAATTTTCCCGGTTTAATGAACCAAAGCTTTTATTTCTTCCAGCAAGACAAACTCTCCATTACCCTTATTATTCCGTAAGCCTTCTGTGCACTGATTCCAGTCTAAATGCACCCCCCTTGATATAAGTGACCTTGCAAACTTTTCCCTTTCTTGGAATGTTAGCTGCCAGCCATCACTGAATCGTTTGCTTTAGAACATCATTAATACTGTCCACTTGTTGCTCAGCTTTTTGGCACATGATATTTTTTCATTCACCTAAATGGCATAGGGATTGTAAATCCATGACGCGAGATGTTTCTTAAAATCTCATATTTTGGAAATTAAGAAATCTTTCCTTCAACAATGTAAATTGGTGCCCTCCATATCTACACCTCTGGATCTGCCTCGTCCTACCTCATTTTATATGTATATTGCTGCTAGTGCTTTTTACTGTGTTTTCACGACACTTTACCATTATCAATTTATATGACACTCATACTACGTACAATCTGCCCTACATTTGTATAACGGGACAATTTAGAAGTGGGTTAATTACGTAATCTGTGATGATTTTCAAGTCATAGAATGCACAAATCACATGAATACAGAAGACATTATTTTTATATCAGTGACGGAGCTACTAAGACAAGTTGTGAGATAGGTTCTTTTTACTTGTGCATATTGTGACCTTTCAGAGCTTCTCCTGTGCCATAAGTTAATTAGATCAGTTCAATGATGTGAAGCAAATGTTTAAGGCTATTTAATTGGCACTGGAGCTTCATCTTCCAAAACCAGAGCCGTCTTGTTCTATTTTACGGTCTTCATTGGATTCTTCCAAGCATATTCTTCTTGGTTTTTTTTCCTGGAGTCCATAACAGCTAAAGTCATGGGGAATAAAAAAATAAATACGGAAGGAAGGAAGGAAGGAAGGAAGGAAGGAAGGAAGGAAGGAAGGAAGGAAGGAAGGAAGGAAGGAAGGAAGGAAGGAAGGAAGGAAGGAAGGAAGGAAGACTGGTAGAAGTCTAGCTACAAGAACATGGAGTTTAGATTGCAAATACAGCCTGAGAAACTGTTAAAACTGAGAATTATACCATTCTGCCTAGACTGTGTCAGATGTTAGTAGGTTAAAGCTAGTACTATGGTCTCCTAAAATCACTTTTCTAGCTTAGGTATACAGAATTCTATTCACTAAAATCCTATCTTTCTTGGTAAAGGGAAAATTCATATTCTCTTTCCACCCCTTAGACCAGCTTATATCTGAATTACACACAGTATATGCCTTTAGGAGGAAATACATTCAAAATTCAGGATAGCAAATATGCATTGAAATCTGGATAAAGATGGTCAATAGATTATGACTCAGACATGATCTCCATAAATGCCTAACATGTAGACAGAGCTGGGAAAAAAGACTGATCATTTGAAAAATTGCCTTACATTTTATCTTCATGACTTTTCATGAACCTTTTAGGAAAAACATGATTCATTTCCTTGAGTAGCAATTAGCTCAGGAAGTAATTTTCGTAAGAATACCTTTTGCTGCAAAAGAAAAGATGAATCTAACCTACCAGAGAGCACACTGGCAGGTAATTTTGTCACTTTGGTTGCATCATATCTGTGTTTAGTCTGTACATGAAACCAGATAGTTACACTGAAGCACAGGGGGTTGGTTGTTCCCCTCCTGAAAAAAAATTATAAATCTAGGATAATCTTGAATATTGTCATATATTTCTTTTTGTTATTAACTTCAAATCTCAGTACTCCTTCTGTTTATGTGTGTATATAATTGATCTCTTTTATCTTTTAATGGCCACAAAAAGCTTTAACGTTTCTATCATCGCTTCTTGTGATTGTTCCTTTACTACGTAATTTTAATATTGTTATTCAGAATCAAGATAATTTTTGCCAACTCATCGATCCCTGTTAGTAAGAATAATGGATTATTATCTCAGCACTTTATTAAGAAACACTGCATAAGAAATAAAGTAGAAATCCTCTTACTAGTTAATAATTTTAAAAACTTCAGATCACTGAAACTTTCAACTAAATTAAGTCAAAAAAATGCATCATCTACATGAAAATCAGGTTTAGTTACACAATACTGTACATTTATTAACAGCAAGACTATTATCCTGAAATATTTACATTTATCAAACATTTATTTTCCACTTATGTAAGTAAGATGTCACATTAAAACACAAAAGTTTTATATGCTTTTGTAGTTTCACACACTTCATAACTTTTTACCAATTACGGCCTAAGATTACATTCTGCTCTCCATCCTGCTTGCAAAGGACTTACATCAGAATACTTAAAACCAAATCAAACCAAAAAAAAATTTTAAAAAAAAATCAGTTGTGGTTTATTAGAAAATTAAGAAAATCTGATTAATCTTAAACTACTACTCCCACTCTTCTTTTTGATTCCTTTTATCCTTATATCCAATTAATTAATCCTACTGTTCTCTGACAATGCCAAATTGCTTATAAGTTTTTCAGTATCCACTCTGTTTTTCTGAATTAGGATTTCAGTAAAAAGTTATCAGCCTGTGGGAACAAAACCCAATCTGGTTAAAATCTAATGTCTATCAATATTCAGAAACCCTGGGAAGCCTGCCAGAGACATTACCTCAGATTTAATTCAGTTGTGGAATAACAATGCAAGATTTAAAAAAATGAAAATTAAAATGGACATTTGAGCAAATGTCACATTCTATCAAAAGATACAATCTCTGTGATACAAACTGTGTATATGCTCACAATAGTCTAGCCATCTTCATGTCACTTTAGAATTGAAAAAATTAATACAAGAATGAAATAGACACCTTGACTCGAATGAACTGAAGCATCACTTGAATCTTTCCACCACTCACACAGAACTGATATCCTTATCATGCCCTGAATATGTAAATTTTGGAAATCTTAAATGAACTAAAATGACACTCTCACTTATTGTGTGTCATTCAAAATGATTCTCACTACTTACCAAATTTACAAATGGAGAAGAACAAATATCCTTGATGGTTATCCACTGGACAAAAAGTGAAAAAAATCAGTTTGGTGTTACACTGAAAAGACACTGTAACAAAAATAAAGACAAAAAATGTGAACTAAATAAAACAAATATTCTAATTTGAGTGTCAAAAAAAGTTTGTATTTAAGATTCTCCAGATTCTGGCATAGTCTCTGAAGATAACTTTTCTGGATGTTCCACTGATTAGAAAAAAAATGTAGGCGAAACCTATGGGTCAGAATGCATAATACAATTAAGTTTTCAGTGCGAAGCTCATGTCTAACAGAAGTCCCTGGAAACCTCTCTCCCCATACTTCTCAAGTGGATGGACTGCAAGACAGAGACCGGGGAAGCAAAGTCCCTCTCACTGTAAAAGAAGATCATTGTGCCATTTGAGAAATTGTGGCAGTGAAGTGAAATAATGGTGTCTGGAAAAAGAGAAACATCACCGTCTTTTAAAAAGCATCATAAAATCATAAGTTTGTAAGAGACCTCTGAGATCGTCGAGTCCAACCATGCCTGTCTCCCTACTAAACCTAAGAAACACATCTACCCGTCTTTTAAACACGTCCAGGGATGGCGACTCCACCACCTCCCTGGGCAGCCTGTTCCGATCTCTGATCACCCTTTCAGTGAAGGAATTCTTCCTAATGTCCAGTCTAAAGGATATGAAGGAGGACCCTGGGAACTACTGACCTGTCAGCTTCACCTCTGTGACAGGGAATATCATGGAACAAATGCTCCTAGAAGCTCTGCTAATACACGTGGAGGGCAGGGAGGTGATTTGAGAGACCCGGTATGGTTTCACCAAGGACAAGTCTGCCTAACCAACCTAGTGGCCTTCTGGGATGAAGTGACCTCATCAGTGGACAAGGAAAGAGCTATGGATGTTATCTGTCTGGATTTCTGTAAGGCCTTTGACATTGTCTCCCACAGCTAAATTGGAGATAGATGGATTTCATGGATGGACTGTTAGGTGGATGAGTAGAATTGGTTGAATTGTCACATTTGCAGGATAGTGGTAAATGGCAAAATGTCCAGATGGAGGCCAGTAATGAGTGGTGTTCCTCGGAAGTCCGTACTGGGACCAATACTGTTCAATGTCATAGACAATGAGATTGAGTTCACCCTCAGCAAGTTTGGAGACAACAGCAAGCTGAGTGGTGTGGTTGACAAACCTGAGGGATGGGATGCCATCCAGAGGGACCTGGACAAACTTGAGAATGGGGCCTATGGGAACCTTGTGAGGCTCAACGCTGCTAAGAACAAGTTTCTGCAACTGGGTTGAGACACTCCAAAGCACAAATATAGGCTGAGGTGGTTCTGAAGATCTATTCTGCTCTGGTGGGATCCCACCCGGAGTACCGTGCCCAGCTTTGGATCCCTCAGCACAAAAGAAAAAAGCCTCTGTTGGAGTGGGCCCAGAGAAGCAGCACAAAGATGATAAGATGGGTGGAACACCTCTCCTATGAGAAAAGGCTGAGAGAGTTGGGATTGTTTAGCCTGAAGAAGAGAAGGCTCCAGGGAGACCTTATAGTGACCTTTCAGTACTTATACAGCACTTATAAGAAAGATAGGGATATGTTTTTTAGTAGGGCCTGTTGCAATAGGACAAGGGGTAATAATTTTTAAAGAAGAAATTTTTCACAATGTGGGTGGTGAAACATTGAAACAGATTGCCCAGATCAATGATAGATACCCCATCTTGGAAACGTTCAAGGTCAGGCTAGATGGAGCTCTGAACAACCAGATCCAGTTGAAGGTGTTACTGCTTATTGCAGCGGGGCTGGACTACATGACTTTTAAAGATTGTATACAATTCAGACTATTATATGATTCTATGGTATTTGAGCTAAACTTCATTAATTAATAATTGAGTGGCTGAACTAGAAGAATCCTGGCAGTGTTATATTTAGTCACTGACTTGTATGTGCTTACTGTTACCAGCCAGTTGGTTTGTGTACTTTAGATGTGTAGAACTTCCATCCTTTATGAAATTTGTAAAACCATTCAGCTTATAAGCAAGTTCTCAGTAAAAAGAAAATGTGTGATTTTCCACTTTAGGATAGAATAATAAGCTAGCTTAATAAGTTTTAAATATAGCAGCAGTAGACTACATCTTCGTAAATCAGACTAGAACAGAGCACTGTATGCAGTTAAATACTGGTGACCTAATACCTTTTCAATATATTTAATTTTAAAATTCTGTTCACTTCAGATGCAAATCTGTATTCAAACATCAATCACAAAAATAAATCTGTGATCATCAAAACTCACTTTTTTTTTCAAAAGATGAAGTTATGTTTTTTAAAAATATCAGATCTCGTTTTAAATTCTAGTTTTTTGCTTATCCGCCACCACAGTTGGTAAGTGTTTTAATGTTTAATTATATTTACTGCTAGGAAATCATATTTTAGTTAAAGATTAATTTTGTCTAACAAATTCAAGATGTTGGATCCTGTCATCCCTTTACCTGTAAGACCGAAAATTGACAGTGATTATTTTTACATAGTGTATAGTGACCAAGTCATATGTTTTCCGTACTTGTCTTTGACTAAATGAACAGACGGAAGCTTTAAGTCTCACAGCTAAGGCCTTCTCCAGGAACTTAAGCACTGTCTGTGTGTCTTCTGTTGATTGTCTTCTGTATTTCTTCTTGAAGTTTGGTCTTCTATTTCAGAAATAATAGTCTAGTAACAATCTTTCCATTTCTCTTCCTGTTGATTTTTTTTTTTTTCAAATTATTCTCAGAAGGACTATATTAACCTTTATACCATGTACAGCGCTGCATGGAGACTTTGTGTGGAAATGGTCATTTATGAACACTCCCAAATCCTTTTCTGAGTCATTGCTAATCTGAGCTGCGGTTCCTTGCCCTAAAAACATCGCTTACATTCTTTTCACCAAAGATGTTACTGCATCAAGATTATTTAATTAAAATATGTTTGACTGAATAGTGTTTATTTATTAGAATAGTTTGTGTTACTCTGCACAATTTGTACCTGCTTTTTATTTACTGACCCATAAATGTAAGTCACGTGCAAACTTAATTGCAAAAGCATTTTATAAAGTGGGTAGCAGTGAAAGCACTAGGAAAGACAAAAGAGCAGTGTTACTACCAACAACCACATTTCGACATCTGTCAGTGAGCTTGTTTTTTGTCTAAAAGTACTGATTCACTCAACTGAATAGAGATATATATATAAAATTATGACATATTTCTAAGTATATATATTCTATGTCACCACACTTCATTATACATATTTATAATCTGTCTAGAAACAAATACAAATATAGCAAGCGTACTTGATGAAGTTTAATTTTCATCAAATGTTTCTGAAAAGCATTAATTGTAATTTTTAATTTCTATTTAGTTGTTCATAAGAATTCCTAATTAACTGTTAGTTATCCTGGTGTTAGACTAATCAGTCTGGAGTTCCTTTGGACATTTTTTCTGTCATCTATGCTCTATTTCTTTTATTCCAAACAGTAACGTACAGAATATTTTGTCATACCATGAAGGATTTGTATCTTTTATGCTTAAATCTCTTTTGTGTTGTCTCTCCCCTTATAAGGAACACTTCATACAGTTCACTGCCTGAATGTGAAGGTCTAACTACTTATGGTGAAAGATACTACAATGAGGTAATAGTTTTGTAAAAAGTAACAACAAATGAGAGAGTCATAGAAAAATATAAATGTAAAAACTATCTTTAAAAGAGATTTCAGGAGATGTGAGAGTGCAGCTTTCTGCTTGAACTAGGATTGTCAGTGATGTTCACCATTCAAGATCAGTTCAGCCAGAGCCTAGTCTAGCCAACATTAATCTTTTTAGCCAATTCTTTATAGCCAGGACTTTCTAGCTGAGACTTGAAAAATTTGAATTATGCAGGTCTCCACTCTCTCTGTGAATAACCTTCTCCAGCATTTCTGCACTCACCTTCTAGTGAAGATTTTTTGTTTCCTATTGTCCAGTTTGAGTACCACAAACAACAGTTTGTGTCCATTGCCCATTTCTGATTTGCCTGTCGATACCAAACTCAGTTTGGTTTCGTTATCTTTATTTCTTCAAGAAGATTTAAGTGAGTTTTGTATTGCATCTTATCCTTTGCTTCACTGAGCTAAGCAATCCTCTGTTTTTATATTATGTGCTCCAGGTTTTTGACTACCTCAGTAACTAAACCTTGGACAGCCAACATCCTACTTAAACCAGCTTGGGTAAGAGGAAGGAGAGCAAAACTGGACTCTATTCTAGGCATTGCTTTTTCAGAGTTAATAAGAGGAAAATGATGAGAATATGTACTTCTCCTTGTTAAACTTCATGAAGTTTCTGCATGAGGTCTCTCTGGCCTAACACTCTGGCTTACTTTAACCATTCCCTCTAATTCAGTGTCAACTTGTTACTGGGTTCTGAGACTGCCTGCTCAGTGTATCTCTGCTCACTGAGGGCTGCCAATTGTTAAAATCATTGACCATTCCCCTCTGAGTGAAACTGTCCAGTCAGTTTTAAGTCCCATTAACAGACTGCCCATCCATCTCAGTTTCTGAGATTGTCAAAAACTTTACTTAAAGCAAGGAATGTTATTATGTCTACTACACCCCACTCATTAAATTAACCACTCTTTCTCACAGAAAGCAATCAAGTTGGTAAAGCATGATTTGCCATGCCTAAATCAGTGCTGAGTTTTCTGAATTTCTACTTGATTATGTTTAGATTCTTTTGAAAATAAATATGTTTTCTTCTGAACTTTACGACTTCTGAGTTTGTTAACTAAAAATCCCATTCTATAGAATCATAGCCAATGTCTTTCAAAATGTCTTATGTCAGAATATGAGGAAAAGAATAAAATAAGCTCATCTACCTAAACATTAAAAACAGGATAAATACCATAGAAGTGCAAGTTGCAAAAGGATTACTCAAAAAGCCAATTTATTATCGCAACATATAGAACAGTTGAATAGAATGAAAATATGTTTTGATTTAAATTTTTCTTAGAAACACTTCAATCAACACAGATTCCGTACAGGCTGAGGATGACAGTTGGAAACTGCCACTATGCACTTAACAGTTAATTCTTGTGTTTAGAATGATGATTCAAAATGTTCACACACTCACCCAACAGGGGAAGGCTTTCAATCCTTGGATGATGTCTCGATTCCTCAACTGCAGACCTGCTGCTTCAAAGAAGACTGACTCAATGGGAATCTTCTAGCAGGCTCCTTTCCTACCCCGGATTGAATCTGATCTGTGGTCATACTCATCCTTTATTGGTTAAAGTTTCCTGCTTTTTAGGGTGTACAAGACTGTCTCTACGTGTTTGAACTAGCAACCACTGCCTTTCTTCAAGTACCTACATGTTCTTATTTTCCACTAATCTCAGTTTGAATAGGAAAAGAAAGTGAACATCACATGTTCAGAGAGTTGAAGGAGGATTTTAGTGGTCTCACTGCTTCAAATGTTACAGCCTTTGGTAAAGGCACTGAGATGGAATACGGGAGGTGAAAACTCAAGTAGTACTCTAGGAAGCTCCTTGGGACCAAAGACATATTATTTTGTTTGCCATATCTGTAACACTTATAAAGGAAATTTTTTGAATCACAGTATGGGAATTTTGGTGAAAAACAGGAGAACCCTTCCAGTAGGACTGCAGGAGTCTAGGCTTGATTTAAATCTGGCAAAGCAGGAATTCAAATTGATGTCTCTGTGATGTCTAATATGATTTTCATTACCACTGTGATATTTGATTTTTTAGGATTGTTTTCTGTCTTTATATGATTTTGACCTGATATTCTGCCCTGGGGATATAAACTATTTATCACAAAAGGAAAATCAGTAACTATGGTTTGAAAAATCATTTTAATGTCAATATTAATTTTTGCATTACTGTGACAGAATTTGTAGCACTCTTGTTTTTATAATTTCCAAAGTGCTGCTCATAATGATATATACTCCTAAATGGCTTATATTTACAGAGGTATATGGTATTATCCAAATTTCTTGGATATCATCAATTACAGACACAGTGTTTTATTAACATTTTTTTTCCTAACTAACAATTAACCGATTTATACTTTAGTAAATACAATTATAAGAGTAAAATATCTATTATTCTGACCAAATTTTGTGTACCTCATTCATTATTCTCTGAATATCAGGTGTTGTACAAAGCATATTATTCAAAACATCGAAAATGAAAAATATTTAAATAGGAAAGGATCAAAATCTTGTGGTTAGTGTATTAAATATCTGAAGCTGCATTGCAGAAAATAATTGAGTTTTATTCTGATTAAGAAAAATATCACAGTCTTCTATGGATAAAGAATTAAATTTTCTTACAAAAAATTTTCAAAATTTAAAATTGTAACACCAATGTAGTTTTGTCTTCTATGTAATGAAAAATGTCTACTAGATAACACGATTTTGGTTTGAAAAAAACTAAACCCCTTACATTTTAGCTATAATTGCACACATTGTTACTTTTCAGAGTTTTTTTGTTAATGTGTTTGCATACAGTTTAAAGGACAACACAATACATATGTATAGTACTATGTCTATCATGAACGGTATGAGATAAACCTTGCAGGTGGTTTACAGATGGTTTTAAGCAGGGCCTGTAAGTTCTAACAGTCCATTGCAATCAAAAGACTACATAAAGTTAAGGAACATTTCTACATTTATTTTATGTAGGTTCATATCTCTGTAGTGTTTATAATTATGTTGAGCAGTCACCAGGAATTTCCTTTAAAATCAAAGAAGAAAAATAGGTAATTCTGGTGCAATTATTCTAATCTGGTTTAGGTTTCTACATAACAACAAGACAAATCATTCCTTAAAAGTACCTATTTCTCTCCTACAGCTGTAAAGGGAAAATTCCACAGAGGATGTTGGGACAGGCTTATATGTATAACAATTTATTTGTGGGGCCTGTAGCTAGTGATACTCATCAAGTCTAGTAAAAGTTACCTTCAAGGACAATGAAAAAAACTAAAGGCAAGGCAGATTGCATTCTCCATTGCAGAGAAGAACAAAAGATAAGGAAACTATCTTCCCAGTGACCATAGAAAAAAACATGGTCTCTATAGATGAACATCCTCTTCTTGGCATCTTCTGCAGTGCCACAAATGTTCCCTCCAAAAACCAATTCCAAAGTAACTGCATGTTTTTCTCGTGATACCTCAGTCTTGTTGCTCTGATTTATTACAGCAATGTGCTAGATCGGAGCATGCTTTGGTCAGTTGCAGATGTTGCAGAGCTGATGGATTTTTAAAGTTCTGTACACGTGCACTATTGTGAAATGCTTATGACTTTCTAAATGGCTACATACAATGTTCTGTTTCTTCCTTAGTATGAGACTATAAACTAAAAATTTTGAAGTAAAATGCTTAAAATGGGGGAGGAAGAAGAAAATGCAACTCAAATATTAATTGCAACCACCTCCTTCAAGCTAACATTATCGTCATAACAATATTTTCAGAACCTGTCAGTTGAAAACAAGAACATCAAGTATACCTTGGAGTATGAGGGTAAAAGGTAGTTTCTGTGTATGTAGGGTCATGTAGGTAGAAAGTTACAAACTGAAAGGGGAGACTGCCGCGTTATGAGCCAAAGAACTGGAAACTGAAACCCTTTAGGTCAAAGTAGTTTCCCATAGTAGTCTAGGCAATTATCTTTAATGCAGGTCTACTCTTCAGGTGCCTGAAATTCAGAAAGGATTGTGTCAATTCTTCGTTTCAGAGTATGAAAGTCTATTTTTTCCTTTCTTTCTACATTTGCACTTATTTAGATAGTTAATTTTCTCACTCCTTCAATCTTAATATAGTAGTTATAAACAAAGGAAGTCTTAGTGCTTACATAACATAAATAATTACAGTATTTTGGTCCTCTTTTTACCTTGTACTTTTTTTGTACATGTATAAGAATGAAAATCAGAAGAGGTAAATACTTCATTCGAGGTATTACCAGTATTATATACTTAGTATATATACTATATAGTATTACATACTATCAGTATTATATACTCTGAAGTCAAGGAAACTGGTATTTCAATGTAGGGATGCAAGAATGACCGATAGATAAGTTATTCTCTTAAAAAGTAAGGAAGAATACAATGACAATTATTTAGTATATTGTGGCCTGTGTAAGCATACTCAACAGCTTAATGAAGGATGAGATGGAAAATAACAACAAAAAAACAAAACTGAAAAAAAGATCTTACCTTTTCACTGAACCACGAGCCGATTTTCAGCATATGAGAAATAGTTGAAGAAATACTTTGAGTCCTAACAGTGGTAGGATAACTTCTACTGAGAAATCCTCACAAAATACAAAATTAGTTTGAAACTGCAGTTTGTTGTTTGGATTTTGGTGGGGTTTTTTTGGTTTTGGTTTTGGTTGGGGATTTTGGGTTGGGTTTTTTTTTTAGAATGTACAAAAAAATAATGTCCACCTTTAAGAGAATGAATTAGAGAATCATCATTCTGTTACATTTATGGAAATGCTGATTTTTATGTTACTGTTACTTAAGTATTTCACTGCAGGAGAACAGTTCTTAATAGCATCGTTAAGAAGTATTGCACAAACATTTTCCATTACTACATTTGCAATCCAGAATATATAATGATGGGATGGTTGTTAAGTATATTGCCAAGCATGGTGCAACAGAACACATAAATGACATTCTAAAGCTAAATGACAACTAGTATCCTAAACCACTGACACTTACAGAGAAATAAAAAGATTTCTGTTAACAGAAGCAACCTGATTTAAAGAAGACTTTGGTACACATGGGATTTACACCAATTGCCATTCTACCTTGATATCTCACTAGAACAGTTTTGATAAGGATATGCATTGGATGTTATTGTTAGAATGGGTAGAATAATTTTTAATCTTATTCTGTGATTTCTATTAGTGGCTAAAACTTTCATCTCTATTTATTGTCAAAAGAAAAGAAAAGATTACATTATGTCTTTATATGGTGACATCAGACCAGAGATCTTTGACCACTGAGACAGAGATTCTGTCTGATCTACAGCAGGTCCAGGTTCAGCAATTAAGAGAAACAGTGGTAGCTTCATGCCTTAACTCCAGAGGGGACAAGGATCTGAGGCTGTGTTGTTTTGATCACTTCGAAGGGCCTTTTCCCATTCTCTCCATTTGTATGGAAAGCAGGGGAACTTGCCACAAAAGTAACAAACCCAGTCTTTTAAATGCAAAGGGAATGAGTATGTTAAACAAGATTTTTCCATCAAAAGCGTCAGTCTTAAGACTATAACTGCAAATGAAAGTATAAAATAAAGTGATCACATTTTTAAAAGTAAAATACTCATTTATATAAAGACCCAAGTAAACTTAATACTTGACTCTCAAGGGTCTTATTAGCTCCTCCATTTTATTTTTTTTGTTCTTTCATATTACATCACTTATCTGTAGCTAAGAGATTCCAATTTGATGAGATCAGAAGCGGTGACTGGTTTCATCAAATTTCAGCAGCAACACTCTCAGCTATCTCCCTCCATAAAGCAGTTGCCACGTGATGAGAAGACTGCAAGGGTTGCGAGGCCCCATGGAGTGTTTGAGGGGGTTTCCAGGTTTCGGACACCCTTGGTCTGTGTGTGTATGAGGGACTATTTAATGTCTTTATTACACTGAGGGTGTTGAGTCATCGGAACAGGATTCCCAGTTGTACAAGCTGTGGATGCCCCACCATTGGAAGGGCTAAAGTGTTTTGATGGGTCTGTCAGCAACCATCTAATGGAAGATACTGGAGTGTATGTTAAAAGGTCCCATCCAACTGAAACCATTCTGTGAGACTACGATAACGTGAAAACCTGTATTTGTCCCATTTGCCTTTCTGTAAACACAGATTTCATGCTTACAGAAAGTATTGTGTAGGAAGAACAAAATGGTCTGGGAACATACAGAAAAGCTTTAGTCCATATAGATTAAGGATGTATGAATTTACATGTCTTGAGCCAAGTCTCCAACTTATAGAAGAGTACAAGGGGGTTTTACTGTAAAAGAGTAGAAATTGCCTTACCTTTTCAGTGACTGCACTGGAAATTTATAGCTGAGAAAAGATGACTCTTTCAGATAGATGACAATAAATAAGATCACAAAAGATCTATAAAGCAAGAGTAAAAATGAAATAGAGTACAAGGACAAAAAGATACTCAGATTACTATAAAGGATGGAGATAGAGGGAAAACACAATAGAACAGATAGGTAAACATGTCTAGAAAATTACATTTTAATGGATTTCTTTCATTTCTTTGAAGAGATAATGGTAAAGGCAGAGAATAAAAGAATAAGGCAAAAGAGACACTCTAAACGGTAAAAGCATTAAAAAACCCATTTATTTTCTGACACTATGTTAGAATAGAAATAATATTAATTCACAACAGATTAAAGGAAATCTCTACATAGTCTCTTGTGGTACAGCCAGTGCCACAAGTCTTTTGCAGTCATTTCGACAATGCCATGGCTAGTGATTGACACACCCATTGATTGCCTTTGTAAATTGTCCACTGGATTTATTTATTAAACAGCAAACTTACTGTAATAATGAGAAGTCTATGGCTTGATCCAAAGCCTAACAAGGTCAATGGGAGCAAAACAGAAAACAAGAGTGTGCTCACAGTACTTTTCTAAAGTATTTCCTGAAAAAAGTGGCAGCTGACAGAATCAGACACTGACAAGATTATTATGTCTAAAGAAAATCTTGATAATTTATTTCCTAAATAGTATCATGAAATATATTTCTCACTTGGAGAAGGAGGTTGTTGTTGGGGTTTGATTGGCTTCTTTTGGAGCAGTAAATTTTTAAAAATTAAAAATAATACTAAAAGAATAGTAAAAACATTGAATGATAACAGATATCAATATCACTTGCGAAAACATTTCTGTATTTATTATTTTCATTTTTTTTAGGCTTACACTGCAATTTTTCTATGTTTTTTTCAAAGTTTTAAATTAGAAGTAATTTTAATAAATAAAGCTGTTTTTTAAAATATGTCCCTACATGCTCTGGGTATTCCTTATGAACCAGAGGATTAGATTCTTCAGCCTTATTAAATATTTATATATCAAAATATAGTACATGTCCTGTGCATTCTGCTAGGGTATGTGACAGAGAAATTTGTTTCCATGCAGAGAAAGAAGCACAGGGGAACGATGAGAGACAGGGTACCCAAATTTTATCATGCTCTGGATCATTACTGTGCACAGTGATGAGAGCCCAAGAAGCCCAGAGGTGGAGAGGAGATTGTGATCCAGGGGAAGTTACTGGCCAGGCTGAGTATTTGAGCCCTGCTGCTGATGCACCTGTACGTACACATAGGTATATACCCCCACTAACAGACCTTCACCCTGATCAAACAGAGGGGAGCAAGCTGAAGCCATGAGTGTTGCTTGTGTCTGAGTGCTGAATACGTCTGTGTTGTTTGACTTCACATATATGCCTGTATGTGTATGGTATGTTTGTGTTGGGCTGAGCTGAGCTGCACCACTGCCTGGGCCAAGGGACATGGAACTGTGGTATCTTTGCCTCCATTGGGCTACCAGATTTGGAAACTCCCCAGCACATTCCTGAAGGGAAATTGAGAAAAGGTAATTGAGCCCTTCCTGAAAGATTCAGAAGTTCTGTCCTTATGTAGAGAGTTGTGAGAATTGAAGATAAGATTTTAGTTTTAAGATAGAAACAAAAATTAAGCCTTCTGAAAACAAGAGATGGAATAACTGAAAAAAATGTACGTATTCATCATTATTTATACAACTAAATAGGTAAGATATCGACTGTTTGTTTTACTACTGAAACCAGTATCAGTGAATCAGGCTACTAATGACACGATTTTATGAACTAGTAAACTATATTCTAGAAGAATATTAATATTTACTTGCTGAAGGAATTAAAAAATTCCAAAATGTAGGGCAACTAACAAGAATCTAAATCTATACTGTACTAGACGCATGAACAATTTGTGGAGAACATAGTTCTATTTTCTTCACATATTTCTTTATATTTCCTCTTGAAAAAAATGTGTATATTTAATTTTAGGTTTATTAAAATTTCTTTATTTAAGAACTTTTCTTATGCTTAATTAGGAGCAATCACCACTGAAAATCATGCACAATGAAAATACTTTAAAAGTAAAAGAACTTAAAAAAATGAGCTTGAACACAATGCTTTAAATTAAATGCATTTTAAAGTCAATTTTTAATGTAAAAGGAGTTGGTCTGGTTTGTAGAAAGAGTGCATGGTTGTTTTCATTCAGGGAACAGAGACATAATACAAAGCAATAAGATGTCTGATGCAACTCTCTATATGGTGTAAAACAAGAAATAATGCTTAAATTAATTTCAGCTTCTGGATACCTCTCACAAATTTTAGTTGAAAAAAAATCTTCTAGAACAATAATTTTGCTATGTGTTAACTCATGATACTATCTCTATTTTGGTGGCAGTAAAATAAATACTGTCAAGATAAAAAATATAAAGCAGTCATAAACTAACATTTTTTTTATAATGAGAGAGTCCTGAATCTAACAGAATTCATAAACTAACATTTCTGACATCAAAACTCTTCTATTTAATTAAAAAAGACAAACTTGAAAAATGTTATTGTCATTCTTTACAACAGAAGTGTATTGAGAGGTTTTTATGGTGTTTTGGTTTGTTTTTTAAATAAATCAAAATTGTAATTTAAAATTGCAGAGGGGTGTGATGTAAATAAACTTACAATTAACTTGAAAACACAAGATGCTTAAAAACTCATTTATCTTTTCCAGACTCTGTCATCTGGTGTAATAAAAGACAATAACAGACGATAGAAACATATTTTTATGTCTTTTGACCTGCATAGCTTCACTGGAGGGCTGAAAAGAATCAGAATTGATTAAGAGGCTGAGGATGTGGTGTACCTGGACTTCAGTAAAGTCTTTGACACCGTCTCTCACAGTATCCTGCTGGAGAAACTGGCTGCCATTGGTGTGGAGAGGCACACCCTCTGCTGGGTTAAAAACTGGCTGGATGGCCGGGCCCAAAAGGTTGTGGGAAATGGAAGTAAATCCAGTTGGAAACCAGTCACGAGTGGTGTTCCCCAGGGTTCAGTGCTGGATCCAGTCCTGTTCAACATCTTCATCAATGATCTGGAGGAAGGCATCCAGTGCACTCTTAGCAAGTTTGCGGATGACACCAAGCTGGGTGGAAGTGTGGATCTGCTTGAAGGAAGGGAGGCTCTGCAGAGGGATCTGGACAGGCTGGATGGATGGGCTGAGATCAACAGGATGAGGTTCAACAAGGCCAAGGGCAGAGTCCTCCATTTGGGTCACAGCAACCCCATGCAGCCTCACAGGCTTGGGGAGGAGTGGCTGGAGAGCTGCCTGACAGAGAAGGACCTGGGGGTGTTGGTTGACAGCAGCTGAACATGAGCCAGCAGTGGTCCAGGTGACCAAGAGGGCCAATGGCTCCTTGGCTTGTGTCAGACACAGTGTGGCCAGCAGGAGCCGGGAGGTGATTGTGTCCCTGTGCTCAGCACTGGTGAGGCTGCACCTCGAGTGTTGGGTTCAGTTTTGGGCCCCTCACTACAGGAAGGACATTGACTAGAGCGTGTGCAGAGACAAAGGCTGGAGCGCGTCCAGAGAAGGGCAACGAGGCTGGTGAGGGGGATGGAGAACAAGCCCTGTGAGGAGAGACTGAGGGAACTGGGGTTGTTTAGCTTAGGGAAGAGGAGGCTGAGGGGAGACCTCATCACTGTCTACAACTGCCTGGAAGGAGGTTGTGACGGGGTGGGTGCTGGGCTCTTCTCACAAGTGACAAGTGATAGGATGAGAGGAAATGGCCGCAAGTTGTGCCAGGGGAGGTTTAGACTGGACATTAGGAAGAATTTTTTCACTGAAAGAGTGGTCAGGGATTGGAACAGCTGCCCAGGGAGGTGGTGGAGTCGCCATCCCTGGAGGTGTTTAAAAGACGTGTAGATGAGTTTCTTAGGGATGTGGTTTAGTAGGGGGACAGGTAACGTTGGACTCAATGACCTCAGAGGTCTCTTCCAACCAGATGGAAGAAAAAAGAAAAAAGACAAATTAAAGTAGGGTATATTTTTCCAGATTTTGCAGTCTCAATAGATATCCTGTTAATGTCCAGATTCTTCATCAAAACATCATAAATATGTGCACCAGGGCTCCTCAGTAACATTTTTGTTTTGAGGGAAGGGAAACTTCACATAAACAAGGTGGAAGAAAGCCACTGCTCACGTTCTTCTAAGTGTTTATATCACATCAGCTTCACCAATGTCAAAACTTTTATAGAAGAAAAACAAAGAAACCCAAAGAAACAAAAGACCACCCCATTTTCCCCTTTTCCTAGGAAAAAAGATAGGTTGGTTTTTTTTAAGTTAGAGGAGATCCTTTTACCCTTGACTTCTTCTCCCAGCCACTTCTTACAGTCTGCAAGGGTAAGTCTGCATGTCCCACACTTTCACTGAGGTCTCATTTTTTTTCTTTGCTCAATTGACTATTAAAGCTACAAGGCCTTAGTCTCATAGCACTGGCAATATCACCTTGCACCTCTTGCATATATGTCACAGTAGCATTTTAACATGCAATGTGAGCTGACATTTTTTCTAACTCTTCCTTCTTCTTAACTTTTGCTTTTTTGAAATGCTACTGACTTCAGACTGGCCATCATGCATTTTAACATTGTAATGGACCGCAGTCGGTGTCAAATCTGCTTAAGTCAACCCACTGAGCTGCAAACTAATATACAATATAATACACTGAATATTAACTGTGGAAAATAATCCCATTCTCAGTAAGGCAAACAAAAGGTCTAATACAAGAAGATGCTTTCATCTTTAATTTACAATACATGTAGTCAGAGATTTTATTGTCAATATTATTTTACTTAATACCTATACAAAGTAATCCTCAAACATTTTACTTAAAGTGTCTACTAGAAAGACGACATTAGATGTACAAATTCAAGAGTCATATTAACATTTTAATACATACTTTCTATTATTCCAAATTTAATACAGGCAAAATATTTGTCATCTTGAGAGGGTTTATAAAAAAAAGTATGCTCCTTGAATTCTTTACTAAAAAAATGTTAGTTTAGAAACACAGGTATGGGATTTTTATTGGCTTTCTTCTTCAAAGCTGTTGATGAATTAAATGATCAATAAAGCTTTAGAAGGCTTTAATAATACTGTGATGAATTTCACATTTTAAATGCAGAAAATTGAAAATGCAAGTAAATCCTGTATTTTCTTCTTCCAACATACAGGATTATTTCTAATTTTAACTGAGCTGTGCTCCTGCAATCAATTTTTTCTCTTTTAAAAATGTGATCATTCAGAATAAAGTTTGTACATCCATGTGTACATAAAAAACTATCAAACACAAAAAATATCATAACTAAGAACTGCAAGATCTATTAAATTTTGTCCAAAATTTGAGGAATTGATTAGTAGTTGTTATCATCACTTTCATCCGTCTGTGTCCATAAATCCTCCATAGACCATAAAACATTGGAGCTTCACCCAGATTTCAAATGTCTAGCATAATAAATGGCCTTATCAGTGTCCACACCATTCAGTAATGCAAGTAATCACTCCTTTTACATTATCTATGTTTGACCTTATCTAATATATTGAAGAAAATTATCTCATTTTTTGAACAGGAGTAATAATACAGCAGTCTCCTTCCAAATCTGACTGCATGGTAATTGCAGAGTCTGGTAGGCTACGTCAAAATAGGGAACTTTGAGGAGAAAGAGAGTCACAGGAAAATTCAAGAATGATCTGGAATATTAAACTGGTATGTCCTAAAAGCCAATCAAAGACTCTGATCCAGGAACAATCCCTCCAGATGGCGAAAACCCTTTAAAACTGTTCCTCATGTCTCTTAGTGATCCTATAAGAATGAAAATAAGAAAAAAAAAATTAGGAAGAATGTATCAACTGGATAAAAAAAAGATGCATTTGCAACAACTACTTTCAAAGAAGCTACTGTAATGTTATTTGATACTAAAGTGTAAAGAAAGACTTCCTGGGGATGAGCTAAAAATGGAGTTACAGGGAGAATAAGAAATATGGAGCATATTAGAAATATAGATTACATTATCATCTCATAGATCACGTTGTAACAGTTTGAAAACAAGTTTGTTTTTTTTATTACTGATGCCCATTTTACTGACTTATTTCAACACTGGGAGAAAGTAATTGTAAAACAGCCAATAAAGAAAAAAACACCATGACTTTTCTATATTACTTACTTGTTCCTTAAAAAAAATCTAAATGACATGCTCATTTTTGTTTAATATTATCTTTCTTTCACTTCAGGCTAAGATCTACAGTACAGATAATTAGTATTTTATGTACTTACTATCTCACAGTTTTGTTATCATGTTAGACATTTTAGAGTTGTATACCATATTCCTAATTTCTCTAATCCTTTAATTTTAATGCTCTACAAGTAGCTTTAAAAATGAAAAAACACCAAACCAATCACCCACCCCCAGATCACCCCCCTTTGAATCATATTAGTTGTTTGCTTTGCCAGCACAAACTACTTGAGAGAATAATAATCCTGTACCAGTTTTATAATAGCTGTAGCACTGATTGGGAAAGACTGCTTAAAAGAAATTCCTTCTAAATATTTTACTGTCTGAAAGTGTTTCTTAACACATGAACTTGCTTTTGTTATCATATTCAAATAGGTCTAACTGCTAATAGATATGTGGTTACCTCTCATAGAGTGATGCTTTAATACACCATTGCCTCTAAATCAATCTAAAATATCTACTAAGAGTGATCTGATGGTATCAGACTATCCATCTAAACAGAAAGGATAAATTTATACCACTGCAATGAAACTGACTCTGAGTGAACCTAATTCTATTCAAGCAACAGTAAATCAGGTAGCATTTCCACATAACTCCCCATAAGGTTTGAATTTCTAATTATTGTGGTGAGAACATTATTTGATTCTCAATGTCGGTTCTTGGGGTGGGATGGAGTGTGTGTGTTTACTATTTTTACGGAAGGTTGTTTTCAATTTTGGAGTACAGAATGAAGACTGTAAATAATGAGTCTACTAAGAATCTCGTTAATGCTTGTTCTTGGTTAGGATTACTTCTGCTTTGGACTTCTGAAATTTGGATCACTTTTAAAGTTACTTAAGCATTGTGCTTTTATGTATTATGCTGATGTCATTACTTATTCCACTGTAATTCCTTTGACTTTGTGAGGCTACTTTTTGTTTTATATTTGAGACTATCTCGTCAAACTAAAGATAATTATAATAAAGTATGCAAAGATAAGAACTCCACATCGTTCTTAGCTTTCTTAAATAGAAATTGTCCAAAGATATTACTGCTTCCCAAGTTTGGAAGCTAGACTAAGGTTTTAACATTTGTCCAAAGATTTCTAATTAGAAAAAAAAATCAAACAAAACCTATAAAAATAAACAGACGTCTGTTGAACTCTGAATTTCAACCAAGGTATGCTTTCTCAAAATAGAGATGTGGCTTGTAAGAATTATTGAAAATCAGAACATAAAACATTTTTATTGTGATGGAATAGTAATGTTGTTGTCATGTTCACATAATAGGTATCTCCTTTTAATGCTGTGTTTTAAATTAGAGGCACGATCTTTTGAAAAAGAGAAGTCCTGCAGTAACAAAACTCACATCTCCTTTCTTATTTCTCCTGAATTATCTTTTTGTCACTTTATCAAATGTTCTACATCCTAATCTTGTTTCTCATTACATTCTTCCAGTATCATGCATTTGCTTTGAAAGAATTTACAGTATGAAAAAAAGAATTAAACAAAAGACATCCAGGGCTCAGCTTTGAAATTACAACCAGAATATTGTAATAAATAAAAGACTGGCTGGTTGCTTCAACCATATACATCTACTAAAGTAATTCTGTCGAAAAAATGAGAAAGTTCACATGTGCTTCGTGATTGGTAAAATTGCACGTGTCACTGGGTTTATTTAAATTTGCTGTAACTTGCTGTGTTTTGTCACTAAAGCTAACAATTATTCTGTATGAATGTGTGGGATTGGTAACGTGGAGAATAGATCGAACAGTCACAAAAAAACCTTCAAAAGCTAAGAGTATAACTATTGCTGTAAGGTTGGAACTGGAGCTTGGGATCTTTTCTTCCTCACTTTGTAAATTAAATTGACTCACTATAAATCTAAGATAAACAAACAATGCAGTGAGAGAATAATAGCTATTTTTGTTCCTTTGCAAATATCTCCCTAAAAATGTAGGAGATGTTATTTGTTCTACTTCTCTAAAACTATAGTTCATCAAAATTAATCAGGTAAACAAACCACATTGATTCCATACTTGTCAGCTAGTAAGCAGGAGCTGGGTTTATTCATTAAAACACTGGAAGTGAAAATACTCATTAGTTTTCCTTCTCATGACACTGGTCACTTGAATGAACAATTATGAGTGGTTAGTTACGTATGGAGGGGAATTGATAGATTCATGATAAATAATCAGTTATTTCTTCTCATTAGCAATTCTCTAGCTAAACAAAAATTATAGAAGTTTAGTTGATACTGCTTTCTGTGAAGCTTTAGTAAACATACTGTATACAATAGAGGTTGATATAGTGTATAGTATTACTTTTTCTGCTTTCTCTCTCTTTCATGATGACTGTAGAAAGATCAAAATGGAGAAGTCTGCAGAGGCAAGAAAGACCTACTTTGATGTGGAAAATAGTCCAAGGAGGATACGGAAATGGGCACTGGAATGGAAAGAGGTTTCTATAAAAGATCAAAAGAAATAGGTCCCAAAGAGAACTGGCTAAACAGTAATTGGACGTTTCCTTCTGAAGGGTCTGATTAGTGGTAGCAGAAATATAAATTTACCTTACAGCTCTTTCCTTGTGAGCTTTGCGTGCATACAAACACATTTATGTATATGCATATAGTTATTTTAGAGAATTATAACATCACTCCTTCCGTATTGTAGAGCTACTACACTTTAAAAAAAAAGCACTTCATAGATATAATACTACATAAGTATCATGTAACGCTTCAAAAGATAGCAACTATATAAAAACACTGTTTAACTAGACGTTGCGTTCGTAGAGATTCATAATTAATATATAAGGACTATTAAAAGACAGAGTTGCTACTATAAAAATTATCTTAACTCGAATAAAAACTAGAGAAATTTAAAATTATGATAGATAGCTATTTTCTTTGATAGTAAAACTAAGTAGAGCTCTATTGAGTCCAATACTTTTGAAGAAATTCAGAATGGGAAAGCCTGGATGTGCCGAACAAGGTCTTTGTAGTATATAGTATCATTACGTACCACAGCTATATTCTTAACAATGGGAAATTTCCTTGTATATTTCTAATTATATTTGCTCTGTGGTTTCAAACACAGCTGAAAAAAAATCAGCTTGCTGAATAGCAGAATTATTTTCAGGGGCTGAAGTCTCTTTAAGTAGCTGCATGTTTCTTTCTTTTTACTTCGAATATAAAGTGTTCTGAATATCAAACTGCATCATACCATAATCTGTATTGCCATAAATATTACAGCTCATGTCACGATGCTTTTGATAATTCTTTCACAGAAAATTCCTTTGTTTCTGTTGCATACATTACGTTAGTTACATATTAAAGAGTTTCTGAAAAGCAATTCAAATTTACCCAAAGTAGTACCGCACCCCGTGCCATCATTTGCATGCAGTGCTGCAATTATGAATGACAGCTTTTCTCACATCACTCACAAATAACTGCGTAGTGTTCTTTTAGAGTTTTCTTAGTTATCAGATGTCTTTTGTCGTATTATTACCAAAGGTCTATAACAAATATCTTTTCCTTACTCAAGAAACCAGACCAAAGAAATAAGGATGTAAGTTTTCACTTTGTGGAAATCAGTGGGAAATATGTCCATTCCCTGATTTTGACTTAAACACAGTTCTGCAGAGTAACCTACTAGCTTACCTATGAAGTATTTGAGTCTATTATCAAGCAGAACAAAAGCTTGGCTCTCCAGTATGGATAGGTATAATCACAAGAAAATTAACTTAAAAATTGTTTGGATTGCCCAATAAGTAATAAGTATTTCAATCATCTATTGATATTTTCTTGGGTGGTTTTTGCTTGTTTTGAATTTCACCTTTATCAGAAAAATGACATGACTTTTTAACATAAATTGATTGCAGGTTATTATAAGCTGTTATCCAAGTATTATATCTTTAACATACTTTTGCACATGAATGTTATTTTTTTTCTTTTGGATATATTTGTTAGTCATTAAAGTTACAAAATTAGAGAAGAAAGGAAACCAGAAGGATGGACCTTGTTTCATTTCTGAGTTTCAGGTAGCCATATTAATAATCTAGAAGAAAATTTCTTTTTGAACTGACTACCAACTGGTCCAAGTCAACTCGTTTTCTAATTTAGGCACATCGGCTAATTGAGTTACTCAAATTTCATAAGGAATTAGTAAGACAGAAGAACTTACAGTAATATCTCCCAAAACTTAATCTAGAATTCTAAATAAGCCTATCATTATCAAAAGACTGCATAAGAGTATTTATAGCCATATGGTTGAAAGAAATAAAGAGAGATCATTCATGTTCCTACCTCCTCCTATTTTTGACGTTCTCATTTCCTACATCTCTTTTAGTCTTAGTCATAACAGATTTTTGTTTAAGATTTCCTGAAAGACCTCTAGCATAAAAGACTTCATGCCTTCTCCAGGCAATTTATTCTGTAATCTACTTTCTCCACTATTTTAAAAATGCCCTAGTCTATAACCTTTCTTGTTCTAGTTTAAACCCATTGCATCTGATGTAGAACAGATTTTTTACCTTGTAAGTTTTAAGTGCTTTATCATATATCTGCTTAATCATCTCTTTTCTATCCAATGCCACTTTATACATTCTTTCTTATAAAGTCTTTAAGATTTTTTTGTTCATGTTTTCTCTGATCTCTTTTAAATTGTTTCACAGTCGCTCTGGTAGTACAATGCTCCATGCTGAATACAGGACTTCTGTTTAAAACTAGACTTAGGTCACTGGAGAACTCTAATCTTTGCATTTAATGTGCGCACTGCTTCTTCTATGATCAATACTGTTAATGAAAATATCAAATAAAAACTGGATTAATGAAAATTCCCCTCCTGAAGAAAAAGAACTTTATATTAATTTAATTTTCATGGTGAACTGCAACTATCTTTTTAATGTGGAGTTGTTTCTTTTTTTAACAGCTTTGCATTCAACCTGAAAAATTTTCATTGATGTGCTGTTTCTTTTTTTAATTACAAGAATTTGTGATCCCAACTTCAAAAATGTTACTAAAGATGCATTGGCATCTCTCATCTAATTATGAACAAAGTTAATTATCTTATACATGGTGGATGTTCCTTATTGGAATTCACATTGAAGAAACATACATATGCCATTCCTGAACTCAAACTGGTATAGATATATCTTTACAGCCATTGCATAGTTAATCCATACTATGTTTATGATAAATATATAAATGGAAGTTGACTATCAGTTCAAAATGTAATAACCACTAATATGTTCACTTTACTTGCATCATGCTACAGTTATCATATGCTTACAGATTTAGATATTTTTTAATTGATTCACAGGAAGAATTTAATACAAAAATTACTCAGTTGGACGTTGTTATTCTTTTGGATCAGTATTATAGTATATATAGATCAGTATTATAGTATATATTATCAGGCTCTGCAGAGGGATCTGGACAGGCTGGATCGATGGGCTGAGATCAACAGGATGAGGTTCAACCAGGCCAAGTGCAGAGCCCTGCACTTGGGTCACAACAACCCCATGCAGCAGCATCACAGGCTTGGGGAGGAGTGGCTGGAGAGCTGCCTGGCAGAGAAGGACCTGGGGTGTTGGCTGGCAGCCAGCTGAACATGAGCCAGCAGTGGCCCAGGTGGCCAAGAGGGCCAACGGCATCTTGGCCTGTGTCAGACACAGCGTGGCCAGCAGGAGCAGGGAGGTGATTGTGCCCCTGTGCTCAGCACTGGTGAGGCCGCACCTCGAGTGCTGGGTTCAATTCTGGCCCCTCACTACAGGAAGGACACTGAGGGGCTGGAGCGCGTCCAGAGAAAGGCAACGAGGCTGGTAAGGGGGCTGGAGAACAAGCCCTATGAGAAGTGACTGAGGGAACTGGGGTTGTTTAACTTGGAGAAGAGGAGGCTGACGGGAGACTACATCACTGTCTACAACTGCCTGAAAGGAGGTTGTGACAGGGTGGGTGGGTGCTGGGCTCTTCTCACAAAAGACAGCGATAGGACGAGAGGAAATGGCCACAAGTTGTGCCAGGGGAGGTTTAGGCTGGACATAAAGAAGAACTTCTTCGCTGAAAGGGTGGTCAGGGATTAGAACAGCTGCCCAGGGAGGTGGTGGAGTCAACATCTCTCGAGGTGTTTAAAAAACGAGTGGATGAGTTTCTTAGGGACATGGTTTAGTAAGGAGACAGGCACGGTTGGACTCAGTGATCTTAGAGGTCTCTTATGATTCTATGATTCTATGATTCTATTGTTATAGTTTCAGCTTGGTTTGGTTTGGTTTTTTTTTCCCCTCTTTCAGAGAATTTTTTCTTCCTTTGCTGGCAGTGGGGGGGGGCAGGGGCAATTTCCGGGCAGACCGGGGCAGAGGTTGTGTCCCATTTGCCCGGACATTCCTTTCACTGGCTACTTCGCGGTCTCCGCCTCTTTCTCCATCTTGCTACCTAGAGAATAGTCGCGCTTTGCTACCTCTGCTTGCGTTGCTGTATTCTCTATCTCTCTATCTTTATTTCCTTTCCCTCTGTGTGTGTGTGAGTGCGAGTGTGAGCGATAACCATCTGGATCGGCGCTGAGGACGAGGCTGCCCGGAGCGGAGCTGCGGCCTGGGAGAAGCTGTGCGCCCCGCGCCAGGGCTGCCCGGAGCGGAGCTGCGGCCTGGGAGAAGCTGTGCGCCCCGCGCCAGGGCTGCCTGGAGCGGAGCTGCAGCTTAAAGTGACGGCACCACCAGAGCTCGGGTACGGGACTCGATCCATATTAACAACTTAATCGCACTTGTTGTTGGCTTTGTTCTGTTCTGTGCACACATACACTTAGAGCAAAGAACTGTTATCTGTTCTGCACAATCTCACAATCTCTGATTAAAATCACTGAGCATACTTTGGTTGGTTTGGTTGGTTTTTTTTTCATCCAAACTAAGACATCTATATAGCCGTTATATTTGTAAAAAAACCCTATAGGATTATTGATACTATTTTATTTAGAAAATAAATAATGCATTTTTTAAATGTATATGTAATTTGTAACTGTATTTCATAGAATAAAAGAATCATAAGTTTGGAAGAGTCCCCTGAGATCACTAAGTCTAACCATACCTGTCTCCCTACCATTTGTTAATTATTAATAATTATTATTAATTATTAATAATTGAAACATTCATTAATATTTCAAGTATATTTGCCCTTCTGCTTCTATTTCTTATTTGCACTGTATTTTTCATCAACACGCAGCAAATATCTACTTCACATCTTATAATTGTATATGGTTAGTAATAAGAGAAATTATTACTTTTTTTTACAAAGTGATTCCCAGGTACATATACTTTAAAGTTCTTTAGAAAGTGAAAGACCGTAATGTAAACTCAGTATTACATTAATTGACTGCAGATGAGTTTAAGCCTATGAAATAGAGCATGACTATATTCTCTCTTCTCTGTTTTTAGAAGGCTTGTTTTGGTTTTGTTATATTTTACTTTTACATAATTTATGAATAGTTTAGTCCATTAAAACTTTCTTTCATTTTTTCCCATTCTGAAGTAACTATAGGAACATTCTCTACCTGGATACTCTTTCAGACATACTATGCTATAAACTCTTTTTGTTAGAATATCTTTGTCTTTCTCTTTTAAATGCTCTTTTTTATTGTTTTGGTCATTCTCTTTTTTCACCTTTCAGTTCTACTATAATATATTTTACTTAAACAATTCCTGAAAAATATTTTTATTTTGTTGACACCATTGAAACTTGAAGACATTGACACCTTAGTAAACCGTGCCAGTTTTTCCACTGAGCTAAACATTTTATTCCTATTTTTGTAATAGTTCCGATTCAGCCTGACCTTGTCTGGGTAGTTCTGGAATGTGTATTTATTTTATGTCATTCAGTATTTTATTAGCATTCTGTGAGTTGCCTGGGAGTAATTGCAAATGCCTACACAATACATGGTTCGGGTAGTAGCTTAAATCCTAAAAGTGCAAGTTTCTGAACCTAGGCTATTTGGTATTATCTTTAAGGAGCTGTTAGTGTAGTGCTTTGTTGTTGTGATGTTTAATGCCTCCAGAAAATTAAACCACCTTGTTCAGTCCTAATTCAAGGATACCTAGAAGGGAGATCTCTAGTCACCTAGGTATTTCTGGTCACTTTTAAAGAATTTTTTACTGACTGAGAAATGCAACTTCCTAACTTGTTCGCTATTGCTGAAGCACGATCATACACTTACAAAACCTTAAGGGAACAGTTCCTGAGTCAAGAACTATATAATTTATCAAGACTCTTTGTTTCCAATGAATATGTTTTTAAACTTTCACATCATTCAAGCAGTCCACCTGTCAATCTGTTGAAATTATGTCTATAGTTTAGTTGTTTTGCTTATTATTCTTGCAAGAAATGTGTCATTTGCTTGTTTACTATAGTCACAATAATAGCCAGGGAAGTGTCTATTGCATCTTACCTTATGTTATATTAGACTTGAGTCTTACCATTCTGCTAGTAAAGGAATATTTATTTAAAAAAATACTATGCTGATCTGATGCTAAAGAAATCTGTGAGAAGGCAACTAATCTAGATTTGGAAACTGATTATATAGCAACTATGAAATATTTTCTTTTGAAAACTATTCTGGGCTAAATTTCTTCTTGTAGATTCAGTCCACTATCACGTATATAAGTTTAATTTTAATAACATGAATGTTCAATTAAATGTCAGAATACAAATGTGTAGTTTCAATCTTTGCTTCATAAATTACATTGACATTTTTTTCACTCCTAACACTGGCTCTTAAATTGTGTTGTAATTCAATATATTCATCAGTTTTACCATTTATTACATAGCCAAAAGCTTTCTTTTCAGTGAAGTGAGGTGAGTGCTATCAGGAATGAGTTACATTAATATTCTAAGAGGAAGGGAAAATACTAGTGCTCTGATATGATATACTGATCTACTCACAAGCTTCATGTCAAAGCACCACCTTCACATTTTTACACTTTCTAGTAGGATGAGAGTCTTGAGATTGGACAAAACAATTTCTTCTTCCTATTTCTAGCTCTTTTTTTATAGCAGGGGCATAATAATACTTCCTTTCTGTGAACTTTTCTCAGTTTGCACTGTATTCCCTTCAGTATAGATCTCATCTCCTTTTATTCAGTATTTCCATGGACCGACAGCCTTCCTTTTTCTGTGTTTGAAACACTGTAGGTTAGAGAAACATCAGTGAAACCATCAGGCTTAATTACCACACATCAAAGGTACTCACTGTGCAGCTTTAGTAAGGCAACAACTATCTCACTCAGGGCCTTTGAAACCCTTGTCAGAGAGTTTACCTTGCTCTTTAATTTGAATCACCTTCTCTGAGCCAAATTTTATTTGTAGCTATTTCAGTATCATATCAGGCATACAAAATCAAGTCATTTCATTATAACCTGATGTTCTTTACAAAAAAAAAATATATTAGAATAACAAAGCATTTAATTGTTTAAAAATAAAATTATAACTTTCTAATTTGTAAAATTGAATTCACATCTTCAAAGTACTTCTGTTGTCTGAATATCTCTATAAATCTACCTCCTTTTATCTTTAGGGAAATAAATAAAATGATTAGAACATTTGGAGAGCTATGAAGCTCTGTACTTCCCTTAGCTCCAGCAGCCTAAAGACAAAGGACAGCTAATACCACCTAGGCGCAGATCATGCATTTATATTCCCTAAAGTATGGACAAATCCAGGTCTATTTAAAATGTTCACACTCTGCCTAAAATCAAGGCACAAGTCTTACAATGTTTTCAGTATAAATTTCATGTTCTTCTTAGAGTCATATGGAGGATGGAGCTTCTCAAAGAAATTCCACAATATGGAAAATACTTGTTCAAGGAGGTGCCATTCCTCTCACTCCCATTCAGCTTTCTCTGGTTTTGATCTTTTGTTTAGATAGCTACTTTACCTAACTGACCCAGAACACTGTCCCTAAGAGATTATTTATCTAAGAAATCTGATGTGTAAACCCTGTAGTGATTCAGAACTGGTAAAACTGCAAGGATCTGTTTAGCTGCACTATTCTGCATGGTAAAATGCAGGAATTATCTCAAAAGTTGATACGTCCTCAAGCATGGATTACCTTTGGAGCCAGGGTGAAAGGAGAGAGAGATGTCTTGAAAGAAGAGAGAAATGTCTAGAAGTCACTCACTGATAACATGCAACATAAATGGTTCTGGATCACTTGACATGCACTTGATATTTTCCTAATGATACAGGGTAAAAAGCTTATGAAAAAGGTGGAAGTCCAAGGAACTGTTCACATGTGTTTAACAGTTGTAATTATTGAATTATGTGGTAAGAACAGAAAGTATAAATATTATTTTGTCTACACAAAATGAAAAGAATCCTTCAAGAATATTTTGCATTTATTGTCTTCAGTCACAACCCATTCGGTATTTGAACAGAATTAATTTATAATGATTTTTTTTTTACTAATTCATTTGATACCATCCATTGCTTTTGATACTTTTCACTCATGTATCCAACACAAAAAATGAGTCTGTTGAAGTCTAAGGGATTTTTTAGTATGTTTGTTTGTTTGTTTTGAGTTGGGTGTTTTTTGGTGAAAAAACCTTTCTTGTATCTTGTACGCAGCTATTGCTTTTTGATCTACTTCTAAAGGTCTTAACTGAAATGAAAATTTTTATGGTGCTGTTGATTAGACTTTTTTTTTTGTCAATTACTAAATCCTAGTAAACGTTTAATCTGAAGTTCATAGTAATCACAATGCTTCACAGTAGGCAAAATCAAAGTATTCTTTTAAATCAAATTTCACACCATACCCTGAACACTGTTTGTTTTATGGGACTTTTGATTGATTTTATTTATGTTTGAATTGGTTTGTGTTTTTTTAAAAATAAAGTCAACAAGCACTAGTGAATTTTTTTCTCACCCAGTGTCCCTGAATGCCTTGTTAAAAACAAGAAGTGTTATGCACAGCATGAAGATCAGAGATGCAGATTGGTTCAAGAACGGTATTATCCAAGTGGTATGAAGTCTGTAGATTCCCAGATACTTCAGAAAGAAGAGATATAGAGAGATAGGCATGGAGGGCTGATATCTCTAAAGGCAGCCTGGTATCTCTAAAGGCAAAGAACGATTGAGATTACACAACAGAGATGTCACTACTGTCTGCTTCCGTGAACTTGACTGGTTATGAAAATGTACTTTTAAAAAAGTTTATCTTAATGGAAATCTCCAGGCTAAAATAGTGTTTTATCTTTGGTCAATAAATAGATGAGATATACTTATGAAAAACTATAAACATAGTTTCTGGCTTCTATATGATATAGTAGCAGTGAACAAGAGACAATGATCACTGATTCTGGTCAAACAAGCAATCACATTTTATCTCTGGCATTCTTTCCCTTTCTGCTAGACTTAAAAACTCCTTGTTACTTACAATTGGGATTTTATATATAGAAAGTGGAAGAATACTATCTCAGATATCAGGTATCAACACAAATTGAAGAAAATGCACTGGAGTAACAACGGAAAAATAACTCCTCCAAAAACCTGAAATGCTTGCAAATTACCTAACTTTTGTGGGTAGTCCGTTAAAGCTGAACAATGTCTGATCCAGACATTATTTATACACGTATACTCCCAATCAAGAGCGATTAAGTCCAAATTTACTTCTAGTTCTCATCCCATACATAAGAAAGCTTATAAGTAAATATATTGAAATTTTTTGCCAGCAGTATATGTAGTAATAAAATGAATTCTTGGCTTATACTAAACAGGTACGAAAAAAAGGAAAGAAAGAGGGTAGAAAATAATAATTAATGACAGTGGAATCAGGTTATATTTCATTCGAATCAGGTTATATTTCATTTGAATAATCAGTAAACTCTGATCTATTTTTATTTTTTTTTAATAGACCTTTTCACAAAACTGTGAATGAAGGGCTACATGAGAACAAAACTGTTACAGGAAAAAGCTGGTATAATATGTCTTGGAATATATTTAGGATGGAAATTAAAAAACATTGTAACAGTAAAACTGGATTTCAAATTCTAACTAATTTTAAAACTGTATTTGAGAAAATTATGGATACATTGCGCTTGTCTGTGATTCTAGGAGGCTGGATTATATGATCCTAAAGGTTTAATGTTCATAGGACTGAGCATCACGAGACTTCAGAGTTACAAGACATTCTTCCACTATCAAAATTCCTGTTTATAAAAGTGAAGTAAAAATGCTTCAGTTCAAACAGAACACTTCAGAATGAATTAAAGTATATGCAGATAGAGCTAGCAATGGGATGATTTTTAAAAATATTTCTACAAGGAGAAAAGGACAGCTGATTCTTTAATAGGCAAGAAGCCATAGATATTTTCCTTGTTATTCAGAAAATCTGTATGATACATTTTCTGTCTTTAGAGGATTTCCTTCATCACAAGTATCACTACTGAGAATAAGCTTTTCATTTATTTTTATATTTCCAAAATCTACCTGAGATTAAGATCAATTTTGACTTTGTCTTGTGGATGGTGAGTAAATATACACCTAAGTTCCCTATTTTGCTATACTAGTAGGATTAGTGAGACTTGCTTTAAAGCAGGTAACTTCTATTTCATTAATGCCCTGTGAATGCTGTAAATGTGACACCCCTGAATGGTCTCAAAATTTCACTTTCAACTCTTGATAAATTCTGTTTTTCAAAATCTCAACTCCCTGACATTCCTCAAAGGAACTAAAAAAATCAACAGGCCAAGATTAGCTCATGAAGATCTAGTCATGATATACATTGTAATACTTAGATAACTTTCCTTTCTAATTTGAATAGTACTGACTATGTTAAAATATAATAATTTTGACTTTTAAGAATAGACTTTTATTAAAAAATATTATCCATAAATAAACATCTAAACCAGATCATTTCAAATGACAGTAAACAAATTTAACTGTATTCCAGTGATCTAAAAAGCCCTCAAACAAATATTCAATATTATGTGTAAAAAAATTTATTGATAGATAAAAGAATATTCAATAGTTATTAAAATATATTTCGGGGAAAAAATCATCTGCTCTACTGAATTTTAAATGTGACATAATGACCATATGTATTGAACAGGGACAGAAAAAGAAAAGATGGAGAATATTTTTAATTGTCCAAAGAAGATCATCAGATAATTTTGAAAGTATTATGCCAATAACTATAGAAATAGGGCTTCTGATAAAGCACCTACATGCTCTTATAAAGTTGTGTATATAAATATTTTTTTTAAGTATAGATTTTAAATTTTATATATTCCAACAAAATAGAATATTCCCAGTTTCTCCATGGAATTGATAAAATACATTATATTTTGGCACGTGTCTGCAATAACTTCTTTAATCAAAAACTTTAAAGTAAAAAGTTTGTTTTATACTTACGCTTTCTAGCTCAGATATAGACAGAAAATTAACTGATTGTAGATGAACTGTGTCCTGACTAATCCTGGTACATGTGAAGTCATTTTGCATATGTCTGAGGTGTGTTCATCCTGTTCTTTAATTACCAAGGAATGCCGCACTTATTCGTGCCTGCACACTAATGTGCATATAAAGGAAATACAAGGGTTTTTTAATCTTGTCCTTCTCCCATTTTTAAGTCATAAAAGCTACTGACTGCAAATACTGTGTTTACTGTCTTTGTGATAAAGTGTCAAATCCTGACTGTTTCCTCCCATTCTTTTTCAGGTGATGCTCTGCATAAGTACTTTGCAGCTGTAGAGTCTCTTCTTCATTTAGAAAATAACGTGACAGAAGAAGGCAGCAGACAAAGCCTGTTATGAAAGCTAGACGAGTAGCTAGAGCAGATTATTATGTTTGTGACAGAATTTGTGGGTTCCTACTTCTCTTTGTATTAGATAGTACAGAATTCTAGAGATAAAACTGAAAGCAGTAATAAGAACACCATTAGTACAGTTTGTCACTAAATTCAGTGGGAAAAAAGTCCCTATCACAACAGTAGGATGAGGTCCCTTTGAGTATCTTTTTGAATTTTCTGGGCACAACTTCGGCCAGCCCAACCTCACAATATATTTCCTGTTTCGCACCTCTATCTATTTTCACTCAGACTCTTTGCTGTTCATCTTCCTCTGTCTTTTCTGTTTACATGGATAAGTGTGACCATTACCTCCATATACTCCTGCTCCTTCAGCCTCTACACTGTGTAGTACGACTAAAGTCTCCCGTCAGTCATAGCCGCACAGAGCCTATGCTTTTCTCCCTACTCTGTCTATACACTCTGATGTGAGTTTAGCTAGTCAGTTATGAATTTAATCCAAAATATCTTATATCCTAATCTTTTATTCCATAATATTTTATGCACAGCTATGTTCCACGAGATATATTGAAGTCAAAGTCAATTATATATATTGCTTTGATATTGTCAGATCTCATTGTCATTTCCCTGTGAAAATTAATCAAATTAGTGATGCATGACCATCTTCTCATTAATCATATCTGACAGGCTAGCAATTTCTGCCCATATTGCACCTGGGCAAATAATCTTTTTCTTTGGACTTTTTAAAATTGTGAGGAAAAATACAATTCAGAGCTAACTTTCTTACTGTCACCCCTGAGTCTTCTTGTTTACCTGACAGGACTATAAGTGTGCAAATCTTCCATTTCTCAGATGTAATGCCTCAGCCACCATAATATGCTTTTCAACAATGGAGTAACTAATATCTGTTTCACCTATCAAGATACCTGAGTGCTTTAAATGCAAATGACTTTTATTGCTCTATTTTATCGTTTCCACTTTCAAATGACCAAATTATTGCTAATGATTTTTCAGTTTTCATCTGTGGAGAGTTGTTTGTTTCATTAATTCTTCCACCTTCTGGGAAAGTGAGTGTATGTTTTCTCGAGATCTCCTAACAAGAATCATGACAAGTCATTTTAGAACATCTTAACTTTTCACAGTGTAAAATTCACTGTATGGAAGTCCTGAAATAGTTCCTTTTCTCCTATAAGGACTCAAATAAAAATTAAGTGACATGTAGTCTGTGTGTTTTGTAACGATGCAGCCTTGTAATACATTACTGTCACTACTAGTGACAGGCCATAGATATTGTATCAAATTTGCAAGGACTCAGCACTAAGACTTGTCAGGTGTGCTCTGTCTTAACTTTTGTTGATCTGCCTGCAGCTTTGTTTTACTTGATGCAGTAGTGACACCGATTTCTCTAATTGACTAGGTATCTATGGCTAATTTATTTATTTATTTTTTTAATCTTCATGTGATACAACCATAGTTTTATAGCAGCGACACAATTATTCAATATACAGAAATACTGCCCTGGTACGTGTGATAGGAAAGGCCTTTAGAAGCTGAGACGTAGAGAGCAGGATAAAGAAGTAGAGGCACATTACGTCGTTGACAAGTAGGAGTAGGTGTAGGTGTTGGGTCATGGGTTGGACTCAATGATCTCAAAGGTCTTTTCCAACCTTATGATACTGTGATACTGTGATAGAACATGAATCATTGGTGTGCACTGGAAAGCCCACAGGAAAAATGTAATTCATACAGAGTCAGTTAAAGAAATGGAGATGAAGGTGGAAAAAAATGGTTTTAGGGGTAGAAAGGTAAAGAAGAAATAGTATCAAACATGTACAAAAGGCAGATGTAGTGTGAAGCTGCACGTCAATGAATAGAAAGAAAAAATGTAAAAATCTGTTAGCAAACATGTAAAACTCCCACCGAGTTAATCCTAAAACACAGAAGGAATTCAGTACATTCATGTAATATATATTCTGATTACGAACTCCAGAAGCATGGTGTTTCTCTGTTCAGCAGCTGAAACTACGGGTGTTAATACCTGGAACAGCAAGGGAAGGGAGAGCATAACCTCAAGAAAAGGAATAGTAACTATAAAGGTACGAGTTATAATTTTAATTGTATTATTACTATTACTGAGGTTTTCTCTGTAGGAAATATTGCAAGTGTTGTTATTATTTGCTCTTTTTCTCTAATTATTAGATCTAGAGAAATAACGATTTTTCAATTAGATTTTAAATAACAATAACCATGAATTCCTTGCTTTAAACATAAAAAGTGTTTCCTCTTTGAGCATAAAAAAGATTGATTTTTCTATGAAGGTAAACTTTATGGACAAATTAGTTTCTCTAGTGAAAACTACACTTCACTGAAAGCAAACAACATTTGAAGTTCTAAGTACCTCGCATATATCTTCATGTCTTGTGTTTCAATTAGCAATCTGATTTTTCTCAATAACTGCTTGGGGAAAAAAAAAAGGAAAAATATTAGTACTGTTATTATTTCTCATACAGCTGTTCCCTACTTGCATTTGGAGAAGTCAATGATGCTTACAATGAACTGGTTTAATGTATTCCAAGCTGTAAGTGCATTTGAAATATATTCCTACATATTTTCAAGATGTCCATTAAATAATAATTAATATGAACCGTTGTTAATAATAAAAAATACTGCTTTTAATGCTTCTTATACATGTCTCAGAAATGATGTTCTAGATAAAGGTACTTTGGAAATGCCCAAAATTTTTTTTTCTTTTAAAATTTCGATTTAAATGGCACTACATTTTGGTAGTAGATTTATCGACCCTAGCTGGACTCAAACATTTTTCATGAATTAAAATAGTTTTCTGTTGAACCTATGTCCTGTCTGCATGGTAGCTCAGGTAATTGGCCTGAAAGGCAGAGTGACTGGAAGATCTCAAATATCTGTTCAGGCTGTGATCACAATTATATGCACAGGTTCAATTATATTAGCAGGTTTGATGACATTTTCTAATAGCACAAAACTCGGAGTTTATATTTTCTTCTAAAGTCATTAGCCTTAAAACCCTTATGAATCCTCTATCTGTTAATCAACTCATAGTAAAGTACATCATCTTTCCAGGGAGGACAGTAAGTTTGTAAGTCTTTCCAAAAGAATGTTATCTAAGGCAGCTGCTGTATTAGTATATAGAGCAACTAGAGAGGTTCATGCAACATTCTTTCATTTTGGTTATCTCTAAGGGTTTTAAAAAAGACAAAACTGATGACCTGTTGAACTTGCGCTTGCATGCCACCATTGAACAGAAAAAGAGGTCGAATAATTACAAACAGACTGAGTATTTTAAAAAATAGACGATTAAAAGAACTTCTGGTAAATGTCCCTCACAGAAAACAAACAAAAATTAAGAAGAAATTATTACATACTTAGCTGTATTTTTCTCTGAGAGACAGATGACTCCTGTGACACTTGCTACAGTATTAAAGAAAAGTATGATTAAAAAGTCTCTGTACTCTCTAGTACACGATCCTAAGAATATAGCAACAGTTCCCCAATAAGATGAGTGCTTGTGTTTGGAGGGTAAACAATCCTTTTGCAGTTTTCAAAGGAGGAAACAGCACGATCTCTGGTCAAAACCCCCTATAGAACCAGAATTTAGACTGACTAGTCTATATGAAATTCTGCCTGTATAATGATGGATATAAATTTAAAATTGACATTTCCAGTAAAAAAAAAAATCAATTTCTCCAGTCCTCAACTTTCAACTGTACAAGATTTTTAAGCATGTTGAGATTTATAGTCTCATTTTAATATGATTATTTACTGTTTATCTTCACAATGTGTAGAATCAATGATGTTAAAATTTATTATTTTATTTACTGGCTAAAATCTCCAGCTCCATGAATATGCTTTATAAGGTGTCATGTCAAGCTCCCTTGCTCCCTGTAAGGGGAAGTAGGATGTGATCCATTAAACCAGAGTTCTGGGAAGTGAATTAAAGAGAAAACAACACCACATAGTTATTTTGAACTAATTTTTAAATTCTAAAGCAGTTTGCAAATATTCAATTCTCAGAGTAAAATAACTGTCTATCCATGGTGAAGGCAAAGATTATGCATAAAGTAATAACACTCATCTTTGGAAATGAAAATGCAAAGCAAAAGAGACAGATCAGGGAAAAGAGAACAGAGATAGATAGAAAAGAGGAAACAGAATTAGTGGAAAAAGAATACAGTTCCACTTTTCCAATGGATCCCGCAATGAAATACAATGCCAAAATCCTGGAAAAGATGGAAGTGTTCATTCAAAATAGCGAAATTTTTGCCTTTATGCAGTTGATGCTGGCTGATCATGCCCATTTAAGACCACAAAGCAAGGCTTTAGGAGGCACTTTATGATGCATAAGCTGTAATGTGCTGGTTTCCTGATGGACGTTCTGCGATTGTTCTCAGAAGTGCTGAGCACCCCTGAGCCCCTGCCAAAATGGCAGTGACCTATGCTTGACCTCCTCATGCATATGTGCAAAGAAAATTTTAGCAGGTATGAAAATCAGTAACCTTGTTTTTGTCCTTGTGAACTGCTTTCAATCACTTCCTTTCACAAACATGGCTTCGAAACAGTGTTTAAGAGAAAATAAAAGGAACAGTACATCTCAGGCTTGAAACACAGTCCTTGACATAAAAAGCAAAGAAATAAAAAATTAAGAAAACTAACAAAGTAAAGAATTTGTGAAATTATAGATATTAATGAAGACTACATAAATTAACTCCTTTTAAAAAGAGTGAAAATCAGACCCTAGAATTTGCTTATTTTATTATTTAGTACAAATTTATTCACTGCTTTATGCACAACTCTCTTCTTGCTTTCTTCCAGTCGGTTACGTATCCCCTAGCTCTGTTTCCTGACTTATGCTCCTCTTTGCGACCCTTGTCTTTCATACAAAAAGAAGCATAATCAGTGCTTCACGTTCGTATCAGTTGTTAGAAATCTTAGAACTAATTCTACTTTTCATCAGTCCAGTACGTAACCTGTTGTTCCACCTAATTATTTCCTAACAGAGTTCAGCTGGTTTTATATTAAATCTGAATGAAATCCTGCTATTGTAACAATTAGATTCAAATTTAGGACGTCTAAGAAGCCTTCCCCAATACAATAATGCAAGACAGTAAAATGTTGTTGTTATCTGTTAGCACTAACTTTTTAATCACTCAGCTTTTTCTGGAGATCTAGTAGGATCAGTGCTATTATGGGGTTTGAAATCACGTAAGTAAAATTACTTACAGTAATTCTAACTCTGGATAAGTCTGTCATTCAGGTTGACACAACTGAACTGTTTTCTGAACCAGAAGCAAAGTGCAAGCTCCATACTAAAAACTCTGCATCTTTATGGCTAAGCTCAAAATAAAAATTCCTGCTAAGAGGCTTAGCACATCAGTTGAAACAAAATGCCAGTCTCTGTGGGGTGGAGCTACGTCAGTGATGGCCATCTAAGAAAGGTCATGTGAACAAACTTTTACCAGAGAATTAAAATGAAAATCTGAGGCCTAAGTTAAGATCTCTGAACAAGTCTCACTTTCAGATGATAACTTTAATTACTTGTGAGGTCTGGTTAGGAAGCACTTTAAAAATTAATGCATTTTGACATTATTATGAATGGTTATAGAAATTAGGGTCTTGGTATTTTGCCAAATGAATATTGCAGGAAGGCTAAAGGCAAAGATGCATACGAGGATTAGGGGAGGAAGGGAACTGTCAAGACTGACATAAATGCCTTGTGGATCGTTCCTAGATAGTTTCTTGGTTGTTATAAATATTGAGACTGTACAATAACTGTCTTTCAGGTCAGTAAGCTGTAAGGATATTATTTTCAGTTTTAAACCATATTCTCATAGCCACTATTTCTATTAATTTTCTCTCATACTGCTAGCCATTAAATTGATGCCGCTCCTTCAGCATACAAAGGGATATTGCCAGACCCTCCTGAGAAAGAAAATACCATGTCCATTCCAAATGTGACAGACATGTCAACTACTTTAGAGCCAGGGAATAAATTGCATAGCCTCATGAAGTCCCAAGTGCAAAATATAGAATAGGGTTTGGGTTTTAAAAAAAAAAGTAGAGCAGGCAAAATTCTTTTATACTACTTACCTCACTCTATCTGGCTTTTATTCCTGATTCTAAAGAAACACCATCATTTTTAAATAAGATTCTTCTCCTATCAATATTAATATTGTTTTTTGAATGATCTGAAGACATTTCACTGTTTTTCTAATTTTATTAATCTCTATAACTTGCAAAGTTCTAAAATCATATCAGAGAATGATTTTGGTTGGAAGGGACCTAAAAGATCATCTAGTTCCAACCCCCCTGCCATGGGCAGGAATGCTTTCCACCAGATCAGGCTGACAAAGTCTCATCCAAACTGTATTTGAACACTGCCAGGGATGGGTCATCCATAGCTGCTCAGGGCAACCTGTGCCAGTGCCTCTGTCTTGAGCATCTGGTCAGGTAGGATGGGAGCCTTGAACACAGTATGTTCCTGGGTGCTGGGTTCTGTGTACCCCAGGACTCCCATTCGGACATCTCTGAAGGAAGCAAGGAAATATCTGATTGTTTGATAGAGGACATAACACTAGAAGTGAACAAGAGAGTAGGAAAAAACTCCCAAGTTTATATTTTAAATATTCATTACAATCCACTTGTCTGATAAAAATTGCTATAATTCTGCCTCGCTGCATTATCATATATATTATTTTGAGTATTTTTAATCTACACAAATTAGTTTTTGAAATCCACAGAGGAAGGCCATACCTCACTTTATGTTCAGTACTTATCTTGTATTCTGATATAGTATATGCACTACTAAAAATAATACACAAGGACAGCAATATTTAAAAAAACCCAAAACGTTCAAGATGAGACTTCATTTCTCCAGACACAGAGTAGAATTTTCTTTCCTTTCATCCATTAATTTAAATTCTGTTCATGCGGTGCACAATAATTTGTTTCTTGTTTTGATACACGGGAATGTAATTTACAATTATAGTTGAACTTCAAAACTACATTCTGGTAAGAGATGGGCATTCGCATATAAGGTGAAGCCTCCTGATCTGCAGACTCAGAAAATTCAGAATGTGTTTATCACTGCTTGAAGGCTGAAGGGATAGAAGCTCTTCTTCAAGGAAATCAGAGACAGTGAAATCTATATGAATATCCTAGTTTTTCCAGGAGCACAGAGGATCACTGTTATTGCCTATGGCTGAGGAAATATAGACCTTAGAGAAGAGTATTTTGTCCTTCTCCCACATAATCTTTGAACATACATAGGTCATTTTTTATTTTTTTTTCTCGATGAGAAGTGTATATCTGGTAGCTGTAGAAATTACCCTGTAAACTGAGAGTTGTCTTTCTTTGATTACCAAGATAGTGAATTGGTAGAAGATAGACTTCTTATACTGAATAACTGTAGAATTTTGGACTACGTTTTGAGAAACTCACATACACTATTTGGCAGACTGAGCTATGGACAGTAATGAAAACGGTAATTCATTACAGTCATCATGGGCAACACAGTGACTATAGTAACATCACATAGAAGTGGTATCGTGTATGGTGTTCCATCCCTGTCGTGGTTTCTCATTAGATTATTATTCTTAATACACAGGAAAAATTTCCAAATAAAGCGCTTATCTAGGAAGGCTGAAAGCGTACTTAAAGAATAATGAAGATACCAATCACCTCCATAGGAAACGCACAGCACTACCCTGAATTGTGTCTACAGTACTCTAAACTTTCTGGGGGAGGATTAATTTTCTATAACCATTGACATATAAACTATTACTGTAAACCAAGCTAAGACAAGCCTCATTTCCAATTTTTCCATGCATATTTAGAACTTAATCTTTTAAAATTGGAATTAATTAAAACTGACAAAATGATCAGTGACTAAATAGCTGCAAAATCTCATTATTAATAATGACCCATTTTGAATTTGAATTTAATAACTGCAAAAATGGTTTGAGAAGTCTTAAGTTTAATTTTATTTTTACACTTGCTTATTCAGAACTGCAGGGTTCGGGCTCAGACCGTTTTATTTCCTACGTGGCCTAGCGCTGCAGTTAAGCTATGATAAATATCAAGGGCAACAGAGTTCCACCAAACACACGTATCTTTTCCCTGTAAAACTCTCATTCACTCTTTGAACAGTGTTCCTCTTCTGCATTCATCTATATCTGCAACAGTGTCTTTTATTTATTCAGAAGCTATTTACTTCTACAGAAACAATAATGAATATTTCCACCATCTTCTTAGGGAATGGTGAAAAAAGAACCTCCAGTTCCTGGAATGGAAGATGTTAAAATGGTAGGAGATCACTCCTTATTCTGGTATGCAACTTCTACTCCCTTTTCTGGAGTCTATAAAAGATGAAGAGTTAGCAAGGAACAGAATAAAAAAAAAAAAAAGGTCAAACCTGAAAAAAGTTCTGATTATTTAATTTGCAAACTCGAAAAAGACTTTTTCTGTTGAGGTATAAGGAGCAAGAAAGAAGGAAAGTCTGTGAAAACAACTCCTGGATCAGATTTGATGGGAATAATGTTTGCAAGAGATACAAACTCTGCCCCAGGAATAGTAAAAATAAATTGTAGTGAGGAAGTAAGAAGCAGCTACACCGCAAACTACACTACAGTGAGGAGCTACTATGCTACTGTAGACCCTGGAAATTGTAGAAACATAGAGCTTTGTATGGTCAATTTTCTCTTAATTCTTCCATATCTCTATAAATGACTATTGTATACTACACATCTTACCGTCACATGATGTGCCTACTGGGGATACTAGCTATAATTGTCTCCATATTATAATAATGCAGACTCAAATGTAAGGAAGAGGCTTAAAATGGTGGTTTTATATTTCCCTACACCTTTCTGTAACTTTTTGGAAGGTGAGATTTCTAAATCTTTAAATAATATTCTGCTATACACGTCCTGTGGTTGGATATCTGAACTGCAGGAATACCAAAAATACTCTTACAGAAATTATTTTGGTAAAAAAGTCCTTCATGGAAAACTGAGGTGTTAAGGAACTCGTTATTTCTTTAAAATTCATTAAAATATTCATTAAAATTTCTCTTGTCTTCCCTCATTAACCAAAAGCTTATCTTTTAACACCATCTTTATATAATGTTGCATTGGGTTTACATTTCTCTTTGGTTTTTTCCTAGTTTTTTATCTGTCTTCAGGTGTCAATGAACTAGGAAAACATACTGTTACTAAATTTCTCCAGGGGAATCCAACCTGTAGAATGAATTTACCTGCAAACTTCAACATGAGAATAAGGAAGATAGCTAACAATTTCAACCACTTAAATAATGAGACAGTTACATAATCTTCCTTGCTTGTTAGTGACCTTCTAAAACCTTGTCTAGATCATTCATAAACAACTATGTTAATTACAAGAAGTGTTGTCTATCTCAAGACCTTTCTGAAAGAGGAAGTCATTACAGAATATTTCAATATTCAGATCTGGCATAACAGTACATATATCTTGTAAATGGCTAATAATGATTTTTGTACTTTTCAATTACCAATAACTATATTTACCACTTTGAAGAAAAGTATCAAATGGAGAAAGCTGCTGGTTTTATCAGCAGGAGACAGTGTAATATGTGCTAGAAATAGATTTTACAATAGTTAAGTGAAACTGAACGGTTATGAATATATTTTCACATCCATCAAACTTCAGCTATACCAGAAGCTTCCATGCATTATTTTTTAATCTCGTTTTAAAAATCTTACAAGACACAATTACTCATTTAGAGATCATGACCTATTATACCTAGGGGATGCATGTGTTCCATGCTACCTGCTTTTGATCTTACTTATTTTTCTTCACACACTGTCTGCTGATCATCTAGCTTCCTTTGAGAAGGAGAGAAAGAAGATTTTCCGGGAGCTTCAGTCTGTTCCAAGATAGATGCCACAAAGTCAAAGAAAGGGACATAACTATGCTAGACAATTAACAATCTTCAACTAGACAATCTCATAAAGCAGAGTAAAGAAGCCTACTTCCACTCTTATTCAGAAAACAAGAAATTATGACAAAAAAAAAGAAATTATAACATATATTAATATTGTATTAGCCTAACTACACCAGATATCAGACTTTAAGGAGATATCAAAGCAAATGGAGAACATTTAGAAATTTGGTTGAAGTTAAATGCTGAAGGAAACATGCAGGGATGTACTTTTCTAGTTCTTTGCTTTGCTATTTACTCCGTAACATCTGTCGCTTTAATTATGGACTTTTTTTTAAACTCCCTTTCACTCTTATTCTGTTACTTCTGCTCTTCATGAAGACTAATTCTACTCTTACTAAAGTTAATTAGAGGAACTATTTAGACTGGTAACAGCTGAGTTAGGCCAACTGTGAATATGCAATAAATGACATGTAAAAACGGAACAAATTGGTTTAACTAAGGTACTTTGTAATTTTTATTTTCTGTTGCTATAGTTGCCCTGGTTATTGTTACTCAACATTTCCTTTTCTGAGATTTTAATTACAACATCAAAGAGTTCTTTGTAAGCATATTCAAATCTGATGCTAGATTCATGCAAAAAGAGTTGAGAACTCTTTTCTTAGGCCTTAAGCACATTAAAGCATAGAATACTCTATGAAAGCTTGCAAAAAACATAACGTTAGGAAATAACCTGAAACACCATGCTATTATTTTGTTCAGAGTTGAATGCTCTTGTCTGAGAGCAATCATGAGGATATGGGAGTAAGAAGGAACTGTAATTTGCTAAAAAAGATACAGGAAATTAAGGTTCCTCTAAGCTATTTGTGAAGTTGCTGATGTGAAAAAAAATCGTTCAGACTGGAAAATTAGCAAGGAAAACCTTAGTTAGCAAAATAACCTCCCATATATATCTAAAAATACATTGTAAGTAAATTAGCACATAGAAACTTCTTATTAATTTTATTAAATTTTATTTGGCTACTTGATTTCATAATTTAATATCCAGCTAAAATATTTTTAGTAAGTCCCTGTTTGGGGGCAGGGGGAGGGGAAATAAAAAGGAAACTATGAATAAAACTTGGGAAAAGAAATCTAAATGACCATGAATGTTAGAATTAATTAAATCAGTCTTTCCTCCAGAAATACACATCCTGAATAAATTTGTACATAGAGGACAAGGACTTCTCTTGTGACTGAGATGGGTAGGCACTACTGTACTATTGAGTAGCACCTGGAATATTGTCTTGAACTGTTTATTTAGGTCATTCTGAGTTTATAAGAAAATGCTTTTTTCTTCTTATTTTCCTGAACAGCTCACTGAAACAAAACTTGGCTTCTCTGCTTCTTCTTCCTCAACTGCAAGAAAACAGATGGAAGAGCTGTTTTGCATTTTGAAGTTTAAGAGCCATCCACTGAAACTTAGAATTGTTAAGCAACTTGTATTTCCTACACTGAGACATCCCTGAATACTCACATAGTTCCACTCAATTTACACTGTAACAAAATAATTCTGTGAGAGCTGACTCCTCACTTTGAAAATGTTTTCAACATAAAAAAAAAATTTCTACTGAATTCTCTGAAGAAATTTGAAGGTCATAGACATATGCCATTTTTCTGATTTTTTCTGCCTAATATGCTCACTTGTGTTAATGAAATTCACTTAAAAATAAAAATGTGTTTAAAATGCGCAGACTAGTTGTCTGCTCTAGTTGACATGGTAAGAAGTGAATAGGGAAAAATTCACCTTACTCTGTGTACACATTTAGAGGAGCTGTTATTATAAATCACTGAATCACAGAATGGTTGGTGTTAGAAGGGATCTCTGGAGATCATCTAATCCACCCCCTGCCCCGCTGAAGCAGGTCCCAAGAGCAGGCTGCGCAGGAATATATTCAGGCTAGTTTTGAATGTCCTCAGAGGAAATACCACAGCCTCTCTGGGCAGGCTGTTCCAGTGCTCCATCACTCTCACAGTAAAGATTTTCTCCTGTTCAAGTGGAACTTCCTGTGTTACAAATTGTGCCCATTGCCCCTAGTCTTTATGTTAGGCACCACTAAAAATAGCTTGGTTCAATCCTCCTGTTTCTTGCTCTTTCAATATTTATATTCATTGATAATGTCCCCTCTCAGTCTCCTTATCTGCAGACTAAACAGACAAAAGTCTCTCAGCCTTTCCTCATAAGAGAGATGCTTCAGTCCCCTGATCATGGCCTTCTGCTGGACTCTCTCCAGTAATTCCTTGTCTTTCTTGAGCTGGGTAGTCAAAAACTGGACATTGTATTCCAGAGGAAGCCTCACTAAAGCAGACAGGAGAGGGAGGATAATATTGCTTGACCTGTTGTCTACAGTCTTCTTAATGCACCCCAAGGTACCTCTGGACTTCTTGTCCATGAAGGAACGATGCTGACTTATGGTTAATTTGTAGTCCACCAGGACTCCCAGGTCCTTCTCTGCAGAGAAAGCAACTCAGGCCCTGACCGTTGCTGGTGGATGGTGTTATTCCTCCCAAGGTGCAGAACTTGACATTTGCTACTCTTGAACTTCTTTATATTCCTCTCTGCCCAGCTTTCTAGACTGTCCAGGTCTCACTGAATGCCAGCACGGCCTTTCAATATATCAGCTGGTCCTCCAAGTTTTATATCATGGGCAAACTCACTGAGGGTACACACTCTAGCCCTCATCCAGGTCAGAATCCAGTACCAAGCCCTGGGGAACGTCGTTAGCTATAGGTCTCCAGCTAGACTCTGTGTCACTGATCATAACCCTCTGTTGGCCCTTCAGCCAACAAACCAAAAGGCCATGCAAACATGGAATAAATAATGTTTTAAATTGATGAATTTTTCATAATGTAGGTATGTATTCCACTAGGCATTAAAATTCCCTCAATGATATCAATTTTTTATAGTGTGATCAAGACAGAATCTGGGCTGAATGAGCTGGAACAGAATTTTTGAAATATGAAAAAAGGCCTGCGCTTGGATTAATATTGAAGAAATGAAATGTTAGAAAGAAAATCTGTATGAAAAATAAAGTAAGAAAAATATCAGTTGAATATACTGTATGTATACAATTGTATTTACTTATATATTGAGTTTCACAGTGTCACAAACCATATATACAGAAAATTAAAATACGGAGTCAACTTCAAACATATCTGCTACAAGTCCTAGTCTTCATTTTTCCTCTGTCACTGAAAATTGCATTTTTATTCCATTTCTTTTCTAACTTCCTTAAGAAATTAAAGCATCTTTGACAATTACTAAGATTTTCTATAGTAATTGCTTTCAGAACAAAATTTGTGAGTTTCCCAGAATTCATTGTCTTAAATACATTTCTAAGGTTTTTGTCAGGCCTCATTTGCAGATGGTTCTGAATGACTAAGATGGACTGTTTTATTAATTTAAACACAGATTGTAGAAAGAACTAGTTTACTGGTATCATCATTTAGTGCAACAGTATAGAGACATCCTTGAACTATGCATCCAAATTCATATATCTAGAGAAAAAATGAAAATAAACAGGAAAAGATGACAGAGTCCAATAAAGATATGGAATGAGAAGAATAAATGTAATAGAATGCTTGATTCTAATGCAAGATTTATTGAATATCAACTAAAAATATAAGTTGAATATTTCAGAGTAACCTACCTGAATTAAACATCAACTGATTTTAAAATGTATAGACCTGAGATGTGAATTTTGTTAAGTAGAAAGGTAATTAAGGAAGATGTTTGATTAAAATAAAAAAATACATTTTGGAATAAAATATCAAACCACCAAACAATTGTTAAAGCATTTTTTAAAGACTCTGTTACTAGCTCAAAATTTTTTAAAAAATTAAGGTGCCAGCAATAAATCTGAAATAAAAATATTATGTGAGTGAAAGGAATTCTTAGCAATATTTGTACTTACATTGAAACAGAAGAACAAGGAAGAGAAAAAGATTTTTTTAGAATTCTCTGTCTGAAAGAACTAGAATCTCTGGTAGTGTGGGGTTTTATTTTGTTTTCTTTTGTTGTGATTTTGTTTACTGTTGGTGCTTTTTTCCTCATAAACCAGAAAAAAAGACAGGACACATATTTTTTATCTCCTGTCATTTCAGCACAGTACGTTCATTTTATCTGAAGCTGAACTGCTCTGTTGTATTTCAGTCAGTCAAGATTGAAATAATCAGGGAGCAGGCCAAATAAATGTTTTTGTTACAATGATTTGTCTTGGTAAATAACTTTGAGAAATATCACTTTCAATAATAGTGGAAGATCGAAGTGGGGCATTTCAGGAGAACATATACTATCTTGGTGAAAAGGGAAAATAAAAACCCACTATATGGCACATTCCAATATGCTACTAACTGTGGTGGTGGTCTTCTGTTCCTTTCTACTAGAGAACGCCACTGATATTTGGACCCTGAAGGCAAAGTATTTGAATATATTTTATCTAAGTTCAAGTTCACAAGCAAATTCTCCAGTGATAATGAAAGGTATCATCTCCTTATTTCACACAGGTGATAGTGTCTTCATTTTCAGAGTATTTGAAAGGAAAAGATACAGAGAAGAATGACGACTCTAAGTGTCCGCGCTAAGCAAAGGAATAGTTCAAGGAAATCATACACTATTTTTGGAAATTGCACTGAAGAAAGAAATCCCACATAGTAATTCCCACGTTTATAACACAAAATGTTTTCCACAACACAACTAAATTGTAATTAATTTTCAAATAGTAACAAATTCCTGAAGAGAACAGATAGTCTTGAAAAAAAAAACCCAAAAACCTTCACCAAAGAACTCTACCAATCTTTCTATGTATGTATAGACACACATACATAGACTTATTTTTAAGGACATCAGAAAGAAGCCAACATAGTGCATAGTCTCATTCTGTTATATAAATCTATGTGTTGTGTCCTTATTTCATGTTTTCCAAAGCGTAAACCGTTCTTTAGAAGTTCTGTCATGCTCCCACTTTTCCTTGGAGAAGTTCTGCTGATGAAACTCTCCTATGAATAATGGATCTGATGAAGAGGCTTTACATTAATATTGAAAGTAGAGCTACAGTTGACTTGCATTCACTAGCTCTGTTCACCTTCAATGGCAAACTACAATTACCTTTTACATGAATAACAGTGACAAGTGAGTCTGAGAGCTCAGGCAGTGAACTTGTCTCACATATGTGAAATGCTTTATTTCCATAAATCAAAATCATGTGTTTATGAAAATCCATTCTTTTCTAACTTAACTATAAATCAATGTTAGCTGCATTGAAACCTTTTGCACCACAACAGAGTCTGGAAGCTTTAAAGTCACTTCTTTAAACTTATGAAAGCTACTGGATGTTTGGTGCAAGCCATCTGACAGCAAGGTGTGACATTATTTTTATCTAGCATTTCCTGATTTCAAATAAGACCTTACTCAAATATCGCTATTATTTCAATTATTCACTAATTTACTTATGTGGGAAAAAAAAAGAATAAAAAATCTTATAGCTCCATTGAAACCCTTCCTAATTAGAATCGTACAGTCATACAAAGGAACTTTGGAAGGCATCTAGTCCAACCTTTTGCACAAAAATTAAAATAGAAGGGCTTGCTCAGTTCCTCTCTGGTTAAACACTGAATTTCTTCAAGAAGAAAGATTCCATGACCTTTCTGGAGCAGCCTGTTCCACTTGTTAATGACTTTCACATAACTCACTTTTTCCTCATATCCAGTCAGAATTTCTCCTCATGTGAATTGTGACTATTGCTCATCATCCTTTTGGCACATGGGGCCACCTAGATCTTGACATTTCAATCTGTCTTACGTGCATCCTCCTTAAAATAGTTGTAGAAAAAATCTCCTTTTAGCTTTCCCTTGTGTAACTAGAGCAAGTCTAGTTCTTTGGACCTCTGTCCCTCATCATATTTGGGAGAGCAAAGCCATAGACAATATTTGATATGTGGCCTTACTAATGCTGAATAATCACTTCCTCCAGTGTGCCAACTACTTTTGCTAATTAATACAGCCCTGTGTGTAGTTTGTCTTCACCACATCGGCACATTGCTTATCCACATTCAGCAGGACCCCAGGTCACTTTCTAAAAAGCAGTTTCACTGCCATACCTCATCCTGTACTATTCCAAGAATTATATTCCAGGTGAAGGACTTCTTATAAGACCTTTGCTAGTTTTTTTGTTCTCTTCTCCATCTTAGAAGCTTTTATCAGTTCTCTCAAGCCAGCTCACTTTCTTGGATTCTGAGTGGAGAACCTCAAATATTTTCACTCTAAGCTGGTTTTCCTGGTGATCTTATTTTAGCAGCATTTTCTACTGGTATCAGATCTTTGCTTTGCACGGTTATATGCCCTGCTACCAGTCCTCGTTATTTCAGTAAAGTTACTGTAAAGATCACATCAATACCCCTTTGACAAGAAGTAATCACTAAGTTGTCTCAATTTACTACTGTGTTTGTTTTCTGATGCTATTTTCTAAAGAGGGACACTGATGTCTACAATAAATATGATGATGCAGACCAATGCTCACTAGAAAAAGCAAACCTTAGACTAGAATTTTCTCCAAGAATCAAGATTATATGACAATGACTCAGGAAAAAATGTTCAGATGAAGTTCATACAGGAATTTACATTTCTTAATTCAGTCTCATTTTTACTTTGGTTATTAATCTTTTCAATAGTTTCATGCTTGTTACCTATTTTGTTATCTGAAAGAGACTCTCTCGTCACTAAACAGAGAAACTGTGTGGTGTCTTTTCATCTTCCATCCATTAACCAGAAATGTTGGGTTCTGGAGTTTATGCTTCTATATTTCCTTTCAGTTGCAATTATTGTAAATTTGCAGTATTCCTAATTATTTTGTGAGTTTTGTTAAGTGTGATGAAAGGCAAACTTCTTTACCAGATGCCTGGAGAATTGTCCTTGCCCAGGAAAGAACATAGAGGAGGCTTGACACTGCCTCAGATGGCTTATAGTTTCTTCTGTCTGACTTCTACCTAACTCTTTCTTAGAGGCATGAATCAGATTAGAATTTCAAAGACTATTAGAAGGACTATTAGAATAAAAAGGAAAGGAATTTGTATTATCTTACACTTTTTCACTCTTTTTGATTTTATTTCATTAATCAGATAGAAATAAAAAAAAAAACAAAAACCAAAAAACACTTTGGCAGTAGGGTTTATGATTTCAGAAGATTAAAAAAAGGAGTGTTTTATCCATAACCTGAAGTACACTACTGCCATGAGTGTTCTTGAAAACAGGAGTGTCATGATGTTTAAAAATGGAAGAGCTGTTTATGTATACACACATTTCATTTCAAATGCACTCTATTTTAAATTTAAAAGTTTTAATTGATTTGGATAATTAAATTATCAGTTAACTGTGTCCTTTGGTATTTTAAATTTTTAATCCTCTTCAAAATACAAAGGGACATGATTCAGTTGCCACTTCAGTCGGGCAAGGATATCCCAACCTAAAGCAGATAGTCCTCACAAGATATTGACAAGAGATGTCAGAAGAAACCTGCATGTCACAGAGTGGCATATGGGATGCATTAAGTTGCTACAGAGAACACTGGATGCATGGCCCACAGGCAGACTGCAAAGCATTGCAACTCCTGTTTAAGACACCTTCAACGATACAGGCATTTACAAATAAGCTTGATATCTATCCTTCTTATGAGTTAGAGACTACTAAACATTGCTCTTGGAGTCTCAGGAACACTTCATTCCATTTTAAGGCCCTCATCCTTCTCGATAAGAGAACCTTAAATGTCAGTGCAAGAAAGCCAGTTATTTTCTAGAAAGTTGACCCTGTACCCACTGATGTTCAAACCACAATTAGAGTTTTGAATACATTATCTGCTGGGTGCTTGGAAAGACCAAAACCACCAAGGCACACGTGGATGCTTCAATAAAAGGATCTTAACTCAGATTCAGGTGTCCCTGCTTTTCCTCTCACCTGGAGAGTGAGATGGGAAACCTGGGATGGAGATCCACCCTTCCTGCAGTTTTTGAGGTCTCACAGCCCTGGAATTTATTACTTATGGGCTACATCCATATAAAGTGCATTGCATTTATGGCATTGACTCCTAGAACTAACTTTTACAAAATTCCTAAAGAACAATTTTTATTAGCTAGTATATAACATAAATATATGTCCAAACTGACCGTAGTAAGCCAATAGGAAACACCAAAGAAGAGGGAGTCCAGATAGCTCTTGAATTTTACTTTCTTCTCCAGAACTTTAAAACAGACATACTTGAGAAGCTCAAACCCACTCAACTAGTCAAATACCTAAAGCTTCCACATATACCTATAAATTCAGAGAGGTTGTTCATTCTCTCCCCTTACAATACAGCTATACAAAAAAAAATGTGCCACCTGTTTAACTTTTATCTAATAGTTCAGCCATCACAACATTTATTTTGGGAATGGAAGATCTGTATTCAACGAATACCTCCACCTGACAATTTGTACATGCATATTTTTGATGTGAGAGCTAAAATGAGCAGTCAAAACAATAGAAACATTGTAGAAGTATTGTAATATTACCGGCAGCAATTTAGATTCCCATGAACTCCCAGGTCATGAATAATTAAGGGGATTTGTTTTAAGGGATTGCTAACTTGGACTTAAATTACATTTCAGACCTCTGAATGTCTCTATAGGTTTCAATTTTTTGTCTAGAATGAGAAAAAAATATCAGGAATTTTCTATGCAGAACCATTCTTACTGAAAGCCATTTCTGTATACAAGTTCAGGACTTTAAAAGACCAAAGTTTTGTTCCTGGTTTAATGTCTCCTGTCCATGAATTTCTTCAGGCCATCGACATATATGGAGAAGACGAGAAACTCCATGTCTTTGCCAGCCAAGCATCTCTAATTTTGGTTCCCACTTCTACAGTTCCATTATCCATTTTCAGTTGTGTTTATACTTTTTCTTTTTTTAATTGCAGAAGAGTACAATTCTTAATCCTTTCCAATCAAAACTTAGATAGATTGCAATCATATCTTGCATACAAATGCCAGTGTTGAAACGCTTTCCATATGGAATTATTATTTTATAACATGCACTAAAAATAATAGTCTTTAATTCTCCCAATACTTTTGCAGCCATATTTCATCACTGAATTTAAATGAGAATATTTTAATTAAATAAAAATATTTGTTGCTAATACGAATACACAACAAAAACTTTTGAAATTGAAAAATTGTTGGTATTAAAGATTATCATATATTTGTTTATCATATGTAAAAGAATAACCTTACTATCTGTTTTTTTATGAGAATAAACATAGATATGCAAACAGAAATCCTGACATTGAGAAGCATCACTGTTAGTGGTTTCTATATTTGGGAAAGTTTATGTTGAGTTGCATAACAAATGGGAAAATTCATTTGCTTCCTGTAAATAACAGAGAGGTATATTGAAATGAAAGTCTATTCTTTAGCTTCTAATTAGTACTTTATAAGATCTCTTACAATTACTATAAGGGGACTACAGAAACAAGTAATCCAAAATTTGCATTTTTGCATGGATAGAGGGTTTTTTTAAATTATGAAATTATATATTTAATCTGTTTTTTTTCTCAAAGTTGGAATTCAGATTTGTTTTGTTAGCAGAAATATCAACATTTTCATTAATTACTTCTCCTGTCTTATTCAGAATTTAAATTTCTAATTGGATTTTAGAAACATTGACAACTGAAATTATTAAATATATTATTATAGTTTAAGTGTGTGTTATGGTAAATTAGTTTTATCATTATGATGTAAACAGGTGTTTGTAATTAAGCATTTGCTTCACAAGTGCCTCATGATTTGCTTTCATATCAAGAATTTATAAGGTGTAGTCATAAAAAGGTAGGGAATTGAAATAAAGAAATAATTATAGATTATCTGAACCAGAACTTCTCTGGATGTCAGTATGAAAGACATCTTTAACTACCTTAGTTCTTCTTAAAATTGTTTACATTCCAATGTATTAGGTTAAATCATCACTACCTTGCCTTGTCCACTTTGATTTTGAACACTCAAACAATTATTTATCTTTAATTTCCCTTGGGAAGGTGTTGCATGGTCTAATAGATCTGAGTGTAAGCAAATGTTTCCTTATTCAGTCTTAATTTTACTTTCCCATTTTTATACTTACAAGTCTTTCTGAATAAAAAAACATCACTTCTGAAGAAATAATTTAATGTCTTATATTCTACTGGCATTCCTGATATCTGAGTTTGCTTGATTATTTGTATACAGAAAATGTGTTTCCTATCATTTTCCTACAATTTATGCTTAGCTTGTTTATTTTCCTCCTAGGATCATCATTCCCACTTAATATTGTCCAAAATTTCAATTAAAAAAAATACATTTATTTATTAAAGAATTACCTTTATTTGTGGAAATACTTATATAAATCTAATTATTCTGACAACTTACATAAAAATCAATGTTTATATAACTTTAAAACTGATCATGTTAAGACAATTGAAGTATTTACATTCTTCTAAATATACTTCAGTTTTCCTGTTTCATATCAGAGACAGCTTGTTATTGTACAGAGAGAAAGATATTTGATTTCTAGGGGTAATTGTCTTCTTATCATATGCCTCACACTGCTGTCTGGTGTCCTCAAGTGAGTATTGCAAACTCACAGACCGGCTTTAGGACATTACTGACGCTGTCACCACTCTCTCTTTGTGTCAGAGGAAGAAACACCTCAACTGAACATGCGTGCTCTTTCACAGACTGAAGGAATTTTCTGTTTCATCATGTCATACAGCAGCTACCGAGGTCAGTGAAACTTCGGTCTCAGGCAAGGCAGACATGGAAGGAGTGGGAGGGTCATCCTTGGGTTCCCCATCAGGTAAAGACACCCCAAAGCAGGAGGACAGGAAAGTGCTTTCAAGAAACAAGGACCCATGAGAAGCTGATACCATCTGAGATGCTGCAGCAAGTCAGGGCATCCCCAGGGGAACAATTTAGTTACCTGAAAAATAGGAGCCTCTGTTTTAACTGTTTTAAAGTTTCACAGCTTGTCTCCAGCTGCTGACCTACATCTATGCAGATGTAGGATCTGCCACCACAATGCAGCTGCTTGAATAACTTAGGCTACCTTAAAGGCAGAGACGCCTGTGCATAGGAATGAATAGAAGCAGGGGTGATCTACTTAGTCAATGGAGAGCAGCAGTAACTTGAGCTATCAGTGGAGAGAAACGGGCTCCTTTAAGGCATATTTCATATCTGTTTCAAGTTATGACATCCAGATGAAACTAAGTATGTGCTAGAAGTATCTGATTCCCTTCTTTCAACTATAAAGGCATTCTAAATTACCAGATTATCTATACATTTGTCATAATGTAGATGTCTGTATTTGTCACGGGATTTTTAAGTGTCTCTATGTGATAGATTGCAGGAATACGTGAACTTGCTCTTCAAGCTGTTCATTAGCTGTTTAAAATCTCTAAACCGAATAGTCAGTAAGCACAATCTAATAAAGCCCTTGAAAGTTAAGACATACTAGTTAAGTCTCAGTGACGTATTAACACTCAGCTTGTTTCAGAACTAAGTGTACGGCCAATTCAGAGACTTAAGCACTCATCAGACTTAAATCTAATGCAAATTTAATACAAAGCTATATCATCATTCAAGTCAGTCTAAAATAACTCTAATACTTCTGCTGTTATGTGAAAACATGCAAAAAGTTACAGAATCGATTACTGCTCAGTTTTATCAGTGGAATTTGATTGCTTAATTATAAATGTCTCGTAGTATTTGAGATACCGGCCAAGAGATCTGCTTGGGTCAAAAGACATGGTACAGGTGGCTTGCTGCAGTCATGTCTCCTATACCAGTTGCTGGAAGTTCAGTGAATTCAGCTCAAGTGAATTTTCTCAAAAAGACCATTTTCAATTAAAGTAACATACGGTTACCTAACAAATTATCATCCTTGTCTTGATTTAACTCTTATACATTGTATAAGCAAGTTGAGCAATTATTCACATTATACTGGAAATTGAATGTTCTCAGGGCTCACAAGCCATACTGTGCAGTCTTAATGCAGTATCAGTAAGCTAGTGGGACAGCAACTTCAGGGAAAATCTCACATCCTACAGCTTGGGCTTGGAATTTGTCTTCCTAGAAATGTTATGAAAGCTCGATGAGTGCACTACAATGAGCCACTAGCAACAGGCTCAGAGTTAAAGTTTCAAAAAACAGTCTTTAATGATATCTTTTCTCATCAGTAAAATAAGTGATCCATTCTTGATAGGTAGCTGATCTCACTGTAAATCTTCCTGCCCTTGCTTCAAGCCATGGCAGATCTAGACTCCTTTCATGTATTTTTTTTGTAGCTAATTTGTTTGCTCATTTTGTTCTTAGAAGTAGTTAAACCAGGTTTCCCTGCACGTTGCTAAATTGAACCTAAAATGGTATCAAGCACGGAAAATCACTTTGTGTACAATAGCATACTGATACAATTCTATGTGTAGCTGAAAATAGTCTTCTAAAAGGAAACTTTGTGTTGTAAGGACAGTTCTGCACTATCCTGAGTATAAAATTCTCAAGAGAATGTACAGATTTTATTTTCTATGGATAGATACCCCTAAAGTAGGATATTCTTTAGATTTACCACTATCTGGATATCATGTTTTCTACTACATAAGTATATATGTAATTATCACTTCCTAAACATAGCTGTTAACAGTAGAAATTGAGGTAAATAAGTTAAGAGATGGTGCAAAGTCAAGTCAAGTAATATTGGACATCTATGTAGAAGTCTCTTAAATTCTTAAAATTTAGAGAAGACCGCAATATCATTTGGACTATACCAAAGAAAAAACTACTGAAGTCTCTTGTCACAGTTTTCCACTAAGGAAATTCTTATTTATTCAGTTCAATTGTTGCATTATCCAAAAGAAAAATAATGTAACTCATAGCTTATTCAGTAATAGATTCATATTCTAAGGCCCAAATTGTAACTAATTGCACTGGGAAGAGCATGACTTTAAGTCAAGTGTACAGGCTTCCAACTAAAAAGTTATTTAAGGATTTTGTGAGACAAGGTTTTTAGGAGTATTTTATGACTAGAGCTCAAAATATCGCACAACCCAGAAACCAACAGGCCAATAAACTCTATAATGTGAATACCAACTAATGTTGTCAAAGACAGCAGGGCAGTTGGCAGATTTAGTATGGAATCAGTTTCTCAGCAAGGCTATAGTAGGATTAGAAGAAGACAAACACTTGTCCTTATAAACGCCAGGCAAAAGAAAACTCACATTGTATACAGAAATACAAATTTATTTCAGAAAATAAAAAGATACAGTTTTATTTATTTCCCTTTGTAGATGCCCAGCTGCATTTATTAAATTATAGAAATAAAATTGTGCTCAGTCTAGCCAATTTGTTGTAGCAACACTACTCTGAGCACTTGAAAATAGGTCCACCTCCAGGCAATAGAGATGGCTAGCAAAGTTTTAGGGAGATCACTGGACTTAAGGAATGCATTTCATTTGCGGTTGCTCTACAGACATGTTAACTGCTGTAAGAAGATTAAAAATAGTTTTATCTGATTAATCTGTAACTTAAAAAAAAATAAAACCTGCATAATATAGGAAAAATTTATAATTTGTAACTAAGTAGATGTGTTAGCAGCATATACACAACTATCCCATATCCTATATGGCATTTCTCGAATTCCACTTGGACTTAAAGAAAACGTACATAACATGGATGTGGCAACCGGCTGCCATTCTGCTGTGCTATGCAGCGAGCACTGAACAAGCCAGTATTGGTTACATGCATTACGTTATGAGGCATCATCTTTAAGGTGAAATTTTTCAGTCTTTCATTTTCTACAACAACACGATTAAGATCTTCTGAGTCTTATCTAAACAGAAAGAAAGTGAAGATATTAAAATTTGTTGTGACTCTTGCAACAGAAGAAAAAATAAGGAGAAACCCTGTTAAAAACATACATCTAGATATAGAGGTGTCACGGTCCACTCGGTGGACTTGTGATGATTCCACCACGAGGCCAAGGGGTTATAATTCAATCAAAGAGAAACTTTATTATTTTGCCTATAAAGCAGCACGCGATAGACAAAGTGGAGAAAAGAGGAGGAAAAAGGAGGAAAGAGGATTACAGCTACCACCACGGTTCCAAAGGCATCCCTATGGTCCAGGCCCCGAACAGCTCCTGCTGGTCCTCAGTCGTGACTCATCATCACGACAGGCGATCCATGATCCAGAGGTGGGGAGATCTCACCGGGGTTTGGTTAGGAACCATCTTTTATGCTCAGCAGCAGCACCTCACACGTCCTCTCTCCCATGGATTGTGGCCAATCTCCGCCTTCATTTCGCAATCCAGGCTGGACTGCGCAGGCCCAAAAATTCTCGCTTCACTTGCCAGAACTTGTCTGCACCTGCGACACCTCACGTTCAGGGGTCTTCTACTTCCTCACCTCATCTTCCTCTCGTGACCGCTAGGTGACCGGAAGACCCTCTGCGAGTCTCTGTGCATGCTCTTCCCTTGTTGGCTTCGGGTCAGGGAGGAGGTGGGGCAAGTTTGACTGAGGTAGCAGGTGAAATCCATCTTCTGGACAGCAGCCATTGGGTCTTTTCTTAGATGTTACTGGCAGTCCCTGGTCACTGTGACTGCTTGTACCAGGCAGTTCTTTATCTCAGGACGTTTGCTTCTTGGTCTCTCTCCAAGTCCCTGATGGCAATGTTGAGGCAAATACTGTTCTTTGGACCGACTCTTACAAGAGGTAAGCCTAAGATGAAGGTAAGCTCATATCTTCAGCTGAATAGAAGTTAAGCATCACTGAATAACTTCTTGAAAAGCCACCTCTCTCCTCCTCTCTGCCCCCATGTTCTTTACACTATAATATATATAATACTTTTTTTTTTAACCTCCATTTCCCTTAGCCCCCAATTAGACTTGCATCAATATAGGAATAAACATAGTATCTTTCAATGGCTATTGGTCATCTTCACAAAAGTTGCTTCCTACAGGGAAAGGACAGAAAGAGGAATTTTGAATTAGACTTGAACAAAATATTAATGATAAAAAATTCTCATAACTAGTCAGAATACTTGACTAAAATTAAACCAAACCCTCCTTTTAAGAATATATTCTTTTTCAGGATCAGTGAAAGGCAATCCACATTTGCCAATATCATTCCTGTAGTTGATCTCTGACAACAATTACATTCATGTTCAGATCATGTACATAAATAAAATCAAATATGTTTAATATTTGTATTACTTTCTGTAGTTTTCTGTAGTTTTCTCTGCAGTGTGCTCAGTTACAACTATCAGGCAACATTCGCAGAAATATTTATACAGAGCAAACAGACTTCTTTAGCAATATTGTATTATAATCACAAATGTGTGTGCATAGTATTCAAAAAGGATTTGTCTGGGCTGACATTTTTCATATTTCGTCTGTCTGTGTAAATGTTCCTTTCAAAAATGTTTCAGATCATTTTGATTAATTGTAACAGAGTTCTGGGAAGGCATCTACTTTTTCTAGTGTGAAAACTTTGAAGTGAGGTGACTTCTATAGCTGATTCACTACTGTTACACAAAATCTGAGTTACTGATTTTGTAGCCTCATTTCCTAATGTAAATTTACATATATGGTATGTAGGATTCAGAAAATTTTCAGACTTCCAAATTTTATCCAAAAACATTTGAAGTTCTGTCTTGCTACACACATTGCTTCTTCCCACCTTTCTTCAGCATATCCTGGTCAAACAAGGCGAGAGTCCTTGGTCAGAGGTAGGTCCACCCAGGAGTCAGCTGGCCCCAGCTTCTAGCAGCCTTCAGAAGCCTCCAGCAGAAGCTGATCCTTTAGCCTCCACGTTGTCAAAACCCTTGTCGTGCAAATCCAACAGAATTTCTTTTTCATGTCTTCTGTAGTGTGAACTAATCAAAGTTTACCTTGTGATGACAGCTGGAAGGTATTATGACATAAAAAGTGATGGTTAGAAGCACATTAGGTTTGGAATAACCATGTTAGGTATGTGTATGTCTGAAGAATAAAAATAATCTTGCATGTAAGAACTTTTTATTCATTAGAGTGAGTAGAATAATTTCTCAAACTTTACTAAGTATATTGCATCTGTATGAGCCACATCATTTAATTCCAAATTGCAGTCACTTATGGAGAGACAAGAGTTGTTTTGCAGACTATGTAATTCTCCTCTCTATTCTGAATCAAATCATTATGATCCATCAATTTCCAGTGCATTTAATAGCAATAAAAAGAAATGCTATCCCTTTTAGTTCTATTATTATTAACTTAAATGTAATTTGTTCTTTTATGGATGATGAAAAGCAGCACATTTTCTGTCATAGTGTATAAGATTTATGATTTTTTTCCCCTGTATTATTTTTGGCTGCAACAGAGTTAATCCTCTCCGTAGCAATTTGTGACCATAACAGTGTTGATAACACAGGGACATTTCAGTCATTGCTGATCCGTGATTTCACAGTGTCAAGGCCTTTTCTGTTTCTTATGCTGTCCCATCAATGAATAGGCTTGGGGTACACAGGAAGTTTGAAGTGAACACAGATATTGCGGACCATATGATGTCATGCTTAGTGATGAAAACTGGGGAAAGAAGAAGGAAGGGGAGATGTTCAGACTGTGACGTTTATCTTCCCAAATAACTGTTACACGTGATGAAGCCCTGCTTTCCTAGGGGAGGCTGAACATCTTCTGCCAATGGGAAGCACTGAATTAGTTATTTTATTTTGTGTGTTTCCACGCAGCTTTTGCTTTACCTATTAAACTCACTCCATGATTTTTCTCTCTTTTACCCTCCAATTCTCTTCCCCATCCCACTGCAAGGGACTAAGCAATTGACTGTGTGGGACTGAGTTGCTGGCCAAGGTTGGCATGGCAGTCTTTTTTAGTGCTCAATATGGTATTGAGGGGTTCAAGATAACAATAGATTTGATTGGAATGTCCTAGACTGAATTTATAGCTGTTATAGCTATTTAGCTACTAGCTGGCTCTTGTGCTTGCCACAGGATTTTCTTACCTTACTGTATATTAGATAGACTTCCATATAGGGATTATTCACTTCTAGGAGTTCTGAATACTTTCATAATAATATTTGTAATATTTCAGTATAATTTATATGCTTGTGTAGAGAAATCAGCATCTATGTTAGTCACTTTAATCTCTCTCCTCATGTTCTCAGCGGCATCATTTTAGTTACTTTTATTATATCAGGGACATACAGGATAAACATGATAGTAGGCAAAAGACATTTTATAAACTTCTATCAGTGCAACACTCCGGTAGAAATCAGGAGCTGGAACAAGTTTCCATTTCTGTTTTTCCATCAGTTTTTTCATACTCTAAAATTGGTTTCCTGAATGCTTGAGAGAAGGCAGGGTGCCTTTCAAGATTGTGACTATTGGTGCTGGAGAGGAGTAAGATATCTATAAATGCTTCATCTGTTAAAACAAGAGTTACTTCTATACTCAGCAGTTATGGTGGCACCACCCACGGCTGCCACTAGAGGTGGCAACTCCTTCATTCAATTATTATACTTGCAATTGTTGTAGCTAATGTTTAAGTAAAAAAAGACCCAGTGAATGTTATAAGATTTTGAAAAGGTGATTGGCTGTGTAAAATACTGTATATAACTAAAGGTACGGTTGAAAAATTCTTTTAACAGATTGTATTACACTTGATTACTAGTATAAAGAAAACACCATCCAGATATGAAGTTGTAGTTGAAAATAAAACACTAGTTCATCGTGACATACCCATAGAGAAGTAAGTCTGCTTCTCAAACACTTATTTAATCTATAAATATCGTTATAGTTCAGTAAAGGTTATGAAATATTCATTGTGGGATTTTGTAGCAGTTTGATCTAAAATTGGCTTGTGTTAAGAGGTATGAATTGTTGTTTGACATAGAACACATCACTATCACCTTCTTTCAATGAGTTTTAAAAAAGAACAATGAACATAACTCAAACAGAAGAAAAATAGCAGTCAATGAACCTTTAACATCTTTTTTTATCATTAAGCGGTTTAAATGAGACTGCAAGGATTATTGTGTGACACTGGCTCAATTGTAAGTAGAAACCTTTGGAAGTAAATATAAAACATACTTACTCCAAACATATTCAGAGCTATATTTATTTATAGTTTGAAAAATCCACTCTATGCAAGTGTAAGAGATGTTAGCTCAGCTACGTTGAGATTTTGGCAAATTCTATTGTATGAGCATTTAGCATCAGTGACTGAATTTATTATTCCATTATCATCTGTGAAGGAACAATGAATGATAGTGTCATAATTTCTGAGATATATAAAAGTTGGCACTGAAGAATGAATTGATGAATGCTGCTTACCTCCCGTAATACTACAGATATATTTTTCAAACATTTTACAGTATCTAAGTGGCATCTGACAGCTACTTGAGGAAGAATATTTGCAGTGCCTCTGATGTTCCTGTCCAGAACAACGTCCCCTTTTTTAGTGCCAAAAGTTTCAAGGACCTTCCCAAAGAAACAGTAGTTTAGGTGTGACCATTAATATTTTTCAGATTCTCTCTGGGATCTCTCTTTTCTATTCTCCACAAACCAGTCCAGATCATGCTGTGAGTGCTAACATTTAGCAGAACAGACAAGCATTTGCTGTGGAAGCTTTCCATACATGGCAAAATGGCATCTCATTAATAAGACAGAAATTATTTCTCTGATGTCAGTGGATGATTCTTCCAGTGTTATTTTTCTGTGTGGGTCTTTGAAGATCTCCACATAAAAATATTTTAAAAATATCCTTCAAAAGTAAAGTATATTGACGATGTTTTGGAGATGCAGACATTAAAAGTTGGTTTAAAGCACAACTCTTGCTTCAGATCTTGGTGCCAAGATACCTTTTGATACAAACAAGCTTTGATGAGATTTATTTATTACTTTCCACAGTCAGAGGTTAACAATGATTCTAAATGATCTCACATCTGTTTTCTTGGGAATACTTATAAGATCATGATTCAAATGAACCATGATAATTAACACCTGAATCTTGTAGAAATGTAGGCAGATGTTTTTTCCCTGATTGTGCCAACAAACGGCCATATTTAGTTTTGGTTAATATTATACTCATCCATTCACTGATGGACATTAATGGAATGAAAAAGGGGTAGACATTCAAGAACTATGTACTTTAAAAATACCCCCTAAACAACTTTTTTGCTGGATTCCAAAAACTTTGTAATTTTTTTTCTAAAAGTATTACACTATTTCCAGATGGCTTATAATATGTGCCTTTCATGAAGCTGTTTTCCTGTTAGAATGGACTATTATGGATTCTTGGATTCATGATATATCTCTGAAAAATTTTTGAAATTTCTGCCATGTGTAAATCAAAGCAGTTGAACAGAAGTGTAATCCTACTAGGAAAAAAAAAAAGAACAAGACTTTTTCTTCTTCAACAAAGCTGTTCTGTATCTAGAGTTTTAACTGCTCCTTACAAACAAGTACAAAACAATTACCCTCTAATTTATGATGCAAGTCAGTAACAGTAATTTTCAATGACAATAGAACACACTGATTTCTGCATCAGCAAAACTATCAGAATTTTCCCAGGTCAGAATTATCAATCCATATGAAATATTGAGAGTGGAAGGGCAAGAATAGAAAAATACCATTATCTCAGAGCTAGTACATGGGAAGATAACTACAGATTGTGCTGAGAGGAAGAAGGAAGACATGACAACAAACCAAATTCCTTGGAGTTGCATTTCTTTGTTAACCATTGGTGATACTGGTGGATATGAGGAAAAACTATTAGATACTGTTCCTTCAGAAGACATAATTGCCTCAAAAATAAATTACATCACTAAGAATGCTAGCAGTAGAATGATTAAATGGAGTAAGAAAAAAACCAAGGTCAAGTACGTAAAGGTTAATAAGAAGAAATTTTGCTATAAAATTGGAAAACTTCAGCAGTATTCAAAAAGGAAGCAGAAAACCTTGGCTATGTTCAACACGGTTGTGTAACTGTAAGACATCAATATGAAAAAAAATGTTAGGATGCAACCTCAAAATATTTTCAGTGTCAAATTGACATAAGAAATAAAATAGGAAGAAGAATTAAACTAAACAACACTGTCAGTAGAAGTATAAATTGCTATAAACTGATTATGACCAGAGAATAGAAAGAAAATGATATTTTCTAGCTGTCAGAGTAGTAAAATTGTGGAATAGCTTTCGTATATGAAAGTGGATGAGGGACAGCTAAATAGTTTTGAGAAATCTGACCAATTTCTGAAAAGGCTGTGATTGCATATAATAGCTTATGAATGTTCTCCATGCCCTTTCTTGTCATATTCCCACAATCCCAAAGTGCTTTCTGAAATATTTTTATTATTACATAATACATGTTAAACTAATAAATACAACTCAATAAAATATTTTTGAACTTTTACTGAAATGCAGTGATTTTTTAATTAACAATTCTTCATGAGTTTGTAATTTCTCAGGCAAAAAATATTCTGTGGAAAACATTCTGAATATCTTTGTGAGATGGGAATAGGAAAAAATAATCCTCTTGAGACATCTCTCTGTCTGCCTATAGACTCTAGAAATGTGGTAGTGAGCTCTGTGAAGAGATTTATGCTTGTTCAAATAATTTTATTTTTTTTTAAAGCATAATTTTTGTACCAGACACCAAAATATTTGTTATTATTTCCGTATGTATGTAGCACAATCTAAATACCCATTTAGCAACTCAAGTCCTTAAAAGGGGATGTGTAATAGCACTTAAGATACTTGACATTTTGTGAGACATTTTAAAGGACCAGCAGATAAAAGCCAGGACCTACAGGAAATATTTTTCCTGGAGTAGAAACTTTAGGCTAGATTAGACTACAGGATCTGGAAAATAGTACTAGACACCTAATCATGGGAAAATGAGTTCCGCCTAATGGATACTAGGAGAACAATTCAGCTAATGATACTGAAGTAGCTATTAGATGGTGAAGTAAATAGATTTCTATTTATTCAAACGGACGTCTAACTTACGTGCAGATATCCAAAATGTAGATATTTTTATCTGTGAGACTGCCACTAACTTTCAGTTGATGTAAGATGAGCAAAATCAAAATCCAACTAAACATTTGAGATCAAAATCTGTCAGGCTCTTTTTGTTAACTACTATGCAGTTTCTGTCACGTTTTGTCATAGTGAGGAAACAGGGGAAGATCCTGAGAATCTTTACAATTTAACCAGTCTACCTGAACCGCATTAGCAGTAACATAAGGACAAATTCCTATAATTTGTCCAGCCTATTGCTCCTGTGTTGGCAATGACACTGGTAAAATCCCTTTCAAAGAGGGACCAGTTTTCCTGAACTGCATTAACAGTGATGTAATCCCTGTAATTTGCCCAGCCTGTCAGGCTCATATTAGCAGAGACACTTGAACAAACCCCTTTTATCCCTTATATTGGACCAACAGTGTCACAGGGACAAATCCCTTACACACGAGGGATCACCTTGGGCCCTTTGCAATTTGTCCTGCCCAACGGGATTGCTTTAAGAGATTAAAGTTTATGGAAACTGGTGTATGTGCATACAAGCCAATTTCATTATAACAACTCGTAACCAATACAGGATTTGAGAGTACCTAGTGGTAAATACTGTCTGCAAAACACGTCTTAAGCAGTATACACTTAAAAATCTAACCACAGATAAAAGCAATATGCAGTTAAACTCCAAGTACATATATAGACACTAACAGCTAGTGTGATGTTACATGGCACACGCAACACAGAATCCTTACCCAATAAACATCCCTAAGTAGGAGGAAACTAGAGTCCAACCCATTGGTTGATACTAGAAAGTTCTGATGAAGTCTTCTCTGAAATCTTTCCTTTTGTTTTACATTTTAGAATACTTTTGCACCTTTGGGCAGAGTTTGGGTGGAGCTTAAGTGACTTCAGTCATACATTCTTTCAATTTTCTTTGGTGTAAAAACTCTCTCTTTTTGTTTAAAGGTATAGCAATGAAAATTCAGAGTGCTTGACATCTGGCAATGCTTTGCCTTAGCGGCGGAGAGGAGATAGCTTTTGGGGTGGTGGTGTACTTTAGTATTATAATGACATTTTTGTATCATGTGTGTTGAGACAGCAACAGTGATCCATCTTTGTTGATCAGAACTATGCAGTTTATCTTCACAGAAAACACCCACATAACACCCAGTGCTGATAACGGAGATCAGTCGTGCCACCATGGCAGTATACTACTCTTCTTTTCAGAACATTCCGTTGAACTAGCATGGATTCTTTTCCAAAACAACTACATTCCTTTTCCTGAGAGCACCTTGCTGCAATTCTGTCTTTATGCTGAAATAACAGTAAAAACTGCTTCGACATAGCTAACTTTGAGACAGGGGTCTTTGGAGAAATTTGGGATTCTCATTCTCCCTCATGTTTCATTATTTTCCCACAGTTTCCAATTGTTTTTCTCCCTTGCAGATAAACACAGGACTGTCCTGGAATGGGCTCATTCTCACTGCCCTCATGTAGATTCAGTGCCATTTACGATGCCTTATTGTATTTCACCTAATGTTCAGCTACCTCTCCAAAAAGACTTGGGTTTGGTGCATGTCCTGGATCAGAGTCTCTATCCCTGCATAAGTGCATCGCTACAATATCTGAAATGGTTTAGGGGTCTGTGTGTAGGCAATTGGGCAGAGAGATCTAAATTCAACCCCAGAATCCAGAGGAATTCTAGGAGCCAGAATGATGTAAAGTAACTTAAAATGAACCAAGCTGCTTGTCTTTAGGTAAAATAAAATAACGTTTAGGTACTTTATTGCAAAATGGACACAATGGCATACAAAAAAAAAGGACATGTATTTTCATTCTGATTAGTGTGAATGAATCAGAGAGAAAAAATGTAATCTATTAACAAGTACAGAGCTGAAATGCATGAAATAGCCCTGAGAAAATTCAAGACTGAGGAAGAAAATCCTCTAATCCTTCCAGTAAAGATGATGGAATGCTGATGACTCAGTGTAAAAATACTTCATAAGGATGAAAATTTAACACCAAAGGAAAATATCAGTAGTTGTGTTGGCAGACTTTATTATATTAATAATGGTCCATGTAGAACTGTCTGCTTGTATTTTGACTAGTAATGAGTCTTTGTTAGATTTTGACTAAATTTTTAAAACATTAGTGGGGTCTAACAAGAAATACTGCATTTTGGATCCCCACATAAGGCAAATGTGTACCAAACAGGAGCCCTTCTCTAGAAAAGAACACAAAGTTTTTGGTTTAGCTCAAACTACAGCTTCCTCTCTTCAGGTACATTTACAGTTGTGGGAAAAGAATGCAGTACTTTAACATATCATACTGCCATAAAGGAAGAAATAGGACAGAAAATAACCCCAAGAAAATAAGATCTGATGTCAACAAGATGCAGCAGGGATAGGCAAGGAAGCAGAGACGGTGGGGTAGCTCTGAATGTTAGGGAGAGCTTTTATTGTCTAAAATTTAGTGATGGTGATGATAAGGTTGAGTGTTTATTGGTAAGGATCAGTGGGGAGGACAACAAGACAGTTGCCATGTCACAATGGCAGTCTGTTACAGACCACCCAGTCTGGATGGAGCGATGGACCAATTATTGTCTGAGCGGCTGGGAGAAGCCTCACGATGGCTAGCCCTTGTCCTCGTGGGGGATTCAGTCTACCAGATGTCTGCTAGAAACACAATACAGTGGGGAGGAAAATGTCCAGGAGTATTCTGGGATGTGTGGAAGAATACTTCCTGATACAGCTGGTGAGGGCGCCAGCCAGGGAAGGTGCCCCACAGGACTCATTGTTTACAAACAGAGAACTATTTGAGGGTGATGTGATGCTTGGAGGCCATCTTGGGCAGAGCAATCATGAAATTATAAGAGTTTTTGGTTCTTAGAGTAGTGAGGAGGGGCGGCACCTTGGACTGCTGGAGGGCAGACTTTGCCCTGTTAACAAGCTTAGTTTATAGAGTCCCCTGGGAGGTAGTCCTGAAGGGCAGAGTAGTCCCAGAAGGCAGGATATTCTTCAAGGAAGATGTCCTAAGGGTACAAGACTGTTACAATAGTCAACTAATTGTTTTTTTAATGACAAAAGACAAAGTTGAAAATTATCTGTTTACCTAAGTTCAATTGTTTTTAATTTTAATTGTTGCGGTGATTGATCAGGCTACTCTGTCAATTTGGACTGCAACTACTTCTTTCTAGATGAAAATCTGACATACAATGACTATATCATATTTATGGTATATGTATCAATAACCCTTTTTAATTTTTTTTCATGTTTCACAAGAATATCATCCTATTAAAACATATACCACGCAAATATCTGAAGAAAACAAACAATAGTCATAATCTTGCTCACTAAATAAACAATTGGTTAGGTGCTAGGTCATTAGTCTTCTTCAGTGCAGGACATATTTTGGTTCTTCAGAAGAGAGTAAAGAAAATTTGTGGACCAATCATAGACCAGTTGTTTTCAAAACAATGAAAAATGCCTTCAGATAAACACATATATATATTACTCTATACACATATAACTGCAACAGTAATGTAAAATTACATTTAGTTTCACAACCACAAAACTTCTTCTTACAGATTAGGAACTACCTCAAATAAATATATTGTCATTTGCGGTTGTTCCCATCAGCTAGGTAGACTCCTAAAATATTCAAAACATGTATTCTTTTTCTCCAAAGACCGCTTTACTTAAAGGAAAGCATTGATTTGTGCCAAAAGATATACAGAAAGACAATCAATCAAGGACAACTTTGCAAGAAAGGTACTAGCAAAACTACCCTTGGTTCTCACTTTGAATTCCTTGAGGTCATACATGTACTTTAAATTTTTATTTGCCTGATAATTGAGAGACAGCCACATTAAGAACCAGTCTTAGTCAATTTTCAGTTTTCCTAAATGAAATCAAAGAAGAAATTAGGAAGAAAAATAAAGGAAAAATATGATTTTCAAGGAAAACTTTCCATGCGGCTGGGAATAATGGCTTTTTATGGAGTCTTTGGAAGAAAATGCCTGGCGAGGCTTGGGGCCGAACGTTTGGATTCTGGAGTCAAGGCTACAGGGCATGTGAAGCCAAATACACCCCAACAGAAAGAGATCTTTGCTGCTGCTGAAGGAGTTCAAGCTGCCTCAGAGGTAATTGGAACAGAAACTCAGCTCCTCCTGGCACCCCGATTACCAGTGGATGTTCAGTGGACGGGCTGCCCCCCCACATCATGCTATTGATGCTGCCTGGAGCAAATGTGCTGCTCTGATCACACAATGGGCCCGTATTGGAAAACAAAATTGCCCTGGGATCCTGGAAATCATCACAAACTGGCCTGAAGATGACAACTTCGGTTTAGCAGATGAAGAAGAACAGGTAACACGTGCAGAAGAAGCTCCACCATACAATCAGTTGCCGAAAGAAGAAATACGCTACGCCCTTTATAATGATGGTTCCTGCCACATCGTGGGGACAAATAGAAGATGGAAAGCAGCCGTGTGGAGCCCCACACGACAAGTTGCAGAAGCCATTGAGGGAAAAGGTGGATCAAGTCAATTTGCAGAATTCAAAGCTGTCCAATTGGCTCTGAACATTGCTGAACGATAGAAGTGGCCAAGGCTTTACCTCTACACTGACACATGGATGGTGGCCAATGCACTGTGGCGATGGTTAGACTGATGGAAGAAAGCCAGCTGGAAATGTAGAGGGAAACCCATCTGGGCTGCAGATATATGGCAAGATATCGCCACCCGTGTGGAGTTGATCATGAGAGTCCGCCATGTGGATGCACACGTGCCCAAGGAGCGAGCCAAGGAGGAACATCGCAACAACGAACAGGCAGACCAAGCTGCACAAGTCAAGGTGTCACAGATAGATCTGGATTGGCAGCATAAAGGAGAGTTGTTCCTGGCTCGATGGGCCCATGATGCCTCAGACCACCTATAGATGGGTCCGAGACTGAGAGCTGGATTTAACCATGGACATTATCTCCCAGGTTATCCACAATTGTGAGACATGTACTGCCATCAAACAGGCTGAGAGAGTGAAACCCCTGTGGTATGGTGGACCTTGGGATAAGTGTGGAGAGGCCTGGCAGGTTGATTATATCACCCTGCCGCAGACCCGCCAAGGTAAGCGCTGTGTGCTCACCATGGTGGAAGCAACTATCGGATGGCTGGAGACATATCCAGTGCCTCATGCTACTGCTCGGAACACCATCCTAGGTCTGGAAAAGCAAGTCTTGTGGCGACATGGCACTCCAGAGCGGATTAATTTAGATAATGGAACTCATTTCAAGAACAGTTTAGTTACCACCTGGGCAAAGGAGCACGGCATCGAGTGTGTGTACCATATCCCCTACCATGCACCAGCTGCCGGGAAGGTTGAACGGTGTAATGGACTGTTGAAAACCACTTCGAAGGCATTGGGTGGGGGGACTTTCAAACATTGGGATGAATATCTAGCAAAGGCCACATGGTTGGTCAACACTAGAGGCTCAGTCAATCGAGCCGGCCCTGCCCAGTCAGAATTCCTCCATACTGTAGATGGAGATGAAGTCCCTGTGATCCACCTGAGAGGTATGTTAGGGAAAGCCGTCTGGGTTAAACCCATCTCGAGCAAAGGCAAGCCCATTAGTGGGATTGTCTTTGCTCAAGGATCTGGTTGTACCTGATGGGTGATGCAAGAAGATGGAGAAATATGATGTATACCTCAAGGGGACCTTATTTTTGGATGAGTTGTCCATATTCTATGTACCTCTCTGTAAATATATACATAGTTTAAATATGTATGTACATAGATACAAGTTTAAGTCCAGTTATGGGGTGTTGGCATGGAAGAAAATTTCGGGGTGGATAATGTTATGGGTTTGTATTTTTCTGAGGCATTTTTCTTCCTCTTGCCAAGAAAAGGAATTTCAACGGGATGTGAGAGGGGTGAGGGGAGGACATTTCCAGGGAAACCGGGACACAGGTCGTGCCCGGACATCCATCTTTCTCTCGGATAGCAGCAGCGGCAATGGCGGCAGCAGTTACTGCATGTGTGCGTTTTGCAGTCTCTGAAGGAAAGATCAGTGGCCATCTGAATGCTCCACAACTCCTGCAGAACTCACACTAAGTTTCTGTCTCCTTTTCCTGCCCCTCTCTGGTTGCGGGCCACGCCAGGGACAGCAGTAGTCACTGCCCTTCCGCCCTGCAGGGCAGCAACCGATGGCCATTTCTTAAAGAGACCTGCATAGCAAGATTTTGGGTACAGGACTCAACCTATTTTAAGGTTTCAAGGTTTTAGTTGCGATTAGTGTTGATTCTATTCTGTATACACATATATTTGTAGATAAAAACTGTTAATTTCCAAAACAATTTTTTTGTTTGCCTGTTTCTGATTGAAGATCTTTAATATCTGAGAACATACCTTAGTTTTCATCTAAACTAGGACATTAGCCCACTTGCAGGTTTTTGCTTTTAAATGTTTTTATTTTACTTTTTTATGCAAGTTTTTATTTCAACCTATGCTACCTGCTATATCTAATTATATCTTTTCAAAACAACATTGCTTATGTTGTTTATCTGAAGTAAATGATAAATCTACTCATTGTGGTTTTCTTTGTTGAAGTTAGGGAAGTTTTAACATTAAAATACAGAAGTCATGTAAGACTGAAATAAGAAACAATTATTAAGGTTTTAACTTCTTTTTCTGCAAGATAAAAACCAGTTAAATTCAACATAACATTTTACAATACAAATACCTGGATTTGGAAATAGTTCTTGAGAAGATTAACAAAATTCTCCACTTGTAAAACATACTGTAACTAAGGAAAAACACAAAGTCAACTGTATAGACAAGACCCCACAAAAATCTCTCCTGGTTTTAAGGCGGCTATAAACTTCAGCGCTCTTAAAAAAGGCAGACTCTAGGTTCAAAAGAAGACCTTTTTCTTCAATGAAAAAAATAAAACAAATTTTGGTCACAGGACTTTACCTGACATCTTATAATTAAAAAAAAACCAAAACCACAAAACCAGAACAACCTGCCTCAAGTCACAGGAACATAAAAAATTGCATAGATCATAAAGAATAAAATATTAGAAATAATTAAATGATAACTGTATATATTATACCTGTTATTAGCAGTAACAGATAGATTGTACAACAAACTGGAAAAAGTTCAATCAGTAAATATATGCTGAAACACCAGATTTGAAACTTACTCCAGAATTGGGTGAACTGAAGGTCAATGGTGTGGCATCACTCAATGGTAACACTGAAGACAGAAACCTGTCCTCTATTCCTTAATATTTCCCCTTAAAACATAGTTTCGTTTTGGGGGTCTTTTTATTCTTTGGTTGATTGGTTGGGTTCTTTTTAAGTGATGAATAGATATGATTTCACAAGTTTATGATCCTGCATAGTAAATAAATTTTAGATAAAATAGCATAAAAATTTCAATTTTTTAAGACTCTTTCCCTCGGAATTCATTACTGCATGGGACTTCATCTGTTCAGAGATCTCTTACCTGACAGAGATTAACTGAGTATCGTATTCATCTAATCTCAGTCATACAAAATGAAGATAAAATATTAGACTGGTACAGAAGGCCTAAATAACAACACAAACTCCCACTATGGTTCAGCAGTCAATGTAGTAAAATATAATTTAGAAGTAGCACCCTTCAACTGACAGTAACAACATCCTAAGAATCAGATTATTTTGAAATAAAGTGTGATAGTGAGAGAGTCTATTCTCATATTCATAAAAGAATAAGAGCAGTTATCCAAATAGGTACTGTGGAAGAGGTTACACTTTAGAAATCCTTACTCTATTTTAACATGCATTAGCTTGCTTTTCTTCCTATTTTTTGTGATTCTAGGCAAGAAGTGATGCTTTTCAGCACAGTACATCCTATGATTGAACTGATTATGCAACAAATGATTCAAAGCCTACAGTAGAGGTATTTCATACTTGCTCATCTGTGTAAAGTACTGTTTCCCATTTAATATTAGAAAATAAGAAACAGTAATGAAATATATATATTCTCACTAGTATTTTTGATAAAAATGTCCTATTTCTTCATAAATGAAGTACTCTATGTATAGAAAAAAACATGTTCAGATAATACGTCTGGGACATTTTTCCCTAGCTACAAAATCAAAACAAAAATTTATTTAGAAAGAAGTTACTACAATTAAACTGGTAATGTCATATTTTAGTAATAAATTTCTATCAAGTATCTTATTTTCTTGCCAATCAAGGTGAGTAAGTATATTTTTCATAGTTTTGTCCAGCACATTTCGGTTTCAAACACCTCAGGAACTTGGTCTTCCACTCCTTCCCTTAGGAAATGATTCTACAAGCTTGTCAAGAGAAGGGTTAAGCTTTTTACTACCAAGTGACAAGAATTGCAAGTAGAACATGATACTTTTTTTCAACATCTGAAACAATCTACACAGAAAGATAATTCAAGTGGAAAAAGTCCTGTTAATTTTAATCTTTGATGGTCAGGCAAATAAAAGTGGAATCTCAAGATCATGGCTGTCGTACAACTTAAGACCAATTACAGTGCAGTCATGCTTTTTCACTTCAGTGTATTTTCAATTTATTTAGCATCCATGCATCCAGCATCCACCAAATTTTATCAATTTAGACGTAAAAACAAGATCAATGGTATCAATTTATTTTACATTTTCCTTATTTACCTTTCCTTTATATCTAACTTATTTATAGGCTACATGAAATGTCACATGCATTATCCTGTTAAACAAAGAGTTGTTTCACAATCATGTAAAGATTTTGAGTAAGTATAATACTGCAGGCTATCTATATGTTGCAAGTTACGTGACGTATGAGCAAGACCCGAGCTAGCAATTTGTTTTGTCTTCAAATAGCTGACATGGGAATGAAGCCTGTTTGCTGCATGCACATATATGATTATTCATGAGTATAAAACTTTGTCAGGTAGGTTCCCTAGACACTGAATAACAGACATTCTCATCTGAATAGCTAGCTGTGAAGGGCAATTATTTAGTACATTTTATACACGTGCATTTTCATGCATTGTTAACTGATGTTGCATCAAAATAAACATCTTTATGAGATTTTTGTGAGAATTTTGTACTGGTTTCTGACTCTTCACAAAATAGAATAATCAGGAATGACAGCTTTCTGGCAGATATGCTCTTAGCTTTTTCTAATGATAGTCAAAGTAACGCTCCAATCATTTCATCTTCAGCCTGTGGTCTTTAGAAACTAAAAAACTGACAACTCTGACACCTGAGAGATCTCCATCTACCTGAGAGATGCCAAGTCCTCCTTTATGATCAGTAGCATAAAAAAACCATTTTATGCACTGATGAGAAACTTCCATATCCATAGGAACATTCCTCCATTTTTGTGGTGGTGACATTTAACTACTCAGGGCTGACTTTCCAACAGGAAGGAGACAGGAGAGGCTGGCCATGGGGTAAGCAAGATCCTCCCTTGAGCAGAGCTCTCTTCTGCAGCAGTTCTGCAGTCTGGGATGGAGATGGTGACTGGGGCCAGAGCAGAGCACTATAAGTACCCAGGAAAGCTGTGGTTATGGGATGATTGAGATCTGGTCTGGCCCCATGATCAGAATATCCTCAGGGCCTGACAAGTAGGGCTGAATAAGACTTGGAAGTTCTTCTGATGACAAAGCTGTGGAAGATTTTTTTTTATCACTGGTAACTGATTTCTGACTAACTTGCCCTTCAAGAGCTACAAAATGTCCTTTTCAGAAAATCCACTCTAATGATATTTTGTGGGAGTTAAAAAATATTTTTAATTTTATCATCATTATTATCATTATTTTATTATTTTTGTCTAGTTTCTGACTTTGATCTTCCTTGCTACCAGTTAAACGAGCTTCTTCTTGTTCTGATCATCTTGTCATACAAACAAGAGACTATTCCCTTTCTGTTTGAAGTAGCCTGTTACATATACGAAGATGGGTATCCTTTCAAACTAGATAAGCCCACGTATTTTAATATTTTGTTTTATGGCATGGTTACCAGCCTTATATTATCTTCTTTTGACTTATTCCTGTCTATGGTACCAGAAAGCAGCCTCCACTAAAAAACTAATCAGGGATGAGCAAGGTGAGAGAATCACTCCATACATCCTTTAAGCTTGACTTCCATTTATACATGTTAATATAGTGGTTATACTTTTTTATTTTGTGTTGGCATTTCTAGCTATATATTCATCTTGACATCCAGCATTTAAGTCGTTACTGAATTGCTTTGTCCCTGTGTTGCACAGATGTTTTTATTCCAACATTAAGAATGAAGATATACTATCAGACTGAGATCAGACTGAGTTGATCAAACACCTCTCCACCTCCACAGAAGGTAGTGATTATATATCAATAAAATAAAAATAAAATAATAGAAATAAGTCAAAGATGTAAAAATGTAAGCTTGCACAAAAGGAAAATATGCTGAAGAATTCTATATAGAAAATAGTGATGGCTACTAAAAAAATCAATGAAAAATAGTAAAATTACAAGTTAGATTGAAAACCAAAACATCGTAATGGCTTTTTTTAGTGTGAATCGAAGTAGAAAGAATTACCAAGGTTTGAAATTTTTGCAAATTAATATATACAATTTATTTATGTTTCAATTTGTAAATTGATTGCAATTTAAATAAAGATGTATGCAGCATCCCCAAAACATACGGTCCAACTGATGGTGGGAAGCATCCTGTGATATTGGTAAGGCTGTTTAATGTTTATCTTAGAAAAAGAAGTTCCTTACTCTTTTACATACAATGGAAATTTACGTGATTTCTACAGTTAATTGATTGGAAAAAAGAAAAAAGAAAAGCATTGCATCTGGAGAAGGATGAGGTACTGTTTGCTTTTTTTAACCTATAAGGATGATAACACTGAATCATAACCATGATCACTTAATTGCTGATTATCATTTTGAAAGCATTACTGGATTTCCTACTAGTATGCTCCTTCATTCCTAAAGAAAGAAATTCAAGGAAATGAAAAATAAAATTGGAGCATTATATCAGCATTCCGATCTTTCATTATGCAGATGATTCTGTAGATCATTCTCCAATCATGTATACCAGAAGAATGTCATTATTTGACTTTGCGCTCACCAGCCTCTGTGTTATGAGAGGCTTTCTGAGTACAAATCTGTGCCTCGATGTGTAACAGTACTGCTTTAATTCTAATCAGAATTAATCAGTTTGAAAATCAAGTCGAATTGGTACATTTGATTTTGTCAAGCTAAATAGTTAGACAAAGTAAAATATTTTTTCTTAATTCCATCTCTAAAAGACCATGTTTCTTCAGTCATACGTCTCAGGAAGAAGAGAACCGGTTTTGGGGATGGGGCCTTAAATGCAGTATTTCCCAATGTTCATTATATACATATATTTATCTATGTGTGTTTCAATTTTATAACCATCAAATATTGTCTTATAAGTGTCTACAATACTGTTCTTTTTAATCAGAAGTTTCTATTGCTAGCTATTACAAGCTTATTAATCTCATGATTTCAGCAACAAAATGCACTGATTTAGCTCTTTAAGTAATCCTCCACCTAGTGTACCTGTGTTATTATGGAATAGCGTCCTGCAATATGTATTCCATCTCATACAATCAGCCTTCTCAAATTATTTTGCATTTTGTAGATTTGTTTATTTTGGATTTTTGTTTGTTTGTTTTACTGCCCTGCAGCTTCAAATTAGAGATACAAATTAAATTCCTTAGCTGCTTTACAAACTCTATTTGATTAGAACTAGAGTGCTTACCTTTATTTACAGTTTATGAACTTCTAGAAGTTTGTGTAGAAAGAGAGATGGCCAACATCTGTGTGTAGGCAGGCAGAGGCTGTAAACTTGTTACTTCTGGCTGAAGAAGAAAGTCTTTTTCCACTACACATGTGCACTTTCAGAAAAGGTGTAGTGCCCTGGTGACAGATGGGAGGGAACAACATCCATCAGGGTAGGCATACAAGCCAGCTGAGTTTGATCCACATATTCCACCCAGTCCCACAACAGCTACAATCTCAGGACCGAAGAGACATAGTGGTAGAGCTCAAATAGCTGAAGTGCTGCCATGGATGGTGTCAGGAAAGCTGGGAATTGAGAAGGGAGGGTTGTATTTTGCACAGAAAAGCAATCTGAGAGCATACATTGTGAGCTCATTAATGGTTTATGGATTAGAAGACAGACCAACATCAATGAAATACTGGCAGGTGCCTCCAAAAAAGAGAAGGAAGATTTTTTTTTTTTAACAAACAATATGAGCCTCACAATTACAGGCCCTGGAACTCCTAAGATATGAAACACTTTGACATTTACTGGGTGGGAAAATGGTTCGGTGCAAGCAAGATACTACATATCTGGAGTGTGCTGATTACAGCTTCTTGATACAGGTACTCAAGTGAGATTTCTAATAAAAGATTCTGCTGGTTAGGAACAGCCACTAACAGCCTCAGCTACAGCAATATCAGCTACAGCAATGTGATTGAATTTAAAATCATGAGAGAAATGAGAAGGGCAAGCAGAATTACAATCCCCAACATCAGGAGAGTTGAAACCTGTTTTTCCAGGGAATCGCTTTCTGGAATCCCATGGGAGGCTGCCTGCTGGGTGAAAGGCCACAGGAAGCCTGCCTGATCTTCCTGAACAGCTTCCTCAGGGCACAGAAAGAGACCATTTTAATATAAAGTTGAGTAGGAGTAGCAAGAAGTGAGATGAACCAGAAACTCCTTACTGAGCTCAGATGTGGAAAAGAAGTACACAGACGGTGGAATCTGGGATGTGCCTCTTGAGAGGAATACAGAGACTTCACTCAGGCGTGCAGAGATGGTGTTAGATTTGGTATGGAATGTGAAAGACTGCAAGAAGGGAATCTTTAAATACACTGGACAGAAAAGGAAGACTAAAGCAACTAGGCCAAAGCTCAGTAGGATGGGGAATGCAGTGGTAAAAGACACAGAAAATTATCTTTTTCGTGGAACCACAGAAAAGTTCAGGGAAGTCCTAGTCTATAAAGAACCCATGGAAAACTTGCAATATAAATCTTGACTGAACAAGGCCTTTAGTAACCTGATGTAACAATTAACTGTATTTCAAGCAAGGTTGACTCAATGACCTGCAGGAGTCCTTTCGAGCCTTATCTCCATTCTACTTTTGCTTCCTAAATTATTTTATTTTGTATTTTTTCCACTAATGGACAGAGACGTTTTGTTAAGTAAACAAAGTTTCCAGAGGTGCTGCATCTGCAGTTGACTTCACATAGATTGACTACTTCCTTGATGTCTTTTTCAAACTCATGTTAGAATCAGTGCCTTTCCTTATAAGTTTCTTTTTTTATTCCTGGTTGTAACATGTAAGTAACTGTGAGACATCTTTTCTTTTAACATTCTGCTAAGAAATCAGTTTCTTATTGCACATTCTAAAGAGGCGGAATGAAAGGTTGCTCTAGTCTAATAGAAGCACATCTGTTGGCTAACAATTATCTAACAGGGTTTATCCTGTTTGTCCTTTCTCAGATAGATCTTTACTAACATTAATGGCAAGTCGTCACAACAGCAAGGTCAGATCTTTTTAAATAGAGAGTGGTGGTGAAAGCAGCTGTATTCCCTAAGCTATTTGAATAGTCTCTCTTCTGTGCATGGCATTTTGAAAGCAAAAGCAATTTATAAATTAATGCCAAGGTTACTGAACCATTCAATGGTCTAAGAGCCCCTGTGAATTTCAATTACTTTTCTTTCACAAACTTATTCCATATTTGTTAGCATGGGGTCAGTACAATGAAGTTCACTGTGATCACAGTAAAACAGGGTTTACCTTTGTTTATCTTCATCATTTTCAAGTTGTATAGATTCATTTGACTGTAATCTAATGTTTGTGGGGAGAGAGTGCTGCTACATTACTTGAAATACATGCCAGCTCTCAGGCTAAGACTTGTGATATATCTAAATGAATGGAGACAGGAGCACTACTTATACACCAAAGCCTTTTAAGGCAAATGGATTTAGAAATTTTTTCTCTGAAAATAACTTTAGTTTTTAACTCACAAAAAACTAGATATTTTGCTGTAAGTTACTCCAATTCCTTTTCATGACTTTTGTTGTTGTGAGAAGACTTCATGTCCCTTTTGTCCACACTACATATGTTTCTGTTCTAAGATTTCAGAAGCTGGGAGTGGTAGTGGGGAAAAACAACAAAAAAATCCCCAAAAATGATTTGTTCTAAGGATTCCTGTTTGGACAAATTTCTCAGTGGAGAGTCTTACTTGGCAGGTCGTGTCTGGACGTATAACTTAAAAGACAGGTACATTGAACTGAATCTCTTTTGAATATATTTTATGGGACTCAAACTTGTGAGAGGATGTCTTTGAGAGACTAATTAGACCCTCTCTAAAAAGCATAGGACTGTCAGGTAAATAAGGGAGACACTGAGGCTGTAATACTTGCTCAGTTCTCACAGTATATATATGAGATGTATGAGAAGTTTGCAGTTCCACAAGAAGGGAAAATGTGTTTTGTCTTGAGCTATCCATATCTTTTGTTAATTTTTTTCATATACTAATGAGTATAATGAGAAGAGCAAGTCATTAAATTTAATGTTAGCTTACTGGGCACTTCAAAATAAAACAGTCCTGTGCTGCTGAGAACAATATAACACACATCTCATAGTGCACAAGTCCTGCAATTAAAATGCTAATTAACACTTTTATTTATAATGAACAAGGTTATTTAATTATAATCCCCTTTTCCCCACACCCTTCAGCAACATGGATTGATCAGTCAGAGTAAAAACAACCCATCCCATTTGCCTAAGGATTTATTTTATTTTGCTCTTTCCATCTAGATTTGATATACACCACAAGGAAGACATGCATCAAGTAAGGCAGAAACCACTTAGAAGTTTCTTTCTTTCTTTGCTTTGTCTCAATAAAGAAACTACAGTTGAACTTGGCTTTTGCTCATCACAGCCCGTGGAGAGCCAGCTGGAGTCTGATACCTCGGTTAGTTACTGAAATTAGAGTATATCCTTCTAGACCAAGAATAAGCAAGTAGTAATTCATAATGTTCAGTTACAGCAATTAAATAGAACGTATATCTTTCTTTATCTGCCTAAAGAGTTAAAAAGGAGAAAATGGGAGAAAGAGGCAAAATGTATATGTATGTGTAAATTTATTCCAAGTTTTGTGCCTCAGGTACTTATAAGCTGAGGAATTATTCCTATGTCAATTTATACTTGAAGTTAGCAACATATGGGATGGAGTTCCTCACAGAATTCTCCCATTCCTGTTTGAAAATAAGATAACATAAAATAAAAGTATTTTTTTATGTATATGCCACAGTGGAGTGTGCCTTTCATACCGAAACTCTAGTAGATTCTACTGGATTCTAGTAGAAATAACAAAAAAGTGCTTTTTAAAAATCTGAATTTTTTGTGGTTTTTGAAAAACAGATTACTAATCCTGTGAATTAGAAAGGCTAAGATTCATGTTTTGAGCACTGACAAAGCTTAAGTTTATATAACTATACTTATAGATAATAACTGTGATATTTTAATATGATATTGTTAACAATTCTTTATTTTTCAGGTTATGGCCACCACTTTACATGGATGTGATATATATGGGAATAGAATACCTAAGATAGTTTTATGACTATTTTTGTTAAAAAACTCCAAATATTCAGAACATGATCTCTGTAGTTTTCTTAGAAAAGTTCATGGGTATTTTGTGTGTATAATACTGCATTGTGGTTGTGCCTCTGTTACTCATAAAGCTCTCTGTTCCAGTAGCCTTTCATCCCTGCCTCTCCTAATCTGCTTTCTAAATAATAGTATTTACTTTGAATGTAAATAGTAAGTAAACTCCATTCTACTAAAATAGAAACTAAAATTAATTAAGATGAATCCATAAAGCTACCTAAAAGCACAGATGTATCTGGCTACGTGAGATTCAGCTCTCTGAAACCGTCTGCAGAACTTTACTGATTTCAGTGCTATGGGAATGTGCATTTGTGGATATCAAAGAATACCTTTAATTTCTGCTAAATTTTCCTCAGTTAATGATCCCAAGATGGAATTCAGAGGGTCACAACCAAATAAAATTATATGGAAATTAGTTCTTTGTTGGAAACTTCACCAAGAGGTAAGTGAGATGATCTCCACTTCTTGGCTGAAATGTCAAGAAAGCATATTGGTGAACAATTACAATCAAGGAGCTTAATTAATTTCCTTGAGAAAATGTATGTGTATAATAAATAGGATGAACCTGAAGGTGCAGAAGGAGATGGCTGCTTCAGGAAAAAACTTCAAAGTGGGTTTTTTTTGTGTCTTTGAAAGGTCACAGCTGTCGGGGTAGATTACTTCTGGCTGCAAGTGGAAAATGTTGTACTCATGTTCAGAAAAGGACAAGGAGGTTAGCCAAGTTAAATACAGGCTGGTCAGCCCCCTTCAATCCATGAGAAAGTTATGGAGCTTTATTTCAGAGAACATGAAGGAGATGGTGACTGGAAAGGGCTAGTTTGGATGTACGAAGGCTAAATCACATCTAACCGGTGTGACTGACTTACATGATGAAATTACTAGATCTGTGGAAAAAGAGTGCTGTGGATGTCACTTACTCTGACTTACCTTGACTTCAGCAACATTTGAAAATCTCTAGCTAGGAATGGAGTTCTTTAGAAGTCTATCCTGTGACTTTTGTTATCTTTATCAGTTATCTGAGTAAGAAACGCACTGCCTGCTTAATAAGTCCGTGGATAACACCAATTTCGAGAATTCATTATACATAAAGGTCAGCCTTGATTTTCAGAGACACCCAAGCAAATTGGAAACCTTAGAAAACTAAATGATAGCATATGTGAAGTTGTGAATTGGAGATGGACTAACTCCTTATAGTGGAACAGGCTGAGAAGTGTCTGAACGGTGAGCAGCTCTGCTGAAAAGAACCTTAGAATTGAGATGTCGTTAGGATCGCCTGGTAGTAAAGAAAGCAAACAGTACCCTAGGTATTATAAATAGCGACACAGTACAGCAATGGAAGTGATTATCCTCCTTTACACATCACATGTTAGACTGCATTTGGAATGCAGTATCTGGTTCTAAGCCCACTAATGCAAGGTGAATGCTGATAAATTTAATTAGCTTAGCTGGAAATTGTTGAGCAGCTCCAGTGCATGCTCCATAGGAAGAGGCTGAGGGAGGTTTGCCTTTGTTATCCTTGAGAAGAAATAGTTTTCGGATCATCAAATAGTAGCTCTCCAGCACCTCTGAAGGGGTTATTATTTTAACACACACAATAAAGGAAATACCTTTCCTTTTGCAGTCTTTTCAGTGTAAAATTAACTTCACCATATTCTTCACTATAAGATCCAAATATCTATATTTTTAAAAACTTTTAACAAGTATAAATTGATGTTAAATTGCCTGTACTGTGTGCAACTATAGCGTTCCTAATATCCTAGTGTCTCCTGTGAAATGCTGGATTTATCTGGTTACTTCGAAGATATGAATCACAAGAGGGGACCTGTCCTCCTGCCAGGAGTTTTCCTGCAAATAGCTTTCCTCTTTTTGCAATTTGTTTTCAATGACATCTAGCATGGCTGAGGAACTTTGTTTCTATTGGGGAGAAAAACAGTTCATCTTTGCTGCTTCTCTCTGTAAAAACACATTTAAAATAACTTTGAAAGCACACAGTTCCTTCCTTTAGGTTTAATGTCTCTGCCCACATAGAAGATGCCATAAATCTACTGAGAGGAGGGAAAAAACAATGAAAAAAAGTCAGAGAACAAAAATCGTGGGGTACAGGGGCAGAAAAAGAGACAACATTGTCTCAATGAAAAGTAAAATAAATTGCCAGCTGCTGACAAAAGCCTAAAATATTCAGTAAAAATGATCATTTCAGAGAAAATAATATGTTAGAATGATTTAAATCCCACAGCCTTTCTGTTGACAGTAATTAGATTATGTTACCTCAAGCAACAAAAGAAAAATATCTCAACATAAGTATGAATTTCACTCATATTAGGTGGTACAAGAGATTTAAAACTTTGCAATTAAATATTTTCTAGTAGTAAATTTAGGATAGAAATTAGGAGGCTTAAGACACTGCGATGTGGTATTATAGGAAAAATGTGTGTTGATAGATCATATTGACTTTCTCAGTATGAACTGATTATACAATTCTGAGATATAGGTCATGTTATAACAGCAATAATAGCATATATGAAGTTACAGACAGAGCTTAACGGAACATACATATCACTGCTAGAATTGTGGTGCAGTACTATCCCTCCGCTTCCTCAAACACAGTAGATTTGGAACTTTTTCTTGAACGAATTTGCCAATTATTTGCTGAGAATCCTTCCTTTGTTAGTTGCATCATAATATATACATGAAAATGTTTTAGGACACAACTTTGTGAATAGTAGTTCATTTATTGAGCTAATAAATACATATATTGACCACATTTCATATTTACCGCTCCTCTTTATAAAATTATTGATATCTATTTTGAAAATAAAACTCACTGGATACCCTTAATCTCCCTCTGCTGAGGGTTATACATTCTTAAAGAATTCTGATTTAATTAAACTCAGCAAGACCTTTCCTTGCTATGAATTGTTGCAGATCTTTTTAGTCAGAGGAACTTCTGGGTTTTGTCAAGTTGTGGCACAGACTTGGAAGTTTTCTCCACAATCATGAGAATTTTCAAAAAGAAATAATTTTTTCTTGAGCATGTCACCTGCTTGTGACCAGCTACGTAACAAAAGTAAATATTACATTGCTGACCAACAGAACATGATAATAACTGACATATACATTTAACTCCTTATTCAAGAATGATGCAATTAGCAGAAATCTGCTGTTGTCTTTCTTTTTTTTGAAGACATAACTGATTTTGCAATGAATGGTGTAACATCTTTAATATAGTTATCTTACTGTGGGCTACAAGTAATGTAACTAGGATCTTTTTCAGTACATTAAGTGAAGGTAATGCAAACTTTGCTCTGCCTTGGTATGTGCTCGTAAGCTACACGGTGTGTATAACAAATCATAATTTGGCCCTAGCAAATTGAAGCAGTGCATCGATTAAAGCAGTACATCATTTTGACCAGAAAACTCAGTCTCCCAGCAGGGATCAAATCTTCTACTCCTTTTTCGAAGCTTAAAAACCAGATAGTGGTTATATGTGAGGCTTACCTAAAAGCACTAGACTACATTTTCCAGGCATGCACAGGAAAGAAACAAAGAAGCTGAAATGAACCATTAACCACTTTAATCCTTATAAAACTTGGGGTATGGGAGACCTAAAGGTGATAGTAACCCATATAAGAGCAGCTGATATTAAAACCAAAAAACAAAACAAACAAGCAAACAAAAAGGTTAGCCTGAGGTGACATTAAAATATATGGGGGCATTGGTGGCTTATGCCAATGATTTAACTTAGAAAGAAATAAATAGTGAAAGTAACAATCACTTGTAGAAAGATAGCTACAGATGCCCGACAGTGCTCTATATAAGGGCCAGGCAGGCAGACACTATGCAGACATTTGGATCTTCTGGAGTCCTCTGCCCAAATAGAGTTCCTGTAGCTGGTCACTGCTGCCCTGGAGGCTGTGATTGCTGCCAGCAGGTGTTCTATGGGGTACACATGTGCATCTCTGTGTCTGTTCATGGCAGAACAAAAACTACTATCCACTCACTGTACCCATCCTGCTTAGCAAGTGACTCTTAGATTTTATGTCATTGATTGGTGTAGTTCTATCCTTGTGGCTAACTTACCCCTAAATTACATTGTGACAGAGTTTGAAAGAAGCTAGTCTTTTATTTCAGTTTTTTTAATGTGAATTGAGTCTTGTCACTGTAAATCTGTGGCATCCGAATCTGGACTGTCTCATTCATGTAAATTTTATGTTCCCATTCAATTTTACATGCTCAGCCAAGCCTCACATATATTCAAATCTGCTGAGAATTAGTGAAGTTATGATTCATTGTAATCATCCATTCAATATACCGTGTCTATGGATAAATTAGAGTAAACTCATACTTACTGTTACACTGGTCAAAGTGTTACAGGGGTCAGCTGAATAGACATCCTGTGTTTAAAAAATTCTTTTGATTTAAATATAGGAATAAAAAATGTTATGGAGTAAGAAATAGTATTTATTTTTTTAGATAAATTGTTATAAACATGCATGGTTATCACTCTGAGTATGTATCAGATCTGTTCATTGTTTCATTAAAGTAAACTCAGAAATAGAATTCATTATGCATTTATACTGACAATCATCTCTTATTTTATCTTACCTTATGAATAATAACTATTGTATCAGTGAACAGCTGTCAGAACCCAGAAACTGCAGTATTAATTTTCTTTTTCTTTAAAATAAGGAAGTATATATAAAATGCAGCAATATATTTAGGCCTTAATCATTTTCATGCTGATACCAATCCTCATCTTTAAGGTATCCATCCTATGCACGCTCCTAAAATTCCAAAACACGGCTCAGGCAGAATTAACTGCCTAAGATGAGTTGTAGTCTAATCAACCACAGCCGATGTATCAGCTGAACCTGTAGGTTGACTGATAAAAAATGCACTGATGGCTCTCAGGGAGGTTTGTTAAGTCATTTGATCTGTTACTAACAAAGAACACCTGCTTCCTGTCAGGGTACGCTTTAGGATGTCAGCTTCCGTCCTGCTTGTAACTACACAGTATTTAAACCACTTTTTTAAAAATATGAGAGTTCTGTATAATTTTTTTTCCTCTTCTCAGGTCAGGTGGGGTCGGAAGGCAGAATTTAAATTCAAGACAGCTTTCTTTTGCTCAGATTACATGTTCACAACCCTTACTGGTTTATAAGTTTCCAATACAGATTATGCACGCACAAAGATGCATTGCATATTTGAACTTGCATTTCTTAATCATCTTTCATACGGACTTCAGAATTATTTCACGAGGACATAGAGGTTGTTAAACCACTGGAAGAAAGGAATTGTAAGTACACTATAATGTCTTGAGGAACGACATATCTTCCACTCTGCTACTAAAGGATTGTGTATTTTGAAAATCTTAGGTTCTCGAGAAAATATGTCTGAAGATGACATTGAACCCATGTTCTTAAGAACATCATCCATGAAGAAAACTAAGATTCCCATTCATATTTGTGGGACAGTTTCTCAACAGAAAACATTCCTGAATAAAATATAGTCCAAGTTACAAAGCATTCAAATACAGAACTATGTTTGGACAAGAACTAACTGAAATTAAGATTTTTTTTTAGCCCCTCATTGGTGCTCTCATCCTGTATCACAGAGAATTGCTTGCTGTTTTGTGACATGGTGTAACGTAAAATAGCCTTGGGAGAAAGTTGTGCATACTTCCTTTTATGATATTAGTAGGTTGGGGAGTTTTACACTCTCAGAAATGTCCCAGCTGCATTTCCATTTGGGCATGCTGTACCAGCCTTGCTCTTAAAATACATATGCTAAGGGACTCCTTGTGCCTGTACAGAGAGTTAGGAGAGTCTGACCCTGCAGGTATGTGGTGCTGGGTTGCAGAATGGACTTAACATATCTGGTTTGAGTCCTTCTGATCAATATACAATGTCTTTCAGACTCTGTTGGTTTACACCTTAGGATGACTCTGCATTCCCTTCTTCCTCCCCCAAGTGAATGTCTTTCACTTAGCATGAGAGGTGTGAATTTAATTGTCACATGGATAGAAGGCCACTGAGCTGAGATCTTGGATAAAAAGGGTACTGTATTAAATGAGCGTAGCAGCATTCACAGATGTCATTGGGTTTAGTTAGAAATTGATCCACTACTTCTGTTGAAACCAGTTAGATCAACTTTATCAAGGGAGATAAGCTCTGTGATTCTGCCAAAAGTTGTAGGAATAAAATACTTGTTAGCACCCACATGATTCCTAAACCTTTTGTTTAAAACTAAGGAGATTTTTATGTGACATCTAAGTAAGTTTGTTGAGGCTTACAGTTCTAAAAATAGCAATTGTTTCCTCAGGCTCCACTTTTTGTACACTCACCTTTTAGCTAGGAGCTTTAGCTGTCTTTTGCTTCTTGTTGAATAGTATTTTTTGATTGATGTGGATTGTTTAACACTGTAAATAATATTAAGAACATTTCCTTTACATTACGTATAGTTATTACTGATTTTTGAAAAAGACTAAGTCGTCCTACATCCGTGAAACTTACTTTTTGACATCAGTGTATCTTTTGCTCCCTAACATCTCTCCCTTGTCTCTGAGACGTCAATTCCATTTTCACTAGGATATTTTCTTTGGATGAGACAGAATTAGATCAGTTATTCATGTGCTTCTATTTCTTAGACTAGAAAGGGAGTTTTATTATGTTGACTCAGTGAAGATAGTACTTTGACTTTCTGTACTATAAGGAGAAGTCATATCTAACAGGGTGTGGGTGTGTCTGAGATGGAGATGTGGTTGAAAGTTGTGCCAAAAATGCGACAGATAGTTGGCAAATTTTCTTAGGTGAAAAAAATTACAGATAAGAACTGAAAGATAGGCCAAATGCAATCTTTTATGAAAACTGGTTTAAAATATACATACTTAACCTTTTATTTCCTTTTGTTAGCTTGTTTTCTTGTGAGTTTGTGGGAGTTTTTGTTTGGTTGGGGTTTTTTTTGGTTAAAACTCCTCCTAAAATAGACTGCTATCAGCAAAAAAAAAAAATATTCTAGAAATGTATGAGATCAAAATATTGGCCAGAAATTAATATCCTCTATAATTTCACATTTCACTTAGCGAAGAATAAAGTTACAGTACTGCTCAAAAACAAATAACAATGTAAGAGCTGAAATATCTAGGACATACTGGAAATTCAGGTGCTGAAGCCTAGTGTTTTGAAGAAATATTACTTTGTTACTCTGCCAGAAATATCCTGATAATGAATTTTTATGAACTTAATGCCTTACACACGGTGGAAACAACTAGTGGAAAGTTATTGAAGTTTTTTAAATTAGATGCATCTATGATCTTTTTAAATCCACTGATGATTAAAATTTGAGTAGCCAGCCAACATAAATGTCAGCAACTTTGCAGATATAAGCAAGGAAAGAAGAATTGTTGGCTCACTTCTCTGTTCTTGTAGTTTTCAGCTGCTTTAAATCATGAATTTCAAATAAACGGGGCATGAACTCAGGACAGGCTCTTCATTGCCCCTTCTAAGTCTACAACAAATTAGTATGTGTTGGTTACATAGCATTATTTTTTTATTATAATTCACAGATGCATTAAATTTGGTTGTTGGGTGCATTAGCTGTGAAGAAATGATGTTTCTTAAAGAAGATTCACCACAATTTTTGACATTATTATTTTTCTCTGATAAAATGCAGGCAGATCAGAGTGTTGCAGTCAGCCCATTCACTTCAAAAGCTGATTTGTATGTATTTGACTTTGAGAATGATCTGTTGAGTTCATTATGAGTTAATCAAAGCCTCTGTATCATGTGATAAAATCTGCAATTTGATAAGCTGGCCACAGTGGTACACGGTCAGAACATCACAGAAGTCACAGAAATGTCTTAAACTTTCAGAACTCTCCAGAAAAAAACAGTGGAAAAATGTGTCAGAAATTTTTATTATTTCTAAGTTTTCTAATCTGCTGGAAAAAGCAGTTATCATGTTGTCATGAAAACAACCTGCAGGGTTTCCATGTAGGAGTTGCCCTTACTGAAATGGGGCTTATCTGGGTTTTGTAGGGGTAACAAACGTGGGACAGAATACACCTATGCACTGCCAGCAAGAGATCATTAAGTTCCCTTGAAGAAGTGAACTTGCTTAACCATAAATACATACAGCTGACTTCTACATCTGAGCTTGCCACCACTTTACAGTTAGTGGAGAAATACACACCTCTGTGGAATCTCATAAAGCAGATGTCCAAAATAGTTCACAAGTCATGACCTAAAATACCCAGTTTCTCTTAATTGCCTTTAATGAACTACTAGGCTAGATTTCTCAGAGGCAGACTTGCTATAGACTTCTAGGAATGATTCGGTTGTCAAAACACAAGAATCCAAGGCCATTTTTGTAAAATGTATTTATCCTATGTTACCTCCAACTGACCTTCAAACTTTACCCTCTGCCCTGAGATATCTGTGTTTTGAATGGGCAGATATTACACAGAACCTAGGAGAAACGCGTTTTCCTGTTGAAGAACACCTAGAAAACAGACAGATTATACACTGCTTAGAATGCCATCAATAGCAGAAGTTTAGACACGAGAATTACCCCCCTGAAATTAGATGACGTAAATCCTTGGCAGGCTTCATTTAAATAAGAAGCTTTTGATGATGTTGGAGTTACTATGGAAGCATAACATGTTCCTAGCATTTGCATGTTAAAAGCACTGTGTCAGGCATTATTTCCTTACTGTGGAACAAGGGAAGACACTTCGAAGAGAAGTGAGATCACCTCTCTTATGAATCCTTTTAGGATTATAAGAAACCTGTAAGTACACTTACATAAGAAACATGATTCAGTACTGGTATTTCATTCTCTGCCAGAACCTTTAGTCAGCTCCCTGCTGTGCAGAATGTAGCAAGCAAGCAGGTAATAGATTTTATGGAGACATAAAGATATTTTTGACACCTGATTTTTACCATGTCTATTTTTCTCTCTTAGGGAAAGTGCTTTTTTGGTAACTTCTTGCATTTATTCCTTTGCTATTTGGAAGTATGTGTGGATGTTTTTTTGGGGGGGCTGAATATTTTTAAAATTTCTTTTCCCTCCCCCTCCTTTCTTTGGGGTTTTTTGAGGAGCAGTGACATTCTTATTTTTGGTATTTTGTGTCAAGATCCAACCTGGACAGTCCAGGAGATTGCTGGGGTAAGACCCATGGTCTCCATATAAAATTCATGGGTTCAGTGCCCACAGGGTTAAATGAAGACAAAACAATGCCAAATGATTGATCTAAAAAAGAATTTATTTGTACAGGCAATCTTAGGAATAAGGTAGATGTTGTCTTGCTAAATCTATTCTAAGGGAAAAGAAAGCGAGAAAGGGGACAAAGGGAGAGAGAAAAGTGCAAGGACACCTGGGCTCATGTGCTGTTCTCCCAGGATGGTGGGTTGCCCAAATGGCCCCTCCTGCAGAGTATTATTTGTAGTTTATGATGGACCTGTGCAGTGCTTCTAGTAAAGAACTGGAACTGAGTTTTGGGGGTGCTCCTTCTAGAGGGATCTTTGGTGAGTCTCAGGTACTGTTCTGCACTTGCTCCTCCCACCTTCAGGACAGCAGTATGACCTCTCTGGGCAGCAAATGCAACTAGGCTGCTTGTGAGAGTGAAATAAAGTGCTGAAGGACAGTGCCTCAACAACACAAAACAAATTATTTAAGGCAAACCACTTGAGTAGCAAAAATTAGCCTCTGGTGGTTTGTAATGTAAGTAACTTTAGATGAGGTTTTATTTATTTATTTATTTATTTATTTATTTATTTATTTATTTATTATTTAGACAAAATTTTAGGGGTAGAATTATTTGTTTGTTTTTCAGAAGATTTTTTTTTCCTCCCATAGCACTTGCTTGTTGGGTTGTGGGGGTTTTGTATGTGTGTCACTGGGCCAGTCCTCATGAAAAGGAGGGTAGTGGAACTTGGGAGAGTGGATGACAAAAAGGTTGAGGTATTGGTCAGGTCCTTTTCCTCAGCCTCTGTCAGAAAGTTTTTTCAGGTGTTTGCATCTAGAGATAGGGTTCTAGAAGAAGAACTTTAGGATGATGATAGAAGATTGATGAAGGTTTATCTGGAGAAATCTTGATCCTTACAAGTCCATGGGATCTAGTACAAAAGCATAAACCCATCTGAATCAAACCGAGGTTCCCTAAGGTGGCTGGAAATGAAGAACTTGCTCTGCAAGGAAAAGCTGGGAAGGCTGCTGGGGTGGAAAAGAGATGGTTTGGGCAGGGGGAATGTAACAGTAATCCACCACCAGTGGTGCATAGTGGAGGAATGCGAGACAATAAACTGATATTCCAACCGGTTATAAGCGGGTTGTGTGCTACAGTGTAAGTATCAACTTCTTTATTTGTATTTGTCTGTACGTCTTAAATATCTCTTAGTGAAAACCTCGGTGTGTGCTTGGGATTTTAAGCAGTTTGGCAGCAGCAGAGGAAAGAAGGGGAGGTGCAGGAGGAAATGCTGGTCTCCCCCTCACCTCTTCCTATGGCTGGCTGCTGGGGTTGAAATCACCATCAAGGGACTCACACAGGAGTGCCCCTGATTGCACATCCATGCCCAAAAGTTTAATTCTGTGGTTATTCTGGCAAGGATTCTTTGAACTGCAAGTGACTCCTGGAACCCCCAGCCCCAATTTGAGAATTTTCCTGAAGGAACTTCTGTGCATGGCCCAGTTCAAGAATTTTCCATGCAGAGATACCAGTATGGTTCAACACTTCTTTTGTATATATTTGTTGTGAAAGATAAATGAAAGGAATTGAAATGTAGTTTTCTAATTTTGCTGTTATTTGGCTCTTTCACAAATGCTATATGGTCCTTCAGAAATAAAAAAAAATAACATTTCCTCACTGAATCCTTTAAATAATCTTAATTGCACACTGGATTTAATGAATGTGGTGCCTACAGATATAGGCTTACTAGGAAAGCAGAACTGCACAGTTTGTTCCACAAAAACCGTAATGATTTCTACTCTTTATGGCAGTGGTGACACAAGTGACAAAACACAGCAAATAACCCTTATGCAATTTGGGGGTTCTGTTTGTTTTTCATTTTGGTTTCTGCTTCCCCCCAAACTATTATGCATCATAACTTCAGGCAGGGGAGAACTGGACACTAAAGATTTCCAAGCTGTCAATTTTTTCACAAACTTTGCAAAATTCCCCTATCTCTACTTTATTCCAAGATCATTTCTGTCAGCACATTAAAATCCAGGATTTGCTTCTCTGTGCAGTTAAGTATCACAAAATTTGGAATTACTTATAAACAATGCACAATTTACACAGATGATTGCACCTGTTTCTGTCACTTCTAAGTGAAGGAGAAGTTTCTCATTCTGTTCAGTATTCATATTATTGTTTATATTGTTTGGAGGTTTTTTCTGACTTCATAGGAAATGCTAGGCAGGGGGATTTTTCCTAAACATTTTTCAAATAACAACTAAAAATGAAATTCAATAAAGACAAGTGAAGAGTTCTGCATCTAGGGAAGAATATCCCCATCCACCAGCAAAGGTCAGAAGTTGACTTGCAGGTGGACAAGAAGTTAACTATGAGCCAGCAATGTGTCTCCATGTTTAAGAAGGCCAATGGCAACCTGGAGTGTATTAAGGAGAGCGTAGCTAGCACATCGAGGGAGGTTAACCTCCCCCTCCACTCTGCCCCAGTGAGACCCCATCTGGAGTTCTGTGTCCAGTTCTGGGCTCCCCAGTTCAAGAAAGACAAGAAACTACTGGGGAGAGTCCAGCAGAGGGCCATGAAGATGATCAGGGGACTGGAGCATCTCTCTTAATAAGGAAGGGTGATAGACCTCGGTCTGTTTAGCCTGGAGAAGACTAGGAGGGGATTTTACCAATGAATAAAAATGTCAAAAGGGGGAGTGTCAAGAGGACGGTGCTAGACTTTTTCAGTGGTATCCAGTGACAGTGCAAGGGCAAATGGACACAAATCGGAACAAAGAAAGTTCCACCTGAATGTGAGGAGAAACTTCTTTATTGTGAGGGTAACAAGCACCGGAACAGGCTGCCCAGAAATATAGTGGAACCTCCTTCTCTGGAGATACTGAAAGGCCTCCTGGAGGCCTTCTTGTGCAACCTGTTCCACCTGAACCTGCTTTAGCAGACTGACTCAACTAGGTGATCCCTAGAAGTCCCTTCCAACCCCTCCCATTCTATGATTCTGTGGTTTCATGATTCAGTGAAAAAGTTCACACTAGATTTTAATGTTCTGTCTATTTCCTATTCAGATTCAAAATAATGTATATAATTTTGTTAGTTATAATTTTCTTTTTTTGACATATTTCACCTGTTCATTAGCTTAAACACACTTGCATTTTCCAAATGTGGCTATTTTAACCGGAGCACAGTCCCTCACTTCTGTATTCATGTCTAAGGTACTCTATGTCAAAGAAATTTTACTATTGAAACTGAATTTATACTTTGGTGACAACATTCTTCAATCCTTTCAAGCACTGCTAAATGCATAAGTTATCACATACAGAAAGCAGTGGTTTCTATTAGTGGGAAGGAGGAGAATCCTACCTATTTTACTGAAATAGATACTAAGGAGAGACACCCTAGAATTTTGTTCCTCTCCTCCCTCATGAGTTTTTGTTTTGTATTGTTGTCATGTTTTATTTTCTTCTTATTTTTCAGGTTTAGTCTAAGGGTACAGGAAATTTTGCTTTTGTTTTCATTTGGTTTTCTTCCCTTAGATAATTTTACTTATTTTAACAGCTGTTTTTTAAAACTGTTCTCTTATCTGTGTCTACACCTTCATCTTGCTGTAGGTTTTACTGTCTCTTAGCAGTCATTGGTAAAACAAGCACAACCTTTTGAGGCACTTAATTTTTGCATGCGCTATGAAGTCCGTTTCTCTTCTTTTGCATGGGCTGAACAGTTTTGATATGTATTGGTTGTGCCATCTACACGTAGAAATAAGGGATCTATACAAGTTTCTAAGTTAAGAAGATGGCGTGAAATATTTTGTCATTAGAATATGTCAGCGTTTGTTGAACGAAATGTAAGAATTTTTTTTGACCCAAACCTAATTACAAAACTGCAACAGTCTGCTTATTATTACTTACAATACTCTTGATGAATGTTTGGGAGCTGCTCAGAAAATGAAAGATATTTCAGATATGTCAATACAATGCTTAGATTTATGAGATTATGAATTTCAGAGTAAAAGACAAAACTGCAGAAAGACAAAAACACCTGAAACATGGTAAGATTCCTTAATAAAAAGGTTCTACAGGTTCTTCTTATATAGAGAGAAAAGTATGTGTGTGGAGCAAAAGAAGTAACATACATATCTAGAAATAATATTGGGTAATAAATGTGGATAGGCAGAGACCCATTCCAAAATACATATATATAAATATATATATATATAGTGCTGCGAAGCAAAGCAAAAAAAAAGCTTTTGAATTATTAAAAGTCTTAGGACATTTTGATCCTTCAAAAGTTTGTGGCCACAAGTTATTTGTTCAGTATCAAACATCTGAGGTTTTAATGGTATCCTACCATTTGCCATTGCTCTGTCTTAAACAGTTATACCATCAGGGTTACATGCACTATGAAAAAAAAAGTGTGTTTAAGAGCTTAATGAAGCTTAGCAGTTTGAAAAGCAAAATGAATAGAGAAGAAAACGTGGGGTTTTTTTCCCATACAGAAATATATAATTTTTGTTGCAAAAATCCAGTGTTAGGGATTATTCCCATAGGTATTTAGTAGGAAATTTGCTAGGATTCTGTTTCCTATACAAAGCGAATGAAAAATGTTTTTTAATAACTGAAAGGAAAAAAGAAGACTAAAAAGAGAAAAATTAATGAGACATCAAAATACTAACACTAAAGAAACATTTTCATGCTGTTGCGTCTTTTTTACAGACAGTGTGCTTCTGTGTCCATCAGTCCTCTTTGATTAGTAAAGCTGAGGCACTTGCTAATTGCATGCGAAAAAAATCTGAGCTAACATCCAGAAACCATTCTTGGTGACAGGAACGAAGCAGCATCGTATATTGATGCATTCAAGAAGAAACGGAAGTTATGATACAGGAGGGGATGGCTTAGAAGATCTGATTATATTTGTTTCTGGATTATAAACCCTACAAGATGTTTCACTGCTAGTCAAGCCAAGATTTTCATTTCAACAAGATCATCCTGACTGTATCTGTCATGAACCACAGCCTCTAGGAAATGGAAGATATTTACTTGTCACATTATTATTAGTAATATTAAAATTTAGAAGAAATGTTTTTCTTAATGGGAAAGCCTGAGGTTAATAGAGGGGGCAGAGAAACACACATGTACACACTCTTTATTTCCTTTATGTGGGACTTCGTGTCTACTCATATGTAAAGTTCCATTAAGGTTGTGATTGACTACTTTGTATAAATTAAAAAAAAACAATGGAGAACATTGCAATGGGGAATAGCAGGTCAGTACATTGAAATGGCATATCCGGATATCTTTTCCATCTCTTGACATTAAAAAATTGTTAAAGTAATGAATAGCTGCAAAAGTAGTTTTTACACAAAAAAACTTAGCTTACTCTTTATTTAAAAAATCCTCCTAAGCAAAGATGACTGCTGATGCTTTGTTATTGTATGAGTGGCATGTAGTGCAGCAGTAATTCAAGTTGCATTTTTTTTCAGAAGTAATTTGTTCTTGACATTTGTAATGTCAGAAGACATAAACAAAAAATAAAGGAAAAAGAAAATAACTATACTTAAATATTTTCTGTTGTTATTGTGACTAATCATCCATGGTATGTTTGTTACCTGTAAGAGAGATCTTTGAACGCTGGGAGATTTAAAGAGTACTTTCCTTTAATGGAAAAGATTACACAAAAGCATTCATAGAATGATGGATGTTTCAGCCCAGAGACTGCATGACTTTTTCTGGGATATTGTACAGCTCTGAAACATTTTATGAACTTGCATTTTGTAGAATCAAGGAATAAGTTGAAGATTGAAGTGCTGTGCTAGCAAAATCTTAACCAGACATAGTTTTTCCAATTAGAAGTGCATATCTTTATTATAATGTCACAGCACTTTTTCGTTGATTGGGAAATAAAGATTTATCTATTTATTTAAGTATTTTTCATTTGCAAAAATCTGAACTAGTGCCTCTGAAAGCCATGCATATGCATACATCCAAAAATGATGACAGATGAAACTCTAGCTTAAATCAAAACATTCCACTTTTTGTAATAGCAACAACTTCTTCTATCGAGGTAACTAAATGAAACCCCAGCCATTCACATGACTTCTCATAATGGTCAGCAGAAATCTTGTAAGCATCATTGATGGGTCTTTACTCAGCTTAAACTTAGATATCTAGGGCTATTAGAAAATTTGAACTGACTTGGAGTTAACTATAATAGCATATAATCCATTAGAGACCTCTGCCTATTTGGAAACACTCTCATGTTTTTAAAATGAAAGTAGAAGATTGCATGAACAGATATGAGTTATGTTGTATCAAATCTTCAATCCTTGATTCATTAAAAAGGGGATCAAAGCACACCACCATAGGTTAAGACTTGTGATCTCTTTTTTCAGGCCCTACATGGGAGAAGTAAACTTTGGCTTTTACGTCCTCTGCAGACAGAAGTCTTACCTGCACTAAAAATTAAAAAAATACTGACAAAAAAGTAATTGTTACAGAGGTTGGGAAAAAGTTATATTTCTGCCTTTTACAGAAAGAAAATCTTCTTACCCTTGCTATGTAGAGTTGTATTTATATTATTGAGTATTTATGCTGTTAAAAATTCTAATAAAAAAGAAGAAAAGAAACTATAGGTGTAAGCTACTTATCACGTTATCCCATATAGCAAAGACAAGACAGTGAATGGTTACCTAGTGAATGGTTACCTTACCTCACATGGTCTGATGTTACACCACCTTTCTCCTACTGTTTTCTTTCTGCAACACGCTTCTCCGAGAATAATTAGTAGTCACAGCAATTATACAGACCATATGTGTATAAACAATTATGTAACTAGAAAAACAAAGCAGCAGTTACTATCTGTATACATGCAAAAAGTTGTTACAGAAAGAATTAGATGTAACCATCGTTTCAGACCACTATGTACCTGGTCAAAATTGTCAGATGAAAAATTGCTGCAAACACTATAACATCTCACTGTGTGAATCTGAAACAGTGTTTATGCCATTAGTTAACATATTTTGTCATTGAGAAAAACATCAACAGACTGATTAGTGAAAGAAGCAAACCATCTAAAGCGATCGAAGAGAACCTGGTGATCACCTATGTATACCACAGTCTCAGGACAAAAACCTCTGCTGGGAGAGAGAGGGAGAGCAAGACCAAGGAAGGAAGAGAATTGAACCACCATCATCCTCTTCAGTCATCAAAGACAGCACCTTACCAGTGGTCGATTTGACTTTTGCATTTATCAGTCACCAACACAATGTGTCACTGCCTAAAGCTTACAAAAATTTGTTGTATATGTGCAGTATGTACCTCTTTAAAGCCCTACAGTATTTTCATCTCTGTCTTCTGTGGGTATTTTTTGGTTCTGTAACAGGATTTCTGTACTTGCTACTATTTTTGACTTTAATGACTGCATTGTGAAACATTAAGCAAATAGAAGAAAGAGCAAATACTAGTTCTCAATTTATGTGAAAAGCTGGAATGCAAGTAAATAATTAGATTCTGACACACAGTCCATTACCGAAGAAATCTAAAGAGAGTCTTATCTTAAAGAACAATCATGATTGGAGATAGAAGTTATACGAATTTTTCATTTGTAATTGCATAAAAAAGAAAAAACATCTTGTAGAGAAAAAAATTACAATATAAAAATATCTGGAACATCAGGTTTTGTCTCTTAATTTTCAGAATAATAACCACAGTGATAGTGACAAAAACAACAATAATCAAATAGAAAGAATATGCACTGGGATGACTAAAATAATATTTTAATTTCTGATCAAACTAATGGGAAAAATAACAATATTTTTGCTGAACTGAATTAAATAGTTTCAGATTGGTTCAATACCAATCTGCATTTGTCTGCACTTTATGTGACTTCACCAGAATTGTAGTTTTGATTGTATTGTACCATTTATTCTACACTTTAGGTGAGAATTCCAAGTATTTTCTCTGCACAGAATATTATTATATCTCTCCAGAGTCCAGTAACTGTAGAAATTGTGGAAAACACCATGAGTTTGGGAGTTTCTCACATGTAGAAGAAAGATACTTTCAGAAAGTCACAATGAAATATCTAATATCTTCAAAGAGACAATTCAATAGTGAGAGAAAAAAAAATATTTTTTTTTCTCCAGAATTTTACTTCTCATTGCACAGATTATTTTTTTGTTTGGATTAGCATTTCTGTATTTTATACACTCTTGATTAAAATGATCTATGGGATCAGTTCTAACTAAAACGATAAAAAGTATGTTTTGAAATAAAGATATAAACCCCCCCACACTTTTAAAAATTTTTTTTAAATTTTCTTTTTCCTTTCGTAATAATCCCAAAGTTCAGCTATACCTAACAGAAGTATTTTCAGCTTTAATTTTTTATGAATTAAGTGGCTTTTTCTGTACAAATAATTTGTACCTCCTTGCAATTCCAGAAGTGTATCAATATAAAGGAAGAGGATTTAGCCTACTACTAAATAGGCTAATAGGAAAAAAGAGATAAGTTTACCTTCTAACACGATTGTTGTTCTGATGCAATATTTATGTTAAAAATATCTTAAAAAAAGTAAAAGAGAAAGGAACCAAAAAATCAGAATAGCATAGAACGTAAATACAGATCAGACTTAAAATAAGCAACATTTACTTACTAAGCAGGCATAGACTTAAAATAATTATTTATTTTAGCCAGTAGAAATGTGAAAATGAGCTTCCCAATACAGAGAAAAACAAATTATTTTTGAACTTAAGGAATAAGAATTTATATTCTTAGAGTAAGCATTATGAAATGTGTTGGAGCAAAGAAGTCTTTAATTATACAGAGACAATGTTTTCTTGACAGATAGTAATTACACAATTAACAATGAGAAGATTAAAGTAGCACTACAGGGTGACTATTAATCATGCTGCACTCCAATACAGAGCCCTCATTTCTGTGCATAACACAGCACTAAAACAGATTGACATCAACTAGGACACCAACAAGACACCTCCATTAAATCACTGCATTGCAGTCATTCATTCTGACACTATCAGTTTTATTCAATTTTTTTATCTTAAAAAAGATAAAAAGTAAATAATAATCACGTTCTTCTTAGAATCAAACTTTCTATCAAAATAAACAAAATAGCTTTCACGTTTTCCTAATCTTTTTGATAACTGCTACCACAGATAACAATATTGTTAATTATCATTGCTATTGGCAATCTTAAGTGAAATAGATTCACACCTTTTCTAATTCATTTATTCTAGTAAGGCACTTTGATAGTGCTATCACTTATCTCTAAGGATGAACATGGCTCATTTCTCATGAGGCTTTTCCAATCATTGCTGTTGTTAATAGTATTTTGGGTTTTATTTGTCAGCTGGTTTAGTGAACTTCTTTCTCTTTAGATACTCATTTTTCTTCCTTAGTGTTTCATCAGGGACTTAAATGAATGTCAAGATAGAAAAGAAAAAGAAACCAATGCCATATGGTCTGCTTCTTTACAGATAAGATATAAACCAAAGATTGCATTCAAAAACCTCTGTAATAGAGAGAGCTCAAAACGCAAATATTTAATAAGTTGTCCTGTCCTTCCTCTTTGTTATCTATCCATTTATACAAAAAAAAGTAATTAGCGTAACAGCAAAATTATCTAATCTGTAGTTCTCTAGGCTCTGCAGTTACTTCCTTTTATAAAATTATTTGTAAATTGCTTTGAAATGTGAAAAAAATGATCCATCTTTTAATTTATTTGTCAGTAAATGTGTTTGACCTGGAATTCACATTTAGTTTTCAATCTATGTTTTTCATATTTATACTCTCAATATTTTTGTAGAAGAAATCCTCTTTTCTACTGCCTTTATATTTGTCTTTATATTTGTTTTTTATTTCAGAATGTATTTTTATTCTGCTGTTATTTTTCATATCATATATCATTTTGAAAACTATTTTCATTTACCATAATTCTTCTATTCTGTAAACAAAGTTCTGGCACCTGAATCCTTATTTATTGCTCACTCGTTGTAATAGTTTTTGTTTCTTTTCCCCACCTTTATTTCAACTAATATATGGTTTGAGTTCTTTCTTCCAAAGCTCTACTTCTGTTGCTAGTTAGTATAAAAAGGGTGGTTTTTTTATACTGGAAATCATTCTCAAGGGCAGAAAGTCTGACTTTTTTACCTTGAGAAGGTCAAAGCTAGATATAGCTTCAGTTGGAGAAGCCCAATCCATCAAGGATGAAAACTGAACCCAGTATGGCAGAAGTAATTTTTTACCTTGTCATGGTAAAAAAAGTGGCATGAGACAGTCACATGTCTACATAAATCTTCACTCATTGTGCCAAGGGGAATAACAACACAAGTAATTCATCAATGCTGGAGGGTGTGTCCACTTCCATTTCAATAAACTAACTATAAAGTCCTTTAATTAGACAAAGACATATAAAACATTTAATGTTTCCTGCAGAAACTTAATGTTTCCTGCAAACAGATGTCTGAAAACCATCAAAGATATTTATTGACTGTGTTAGGATATCATGCTTTGTAGCTCAACACTTTCAAAAGGAAATTTCTTAACCGTTGACTCATTCCACTGTAAATATAATTAGAGAGAGCATCAATTCTTTTTCAGAATACAGGAATACCTAATATCATTTTTTACATCCCAAAGCTGGAAAGAAGCATTGTAGAGATCATCTAGAACAGTATTAAGTAGGACAGTATAGGACTAAGGGGGGGGGGAGGGGATGTTAATTTGTTCTGTTTTTCAGGAAGTTGTTATAATAAACCATACATGGAAAATGAACTGAAAAAAAAAAATAGGTTTGGACCAGGGTCAAAAATTCACATAATATTTCATTTAAGTTCCTAAATCCATCAGTTAAGAAGTAGGGCTACTCACAGAAATACAGCTTCACTTGAAACATCTTCTAGCAGACTTTGCCGCTGTTGTTAGCTAGCATTCACAAACCTAGAACTAACAAGACCTACTCAACCCGAAGTCCTTGAGACATCAAACTAGCAATTTGAAACTTCAGAACGGTCACTGCAATGCTTTGCCTTGCTCATGAAAAGCTTTACTCGGTGTCTGCTGCAACTCAGAAAAGACAGACAAGGTGAAGGTATTAATCACTGATACAAAATGTTATCACACAGAGAAATAGCCAAAGCTATCATGGGTTTTAATTCTTATGGAACTCTTTGAGAAATAAGTCTCAGATTCTTTTTCTTAATAATTTGAAGCTCAGGTCTCAGTATAGTGTTTTCATTACTAAATATAGACATCCTTAATTTCAGAAGAAAAATATCTGCCTCAAATATTATCTGATTTTAGTGTGTGATTCAATGGAAATGTTTGTATTTGGTAATCTCAAGTGAAAAAAGACACTAAAGATCTTTGAAGACATATGATATCCTAATCTGAATGTTTTACTGGAAGGTGTAGCTTAATCTTACACTAAAATCTAATTTTTTGGAATATAAATCATCCTTGTTTTTTGGACAAACACCTTTTGCAAACTATAGGAAAGGCATAATGCTTTCAGTTCTGAATGTGGATTAGATTATATTTTTAAACACAGTATTCTAAGAGTTTTTAGGACCCTCTGGTCTCATTTCACTCTCTTAGGAAGAGTACTGTACTACTGCCCTAGTAAATATTCAAAGTGTGAGTCTGCAGCAGGATCTTCTGTTTTATTCTAATATATTTTTCTTGTAAATGTGTCCTATCATTGACAACTCTGTGAAACAGATGATAGGAGAATGGGGTTGCATATAGAGTTAGAAAATTTAGAATGCTCTTTTCAGAATTTTTAAATGTGTTAGAGTTATTACTTCATATTTGTGATTCCAAATGTATTTATGGATGTGGAAGATAGCAGTGTTTCTTTCCAGGCACATAGAACACCCAATATTGAATCCTGTAAATTCAATTATATTGTAACACACTGGGTCAAAGTTAGACACAGCACCTGAAATTAATACTTTCCTTTTTGTTCTCAGTTGAGAGAAAATAACAATATTTTTGCTGAACTGAATTAAATAGTTTCAGATTGGTTCAATACCAATCTGCATTTGTCTGCACTTTATGTGACTTCACCAGAATTGTAGTTTTGATTGTATTGTACCATTTATTCTACACTTTAGGTGAGAATTCCAAGTATTTTCTCTGCACAGAATATTATTATATCTCTCCAGAGTCCAGTAACTGTAGAAATTGTGGAAAACACCATGAGTTTGGGAGTTTCTCACATGTAGAAGAAAGATACTTTCAGAAAGTCACAATGAAATATCTAATATCTTCAAAGAGACAATTCAATAGTGAGAGAAAAAAAAATATTTTTTTTTCTCCAGAATTTTACTTCTCATTGCACAGATTATTTTTTTGTTTGGATTAGCATTTCTGTATTTTATACACTCTTGATTAAAATGATCTATGGGATCAGTTCTAACTAAAACGATAAAAAGTATGTTTTGAAATAAAGATATAAACCCCCCCACACTTTTAAAAATTTTTTTTAAATTTTCTTTTTCCTTTCGTAATAATCCCAAAGTTCAGCTATACCTAACAGAAGTATTTTCAGCTTTAATTTTTTATGAATTAAGTGGCTTTTTCTGTACAAATAATTTGTACCTCCTTGCAATTCCAGAAGTGTATCAATATAAAGGAAGAGGATTTAGCCTACTACTAAATAGGCTAATAGGAAAAAAGAGATAAGTTTACCTTCTAACACGATTGTTGTTCTGATGCAATATTTATGTTAAAAATATCTTAAAAAAAGTAAAAGAGAAAGGAACCAAAAAATCAGAATAGCATAGAACGTAAATACAGATCAGACTTAAAATAAGCAACATTTACTTACTAAGCAGGCATAGACTTAAAATAATTATTTATTTTAGCCAGTAGAAATGTGAAAATGAGCTTCCCAATACAGAGAAAAACAAATTATTTTTGAACTTAAGGAATAAGAATTTATATTCTTAGAGTAAGCATTATGAAATGTGTTGGAGCAAAGAAGTCTTTAATTATACAGAGACAATGTTTTCTTGACAGATAGTAATTACACAATTAACAATGAGAAGATTAAAGTAGCACTACAGGGTGACTATTAATCATGCTGCACTCCAATACAGAGCCCTCATTTCTGTGCATAACACAGCACTAAAACAGATTGACATCAACTAGGACACCAACAAGACACCTCCATTAAATCACTGCATTGCAGTCATTCATTCTGACACTATCAGTTTTATTCAATTTTTTTATCTTAAAAAAGATAAAAAGTAAATAATAATCACGTTCTTCTTAGAATCAAACTTTCTATCAAAATAAACAAAATAGCTTTCACGTTTTCCTAATCTTTTTGATAACTGCTACCACAGATAACAATATTGTTAATTATCATTGCTATTGGCAATCTTAAGTGAAATAGATTCACACCTTTTCTAATTCATTTATTCTAGTAAGGCACTTTGATAGTGCTATCACTTATCTCTAAGGATGAACATGGCTCATTTCTCATGAGGCTTTTCCAATCATTGCTGTTGTTAATAGTATTTTGGGTTTTATTTGTCAGCTGGTTTAGTGAACTTCTTTCTCTTTAGATACTCATTTTTCTTCCTTAGTGTTTCATCAGGGACTTAAATGAATGTCAAGATAGAAAAGAAAAAGAAACCAATGCCATATGGTCTGCTTCTTTACAGATAAGATATAAACCAAAGATTGCATTCAAAAACCTCTGTAATAGAGAGAGCTCAAAACGCAAATATTTAATAAGTTGTCCTGTCCTTCCTCTTTGTTATCTATCCATTTATACAAAAAAAAGTAATTAGCGTAACAGCAAAATTATCTAATCTGTAGTTCTCTAGGCTCTGCAGTTACTTCCTTTTATAAAATTATTTGTAAATTGCTTTGAAATGTGAAAAAAATGATCCATCTTTTAATTTATTTGTCAGTAAATGTGTTTGACCTGGAATTCACATTTAGTTTTCAATCTATGTTTTTCATATTTATACTCTCAATATTTTTGTAGAAGAAATCCTCTTTTCTACTGCCTTTATATTTGTCTTTATATTTGTTTTTTATTTCAGAATGTATTTTTATTCTGCTGTTATTTTTCATATCATATATCATTTTGAAAACTATTTTCATTTACCATAATTCTTCTATTCTGTAAACAAAGTTCTGGCACCTGAATCCTTATTTATTGCTCACTCGTTGTAATAGTTTTTGTTTCTTTTCCCCACCTTTATTTCAACTAATATATGGTTTGAGTTCTTTCTTCCAAAGCTCTACTTCTGTTGCTAGTTAGTATAAAAAGGGTGGTTTTTTTATACTGGAAATCATTCTCAAGGGCAGAAAGTCTGACTTTTTTACCTTGAGAAGGTCAAAGCTAGATATAGCTTCAGTTGGAGAAGCCCAATCCATCAAGGATGAAAACTGAACCCAGTATGGCAGAAGTAATTTTTTACCTTGTCATGGTAAAAAAAGTGGCATGAGACAGTCACATGTCTACATAAATCTTCACTCATTGTGCCAAGGGGAATAACAACACAAGTAATTCATCAATGCTGGAGGGTGTGTCCACTTCCATTTCAATAAACTAACTATAAAGTCCTTTAATTAGACAAAGACATATAAAACATTTAATGTTTCCTGCAGAAACTTAATGTTTCCTGCAAACAGATGTCTGAAAACCATCAAAGATATTTATTGACTGTGTTAGGATATCATGCTTTGTAGCTCAACACTTTCAAAAGGAAATTTCTTAACCGTTGACTCATTCCACTGTAAATATAATTAGAGAGAGCATCAATTCTTTTTCAGAATACAGGAATACCTAATATCATTTTTTACATCCCAAAGCTGGAAAGAAGCATTGTAGAGATCATCTAGAACAGTATTAAGTAGGACAGTATAGGACTAAGGGGGGGGGGAGGGGATGTTAATTTGTTCTGTTTTTCAGGAAGTTGTTATAATAAACCATACATGGAAAATGAACTGAAAAAAAAAAATAGGTTTGGACCAGGGTCAAAAATTCACATAATATTTCATTTAAGTTCCTAAATCCATCAGTTAAGAAGTAGGGCTACTCACAGAAATACAGCTTCACTTGAAACATCTTCTAGCAGACTTTGCCGCTGTTGTTAGCTAGCATTCACAAACCTAGAACTAACAAGACCTACTCAACCCGAAGTCCTTGAGACATCAAACTAGCAATTTGAAACTTCAGAACGGTCACTGCAATGCTTTGCCTTGCTCATGAAAAGCTTTACTCGGTGTCTGCTGCAACTCAGAAAAGACAGACAAGGTGAAGGTATTAATCACTGATACAAAATGTTATCACACAGAGAAATAGCCAAAGCTATCATGGGTTTTAATTCTTATGGAACTCTTTGAGAAATAAGTCTCAGATTCTTTTTCTTAATAATTTGAAGCTCAGGTCTCAGTATAGTGTTTTCATTACTAAATATAGACATCCTTAATTTCAGAAGAAAAATATCTGCCTCAAATATTATCTGATTTTAGTGTGTGATTCAATGGAAATGTTTGTATTTGGTAATCTCAAGTGAAAAAAGACACTAAAGATCTTTGAAGACATATGATATCCTAATCTGAATGTTTTACTGGAAGGTGTAGCTTAATCTTACACTAAAATCTAATTTTTTGGAATATAAATCATCCTTGTTTTTTGGACAAACACCTTTTGCAAACTATAGGAAAGGCATAATGCTTTCAGTTCTGAATGTGGATTAGATTATATTTTTAAACACAGTATTCTAAGAGTTTTTAGGACCCTCTGGTCTCATTTCACTCTCTTAGGAAGAGTACTGTACTACTGCCCTAGTAAATATTCAAAGTGTGAGTCTGCAGCAGGATCTTCTGTTTTATTCTAATATATTTTTCTTGTAAATGTGTCCTATCATTGACAACTCTGTGAAACAGATGATAGGAGAATGGGGTTGCATATAGAGTTAGAAAATTTAGAATGCTCTTTTCAGAATTTTTAAATGTGTTAGAGTTATTACTTCATATTTGTGATTCCAAATGTATTTATGGATGTGGAAGATAGCAGTGTTTCTTTCCAGGCACATAGAACACCCAATATTGAATCCTGTAAATTCAATTATATTGTAACACACTGGGTCAAAGTTAGACACAGCACCTGAAATTAATACTTTCCTTTTTGTTCTCAGTTGAGAGAACACTTAAAATACAAATCAGACAAATTCAAAGTTATGAAAAAAACTTGTTATTTCTTAGTATACTAATTTTATCTTAAAGTACTTTTAAGAGTAAATGTGCCCTTTTTTGAAAACAAATATGCAAAGAAATAAGTGTTCCTGAAAGTTTGTTATCATCTCATTATACGAACATCAAAAATAGATTATTAAGGTTTGATGAAAAAGAAAAATAAAAGTTCAGAAATACAGCAAGGTGGTCAGAAAGGAAATAAAAACACTTTATGAAGACAGGAATGTGAGGAATACAAAAAATAAACCTACAGATCTAGAGCAGAACTATACAGATCAGTCTTCATTCAGTAGTCATTTTTTTTCCTTAATATTAAAGACCATATAATTATTTTTAGATTAAGTTAACTAACTGTATATTGTTTTATCTTTTAACATAATCACTTTTTGAGGTATAATTTAAACAAATAACTGTTTAAAATACTCATGGATATGAACAGACTGTAAGGACGATGATATGAAAAACTATAACTATCCTTTTCCACAGGTTCTCTTCTTTGTTGTTTTGAGTAACTCTAGCATATACTTTATCAAAAGAAGCATAATTCATCTTCATTATCACTGAAAATGACACACATTATTATTACTGCTTTCATTATTAACATTTCTTCTTCTCAGCCTTTTGAAGACAATATAGTTGAGGAACAAGTTGCCAAATACTATCAATTGCCAAAAGGAAAAACTGAGTATTCAGTTCTAGGAAGACAGAGATAGCGATTGGATGACAGCAAATACGGCCACATATTACCGAAAAATAATCTGAGGACAACAAAGAGGCACTGGTATTCCTGAGGGGAGAAGTGCTGCTCCTAAAATTTTATTGTTTGTAATGATATCTTTGGCTGAAAGAGCAGAGCTTGACTTTTAGTTTCAAATTCTGCTCATAAAGCACAATAGTGTAAAGAAATTCCCCGTTTCCTCAATTTTTCTGCTTATTCTATGAAGAGTTTTAATCTGGAGACATTTAACAACATTTAAACCAAAAAACCATACAAGATTTCTTTCCTGAAATGTGTGAATATTTTTATAAGGAAACTGAAAACTTAAATAAACAAAACAGTGAAAAAACCTGTATCTCTGCAACTCCCTAAAAGGAGTTTGTAGTCAGACAGGGGTTGGTCTCTTCTCTCAGGTGACCGGTGACAGAACAAGAGGACACGGTCTCAAGCTTCGCCAGGGGAGGTTTAGGCTCGACATTAGGAAAAAGTTCTTCACTGAAAGGGTGATTGGCCATTGGAATGCGCTGCCTGGGGAGGTGGTGGAGTCGCCGTCCCTGGAGGTGTTTAAAGAGAGATTGGATGAGGCACTTAATGCCATGGTTTAGACGAAGAGTAGGTGTTGGGTCATAGGCTGGACTCGATGATCTCAAAGGTCTTTTCCAACCTTGTGATACTGTGATACTGTGATTTGGCCTATAAAAAAATAAATTGCATTTTTAATGAAAAATTTGTGCAGTAAAAATCTACATATTTTTAATCAGATGGAGTTCGATGTCAAAATACGCAAACATTTTTTGTATATGTCACAGCTGCATCAAGATAGGATTCCGATCATAGAGGTGTTTGGCTACACATCTCTTTTATGTAGATATGCATATGTGAGCTATGCAAGCCAGCCTCCCATCTCTGTCTCTATGTGTCCACTCCACTTGTGTTGTTCCCCTTGCACGTGATGAGTCTACCTGCTCATATGGATCTTACTTGTGTCCAAAGAGGCACATGAATTTTGCCCATTGTGTCCACACTTGCTTCACATGGTCAAAACCTCCTATGTGCTAACAAGGACAGAATATACTACATGCTATGTCATTACCATGTCTCTACTCTGTCCAGGTCTCACTGAATGGCAGTGCAGCCTTCTGGTGCATCAGCCACTCCCCCCAGTTTTGTATCATCAGCAAACTTACTGAGGGTAGAGTAAGTATGAGGTCATTATAGAATATGTTGAACAAGACTGGGTCCCGTACTGAGCCCTGGGAACACCACTAGTTACAGGCTCACAACTAAACTCTGCGTTTCTCATCACAACCCACTGTGCTCTGCTATTCTGCCAGTTCTCAGTCCAACTTGTTGTCCATACTTCCTAAGCTTTACCTATGAGGATGTTATGGGAAATTGTGCCAAAAGCCTTGCTGAAGTCGAGGCAGACAACATCCACTCCTCCCCCCTCATTTACCCAGCCTGTTATGCTGTTATAGAAGGCTACCAGATTGGTCAAGCATGATTTCCCCTCAGTGAATCCATGTTGACCACTCCCAACAACCTTTTCTTCTTTAGATGCTTGGAGATGACATTCAGAATGAGCTGTTCATCACCTTTTTGGGGATGGAGATGAGGCTGACTTGTCTGTAGTTTCCTGGGTCCTCCTTCTTGCCTTTTTTGAAGACTGGAGTGACATTGGCACTCCTCCAGTCCTCAGGCATCATTCTTGTTCCCCACAACCTGTCAGAGTTAATGGATAGCGGCTTAGAAATAACATCTGACAGCTGCCTCAGCACTTGTGGGTACATTCCATTGGAGCCCATGGATTTGTGGGTTTCCAGTTTGCCTTAATGTTCTCTAACCTGATCCTCCTCAATCAAGGGACAGTTTTTCTTTCAGAAGAGTTTCTCTCTTTCCCAGGGCCTGGGATTCCTGAGGGCCAGACTTAGCAGTAAAGACTGAAACAATGAAGCCATTCAGTAGTTCTGCCTTGTCTGTATCCTCTGTCACCAGGGCACCCACCTCATCCAGCAGTGGGCCCACTTTTTCCATACTCTTCCTCTTGCTACTGATTTTCTTGAAGAAGCCTTCTTGTCATTGACATCTGTTGCCAGATTTAATTCCAAGCAGGCCTTAGGCTTCCTTGTTGCATCCCTGTACACTCTGTCAGTGTTGCTATATTCCTCTGAAATGGAAATTTCTGCATTCCATATACTTCCTTCTTCCATTTGAGTTTTTCCATTGCTATTTGAATTTTATCATAAAATTTTGTGACAGTTGATCAGTTAATGTAGGTGGAGAATGATAAAACTATGTTAAGAAATCAATGAGCTCTTGCTTAATTCAAAAAAAGAATTTTATTAATTAAAATTAATAAAGCAATAATACTAAAGAAACAAGTACTTAACAATAGCACTTACAACTCACACATTTCTCACTCACAGAATTCCTATTACAGTTGGGTACTATCTGCAACATACATCGTGGCTACACTGAGGAAGTCGAACACCCCGCACCAACCCTGACAGATGTCCTGTGGACTCATTGACATTGTTCAGCTTTCATTAAAGCAAAACTAGTGAAATCTCTAAGCTGAAGTAAGCTGTTGTCTTTCCATTTAAAAATCAGAATGAAAAATCCCCGATATTTTAATAAGGAAGACAAAGTGAACATTTTTGCGGCTCATAATGTGTGTGATAGTAAAGAGAATGTGATCCAGTGACAGAGATGGTAGTGATTAGTCTTATCTTGTTTCACATACAATGTTGAAGAGGTGTCAGATGGTAACATCTTCTATTCAGTATCATTTCAGGCTGCATTTGAGTCAGTAATCTGAAGGCAAAACATTGTAAAAAAGATTTAGTAACTTGAGATATAAAATACCTCAAACAACGTCTTGTGGAAACATAACCTAGCACAAATTGTAATGTCCAATTTATATGTTTACTACTTTAATTTTTCCCTAGAGGAAAAAAAGTTTCTTTTTTTTTACTGTTAAAAATTTATTTTTTCACTTCTTCCTGGTAATGTTCTTAAATTAAAGTGCCTTAAGGATATGTTGTTGTACTTTAACCCCAATCAGCAGCTAAGCACCACAGGGCTTCTTGCTGACCCCCAGCCAAGTGGGATGGGGGGAGAGAACTAGAAGAGCAAAAGAGTGAAAAGTCATGGGTTGAAATAAAGACAGTTTAATAAAGAAGGAAACAAACAAACAAACAAAAATAAAAAAAATGTGTAGCACCTCATAAACTCCCTCCTCTCCATATAAAATAAAAATAACACATGCTATACATAATTATAATATATAAACAGATAACAAATAATTATAAAATCTAATTAATATTAAACATTTTTCTTTTTTATTTTAGAAAATTTAGGTATATTTAATATGCAAGAGGCATACAAAACTACATTTTAAAATTACATTTGATTCTAATTCATTGTCTTTCTAAAGTGTCTGAAATATCTTAATATACCTATGTTCTTCTCTCACTTTACTTTTCAAGTGTGAGGAAGACTAAAAAGGTGATCTAACAAGTTATTCTGTTGTTATAGATGCTACTGTCCTAACGTATTTCTGTTTAACTTACCTATGTTTTGCTCATTTATATCAGTTTAAAGGGAGAATTGTGTAAAGTGTGTAACTCTTAGGATTATTTGTTTTCTGAAGTAGGACCTTCTGTAATGCAGGTTGTCTTATAAACAGAAAAAAAACAGTAATAGAGAAGAAATTATTATAACTACAAAATGCCTACAAACCCCTTGATATTTAAGTGGCTCAATCCAGCTTTTGGATATAACAGTGCCTGAAGAACACTATGAAAATACGTTGACTGAAGTATATGCTTTAATTACATTAACTCATTTTCGGCATCACTGCTTTAGTGAGTGCACAGACTAACGGCTCTACCGATGTCTCAAGCAAACATTCAGAATTAATTCACGTAATTCAGAGTTATCTGTGAAAAAAACTGGCTTAAAGTAGTAGGGTGACAAGCCTGAATGTAAGAATCTGTACTGTAGATATTTTAACCTGGTCAGATGAATTCTACAGTCTCTATTTAGTTTAATGTAATGGGAAATTTGCACTTGGAGGAATTCTTCTTAGGATATGCATTTTAAGGTACATTTTAGATACTGATAGGTAATTAATTTCTATAATCCTATGGTTTTAATTAGATTTTTCCGTAATTGCCTGATAAATTCATAATTTAAATGCAAGTTTAATTCTTTTGAATGCATTTTAGAAACATATTTAATTTTATTCTGTTTTCACAAGTAATAGGTTTTCATTAAAATGTAGCAAAAGAGTAGTAAAAAGCCCATTAAATTGTCATTTCCTGCCTTTATAATGTATCTGTTAACAATTCAATTATGAGAACATTTGTACATAAATCATAGCTGTTTCCTCAATTAAATACTGAATCCTAGAGATGGCAGTTAATTTTGAAATTTTACAGTTAAAAAGTTCTTTTCCCCACAAAGTTAATTTAATCCTTTTGTGCATGTTGGCTTGCACTTGCTGAATTAAAACCAAAAACATTTAAAAGCTTCATTTCACGTTCTACAACCTATATTTACACATCTGAATACCAGGCAGCTTACAAAGCAAGGAAGCTAACAATTTCCTTGGTCACAATGAGCTCAAATTTGACTACAGTTCAAAATGTGTGCACATAACATTTAATTAGATGGAGGCTGCAAATGGCCTTCAGGTAAAGTGAAGAGAAACTAAATGCTCTACTGGCTACTATAGGCAGGAGAGTGTTACAAGATATAATAGACCACCTTTCTTAGGCTCTAGAATAAAAGTGTCGTATAAAGAAAATATATACCAAGATATGATAGAATCTGTTTCTTAGCAGCTTTTAAGGACACACAAAATCAAATTTTATAGACAGCCTATGGGGCTACTGAATGTTTTATCAAAATGCATTAAGATATATATTTGAAATAAAACATAAACACATGGCAAAAAACCGATGTATTTAAGCCATGTTGTGAGAAAGCACAAGCTGCATGTACTTGTGCTTCAGGGCAACTAAAATCTTTGAAAGAACATGGAAGAGTCACCTTGTCAGAATCTGCTTAATAAGCCTTATTAAAACCTTAGTTGTGACTTGGCCCCAAACATAACTGGATTGGAATTTGTATATATGGCTTTATGCATGATTTGAACTTTATTCATTATTATCCCAGGTGGAAAAATACTGGGCTGCTCAATGAATTTTAATTATACTCAGCAGCACGCAGTTCTTCAACAAAAAACCAGAAAAGTGGTCCATGTTGATGTCCATTCTGTCTTCACTAGAGAACTGGAATCAAAGTTAGTCCATTTATAGTGCTACAAGGGAGACTGCTTCAGGTGTTATTTTTTTATATTGCAGTCTCTTACTGTCGACACATGTGAATACACTGTTTGCTGTTTGCATACGACCATTACTTAAAATTTACTTTGTCTTGTAAACATATACATATATCTATTTTTGTTTTGTTTACTTCTTTTTGTTCAGTTGTCAAAACATATCTGTTAATACATCTGTTTCTCTAAAAATGATTCTATTCTTTAAAAAATCTGATACATTTTGCAGTACTGCGATCTGATATTACAGTATTAAGATGTACTGCTATCAAATTCAGACACTAGTAACTACACTAACAAGGTGTAGCTAAATATGTATAATTTACCTGTGCTTTCATATAAGGGTTTCTTCCAAAAGCTTCTGTACTATTTCATCCTGCTTTCCTTGGGCCTGTGGTGTCAATCTGAGCTACACAAAGAGGCTGGGGCCTCAGATGGTGGGTGAGAGAGAGAATGTTGATGCGTATGTGCATGCTCTGCAAGGAGTGTGCCATAGAACAGAGACCTTTGAATAGAAATCTCTATCCCGTCACAAAAGATGCTGTGTGACTAAATGGTGCAGTTCTGTCCTTGTAGCTGAATCACTCTAAATTTGTCTCTGATCAGTGAGATAAAATTGGAAATAGTATTCTAAAGTCAGAGACAACTGAGAAGATGGTAATGCCTTGGGGTTTCCTTCCATATATGAATCTGCCTTTGTTTCAAAGCATTAAGGCTGGTAAAGTCAGTTTGATTGTCTGGAAAACAACTAAATTAATATTTTGCTAAGAATCTCAATATTAATATCCAGGTACAACTGCCAGTACTGTTCTCTTTTTTTCTGGACCGGAAAAGATCTGGTATTATCACCTGAAAGGTCAGAAAAGAAGGCAGGAGTCGCTGAGCAGAGATATGATCAGAAAATAGCTGAACCAAATTCTGCTGAAGAATGTAGTAAAATTAAGTGATACATCAGTGTTAAATATGAGAATCTTTGCTTATTCATCTCCATGTATATTGCATATACAAGTGAAATACGAGGATGAGAAACATGAAAAATAAACAGATTTCAAAGGGTGTCTTTTATGACTATTAAGACATTCAAAAAATAACAATGTTTCCCACTCCTTTTGTTATAGTTTCTTTTTCTTAGCATAGGGATCTATTTTTTCCTTCTCTAGACAAAGAGAGGATAAATACAACGGATAATCCAACGGGTAATGTGTTGTCAAAGCATAGATTAAGAATTCTATAAATCTGAATCTGGTACCTTAGCATATTTCTCCCACTGATGTTTCCCTGCCCACTAGTTATTTTTCTGCTTCCTTGTTTTATCTTTTGATAGTATTTGTTCATGTATTTTCAAAATTCCTTTTTATACACAGGATTTAATGTGTGTACAAATAATGACAGCTGGATATATAGTTTAATCTTAGAGAACCAAGAGAAAAGCTCGTCATTTGTGAAAACAGACTGTCTCTGGAATCTGTACTTCTAATCTATTCTGGATTTAATTAATTTGAATCCTTGAGTGATGATTATATGAAGCGAAGATATTTCTTTAAAACGTGTGTGTGTGTATTCTTATATGCCTGTGTGGTTTATGAAAAAACTTTTTTCCCTGCTCCAGCCAGTAAAATATTTTGTTTTGTCTCCTAATTGTTACATCCATCTGCTGTTTACACCAGTTGAACATCAGTAATTTATGTGGAAATATAAAATCTCATTAAGCTAAAAGGTACATTAGAAAATCAGCAAAGAAAAATCAGCACATACTTCAATAATCTAGTAAATAAACTCTTCGAAAAATGTTTTAAATATTTTTCCTCTTTTCTTTATGGGGAAACATGTTTAATAATGAGTATATGCATGCTGGTTTTAACCAAGAAATACACTAAAAAATATAGTACAATACAAAGCATTCTCCTTTAGAGAGATTCAGGAACATTTAGTTCAAGATTGGTTTGGAAAAGAAAGCACAAAAGAATTAACATACGAAGACTTTTATTTCATGATAAAAATGTTTAAATTCAACATTCTTGATACAAAACATCCATAAAATTTAGTCGTACTATACATGGATTAAAAACTACAAGTATTCTATATAGTGGCACTTGCAAATACACACAATCTTTTGTATGCGTATCTTGATATATACAATAATGTAGCTACAATCATGTTGTGTGCAGTAAGCAATCCCACATCTTGAACAGGGATATTGGCATTGTCAACAAATAAAAATAGATTAAAATTCCTATGTCACTACTTATACATGTTTACATCATTAAGTCTGAAACGACCTTCCTATAAGCATTTATAAAACAATTACATAGCATACGGTAAGATGAAGTTATAATTAATGGGTAGATTATAAGCAGTTACTTGGAAGCACATTATATAATATCACAATACCAAATGATGTCATCATTCCAGTATTTTTCTTGTTTTCAAAACATTGCAATTAAATATTTATCTAAGACGGTTTATATATTTACTGCCAAGATCTGATTTTTTTGACACAGAAAGTTCTTTGAACTGAACGCTTACATTGTCAGCAACTATATAAAATCTAAGTGGTTTACTGTTCATCCTAATCATAATCATATGCCCCCCCCCCCCCCCCAAACCAAGAAATACTCACCCTGGGCACTAAAACCAAATCAAGCTAACAAACCAAACCAGTAAATCAAACAAAAAAACTCCAAAATCTCAAGTATTTTTCTGAATATTTCAGTCAGAATAAGCTTATAAACTTATGTCTGAATTTCTGATTTTTTGATCACCATAATTTATGTTGTAAAGAATCACAATTCAATCTACACTATAATGGTAAGATGAAGAGTGTCCTTGGTCACTGAAGAGTCACAATCATCACCATTAAGTGAGAAGGGATATGAGATAATCCATGGAAATAGTGAAACATCACCTACAAACACAGGCAAAAAAACATGTATAAAAGGTAATATTTCACACAGTATCACAGAATCATATGGTTGGAAAAGACCTTTGAGATCATCAAGTCCAACCTATGACCCAACACCTACACCTACTCCTACTTGACAACTACACCATGGCACTAAGAGCCTCATCCAATCTCTCCTTAAACACCTTCAGGGATGGTGACTCCAGCACCTCCCCGGGCAGCGCATTCCAAAACAAAAGAAAAGAAAAGCCCTATCCTATTTAAGCAATATGGGAAAAAATACCTTTCTCCGCTAAATCCACACAAACACAATTAAACAGTAAATTTTACCTTTCCTCTGTCCTGGGCAAACAGGTATGCATGCCTTCTTGTACTGCTTAAGTTGTAAGTCCAGTCTTAGAAGAGTAATAGTGAATGAAGAGTATCTGTAAAATATTAAATGGACACAAACACTTAGAGGAATGTAATCTTATTTCTTAAAAGAACATACATAATGTTTATACAGCTGTTTATATAGCATACACATTGGCAAATCTCTTACTAGTAGAGCAAACATGGTTTTGTCATAATGCAGATACTGTAGATTCCCAGAAGAAAAAAACAAAACAAGTAAGAGGTCAGTTGGGATCAATCAAAATGGTTTAATTTAACTAAGTTTGAAATATTTAAATCTCAAGGTTTTGATTATAATTATCTTTGATTTGCTTTTCAACAAAATAATCTTTAAAAATATTTTCTATGAGGAAACAAAATATTTTGACAGTTTTCAGGTGTTTTTCAATTGTATTTCTGAGTCAGAGGCAAACCCACTGATATTTACGCTAGAACTTTGTAGGTTTTGGAAATCGGAAATTTTCAGCAAAGTCTAACACATTTGACAAGTCTCCCACCAGTTTTACCATGTGTAAATACTGTAACACATGGTTAGCAATTCTTCAACAGATTTAAAATTGAAAAAAACCCCAAAACAGTGGTGTCAGTGGGATTTGGGATTTTTCTGATTCTTTGTGTGAGGAAAGCCCTTTCTGATACTTTCAGAGAAGAATTCTGTAATGAAATAAACCAGAAATTCCCACTAAGTTTGCAGTCAAGTGATATTGGGAGCTCTAGCATCATTGCTAGATGAAGGAACTTCCATGATAGCTGCTCATTTCCAGATCTTGAGATTCTGATATAATTATCTTTGGCACTATGCTTTTAAACCTTGCTGGGGGCTAACTCAAATAAAAGATGACTGAGAATAATTTATTTATTTTCTAAATTTCTCAAAATAAGAATAGGAAATAGAATAAAAAAACAATATTGACATTAAAATGTACTCAGGTTGTGGTCTTTATAGTTTTAAATTAGTTGCTTTTCTTACATGTAGTTTAAATGAGAAAGATATATCAAATCTGAGACTTCAGCATGTGGATTTTTACAATAGCAGCCTATGCCAAAAAAAAACCCAAACCAAAGCAAAAAACACCAAGCAAACATCCCGTCCCCCCCCCAAAAAACCCCACATCAAAACTCAAAAACCCCACACCAAACAATGAAAACCAAAATCCTACCCCAAACCAGAATATTCTCTTTGTAGCACAGGATTGACCCTCCAAGATGAGGCATCTTCAGCTTTAGTGGACAACAAATGTAGAATGGAACTTGAGGTTAATTTTTGTAATATCTGCAGCATTTGCCAGCCTACTGACATGCGTAATTTAAGATCTGAAGAGTGGTTTATATATGTTTGCATACAGCTAAAACTGTTACGTAATTTTTTATTACAATCATGTCAAAACACAAATATTTTTGGAAAAAAATATTATTCTAGAAGCTCAAGATTTTTTCATTGTCCCCAAATAAGTACTGAATAATCAAAAATGCCTGTTTTGAGAGAAAAAATGACAGCAACTTGCATTTCAAAAGGATCATATCTTTCTTCACACTTGAAAGCAAAATTTGTTTTTGAAGTCATAATTTTCTTCTTAAAGAATATACGTAAAATCATTTGGATACATAAAATCAGACAGAAATGTAAATCCAAAGTGAAATTCAAAGTTAGTAATTCAAATCTATGTTAAACTATAGATTTTTCAGATTCTTGAGTATTCTCACCAGGCTTATGAGACTTGTAAAATCTAAATCATAGAACTATTTTTAATAAGACTGTCCAGTCCTACATTTCAAACCACTGCATGTTATTTCTCCTGTTATGCTGGTGATGATAGTGATGTAGTGCGTTAAAAAAAAGTCTACTAATTTGTTTAGGTTCTTCTATAGCACCTATAGTTTTCAGCTAGTTTCACAGCATGGAGTCTGTTGAAATCTGCCGTGAGGTCTATCTTGTTGAGATCTATTCTATTCCCAAGACAATGCTGCTTTACAGAGCTTGACGATGTCCAAAGAGGAAGGCTCCACCTTCTCCTTCATCATCTACCCCTTCTTTACCCTCAGCTCCATAATTCCATTTTGCCCCAGGAGTCATTCCTGGCTTCCATGAAATACTGTTGTAAACTAATGTAGTTGTAATCCTTGCAGAAAACTGATCTAGACAAAAACACAGAGACTTTTCATGGGTTAGTGAGCTGCATTCCCTCATGCAGTGAGATAGCATAATGAACATCACAGATCTCCATGGCAAAAAACAGAAGTGAAAATAAATAAAATCTGGAAAGATAGGAAGAAAAGTAAGAAAAGCTAATTTAATTTCAAATTTTGGAAGCATTAATGTCTTAGTTTTGAAAAAAACTAAGATATTAATCAGCTATTAAAGATCTTTAATAAAAAAAAAATATATATAGAAAAGATAACAGTTGTTAGGTACAAATATATGTATAAGCAGAACAGAATTAACAGTAATCACAACCAAAACTGTAAAACCTTTAAATGGATTGAGTCCTGTACGCCAAATCTTGTGACTCAGGTCTCTTTAAGGGTGCGGGGTGGCTGTCGCCACTGCCGCAGCCCCGGGCTTGGCTCCACCGCCGCAGGCTGGGAAGGGAACGAGGGAAAAAGGAGGAGTGTGAGTTCTGCAGAAAAGTTGCGGAAGATCAGATGACCGATAATGCTTCCTCCAGAGACTGCAAAACCCCACAAGTCGCAACTCCGCTGCTGCTGCCACTGCTGCTGCCGCTGCGCCACCCGAAACCAAAAGCGTGCGAAAACTGAAGAAAAAAAACGGCTCCCCGTCCCAGAGGTGGGAAAGAAAAAAAAACAAATGCCCGATGTCCGGACACCACCTCTATCACGGTTTCCCCGGAAACAGCCTCTCCCTGCCCCCTCGTGTTCCCTTTGTTGGAAAGAGGAAGAAAAATTCCTTGGAAAAATTCAAACCCACAACAACCAAGCCATCCAAAAGGCAGAGTACTTCATAAAACTGCAGCCTCTTCACCATTCCTCCAAGCCTTATACTCTCATCCCATGGTTTTCAGAAGTTTGTTAAAAAATTTCTTGTCATTTACAGTGTAGAAAATCATACAATGAAAGTGTTCTGCAAGTGTTTCTTTAATGGACATTGTAGTGAATCATCCCTTCCTAACTTTCCTCAGGGAACGTATAAGACTAAGTGAATAAGAAGGCATTGAACTCCCCAAGAAGTACAAATACAACTTCTGCGTTATCAAGATGTATTGAGTTTAAGCTGTACTTAGTACTCACTGAGTTACTGTTAATCTTTGTTTATGGCAAGTATACAAAAATCCCATCTAATCAAATATCTCATTTACATAAAGAGATTTCACAAATGTAAGTAGCTGTTTAACATTTAGAACTACAAAACAGCTTTTGCAAAAAAATAACCCAACAAAACAAAATGTAACAGGTTTTTACAGAGTTTGGAACTAGATGATTTTTTAGGTCAATTCCAACACAAACCATTCAGTTATTCTAGGACTTTATCATTCTATGATTTCATGAAACAAAATTACCTTTTCCCTTTGTGGAAGTTTTTATGGAAGTAGTCTGAAAGTGTGTAGGCACTAAACCAGAAGCTAACAGTCTTAAAGGTGTTCTTAGGTTGAGAACAGGCAGTAAATGGCCAACCTATGTTCAGTACCCGAGAAATTTCGGACAAATTAAGTACTTTAATCTATATCATTTAAAAATGAGCTAGTAGCTCACCGAGTTGGGAGCACATGACCTGACTTTTGTAAAAAGTCTACATTAGGATGAGAAGACCCCCATTTCTTTGCATTAACTACAGAATTATAAGGCACTTGGCTCATATGTATGCAACTCCAGCATGAAAAGCTACATGCAAATCAAGCGCATTGTTTTCCTACAGTCAGAGAGCTGGAGGCCTGAAGGTAATTAGAGTACCAAGCCTGACCTTTATATATGTCATAGCAAGGGGCTATGTTCTCTGCATTTTCCATATGTCAAAACCTGCCAGGATTACTTATGCTGCATTGATGGTACTTCTTTGTTATTGTTCTGTTTGATTTTTTTTTCCTTTCACAGGCACGGGAAGTGCCATTCATCTTTTCCTTAAGGAGGATGTTTCTTCTGCTTTGAGACAAGTACTAGCTCAGGTAATAAAACCCCTCTTTTGTTTCATTGTGACTTTTGGCACTGTATCCAGTCAAATACAAACCCTAAAAGACATTGTATTTCCATTTTCCTTCTTTTAAAACTTTTTTAACTTGTATTTTTCACACAGGGAAAGAAAACACACATTGGTTTTTTTACCTTTCAGTTATTCTGTTGGCAAAAAGGTTATTACCGGCATCTCCATAAGCACAGATACTACAGCATCTACAAAAACACAAGGAGGGGAAATGGTAGCATGTCATTTAGTGTTCATGAGAACCCATAGAAAAGCATATTCTTTAATCAAGAACATAGTTCACTTTAGAAATATTTTAAAGATGCAAACTGATACAGGTGCAGGATATTGGTTATTTTTAGAATCTGCCAATGAGAGAGAATATCTAAAATTCTGAATTACATAGGGACACCGAGAATCCAACACACAATAAATTATTAGTCATGGTTTTGGAAGAACAAGTTTTATTAAGTGACATAGCCAGCAGCATAAGTAAATGAAGATTAATATTATTCATAAAGCATGTCTGTCTCTTATTTTTCGTAACTTTATGGGCCTATACTGGTTGAGAATGAATCATGGGGCAAACAGGGTGGAGGCAGCTGCAATGATTGCCTTAGAACTAGGATATAGTAAATGAAAATTGTAACAAATACGCATTTAGTTTAAAATAACTATGTCTATGTAAAAATATTTCACTGTTTAGAGTGAAATCTTTAAAAAACCTCTCAAGATTTATGAAGCTAAGAAATTAAAAATGGAAGATGTCTTCAGCCCTTCTGAAACTCCCTTACTGTACTCAGTCAATCTTCCTTCTTAGTCAAGTAATCGATATTTAAACCTTTATGAAAGCTGTGGAGCTCAAGGCATGTTGAGTAAAAGGTCTGGGTACAGGTAAATGGCTATGAGATATTAAAATCTATAGGAAGAAACATTAAAACTTTTAAGTGCTATGGCTGACATGATAGCAAAAGCAATTAAATACTGTACGTTGTATCCAAGATGACATTAGACCACCCTCCCTGCTCCAAAATTCCAAACTTGATTTTAATATGCATACAAAAGGTAATTCCTGTTTGTTAGGAATTCATCAAACTGTATTTAAAATAACATCATAAAAGTTTGAATTTTAGTGTATACAACGGTAATAAAAGAAGGAATCTATTACTTTACAACAGTGCTTTTTCGATTTTTTAGCTACTGTATTCCCATGAGAAGCAAAATCTTATATGCATCCTTTATATGGACCTGTATTACCCTACTATTTTTCCAGATTATAACGACTTGCTTTAATTTATAAAATACAATTATGATAATGATGAAGAAATTTTGCTGTTCCAGCCCACCTTTTCCTCCTGCTTGAATCTTAAGTGAAGTTGTAGTGATTTATATGTGAGAATACCCTATTTCGAATAGCAACAGCTTGTGTTTTCATAAACAAAGGACTCTGAATTAATTCAAGGTGCAAGAAGACAGAGAAGTTGGCTTAGGAGGCAGAAAGCTGCTCTTTTGTTAAAAAAAATATTTAGTACGTTTTTTCTTGCATCCCTAAAATGAAAGTTCTCAGAAAGCATCTCTTAATTGTCGATGACTCCGCAAAAGACTAAATTCTGCACAGTTAGTTAAAAAGCCAAAATCAATCAGTCAATCAAAAAACCCTACAACTAAGTGCTTTTTGCATTTACATCTTGATTATATACAGTTATGTGCCAGCAACAGTCAGCTGTCAGAGAACCTGCTGTGGGAATGTGACAGAAGATCGGCAAGGAGGAACTGTAAACATGCTCAAGAGACCTTTAAGCTGGGATGTAGAAAAATACATAAATCATGCTAATCATTGCCTAGTCTTGGGTGCTTAACAAGCAGAACCTTTGATGTTTAGGTAATAAAGGCCTGGGAAACTCTGGGCCATCCTAGAAAACATGCTTGAGCTTCCATCCCTGCTGTTGGAGAGATCAAAACACAGCGGAGGGCTGCCCTGCTTTCCCTTAATAAACATAAGCAAAGTGGCAGGCTACACACACTTTTTCCAGCAAGGACTGAGCTCCACAGTGCCTGTGTTCCATTTGCATTTCCTCTGCCTGAGTGCTTTTTCAAAGATGCCCCGGTTCATGAGGTAATGGAAATAAATATATTATTTTAATTTTATTTGTGGCTTTGTGTTTGATCCTGTGCTATGTCTGCGATCGGCTCACACGCTTGCCTTCAGCAATGGAGACCCAGGATATTATGTGATACTGAATTATCATGGTATATACATAAATAAAGAGACTGAGAAATAATAAAACATTAATAAGACAGACTGAGAAAGACTGACAACATTTTGTTACTTCTAGTTGTTTATTAAGATCCCTTCAATACTTTGAGTTAAGAAACCATTAAGTTTATTTCAGAAGGAAAATATTTAGGTGGAATATAATATTTCTTCTGCGTATGAACATCCTAAGGTTTGGATCTTTCGAAGGTAATTCTCTTTTTGTTAATTACAGATTTTTTTTTTAAATTGAGCTATAAAATATTTAAATTTGCACTGTGTGTATAAAGTGATGATTTTGCATGCATTCATACACTAATAATTGGTCTGCTGAATTTAGTTGATTAGCTGTGTTTAAAGCAAAGCATATACAAAAGAATGTATAAGTTCTTGACATCTTTTTTAATAATAAGTAGCTTTTTCAAATGTAAATTTAAGAGAAGTCTATCTATTTTTCTTCCATAAGAGCATATTTTTTTCTTGCAAATCCAACAGATAATTAAATGATTCAATTACCTTGAATTATTGTTTGTAGAATCTGTCCTTTCAATTACTTTTGTGAATGAAAAACTCCGAACAGAGCACAAAAAATCCAACTCTGACTTAGATAAAATAGCAGAAAGTTTACCTGTTGGAACGTTGTCACAGTCGTAACACTATTTTTAACAAATACAGTGTTATTATCTGCGTGATCTATAGCTTAATGACACTTCAGAAAATTTTCAGCATCGTAGAATAATATCCGTTACCATATGATTGAATTGCTCATGTCAAACTGTATTGGTATCCAAACCCAGAGAAATTAAATAATTTTATTCATAGTTACTGAGCATTACACACATTTTTGTGGATGATAAAGGAATTGTAGGCTGTAAGAATTTACAATTAATCAAAACACCAAAACCAGATTTTTTTTTTTAATTATGCCCAGTTTTTCTACAAACAAACAAGCAAACCAACCCACTAAATTTAGGCTCTTTAAGAGAGACAAATTAAAAGGAAAATGAGAGACAGATTTACATACATTATTTGGGCTACACATTCACCAATAGCATATTTCCTTTTATTTCTAACAATTTACAATCAAGTATCAATAGAAAAAGACACAGACAGAAGATGCGAGTTATACCTCGAAAGCAGACCTGTGAGTGAGAGGTAGATTGACCTGAGACTTAGCCTTGGCTGGTAGCTATTGAGGCACTAGACAGAGGGTTCTGCACTGTTCTGTAAAAGGGATTGTTGCATGAGTGTTTCTGTCTTTTACAGTGAAAATGCTTTGTCACTATAGGCCAGCAATGGCTTCTTTTACTTTTGAAAATAGTCCTATTAGCAACAGTGATAAAATTTGTATATGGCACTACAGTGTTTTTATTCCACGTAGTTTAGAACACACTCAGAATAAACATAGAAACAAACATAGAAACACAGGAATATAGAAACATAGAAACACAGAATGATTAGGTTGAAAGAGACCTTTTAAAGGTCATCTAGTCCAACCGTTCTGCAGTAAGCAGGAATGTCTTCAACTAGATCATGCTGCTCAGAGCCCTGTCCAACTTAATCAGGAATGTTTCCAGGGATGCGGCTTCTGCCACCTCTCTGGACAACCTGCTCCAGTGTTTCACCATCATAAAAAATATCTTCCTTACATTTAGCCAAGATCTACCCTCTTTTTTAAAAAACATTACCTCTTGTCTCATCGCAACAGGTCCTGCTAAAATATTTGTCCTTGTCGTTCCTATAGTCCCCTCTAAGTATTGTAAAGCTGCAATAAGATGTCCTCAGAGCCTTCTCTTCTCCAGACTGAACAACCCTGATTTTCTCAGCCTTTCTTCATAGGAAAGGTATTCCATCCCTCTGATCATCTTTGTAGAACTTCTCTGGACATGTTCCCATTCTTTTTCAGTAGCATGGAAAATAATGTTAGCTGTAAAAACACATAGTCTTTAAAAAATGGATTTGCTCAAAAAAACCAATCTCTTCAGCAATGCATTATTTTTGATCAAATCATTGGAAAGATAACAATTTTGAAATGTGATAATTGATATTATTCTTCATATAACACAACTTATATTACATTCCCCCTTCTACTCTTTTATTGGTATTGTCATTGAACAAAAAAATCAACATTCTGAGCATCCAGTTTATCTGCTTTAACCTGAGTTATATTACTTTCTATTCTATTTCCTCCACAGTGATATCTCAAATCCTTCTAAATATTTTGTTTGTGTATGACAAGAGAGATATACACAGTTGTAGAAATCTGTAGAAATTATGAGAGAGGGATGGGTCTTGAGATTACCAGTGCATCTCAGTATAAGCAGTGGATTTCTATGGAGACCTACTGTTCAGCAACATTATCATTTCTTCATTTAATTCTGAATTCTTGAACTTCCATGCAGTTATACACTGAATGCTTCCTTGAATTAAGACTTTGAAACTCTGAAATTCCCAAAGGATACTATGAAAATGCTATATTTATATATTGTGTATCGTATACTGATACTGCAGTTTGGGCTAAATCTGGGGATTGATTTTCAACTCACAGTTTTCCAGCATTAACTCTCTAAGACAGAATCTAAATTAAACTAAACCAAAACTGTTGCTTTAATCTAATTTGTTCTCAGCATTCTATTACCTAATCAGAATAAATGCAAATTTATGTTGCTTTACTACTAGAAGGCTCTTTGCTGGGAAAATTTGTGAAAATCTCTGCTATCTAGACTAAGATGGACTCTATTGTACCTGCTGTGAGTAACATGCTTTCCACCAATTCCTGCTGAAACCTTATAGCAGGGGTGTCAAACTCATGGCCCATGGGCCGAATTCAGCCCTCCACCGTGATTTATGCAGCCCAGCACCTTCTTTCTACCCTGCAACAGCTCCAAGCTCCTTACCCCTACGCTCCTGCCGGCATGCTAATCATGCTCAGGGTGTGAGATGTCAAAGGCTTTACAAAAGTCCACATAGATTGCATCCATTTCTTTTCCCGTGTCCACTGAGGTGGTCACTCCATCATAGAAAGCCACTGGGTTGTGTCAGGCAAAGGCATGTTGACTCTGTCTAATCACTCTATGTCCTCCATGTGCTTTAACATAGCTTCTAGGAGGATTTATGCCATGATCTCCCCAGGCACAGAGGTGAGGCTGACAGGTCGGCTGCTCCCAGTGTAATCCTTTGTACTTTTTTTAAAAATGAGCACAATGTTGCCCTTCTTCCAGTCACCAAGGACTCCCCTTGACTGCCATGACTTTTCAAACATTGTGGAGAGTGGATTGGCAACCACATCTGTCAATTCCCCCAGGACTCTGGGATGCACCTCATCAGGTCCCATAGACTTGTGTATGTTCAGGATCCTCAGGTGATCATGAACCTGATTATCCTCTGCAGTGGGAGGGACTATACTCCCCTGGTCCCCATCTTGTTGTTCCTTGTCCCTTGAGAGGTGAGGAGAGTGGCTGCCAGGGAAGATGGAGGCAAAAAAGTAACTGAATACCTCAGTCTTCTCCTTGTCTGTTGATACGAGGTCAGCATTTTTGTTATCAGTGGGGGTGCACTTTCTTTAACCTTCCTTTTCTGGTTGACGTACCTGTAGAAGCCCTTCTTGTTATTCTTTGCTTCTCTTGCCAAGTTCAGCTCCAGCTACGCCTTGGCCTTCCTGACCTCATCTCTACACAACCAGGAAGCATCCATATACTCTTCCCAGGTTATCTGTCCCTGCTTGCACTGCCTGTGCAGTTCCCTCTTGCCTTTCGGTTTGACCAGCAGGTCTCAACTCAGCCACGCTGGTCTCTTCCCTTCCCTGCCTGATTTCCTTCATCTGGGGACTGAGTACTCTTCTGCTCTGTGGAAAACATCCTTAAATATTTACCAGCTCTGTTCTGCTCCCTTATCCCTGAACACCATTCCCCAGGGGTCCTACTGACTAACTCGTTGAAGAGCTGGGAGTTTTCTTTCCTAAAATTTAGTGTTCTTACTACACTCCTCGCCTGTTCCATATAACTCAGGACATTGATCACTGCAGCACAGGCTGCTTCCGATCTTAACATCACTGATGAACTCACTTGCATTGGTGATCATCAGGTCCACTATTGCATCCCCTCAGGTAGAGGCATTATTTGAGTTAAGAAGTTATCATCCGTGCACTTGGGGAGTCTCTTAGACTGCCTAGAGCTTGCCATGCTGCTTTCCAGCAGATGACAGGGTGGCTGAAGTCCCCCAGTAGCACAAGAGTTTTCAAGCATGAAACCGCCCGTAGCTGGAGGAAGAAGGCTCCCTTTAATCAGATGACCTGTAATAGACACCAACCACAAGGTTCTTTTTGGTGCTTTGATCTTTTATTCTCACCCACAAACTTTCAAATTGATTGTGGTTGTTCTTCAGGGACAGCTCTTCACACTCAATACATTGCTTTACATAGAGGGCAACACCTCTGTCCCTTTCCCAGCCTGTCCCTTCTGAAGAGCCATCAATAGCCATACTCCAGTTGTGGGATTCATCCCACCAAGTTTCAGTTACTGCAACTTCATTGTAGGTTTCCAGCAGCACAGCAGTGTGGTAGCTTCCAGCTCCTCCTTTTTGTTAGCCAAACTGTGTGCCTTTGTGTAGAGGCATTTGAGCTGGGCAATTAGGCGTATCACCTTCTTACTGGAACACCTGTTATTTCCCTTAAGGTGTTACATGGAGGTTTCCTTGTTGGTTCCTACTATCTCTGGAGCCCTCAGATCATTGCCACAAGACTCCAGCTATGCTGCAATGTCCCCAGCTCACCCCAGGGGAACAGGTGAAGGGCCCATAGTACCACCAGTAATGTGTCCACCCACAACTTGTCATAGGCAAGTCTGATATTATCCCCCTCCACCTTCACATCTAGTTTAAAGCCTTGTCGATGAGCCCTGCAAGCTCCTGAGCAAAGATCTTCCTACCTCTTTGAGCAGGGTGACTCTAATGTGATACCTGTAAGCCGAGTGCTCTGTAGGCCATTCTGTTATCAAAAAAGCACAAAACTGTTGCAGTGACACCAGCCACAGAGCCATGTGTTTACAGACTGGATCTGTTTTTTCCTTCCAATGTCACTGGCCAAACAAAATGAAATGTTACTTTCTCTAAAAAATAGGATCAAAATATAACTTAATTTGTTTTATTTGTATTAAAATTGTAGTAGGTTGCAATAACTAACAAGTAGTTTTATTTTTTTCAGTCTTTGCCTAATAAAACTAAGTCTAAATTGTAGTGTGTTATACACTGCTTGAGCTGACCTAGATACTGTGGCTGTTTGTTCAACAGGTGGGCAAAAATTCACATAAAGACTCTATGGTCCTAATGCAAAGCTCTTCAAAAATCAAAAGAAGTCTTTTCATCAGGCCTCCTAAAGGTTTTTGGTCCAGATGTTGTCTAAAGGATTTAAAGCAAATTCATGTTCAACTAAATATTACTATCTAAACCCCTTAGTACTGTTTTTATCATGTATTCTTTCCTTTACTTACCTTATTCTCAAACACAGTTACATACGATTATGTCTCCTCTCTCCCGAGACAGAGTTTTGTCATTTCTAAATAAACATTCAAAATAATACTTTCAAACAGCTTCTTTGATAATTTTACTCACAATAGTTGTCACAGAAGTTGAAAGGAAAGCCACGTAACCAAGAGTCACGTGCAAACTCGCATGGTTATCTCCAACAGAGTGGTTGCCTTCATCTGCATTTCCAACAGCTGGTAGAAGGCAGTTTCATGCTCACTGCTTACCCACTTTTTTTATGCAGTCTCCTTTATTGTTCAGTTATGGATATTTTAATTCAGAGGGTTGTTTTGTGATTTTAATAGAATAGAAATGTTTTTATATTATTTTATTATTATTATTTTATATTATTTTATTACTATTATTTTATTATTTAATATTTATATTATTATTTTATTATTATTTTATTATTTTTTTTACTATTTCTTTGCAGAAATGGCAAAGCAACAAGAGCGTTTATCATATGTGATTCTTTCAGCTTTTACAGTAGGAGTTAAATATAGAGTTTAAAAGCTGACTCAATGAAACATAGTTTACAAAATGGTAGGTAAATAAATGTGAGAAATAGGTTGCAAAGATATGGTGCAAAAACAATGTAAAAGCATAATCTTCCTTGCATTTCTGTGCTTTCCTAAAGAACATTCTGGCCCTATCAATCCTCATTTATCTCACAAGGAGATCATGTGTTGTTTTCCTTACGTTACAAATTCACTTTGATCATATTTTTCTTTTATTGAAATGAAATAGATCATTAATAAATGATTTAGCTGTTTCTAAAATGAAGCCCTATCTACGTGAAACACGAAGTTTTGAAATATAGCTAAATATTTATACAAACTTTCACATACAAGTACACATAAATATATCATATTTTTTAAAAAGGAAGATACACTTCCAGAGTTCAAAGAATTATTCATGTTAAACCGTAATAAACCCATTTTCTTTTGATAAACTTAAAATTCTTATACTTAAAATTGATATCTAATAGAGTTTACATATTAGAAAAAATATAATGTGTAACTAAGAACTTTGACACAGAAAATATCTTCATTATATTTCTTTGAGTACTATATCAGATGAGACTATCATATACTAATTTCTCTATTTAGACAGTGGACGTCAGAGCACTCAAAGGTAGTCTCATAACTATTGATAATGTACTAATAAAAAAAGCAAAATCTGTGTTGCATAGCTTTATTTCTTATTTGTTTTTTGTTTGTTTACATTTGGGAATTATATTAAACACCTTCTATATTTTTGTGGTCAGCAATCATGCTAACAACTTGCAACATGTTATCACCTGTGCCTATTTTAAAGCAATTTTGCCTCATAAAGTCATTCACAAGCAATTTACTTGTGACAAGCAAACATAATCATTAACACTCTGAAACCAGTCTGACCTAGGTCAGATCTGATAAAACCAGCTGCTTCTTAATGATATCCAATTTCTTGTGTATTCTGTTCAGAGAAATTCATAAATCACAAGTTGCTATCAGGCCCTGGCAAGCCTCCTTTTCAAACGATAGCCCTACAGAGATTATTTGAAAGCATATTATACAACCATCTGAAGGGTCAGTTGTTGCCAACTGGAGCATTAAAAACTCATTTATACCTGTTTACAGCTAGCTGCTGTCAAAGGCCCATGAGATGAGAAGTAGAAGTATAATGCACCCATAATTTGTTCAAGTCACCTTTGACTCTCACTGTTTAAATAAAATAAGTAACCTACTGCCTCTAAAGCACAGGCAAACAGTCTAGGAGAGGAATTCAAGGGTTGACATATACGTGACAGTTAAGATACTTCAGGGTATCCTGGCTGGCCCTGAGCTCCTGCTCCAGAAAGCTTCTAGTGTCCTACAGTTCTGTGTCACACCTACCAGTCCTAGGTTTTTTTCTTGGGTCTCTTGCAGCATCTAGAATTCTCTAGTCAGCTGTGTTTAGGCAACTCCATTGCTCTTTATTGTACCTCGAGGCCAAACACTGTTCACCTCTATGTATTACTAATCTGCAGATATGGTGTGTGTCTAGAATATTATTCATGAACAAAAAATTTAGCTTTCACTCTGTTCGGTAAATGTACAGATTGCATTCACAATAAACCAAAGAGATTAAGTATGAGAGATAAGAAAGTAATACACACAAAAAATAATATGAACACTAGCACCAGCTTACTTGCGTGCTAAGACAAGTACCTGAATAAAGATTAGGAAGCACCGAGTACATCAGAAGGTGGTATAACTTCTGCATTCACCTGTATGTTTATCTACAAGTAAAATTACATGCTCAACAGTTCCTGAGAAATCCCACATGACTACATATTACTCCTAGGTCTACCAAACAGTATAAAAATGATCCTAAGCACAGAAGCAGGCCATCCCTGTATGTCAAAAAATGTGCTAGTGGGGAAGACGACTGGTCAGGCTGAACAGAGAGTTTTGGCTGGAACTCAGGTAAAGCCAAAGAGCGAGAAAATTAGAAGGGCCAAAGCCCAACTAGAACTCAATCTTGTTACTGCCATAAAAGAGAACAAAAATGTCTCTATAAATATATTAACAGCAAATCAGGGCTAAGAAGAAACTCCATCCTTTATGGGAGGTGTGGGGAAACACAAAGGTTGAGGAAAAAGCTTAAAAAGTCTTTAATAGTAAGATGACTTGTTCTCTGGGTACCCAATCCCCTAGGATGGAAGACAGGGAAAGAGAGCAAAATGAAGCCCAAATAACCCAAGAGGAAATGGTTAGTTATCTGCTACATCACTTACACACACATAAGCCTATGGGGCAGATGAGATACAACTAAGAGTACAGAGGGAATTCACCAATCCATTTTCCATTATTTAGCCAGTCCTGGTTAACTGCTTAAAATATTTTAAACATTTTCAGCTTGGATTGGTTAGAATGTCCTAAAAATTTTCTGGATGAGATGTTCTGTGCTTTGATTGCTGTGGCAACAGGAACTGTACGAGGAACAGAGTGTGATGAAAGTTAGACTCAATACCTGCAATTGAGTTCCCCAAAATCAGCCAATCAGAGTTGAGGAGAAACAGTGCTTGATGAATCCATGTATGCTTTGTCCAGCCTTTTGAGGATTAACCAATACAAAAGACTTAATGGACCTTTAAATACCCTTGCCTGACCTGCCTAGAAAGAAATCCCACTTCCCTCACACCTCCTCTCCCTTTCAATGGCAACGAGGAGAAAGGGGCAATGCCTTCCCTCACCTTTGATGCTAACTGTCGAGGAAGTGCCATGGAATAATGCTGCATAAATGATGCCTCCCTGGGCAAGTGGGGGCGTGTCCACCACCTAAAGACTGAAGCAGACGGACACCTCATATAATTGCAGCAGGAGCTGGGGGGGTGATGCTGATGTCTCTTTACTTTTCTATATATATCTCTCTTTCTTTCCTTTTCTCCTACAAACCAACACGAGGTTCTAAACAGCCACAGACATAGTTTAAGGCGATATAAATGTAAAGTAAAATCAAACATTGAAAAGGCTTGTTGGTGTTGTTCCACCTTAACTCAAACCAACTGGGATTTACAAACCTTCTAAGACTCCTTTATATGGATCTAACACTGTGTAGGTCCCAGTTGAGTGGAAGTCAGCAAATTTGATGCCCATCAACAAGAAGGGTCACAAGGAGGATCTGGGGAATTATAGGCTTGTCACTCTGTCTTTGTTGCCAAGGAATGTTATGAAGCAGATCATCTGCCAAGTTCACCAAGATCACAATCCCTGAAGGGATGCATAGAAGTGCTACTTAGGGACGTAATTTAGTGGTAGACTTGGAATTGCTAGATTCATTGTTGGAGTTAATGGTCTTTTCCAACCTAAATTATTCTGTGATGTTATGATTCTAAACGTTGTGTAGATTCTGTTAGGATTGTTGACTTCACAGGAGAAGAAAAATCAAAGCAAAGCAAAACCAGACCCCTTTATTTTTTTTTTTAAATGTCTAGGGTTTTGAATAGATTCATAACTCTTTCAGATTTCAGTAGTAAAGATCTACATGTCATACTATCATTAGTTTGGTATTAAACTATATGCGGCTAATGCTTGTGGATACATCACATATAAACATGGGACAATTGAATATTTTTGAAATATTTAACAATTCAATGTTATCTTGCAATATTTGTATACTTTTCTCTTCTGGTCTTAGCCAAGAAATTCTACTAATCTCAATGTCAGCAGACTTTTAAAAAGCAGAATTGTAGTCCTCGACTTATTTCTGTATATATCAGACATAGAAATTGTTTAAACCTTTTAAATTAATCTGTATTTCTTTCTGGTATTGAATTGTCATCATTAAGGATACTATTTTTCTACTAGTTTCTTTCCTTTTCCTTTTCCCTTTTCTTTTCTTTTCTTTTCTTTTCTTTTCTTTTCTTTTCTTTTCTTTTCTTTTCTTTTCTTTTCTTTTCTTTTCTTTTCTTTTCTTTTCTTTTCTTTTTTCTTTTCTTTTCTTTTCCTTTCTTTTTTTTCCTTTTCTTTTCTTTTCTTTTCTTTTCTTTTCTTTTCTTTTCTTTTCTTTTCTTTTCTTTTCTTTTCTTTTCTTTTCTTTTCTTTTCTTTTCTTTTCTTTTCTTTTCTTTTCTTTTCTTTTCTGATGTCACCAGACATCTGTGATTACACAAAGGAATAACACTGTGCTATTCAGGCACCAGTATTGGAAACCTAAATTTACATTTCTAATGCTGAAGATAAATATCAATTAAAAAATTAGTAGTGTTAGCAACTAATACAAGCCAAATCAGTGAGTTCAGCCACTGTGTGGCATTCTGTGATTAATTTCTGGAACTGCAGAAAATGCCATTCTTGTTTAGTTAACATAACAATCTCTTCATTTACTATGCTCTTTAAAAATTCTAAGTTCATCCTTAAGTTTCTTCTTCTTCATGAACATTTTCTCCCCTTCCTTTTGTCATTTCCCATTTGATGTCACTAATTCATCTTTTTGTGTGTGTGTGTGTTTTTATTCCTGCTGCTTAGTTTTGTTCTTCCTAATTAAGCCTAGAAGACAAAAAAACTCATAAAAATAATGTATATCTGTCTGTTGTCTGGTTGAGTCTGATTGCCCTCTCTTCTTTTTCCTTATCAATTTAATTTATAAAATTCTCACAGCAGTAACAAGATTGTATTCCAATACACAGGGAGCAACAATTTTGCTTAGTTCTTAGGTGCTCTATTATTGAGTTACTGTTAGTATAAATAGTATATAACAGTACTTAGAAGTATTTATATACTATATAAAGTTTACAGACACTTGATGTAATAATTTTTTAAAAATAAAACATATTTTAGTTGCTATTTTATTCTACATATTTTATGGCTGCTCATTTTATCTTAAGTATGTGACCATAAGTGGATTCCATATGCTGATATCCAGCAATATACAGAGGAGGAAAGCAAAATATTATAAAATATTACAATTACAATTGTTTTATTTTTCTTATTTATATTGAATCCTAGTGCATTTACTGCTTCTGATTTATGAACTCTAAGTCATATAAGAGGTAAATTACATCAAAATAATTACCTGGCTAATTTAATTCTGAAATTTTAAGCAATGGTAGTTAGTCATGAGTCCAATAAAAACCTTTCTTTTGCAAGGAAGACAACACTTTTTCCCTTCCTCTACTCAGGCAAATATTCATTAAAGAAAACAATTTCTACTTTTACTCAGTTGGTGCATATTATATTCTACAATAGTAATGTTATTTTCACCTTCTTCAGTTATCCTTTTATTACTTCAGTGCACTCTATAAAGTCACCTTAGTTACTTATCTGCCATCTTCTTCATCAATCAAATTGGTAGATTCAGCTTTTCTCATCACAGAATTTCTAAGTTTAGTAGAACTGAAGAAAATGTTTTGATCTGAAGAGGATCGAAAAAATTAGGTGACATTAAAATGCCTAGATATTATTTTAGACGCATCCTCAAAAACATAGTTAATATCCTGGATTCTGGTAGATGTCCAAGTTTAAGTCCCCAAAGTTGTGTTTTTGAAGACCCTTTGGTTGAACAGCTGTATCATGACCATGTCAAACAGCTGAAACTGTCCCATTCAAATAAAACATATATATTTATTTTTCTAGGTTTCTTTGAACTTGATCATGTTTGTAGATACCCTACTTAATCTCAAGTGTCACTGGATGTCCATCTTTGCTGAATTAATGGAGCCCTGTATGCTTATTTTTAGAAGATGTGAACTACTTTCCAGACTCTATTGACTGTACAGAATACCTATTGTCTATAGTAAGAGGTTACACAGTTATCTGACATACAGCATTTATATTGTAGGCATAAAAATGTTGGTGCTTTTGTCAGCTGACTTCTGTACTACATATTTTACTGTTCTAGTTTTTTAATGATTTATATTTAGAAGGTTGTTGGTCTTAGGTTTTGATCCATTAAAACTTAGAAAGTTAGGATTGAATAATATACAGAGATGATTATTAATTAATTTGATTAAATTATGCTATCCAAAAGATTCTAAACAATTTAAAAGACCCTCAAAATCATTGAATTTTTAGGTGACCTGTGCCTGAGTAAACTTAGAGCAAACATTACATTTGTTGTATTTACCATATTAAAGAAAATGTATTACTATATGGTGTTCCTTATGTTTCCTCTACTTGTTACCTGTTCTCAGATCTACTATTTGTCAGGTTGTCCTCTTCGTTATATTTGTTGAATGCTTTAGTTGGGGATGATATGAAACAAATCAAGGAATTAATCCGCGTAAAAACAACCCAGTGGGTTTTTGGTTCTGTTTTTTTTTTTTTTTTATTCCTCCTATTTCCCTGATTTCAACCCTAGCACAGCTCAATAAGTAATTGGACAGCACAGCTGACTAAGTGAAACAATAAACAAGAGTTGATTGTGTGCAGTGGTAACTTTGGCTATTGAGGCTGGCAGTAACCCTGACAAAATACATGTGGAAGAAGAAAGTAAGTAAGGATGACAAAATACTTAAGGAAAATTAAGAAGAAAAACAACTAACCTCACATTCAGAACTTAATTTGATGAGTAGACCACCCTCTTACAACAGTGATCTGTGGGAACAAAACATTTTCAGATTCTGTCAAGTGTCAAAGATAATCTCCGATTAGAAACTTGACACAACTTTTATTGATACTGCCCAAAGGACAAAATGTAATATGTTATGCTTTAATAGAAACATAAAATGTTTAAACAATGTAAGTAATGTCAGGGTGGATGGTAATTTTATGCATCACACAGGTGAAAGGAAAGGAGATAACATAATGTAAAACAAAAAGGTATAAGAACTGTTCAGGTTGAGTGCACGCAGTGAGAGGGAACATGCTTTCACAGAAAGAATAATAGGCTTTCACAACGGTCCTGCTGAGCAAGAAAATGATTTAAAGATACTGAAGTCATTTAAGAAAGAAGAGACTACTTATCTTCCAATTTTGCTTTTCTGAAGGTCCCCTAACAAATCCTGAGTACTATAGAGTGAAACATTTGGAAGTTGGTGCTTCACAAAGCATTGATGGGAGTTCACATCAACCATCAAGTAAAACTTTCGAGTTTATGATGTGGAGAGAAATGAATCAGCAAACTTAAAACACAATTTTCAATTCTGACTTTAACCGTAGGTCAATACACAAGTATTCTTTCAGCATGACACCTTCCAAACCAGCACAGAACCTTCAAGGATGCTTTCTATTGATGATCAGTTCAGAAGATCTAAACTATGAAAGACTATTATAAATTTAGAAGTATAACTGTAACAATTGCTGCATAAAAAAAGAGAATGAAATCCAGGTCAAAATTATCAATAATCTCCACACAGGGATCGAGTGCCCCCATAACAAGTTTGCAGACGACACCAAGCTGGGTGCAAGTGTGGATCTGCTTGAAGGAAGGGATCTGGACAGGCTGGATTGATGGGCTGAGACCAACAGGATGAGGTTCAACAAGGCCAAGTGCAGAGTCCTCCATTTGGGAAACAACAACCCCATGCAGCATTACAGGCTTGGGGAGGAGTGGCTGGAGAGCTGCCTGGCAGAGAAGGACCTGGGGGGTGTTGGTTGACAGCAGCTGAACATGAGCCAGCAGTGTTCCCAGGTGGCCAAGAGGGCCAATGGCATCTTGGCCTGTGTCAGATGTAGCGTGGCCAGCAGGAGCAGGGAGGTGATTGTGCCCCTGAACTCAGCACTGGTGAGGCCACACCTCGAGTGCTGGGTTCAGTTTTGGGCCCCTCACTGCAAGAAGGACATTGAGGGGCTGGAGCGCGTCCACAGAAGGACAATGAGGCTGATGAGGGGGCTGGAGAATAAGTCCTGTGAGGAGAGACTGAGGGAACTGGGATTGTTTAACTTGGAGAAGAGGAGGCTAACGGGAGATCTCATCACTGTGTATTACTGCCTGAAAGGAGGTTGTGACGGGCTGGGTGCTGGACTCTTCTTGCAGGTGACAAATGATAGGATGAGAGTAAATGGCCACAAGTTGTGCCAGGGGAGATTCAAACATTAGGAAGAATTTCTTCACAGAGAGGGTGGTCAGGGATTGGAACGGGCTGCCCAGGGAGGTGGTGGAGTCACCATCCCTGTAGGTGTTTAAAGGAGAGGTAGATGAGTTTCTTAAGGACATGGTTTAGTAGGGAGACAGGCATGGATGGATTCGATGATCTCAGCGGTCTCTTTCAACCTAGTGATTCTATGATTCTATGATTCTTATATAAAAATATTACATATGTATATAAATAAGTTTAAAACCATAATAACATAAGATCATAGAATAGTTTGAGTTGCAAGGGACCCTTAAAGGTCATGTAGTCTAGATTCTCTGCAATGAGCAGAGGCATCTGTTGTAGTTTCAGATTTTTCCAGGGAATTTTTCTTTCTCTTGTCAACAAAAGGAATTTTAGTGGGATGTGAGGGGGGGGTGGGGAAGGATATTTCTGGGGAAACGGGGACAGAGGTCATGTCTGATTTTGCCCGGACATCCATCCTTTTTCTCTCTTGCCGTCTTGGTGGTGTGAGGAGGAAGAACAACGGCGGCGGCAGCTACTGCGTGTGTGTGTTTTGTAGTCTCTGAAGGAAAGATCACCGGTCATCTGGATCGGCCACAAACTCATGCAGGACTCACACTAAGTTCCATCTCCCCTTCCCCGGTGCCCTCCCCCCGGCCCGACACGGCAACAAGGCAAGCATTGCTGCTCTTAAAAATATCTGCATCACAAGGTTTTGGGTACAGGACTCAACTCATTTTGAGGTTTTAATTACAATTGGTGTTAATTCTGCTCTGTACATACATATATTTGTAGCTGAAAAATGTTGTCTTTTCTATACAAATTTTTTTTCCCTGGTTAAAGATATCTTAGTTTTCATCTAAACTAAGACAGCATCTTTGACTAGATCATGTTGCTCAGAAATACGTCCAACCTGACCTGGAATATTTCCAGGGATGGGGCATTTATCACCTCTCTGGGCAACCTCTTCTAGTGCTCATCAGACTCATTGTAAAAAAATTCTTCCTTATATCTAGCCTAAGTCTACCCTCTTTTAGTGTAAAACCATTATTCCTTGTCTTACAACAATAGACCCTGCTGAAAATTTGTCCCCTTCTTTCTTGGCTTATTTTATACACTCCTTAGATTCCAGGAGGATCTGCTCCATTATCTTGCCATGTCCAGGAATGAGACTGACCAGTCTGTAGTTCCCTAGGTCTCCTTTTTTCCCTTTTTTAAAAATGAGTATATTTTTCCATTTTGCCAGCCAGTAGGAAGTTTATCAGACTGTCACAACTCAATATCTCAAATGTGATGGGTAGTGGCTTAGCAACCTCATTCTCCAGTTCCCTTAGGACACATGGATGTATTTCATCAGGTCCCATGGACTTGTACACCTTCAGGTTCCATAGATGGTCTTCAGATTCATGTCTTCTTTTCAAATATATGATAGGTACAAACACTGTTTATAAAGTGTATTCTGTGCAAATTATTTGTATTAAAAAAATCAGCAACTTTACTATGCATTTTGAGTTCTCTAGTTTCAACACAGAAACATTCCTTTTGAAAGGCCACTCCTTACAATACAGTCTAGTAAATTCAAACAGTGAGATTAAATTTACTGTCTTGAGGCATGTAGAGATTTAAATCAGGCCATTCCGCTCCTGCAAAATGACTCCTGTGTCATTCAGACAGTTTTGAGTTTGAAACAGATTGGTTTGGTCTGGGAAGTGGAACCACAGAATAGTTCATTTTCTTTTAGCAATAACGATGCCAAGAAAAGAAAGTCAATGAATGGAAGTAGGAATTTTACATGGATTTGCATCTAAGGTTTTGTGCACTCTAAGCTGAAACATGAAAGCAACAGAAGGGCCGTAGGGACGATCCAGGTAACTACAGACCTGTCAGCCTGACCTCGGTTCGAGGCAAAGTTATGGAACGGATAATCCTGGATGTGATCATGCGGCACCTGCAGAATGAGGGAAAGATCAGGCCTGGCCAGCATGGTTTTAGGAGAGGCAGGTCCTGCCTGACCAACCTGATTTCTTTTTACGACCATGTGACTCGCCTGGTGGATGAGAGGAAGGCTGTGGGTGTGGTGTTCCTGGACTTCAGCAAGGCCTTTGACACTGTCTCCCACAGCAGACTCCTGGAGAAGCTGGCAGCCCGTGGCTTGGACGGGAATGTTCTGTGCTGGGTTAGGAATTGGTTGGATGGCCAAGCCCAAAGGGTGGTAGTGAATGGTGTCACATCCAGCTGGCGGCCGGTCACTAGTGGTGTCCTCCAGGGTTCGGTGCTGGGCCCGGTCCTATTTAATATCTTTACTGATGATCTGGATGAAGAGATCGAGTCCTTCATCAGCAAGTTCGCAGATGACACCAAGCTGGGAGGAAGTGTCGATCTGCTGGAGGGTAGGAGGGCCCTACAGAGGGACGTTGACAGGCTGGAGACATGGGCTGACTCCAATAGCATGAGGTTTAACAAGTCCAAGTGCCGGGTTCTGCACTTTGGACACAACAACCCCATGCAGAGCTACAGGCTGGGGACAGAGTGGCTGGAGAGCAGTCAGGCGGAAAGGGACTTGGGAGTGCTGGCGGACAGGAAACTCAACATGAGCCAGCAGTGCGCTCAAGTGGCAAAGAAGGCCAATGGTATCTTGGCCTGCATCAGGAACAGTGTGGCCAGCAGGACTAGAGGTCATCATCCCCTTATACTCGGCACTGGTCAGGCCGCACCTTGAGTGCTGTGTCCAGTTCTGGGCCCCTCAGTTTAAGAAGGATGTTGAGATGCTGGAGTGTGTCCAGAGGACAGCAACGAGGATGGTAAAGGGGCTGGAGCACAAGCCCTATGAGGAGCGGCTGAGGGAGCTGGGGTTGTTTAGCCTGGAGAAGAGGAGGCTCAGGGGAGACCTTATAGCTCTCTACAACTACCTAAAGGGAGGTTGTGGTGAGGCAGGAGTTGGACTCTTCTTTCAGGCGACAGGCGACAGAACGAGAGGACACGGTCTCAAGCTTCTCCTCTCAAGCTTCGCCAGGGGAGGTTTAGGATTGACATTAGGAAGAAATTCTTCACTGAGAGGGTAATTGTTCATTGGAATGCGCTGCCTAGGGAGGTGTTCGAGTCACCATCCCTGGAGGTGTTCAAAGAGAATTTGGATGAGGCACTTAGTGTCATGGTGTAGTTGACAAGTAGGAGTAGGAGTAGGTGTTGGGTCATAGGTTGGACTCGATGATCTCCAAGGTCTTTTCCAACCTTACGATACTGTGATACTGTGATACTGTGATATAAGTACTTTTATTGAGAAAGGATTTGGAGCTTAACAGAAATTCTGGAAGTTTGTTAAACCAGAGATCAGCTGCTGCCTAGAATCCAGAATCCTGAAGAATCCAGAATATCATGATTTTGTAGCACCTGACATACATCAGGAATGCCTTGGAAACATCATTCTATGAACTGAATATTTTCTGTAAGGAAAATAACATTTAATAAATAAATAAATAAATATTCATTGTGTCAGAATGATGAAGAATATGAAGTAATTACAGGGAAAGAATCAATATTCAAATGTATGCAGTTAATTTTGTCTAGTTTAAATAATTTTTTATTAACTTTGGGATTACTTGAACATAAGACTGAAAAAACTTAAGAAGTTTAGGAATAACTGTTCCCCATCAAGTCACTTGAACATTTTCTTAGTAGTATTGAGGTTTCTCTTTTAGTTCCTTGGAGCTGTACACAACTGTACCGCATGGGCTTTGATAACAGACTTTGCCTGTGTGTCAAAAACAATCTTTTCACTGTATTTCCTTAAACTAGCAAAAGAAACTGGTTATCTTGTCACGGACTGATATTTCTGCTATGTTGGAGACTGTGTACTCGGCAGAGAGAAGAACAAGCAAAATTTGACACTTGACTCTCCTGGCTTCTGGAAGTAGTTAGATGCTTGTAATCTGTGCGTTCCTGGGATCAGACTTGATTAGGTTACTGTCATTATTTAATGCTAACACCATATGAGAAATTGCTTGTTGACCAGGACACTGTGTTCTGACCAGTATTCTCCTGAGAGGAGAAAAGCTAGGAAAAAACTCTGAAATAAAACTTTTCCTTCCTCTTCCCCTCTTCAGTTACATGCTCAAATCAGTCAAACTGTACATGAATTTGTATTCAAAGCTGTGTGGTTTCCAGTCTTCTACTTATCCTTCCTCTTTAAATAAAATCAAATGATTGGCCATTGGAATGCACTGCCCCGGGAGGTGGTAGAGTCACTGTCCCTGGAGGTGTTTAAGAGGAGATTGCATGAGGCACTTAGTGCAATGATTTAGAGGATGAGTTGATATTGGTGTTGGGTTATTGGTTGAACTTAATGATCTCAAGGTCCTTTCCAACCTCGTAATACTATGATACTGTGATATGCACAAGCAAACAAAAAAACCCACCAAACCCAAGTTGTCTAGACTATTTATTTTTAATTAAAAATAGAGAAAACCAAATAAATGAAAGCATTTGTTCAAATCTATGTCCTTTAAAGAGAAGGTTTGCTTTTATTGGTAAAAAATAAAGTAGCTGCACTGAAATCTTCCCCCTATTTAGTTAGAAAATAAATAACTGAGGTTATTACTCTCAACTTCAGTTGCATTTGCAGGTTCAATTAATTGTGTATGCAGAACTTTTCTTCAGCTTTCAAGATCAGTAGATTGGAGCCTGCAGCAGAATTAATTCAAGTAATTGATAACAATATGCACCTCATATCCTGCCTGTGGTATCTCTATGTTATAACTAATTTCATGAGTGTTGTACTGAGATCCTGTTCTTAAATGAGTATTATATATATTTGATTTCCTATCTTTTCAGGGTGGGACTATTTATATCTTATTTTCGTGTTTCCTCTTTGTTTTTTCCCTATCCTCAGGATTCTGAAGAAACACTGGAAATGCCACACACGCCAAAGGTTCTGGCTTAACAAAAAAAAAGAAACTGAAGTTGCTTACATTGTAAACTCTGTGCTTAGAAAAATGGTGGGTAAGGGAATCATGAACGTTTTTAAAAGGTAACATCACTACTTAGGAGGGAACTTGTGCTCACAATCTTGGGCATGACAGAAGCAGCTTTCATCACTGGGTCTCTCAAGCACTGCAGCAGTGTGGGCAGAAATACCTCCCTTCGTGCAGACAGCTGTTTTCTAAGTGGCAAATGAGTAGTTTGTTAACATATTTGAAGAAAAATAGTTAAGAGCAGCTGCCTTCTAAAGATGAGACGCAGGACCCCAAAGCCTGTGGACTCAGTACACTTGTAATGGTATTTTCCTATTACTAACATGTTCATGAACACAGATTCATCAGGGATTTAACTTTTTCAGCACATTGTACTTCATAACCACAAAAAACCACTCACACACGTATGACAACACGGGCTTTGTTGTAACTCATGCCTCTCCTAATCGTTGTTAGAATGTCTTGTATGATCATAGTCCAGCACTTGGCAGTGTCTTGAAAACAGTTTTAGCTTAAATTGGTGTTGATAAAGGAGAAAGTTGAATAAGCAGAGTTTTGTAAGAAAAGTAGGAGTGTAAACAAAACTTCATAACCACCTTTCAACCACTCCAGCTGCTGATGTCAGTCAGGAGGCTGCAGGGGAGGCTGGGACAAGGAGATGAAGGATGTAGAGGTCAGAAAACATATTCTGTTGCAATGAGCTCTCAGAAGAACCTACAAAGTTTTCAGTATTAAACTGTGCTGCATCAGCTTTCGCCATATAAAACTGTTTTAAGCACTTGAGAAATTTTTCTTTTTATAGATTTTAATCTTAGTATATTTTCAAAAAGACTATTAGACTTTTAACCCTAAATATTTTTAGAAAATATTTTCTTACTATGTATCTATTAAATGAAATGGTTTCTGTTGTTTCTAAACTCACCTTAAATTAAACCTACTTTAATCAGTAGCCTGATTTCCTCTCACTCCTTTTTTTTTTTTCTCCTTCCTTTGACAGATTAAGATACTAATAAGGACATCAGCTTCCCTCTTTTTTTTATGAGAACTGTTTTTTTTTTAAAAAGAAAAGTTCCTGTTGAAGTACATATTTATTATGGGAATAGTTGTTTTCCTAATTTCCAAATACTTATTACTGCATTTTTTTTTTCCTGTCAAGTTGCTTAAGATAACAAGGTCTATTTGGTGGTGGAGGGATCTTAGAATTGACAAAAGAGTACATTGTAAACAATTTTCTCCCCTTTTAAATGAAATTTTCTAACCATTGTCTTCTTTTCAGATCCTTTATTTTACTCATCCTTTGGCTCATCACCATCCCCTGGTACTTTCTTTTCTTGCTATAGTCCTTAGCAATTTTGTATAATTATTTTCCTGTGTCGCTGCAGGGACTTTCCTTTTGTGAGGCTTAGTGTGTTCAACGTTACTCTAATCCTTCTAAAGGTTAAAAACATTGTTCAAAGGCTGATCTTAGGAATGAAAAAGAAGGCGGAAAGATGAAAATAAGAGCACAGAAAAATAAAAATATACATATACTCTCTTCTGATATTACTTCTTCTAGAGGAGATGATGCAGATGAAGGAGTGATAATGACTTTTGTCTCTGTTGTTAGTAAATTTGTTATGCCCTTTGCAGCTCTTGCTTTCTGCTCAGGGTCATCATACAGGGATGAACGGAACAAGGTAACATCTAACAGTTCCACTACTGAAACTGGCAGTGGAACAAAAAGTATCTACTGCTTGCTCCCTGCTGCTAACATTCTACTTTCTTCTTTAGTATTAGGATCAAATCTAGCTCTGTTAGAAGAAAGAGTAGAATAAAGGAATGTGTATTAACTTCTAATTGCCATTGTTGGAGCTCCTAAGTTCCTGGGACTCTACTGTGCTTAACATTACATAGAAGTACTATAAAAGATAGTTGATGCCTCAAAGACTTTTACAGTCTCATTTGTAAGACTCAACAGGCAGGGAATAGGCAAAGGTGTATGAACTCATTTTCAGATAAATTGCTTTGCATACAGTGTCTGAGTGTAATGAACCATGAGCAGTGGTCAATATGTGCTGCACCTTCAACTCCGGAACGAGTTCAACATCAACACTGACATGGCTATACCGCATTGTCTTTGATAGCAGTTTGATGATGGTGGTGATCTCACTGTGGCAGCAAAATTATTTCTCTGTGTTTTATCAGACCAATATCCCCAGCACAGCTTTGCATCTGACATCACCCTCACCTCCTGGGTAAACGTGTATGATCCACTTCTATTACTCGAGTAGGGTAGGCAGGCAGGTAGATGGTATGTGGGAGCAGCAGATAGACCTTCCATCCTTTCTTCCTTGTGGAGTTAGATAATATACTACTGATGTCAGGCTCAGCTACGGACTGAGAAAGGTCAGATTTGAGGGAGGAAGAGGGTTTCTTCTTGTCTGGCTGGGACTATCTTTAATTCTGCAAGTCCCATTGTCTCTAAGCTAATTAGACACTTAACTATCAGTAATGTTGCAGTGACTGGCCAGGAGGGTTTTGACCCAAAGTTAGGTCATATTCAGCATGGTACTGCCCTGGGTATTTAGTCCTACCTTGCTGACAGCTTAGTTGTATTTGTGTCTTCATCACACAGGTTACACATATGCTCAAATTTTGTCTTCCCATACGAGAAGTGAAATTTTGTCTAATTTTTATTTATTTTTTTTTTTGCAAGTGCCGCATTTGCTGTTTTCAACTAAAATTTCTTTCAAGAAGTTCATATAATTTTGGATTCTTCCATACTGATACCATTTTCTGGCAATGACAAATTTTCTGTGACAAATACACTTCAGGTTCTGCATTTTTAACTGACTGTTAAATGCTGACTTTCACCCTGGCTCATAGTTTAAACTGAACAACATGAAGCTACTTCTACTTTATTATGTTAATTTGGAACTGTAGTTTTGTTTTGGCATACATTCACCTGTGATTTCCATAGGCTCAATTTGCAGAGTGGTTTTGGTGCAAGTTAAGTATATTCCTTTTCAGAGGAAACTAAACTGCGATTCTTCTCCAGCTGTATCCCAAATGTGCTCTAACCCTTAATAAGGGCATGCATATTTTTATTGCTTCTTGTCAGGTATTTGTACACACAAGATCCTTCTAATTCTTCTTCTCTCCAGGTTGAAAAGCCCACAGTCTCTCAGTTTCTCCTATGCCAGGTGTTCCACTCCCTTAATCATCCTTGTAGTCCTTAGCTGGACTAACTTCAGTTTGTTCATTTACTTCATATAGTGGGAAGCCCCTCACTGTACCCAGTAGCCCAGATGTGTCTCCCTGGAAAGGAGCAGAGGGGAAGGATCTTCTTTTGAGCTGCTGGGAAGGCTCTGCCTAGTGTAGCCCTGGATGTTGTCAGTTGCCTTTGCCAGAGAGGCATATTGCTGGCTCATGTGCTCATGTAATACTTGTCCACAAGGGGTCCCAAGTCAGTCTTCAGCCTGTGCTGAAGCAAGAAGTTATTCCTCCTCTGGGGCAGGACATGGCATTTCCTTTCTCAATCATTTTTACACCATTCTTACTTTCTGTGTAATTCTGTGTAAATAGCAATGTTATTATTTTTTTTTTACCAGTCAAATTCCTTTACTTTGTTTTCTTCTTTACTAGATTACAGGGGTTTATGTGTTCATAATGCTGAAAAAGATAAAATTTACTATACTGATTATTCAATAAGTTCTCAGTTCAATGTTTCCTAAACAGAACTTATCAATATCCATTGATTTAACTGTAAAATTTCTATATGGCAACACCACAACTATTTAATGGAATGTGAATAAATAAATCCTTTAGACATAAGAAAACCCCCAACAAATCCTTTTTCTCTGTAAAACCATTTATGTTTTATGTTTTACACACACTTTTGAGTGCATTTCCTAGGATAATGGTTATCTCTTAAAATATACAACATGACTTCTTCATTTTTAACCTTTATATCATACTGTCTTTATGAAAATGTACATATATATTTATATACACCTAATAGCTTTATTATGCAGTTTACAAGCCTGGCACCCTGAGGTGGTACATTATCATTTGGTCTCAAGTCATATTCAGCTTTTCCTTTCCTTTATAGCTCAAGTGCAGATGCCCTACAGTCTTCATTTCCCTTAGTTTCGTCATCCTTCCTGAGAACTATCTAGGGCGGCTCTTCTATTCCTCAGGGAAAGATGGAATTGCTGGCAACAGTTTTTCTTTTCTTATCTTGACCTGGTGACTGAGTGGCTTCTGTGATGTTACCTGATGCCTTTCATCCACACTCCTGCTGCTTGAGCAATGCTGAGCCCTGGCAGCAGCGTCTCTCCCCAGCCAGTTGCTTCTGTGCTTTGAGAAGAGTGAGGATAATTACTTCACTGGGATACTGTCAGCTCCGACTGAAGTCAGGGGAGCTAATAGAATCTCATATAGCTGATAGAAGCACAGCTTTGTTTCATGTGGGGTTAAATAAGATGAAGTTGGTTCAGTGTAATATCCATTTCAAACCACACTACTATGGTGAATCTCAGCTTTTGGGGTTGAATTCTCATTTCATTGGGACTGTGTAGTCATAAAGATGAATATGTCTGACATTACTACCGTTTGATGTAATAAATTATTTAGCCATGTGTTTTTAGGTGGTTCATAATTATTTGGAAAATATGAGACTTTTTTATTATTATTATTTTTTTGCCTCTACTTATTTATGGTTTGGACTCATATCTTTTTGACTGATCAAGAACAAATTGCATATGTAGTATCACATTTTCCCTCCTCAAGTAAAATAAATATAGGAGCAAATAAACAATATCCTTTTTTACAACAAAATAAAACTGGGTAAAAAAAATGTATTTTTTTTTTCTGTGACCCATTATGTCATGCTCACACATAAAGGTTGACAAAGATCAAAAACCCAAACAAATTTACAGTCAAAAAACTAAATGCAAGTCTCTTTATTCTGAATCTTTCTTTTCCCTTCACTTAGAGGAATTTATGTTTTTACATTGATTTTCCATTTGTATTTGAATAATGGATGCTAGTATTAACTTCTTTATGCACTCATTAAATTAATCAAAAGTTAAAAATATCTATATAGATAGTTAATCAGCTATAAATAGTATATATGCATGCATAAGTGTATATAGAAATGCATACCTTATTAACTGATGTTCATAGAGGTATATGTATATGTGTAAGTTTGTTTCTTTCTATGCATATAACTACATAGATTAAACAGAAAGCTACTTCACGAAAATCCAGAGATTTAAAATCTATCAATGAAAATAAAAACAGCTATGGAGTCGATTTGCGAGATCAGGTAAACGCTATTTTCTTTTTATCCTTTCCCAGCTGTAACCAGAGTTCAAACTCTCTATATTCAAATATGTAATACTTACAAGAGGAAGAAAAAAACTACAGATAAATATTAGTAAATAATCATTTATCCATTCTTTCACCATAGAAACTGATTAATAGTAAAATAATTTAAATTATTTAAATGATACTAAGGTGTTTTCAGGTTCCAATCTACTTGGAATGTAAATAAAATTCATGTAAGTAATGAACAGAATTTTTTTATCATCTTAAAACCACTGTATGAAAATCTCAATCAAAATCATATCACTTGAAAATTTCTTCCAGGTGAAGTCCCACAGACCTCCATTCCCATAGACAACTTCCAAAGCATGGACCCTATTCCTGTGTTCAGCCTAGCCGCCACTTCAGATAAACAGTGATAGAAGGGATGTTGCCAGAACAAGTCCTTCTAGGAAATCAGAATATAGAAAATGATACACATTAGACTCTTGAGCACTCCTCAGTCTCTATACACACTGCCTATCCAAGGTCACTATTGGCCAAGATGGTGTCAAGTAAATGAGTCCAGGAAAGCATTGCTGAAATTGCATTAATTAGGAGTCTGGGTATTTGGGCTACTTGTCATCTCATTATATTTATTTTTTTTTTATCCTTTGGAGATTCACCTGTTTGACAGAGAACTAAAGAAAATGCTGTGGAGAGAGAAAGCTTCTTGGTGATACATAGAAACTTATCAGAGTGACCAAAGGAAATAAAAATTAATGCAGGAAAATTTTTTTGAGAGAACTGGGAAAGTAAAACAGTTTAAATGACTGTGTTAGTAGTCAGAAGGCAAAGTAGACAGCAAAAGTCTTAAAATATATGATTGGAATTGTGATTCTGGAATTTCTCTAATTGTTTTCCAGAACCACATCTAAAGTCAATAGATGGGAAGAATTTATATGGAATATTTATGTGAAAACTGTGGTGCACCATATCAAGATACATAAAATCATTTCTATATCTTAAATACCTATGGTGTGAGACTACAAGCTAAATAGCTTTTCTTTTAACATCACTTTTACTAAAATCACTCAGTATGTGATTGGTCTTTGCCACAATGGCATACTCGTGCCTCAAAAATTCAGCTTCTGCACTAGGACTCTGAAGTCCTTTCTGCAAAGCTGCCTTTTGGACAGATAATCCTAGCCTGTACTAGTACATGGGGTTATCCTGTCCCACCTGCTGCATCTGCTGCCTTTTGGTTGAAATTCATAATAATTATGTTGTTAGTTTCTCTGGTATTTCAAGATTTCTCTGCTAACTGAAATATCAACTACTTCCCCTAATTCAGTATCACCTGCAGGCTTGCTGTGAGTGAATAAACAAGTAAAACCATATTGGCTTCTGTATCAAACCCAAGGAATATCACTAATAAGTAACTGTCCATCAATAGGAGTTCGTCATCCTGATCATAAACCTTGGGGTCAATAGTTCAGTCGCTTTTCCAACCATCCTGAAGTGTGCCTATCCAAATCATATCTCTTCAATCTGGCTGTAAGGAACTATGAGAGATTATGTTGAAAGCCTCACTATAAACAAGGAATATATTGTCCTCTGTACTTACAGAGCCAGTCCTCTTAACAGAGAGGTCCATTACTGGCCTAAATCCGTACTGGCTGATGCCAATCATCTTCCCTTTAATTACCTGGAACATCTTCTATTCTTTGTTGGAAGATACTTCCCTCAAACTTAAAAAAATATCTTTACAACTACTTTAAAATATACATAAATCTATGCATGTAGTTTTTCCTTCTGATTTCTATAAATACACAGCCCAAAGAATCACTGCAATAAAATCATTACTAGTATTTTTATCTTTTATGTTTAACATATGATACCTTTCAATCACAGTGTTTCCATGATGGCTCACGTTTTGTGTTGTATTGGGTTTGTGTGGTAAGGTTTTAGTAGCAGGGAGGCAACAGAGGTAGCTTCTGTGAGAAGCTGCTAGATGCTTCCCCTATGTCTGATAGAGCCAATAACAGCCAGCTCCAAGAAACACCCACTGCTGGCCAAAGACAAGCCAATCTGCAACAGTGGTAGAATCTCTGGGATAAAAACCCCTGGGCAATGGAAATTAGAACCAGAGAGAAGAATAAGAGTATGCAAGAAAGAACTCTGCAGACATCAAGGTCAGTGAAGAGGGACATGGTTTAGTGGGGATACAGCTGTGGTTGGACTCGGTTATCTCAGAGATCTCTTCAAACCTTATGATTCTATGATTCTAAGGAGGGGGAGGATATGCTCCAGGTGCAGGAGCAGAGATTCTCCTACAGCCCATTTTGAGGCAGGCTGTCCCCATATAGCCCAAGAGGTTAACAATGTAGCAGATATTCACCTGCAGCTCATGAAAGACTCCACACTCTAGCAGGTGGATGTTCAGATGAGGCTGTGTCCCTGTGGGAAGCCCATGCTGGAGCAGTCTCATGGCAGGATGTGTGGACCTATGGGTAGAGGAGCCCACACTGGAGCAGGTTTGGTAACAGGGCTTGTTATCTCGTGGAAGACCCACACTGGAGGAGCTCATAAAGAGTGATAATCCATAGGAAGGACTCATGTTGGAGAAATCCATGGGCAACTGTCTTCTGTGGAAGGGATCTCACGCTGGACCAAGGGAAAAGTGTGAGAAGTCCCCACTCTGAGGAGGAAGGAAGAGCAGAAACAACATGTGATGAACTGACTACAACCCCCATTCTCTGTCTCCCTGTGGCACTTGTGGTGAGAAGTAGAGAAAATCGGGAGCGAAGTTGAATCTGGGAAGAAGAGAGAGATGGAGGAAGATGCTTTAAAATTTGATTTTTATTTCTAATTATCCTACTCTGATTCAATTGGTAATAAATTAATTTTCTCCAAGTCAAATCTGTTTTGCCTGTGATGATAATTGTTGAATGATTTCCCTGTTTTTATTTCGACCCATGAGCTTTTTGTTACATGTTCTATCCCATGTCCTGTTGAGGAGCAGAAATGTCATCTAGACAGGATCGATGTACCGCATATGGTCAGTCTTTAGGCTTTGATACATTTTGGAATGTGTTTCAGATGTATAGGATTTAGAGGACATTCTACCGTGTTTCTAACCCCAGAATAAATATCAGAATCTACCTGCTTCTGATTAGAAGTGACCTCACTTGCATCCATGGTTATCTCTGCACCTTTCCCCATGTCTTGATATGTGCTACATCTAAGAGTAATGTTATCATTAGCATTCTCCTTTCTTTCCTTGTGAATATGCTACTGAACTTTCCATTTGCTGGCATATATCCCATACCTATCTTGAATTCTTCTGCCATCTGTTGTTTTTCCTTCCCGTAATATGCTTGATTTATTTCCATTTACTTTTCTTTGACTTCTCTCATAATTTAATTCATGCTTAAGATACCTGTTGCTGTATTTATATGCTTCCTAACCTAAAGTTACATCCATGGAAATTCTAAGGATTTTTTGCAAATATATCATTATTTTATTGACCTTTTTTTTGTGCTATTCAGTTTTGGATTTTATATATATTTCAGCACCACTAGTAATAGGAAGCATTTGTAAACATGAACTACTTTTCATCATTATTGATTTATCTTTGCCCAAATACTGCTGAATAAAGCATGCATTCCCAGTCAAAATTAAGTTTGGAAGAATAAAGTATCAATATTTGGCTTTTTGCTTCATATATAAAAATTTAGAGCTGTAAATATAAATATTTATTTTGTCATCTATCAATATTTTAATGACAGAATAAATGATTGTGTTTCATGGTGTATTTGCTAAATTGATAGGTTTAGATTTACTTTAACGGAAGCATTCAGATACCTGAGATTTAACGTATTGAAAGGAAGGGTAGAAAGGGTATTACTGTTTTGAGTAATTACAATCATTTTTCTAGGAGATTATAGGAGCCTATTTAGACTGCAAGATGAAAGATCTTAAACTTTCAAATCCAAAGACTTTTTTCCTTGCAACCACATCAAATCACCATTAGCCTATCTCCAACTCACCTTTACTGAGACCTGAACTGTTCATATGTTCCAGTGGAGTGGGTCTAACCTACTGAGAAAGTAGAACCAAAAGCTTTACACTAAGCACATATATACCAACTGTCAAACCTGGAGAAATTTTAAATTGTTTCCTATCAAACATATTAACAGTCTGCAGACTTGATCTTCAAAAAATGAGCTAATTGTGCAGGTTCAGATTGTAGACATAGGAGAATGATTTTTGGAAATACTAATAGACATTTTATCTAGTTGTCATTTCTTTAAATATACAATAAATTTTATTGTACATTTTAGGCCATCTTTGTCAGAATTGCTGCAGGATCCTGAGGATGATGTTTCTTGCACGTATTACCATCACAATATTATTGCCCCTTCAATTTATTTTGCATATTTATTGAAATTAAATATATTGTTTTAAATATTTGAGGTTCTATATAAGTGAAATTGTTTAAATTAATACAACTTTTAATAATGTCGTTATAAACCACTAAATTCTCAATCCCACTGCTTTTGGGTATAAATGGATTTTGAAAGAAAACAGTTGTATAAACAACTTTATTTTTTTTCTAGAGTCTACTCTATTATCAAGAATATGCTTAAGGTGAATACATACACTATTGCTCATATTGCAGCAGAGGACCAAATCAAAAGCAGGAGTTTATGTCTATCTTATATGTTGTTATAATTGTATAATGCCTGTAATTTTATTCATCTGTGAATCGTACAGCCCCATCTTTGTTTCATAATAAAAACCATTTTTTTCTTACAAATAATTAGTGCTTACTTTTAATACAGTGTTGGGTGTTGTTTTTCCTTTAAGCCCTCTACTGGCAGTAAAATATGTCTTACAGTGACATAAGTTTATGATGATCAACACATATGTGGATCTATTTCAAGTAGTATAGGCTTAAAGAGAAAAAAGTCTAAACAGTCAGTATAATACGATTGAGGTACAAAGATTGAGCTGAACTTCATGTAAAACTGGCATATTTAATCAATTAGTTTGCATATTAGAATCTGAAACACAATGTGATCTTGTTCTTCAAGGGAATTTAAATATTTATGTAATCTGTCCTTGCAGACACATTATGCCCATTTACAAACAAGTGACTTGCATCTTGTAATGAATATAACTTTTTACATGGCTTTAGTTTAGAAGCAATTGTAGGATTTACTAATATTTTTGAGACAGATCACAAGACTGGGCTGTGTAATTTTTAACAGCACTTAATCATCAGCTAATATAACAAAGCAGTTCAGTGGAATTTGTTACAGTCAAAACAGTGGTTTAGTTAAATATTTGAGTACAGCAAGGTTCACCTGAGACTTACAGCAGGGTTTCCTCAATCAAATCGCACATACACACAGATGGAGGTCAAACGAAACCACACATGCACAGACAAATAAGAGAAAAAGATCTAAATTAAATTGCACACAGGCACACTCAGGTTAAACTATTATTAGAGTTTCCCCTGTTGTGAGTTTTATGAAATAATTTATGTGCCAGTGTTACCAACAGATGTTCATCAAATCTTGCAAAATCATACCTTTGAGTCCTCGTGAAATTGTTGAGAGACAATCTCTCAGTCCTCACAAAATCTACCCTGAGATGCGTGCCAGCTCAGGGGGAGATATTGGGTCACACAGACTGCTGCAGTCCCAGTAAGCTCAAAGGGTCTCACTTCGGATCGTTATTTATAGGATTGCGAGATGATTGGCTTTGGTCAGTATTTTCCATCCTGGTCACAATTTGTGCAGACTCATTCTGGCGTACGATTCAGGCAGCAGATGGCTCAGGTGTGGCCAGTGAGTGCCTGACTGCCCCAGCCCCAGGTCACTGGTAACCAAGATAACAGCACAATGGGAGTTCTTCCCAAAGGAGTGACCCAGGAAAATGCACCACCACACAGCTGTACTATGATCACTCTGCTCTAAGTAGATACTTGCAGTGTAAAGACACTCAGAACGAGCAGTGGCATTTTGATTAGTCTATATGCATAATTTTCAATGAATTGCAATAGTTTTTTGTAGTCTGCTCATTTGCATAATTATTCCATTTTCTAATTCAGTGTGTGTTCAAATGTAGTATTGCAAATCTTGTCTTTTGGCTTTTGAAAAGGTGTTTTGAAAAGACTGGCGTTTCAGTATATCTACTACTATCTTCTGCCAACAGATTCTCACAGTAGATTTTAATATATAGAAGTTATATACATTTTGGTAAATTCTGTATCATCTACTTACAGTCTAAAAAGTAGGCTAAATTTTATGGTGATAATTTTATTTGAAACATTTATTTGCTTGTTTGAATTTTTTATTTTGTCATTACTCATTCAGATGTAAGTATTTATCATAAAAATGGGGCTAGTAGAGATGATCTAACCATAGTATGGGTAAGAATGTCTACTTAAGAAAGCATTATATTTCTGAGATATTCCGCAGCCCTAAAAATGAGTGGATTATGTTGTACCTAGGACTAAGAAGCTTTGTTTAAAATCTGTGAAATGATTAGATATTTGGGATGGCAATACATGCAGAATTTTCCTAAATAGAGGTTTCAAAAATGAATGGGATAACTTTAAATGAGATATATGTCATGGAAAGAATGATACACTTCACTTGTAAGAGAGAAGCAGCATGTTTATTGGTTCCAAATAGCAAATCAAAAAGTTTGATAGTAAATCTGACAGTAGTTTAACAGGATTCCATGTCATGGTGCTCTTGATTATTTACCTGATAGGAGACAGGATCAGAGAAGGCAGGGAGACCTTCTCTTTGAGCCACAAGATTCAGAAAAGACCTTCTTGCTTTCCAATCTCTCTTTCAGAGCAGAGTCTAGGTGAGGAATTGAATCTGGAAGTCAACAATCTGGTTGTAGTTATTGAAACTTGGTGGGATGAATCGCATGACTGGAGTGTGACTATTGATGGCTATGGGCTCTTCAGAAGGGATAGGTGAGGAATGAGGCGTGACCCTCTATGTAAGCAAATGTATCGAGTGTGAAGAGCTATCCCTGAACAGCCATTAAAAAATTGAAAGCTTATGGGTGAGAATGAAAGACCAAGGCAACAAAAGGAACCCTGTGGCTGGTGTCTACTACAGGCCATATGATCAAAGGCAGCCTGATGATGAAGCCTTCTTCCTCCTGCTACAGCAGGCTTCACGCTTACAAACTCTTGTCCTGCTATGGGACTTTAGCCTCCCTGACATTTGCTGCAAAAGCAGCACGGCAAGCTCTAGGCAGTCCAGGAGATTCTTAAAGTGCATAGATGATAATTTCTTAACCCAGATAATAGACACCCCTACCCAAGGGAATGCAATAGTGGACCTGATGGTCGCCAATACAAGAAAGTTCATCAGTGATGTTAAGATCGGAAGCAGCCTGTGCTGCAGTGATCATGCAGTGGCAGAACTCAATGTCCTGAGTTATATGGAACAGGCGAGGAGCATAGTAAGAACACTAAATTTTAGGAAAGAAAACTCCCAGCTCTTCAACGAGTTAGTCAGTAGGACCCCTGGGGAATGGTGTTCAGGGATGAGGGAGCAGAACAGAGCTGGTAAATATTTAAGGATGTTTTCCACAGAGCAGAAGAGTACTCAGTCCCCAGATGAAGGAAATCAGGCAGGGAAGGGAAGAGACCAGCGTGGCTGAGTTGAGACCTGCTGGTCAAACCGAAAGGCAAGAGGGAACTGCACAGGCAGTGCAAGCAGGGACAGATAACCTGGGAAGAGTATATGGATGCTTCCTGGTTGTGTAGAGATGAGGTCAGGAAGGCCAAGGCGTAGCTGGAGCTGAACTTGGCAAAAGAAGCAAAGAATAACAAGAAGGGCTTCTTCAGGTACGTCAACCAGAAAAGGAAGGTTAAAGAAAGTGCACCCCCACTGATAACAAAAATGCTGACCTCGTATCAACAGACAAGGAGAAGACTGAGGTATTCAGTTACTTTTTTGCCTCCATCTTCCCTAGCAGCCACTCTCCTCACCTCTCAAGGAACAAGGAACAACAAGATGGAGACCAGGGGAGTATAGTCCCTCCCACTGCAGAGGATAATCAGGTTCAGGACCACCTGAGGATCCTGAACATACACAAGTCTATGAGACCTGATTAGGTGCATCCCAGAGTCCTGGGGGAATTGACAGATGTGGTTGCCAATCCACTCTCCACAATGTTTGAAAAGTCATGGCAGTGAGGGGGAGTCCTTGGTGACTGGAAGAAGGGCAACATTGTGCTCATTTTTAAAAAGGTTACAAAGGATTACACTGGGAGCAGCCGACCTGTCAGCCTCACCTCTGTGCCTGGGGAGATCATGGCATAAATCCTCCTAGAAGCTATGTTAAAGCACATGGAGGACATGGACGTGATGAGAGAGAGCCAGTGTGGCTTTGCCTGACACAACCCAGTGGCTTTCTATGATGGGATGACCATCTATCTGGACTTCTGGACTTCTGTAAAGCCTTTGACATGATCCCCCACAACTTCCGTCTCTCTAAAGTGGAGTGATATGGATTTAATGGTGGACTCTTTTGTGGATAAGAGATTTGTTGGATGATCACATTCAGAGAGTAGTGGTCTCAATGGCTCAATGTCCAGGTGGGGACCCATGGCAAGCAGTGTCCCTCAGGGGTCTGTACTGGGACCTGTGCTGTTTAATATTTTCATCAATGATATAGACAGTGAGATCGAGTGCACCCTCAGCAAGTCTGCAGATGACACCAAGCTGAGTGGGGCAGTTGTCACACCAGAAGGACAGGATGTCATCCAGAGGGACCTGGACAAGCTGGAGAAGTGGGCCTGTGTGAAATTCATGATATCCAACAAGGCCAAGTGCAAGGTTCTACTCCTGGGTCGGGGCAACCCCCGGTATCAATACAGGATGGGGGATGCTGTGATTGAGAGTAACCCTGCAGAGAAGGACTTTGGGGTGCTGGTTGATGAGAAACTCGACACGAGCCGGCAGTGTGCACTTGAAGCCCAGAAGGCCAACCTTGTCCTGGGCTGCATTGTAAGAAGCGTGGCCAGCAGATCGAGAGAGGTGATTCTTCCCCTCTATTCCGCTCTTGTGAGACTCCGCTTGTAGTATTGTGTCCAGTTTTGGAATCCCCAGCTTAAGAAGGATATGGAACTGTTGGAACTGGTCCAGAGGAGGGATATGAATATGACAGGAGGGCTGGAGGACCTCTGCTATGAGGACAGGCCGAGAGAGTTGGGCTTGTTTGGCCTGGAGAAGAGAAGACTCTGGGGCGACCTAATAGAGGCATTCCAGTATCTGAAGGGGCTGCAGAAAAGCTGGGGAGGGACTTTTTACAAGGACTTGTAGTGATAGGACAAGGGGGAATGGCTTTAAACTGGAAGGGGGAAGATTTAGATTAGACATTAGGAAGAAATTTTTCACAATAAGGTTGGTGAGGCACTGGCACAGATTACCCAGGGAAGTTGTGGATGCCCTCCTTCTGAAAGTGAGAAGGTTGGAAGGCTGGGTTGGATGACTCTTGAGCAGCCTGGTCTGGGGGTGGATGTCCCTGCCCATGTGTTATAGTTTCAGCTTGGTTTGGTTTGGGTTTTCTTTCCCTCCTCTTTCAGAGAATTTTTTCTTCCTTTGCTGGCAGTGGGGGGGGGCAGGGGACATTTCCGGGGAGACCGGGGCAGAGGTTGTGTCCCGTTTGCCCGGACATTCCTTTCACTGGCTACTTCCCAGTCTCCGCCTCTTTCTCCATCTTGCTACCTAGAGAATAGTCGCGCTTTGCTACCTCTGCTTGCGTTGCTGTATTCTCTATCTCTCTACCTTTATTTCCTTTCCCTCTGTGTGTGTGTGACTGCGAGTGTGACTGATAACCATCTGGATCGGCGCTGAGGAGGAGGCTGCCCGGAGCGGAGCTGCGGCCTGGGAGAAGCTGTGCGCCCCACGCCAGGGCTGCCCGGAGCAGAGCTGCAGCTTAAAGTGACGGCACCACCAGAGCTCGGGTACGAGACTTGATCCATATTAACAACTTAATCGCACTTGTTGTTGGCTTTGTTCTGTTCTGTGCACACATATACTTAGAGCAAAGAACTGTTATCTGTTCTGCACAATCTCACAATCTCTGATTAAAATCACTGAGCATACTTTGGTTGGTTTGGTTGGGTTTTTTTCATCCAAACTAAGACACCATGGCAGTGGGGTTGGAACGAGATGATCTTTAAGGTCCGTTCCAACCCAAACCATTCTATGATTCTACAATTCTATAATTCAATTTTCCAAATACTATACCTGTTATAAAGGCAGGATTACTCCCACTTTTTGCATCACAAAATTAAATTCAGTGTGAACAGGTGATTCTCTTTGCTATTATGGAAACTATTGTAGAAACATTTTACAACTGCAAATACGTTCTACCTGTTTTGATTTCCCATCTCATTGGATAAACATAACAGTAGGAATATTACTGTTACAGCACTTGGCAGTTGTCTTGCAAACAATAACAGGTGTTTAATTATGCACTGCAAACAACCCATTGAAACATTCCCAACATAGGTGAGTGGGTCACACATGAAGAATTCATTAGAAAGATACTGTTAGGGAAACCTGCATATATTGTTCTTCTTTCCTAACTTACTGCACAATATTTACTGGGTTTCCAGTTAGTGCAGTGATGGGTCTCAAGCTCTAGTTTCAGGAGGTAGGGAAGACCTACAGGAAATTCAGCAGTAGGAAAGACATAAAGGGAATTTTTTATTTATTTTTTTTTTTACACAAGGTAGCAGCAGGTTGTAAGTATCACACAAAGAACTGTGGAAAAAACACTCAAAATATGACAACAAAAGCAATTTTTCATAGCTAAGAAATGCAATATAGAGTAGAGGCTAATTTTGCCTTTCATTTCATTCAATTTTTGTTTTCTAAATTATTTTTATTAATATTATTTTCTTCTTTATTATTATTGTTTCATTAAAGCTATTTAGTTTCCACTCCACAAGTATCTCTTTCTCGTTGCCCTTTCTCTGTGTAAGGCAGAAATTGTATCATAACTGCACATTTTCAGTTGCTGACCAGCCTGGGAGATGTGCTGAACTGTGACAATAGTACTCATAATCCTTTTGTAAAATCAACTACTTTGAAACAAATGAAAATTTTAAGTGGGAGAGATAATAGTAATATACTTGGTCCCCAAAAGACAGTTATTTGGTCTACATAATAACAACAACAAGATACGCTGCTTCTCACAAAAAGGAGGCTATTTTCTAGCTGCTGAATTTTTCCGAGAGGTTTTGTTTTCAGGTGTGTGAATACTAATGTGGAGGTCAGCACACAATGTTAAGAATTAGAACTATATATTTTATTTTAACTTGGTAGTTGTAAATGTATCACTATCATGTTCACGTTACGAAAAGCAGTGTTTGTTGTGTTGTCTAAATGTCATTACTGATAAAAGGACCTGCACTCTTAAGGTAGACCCAAGAATTCACTGTAAGCCTAATTTTTTTTTCAGTATAGTTCAATGCACATTTTTTATTATTCCAGGTCCAGTAATATTCATTATTCAAATTAAGTAAATATTGATGTGTTCAGATTAATAAAAGCATTAATGAACAATTTCAGGGCTGTAAGGCTTCACAAAGATGTCAGAGCTCTAAGTGGGTGAGAATATCTTCTGAAGATCCAAGGTGTTAGGAAATAAGGGCTGACTACAGGTAGCCACATGAGGACCTTCCTTGGCTAAGAAATAGCGTTCATAATACTTTTATATAGTGCAAAGGAATTTATCCTTGATACTACAGAGAGAGCTATACTAAGGGAAAGATACGATGTGACACGCGAACTATGCAGATATGAACCTGTGAATAGTAGCAATTAAAGGGTAGTTAAATCTAAAGCTGAACGTACTGATTCTGGCTGCAACAGCATTCATTCCGTTCGCAGTAGCTTGTTATGATGTTATTTTTTGGAGTTGTGACCGAAACAGTGTTGATAACACAGGGATGTTTTAGCTGTTGATGAGCAACACTTCCAGAGTCAAGGCTTTTCCTGTGTCTCACACTAACCCACCCGCGAGTAGGCTAGGGCAGCACAAGAGGCTGGGAGGGGACACAGCTGAGCCAGCTGACCCCAGTTGTCCAAATGGATATACTGTGACATGTGATGTTCTACTCCACATTAAAAGCTGGGGGACTTCAGGAGTGGTGGCGTTTATCTTCCCAAGTTAATGTTGATCATGATGGACCCCTCCTTTCCCGAAGATGACTGAACACCTGCCTGTTGATGGAAAGCAGTGAATGAATTCCTTCTTTTACTTAGTGCAGTTTTTGCTTTACCTATTAAACTACCTTTACTTCAACACACAAATTTCCTCACCTTTATCTTTCCAATTCTCTCTACCATCCTGCTGCAGAGGAGTGAATGAACAGCTGGGTGGGGCTGAGCTGCTCTCCAGGGTTAAAAAGTGACAGTGATTATGAAGACTTGAAGAAAGATCTTGTGACACTGAGTCTTGGGGAAGTACTAAGAACATACAACATGAAAGTTATGTGGAACAACCAATGAAAGTATGAGGCATCAAGTTTAAAATATATGAAAATAAAACAAATCCTTTTCACAAAGGCAACTTTCTCAGGCTTTTTGACAGCTAATATTACAGAGAGAAGAGATGTAGTGTTAGCTGTTGAACAACATGGTGCATTCTCATGAGGTCACAAATCCTTGACTAGGATAAATCCATTGTACATAACTTGGCTTCATTTTCATTTCTGACAGTCAGATCCTAGCAAGCAGCCTCCACAGAAAGCCCTTTGATTGAATTTTTGCATCTTCTAGTCAGTGACACAAACACCCACAGGCATCCTCTAAACCTTTTTGTTCCAGGAGAAAGAAAGTATGTGATTTCTTTCATATATATATCCATTATGAAGAAAAGCCATGATTCTGGAATCTGAGTTGCAGGGTGACTGCTTGGCTTGGCTAATAACTAGCTATGATATTAGACAGAGATTGCAAACTGAAGGGACCTCAAGAAAGAAGAGATCATGTAGAGGGAAAAGAGTGACAAGTGAAGAGATGTCATCTATCCCTAAATCCCCAGCACAAGGCAAGGGTAGAAATAGAGGGGAGTTTATGCTTTTTCACATTTTATAGGTGTACGTGTTTTGTCTGGTGTATGTTCAAACTCATACAGTTTTTTCTATAATCATCCATTTTGAAATTTGAATATAAAAGTTTCACATGAGAACTTACCTGCTGTTCATAGCATGAGTTTTCCTTAGTGTTGTGAACTCCAATAATTATGCTTAAATGCCACACAGTGCAGAAAAGCATATTCTTAAATAACACACAGTGCTAGGCAAAATATCCCTTAGTTATACACAATAAGAAGTAATATTTTCTTTATGGAATATTCCAGCAGCAATAACAAATCAACACAAGTCTCAGACTTTCCCCATTTTTAACTTGAGTAAAAATATATCAAGGGCAGAGTAGCAGATATTCATTATATATTTTGTCAATAACAACAATAACAATAATAACAATAGCTATAACAGTAATAACAATTTCCTCTTTGAGAAAAATCATGCCCTATACAAAAAATTTCCTTGTAGACCAGCTTGTGTTGACACTGAAAGGAGATTATTCCTCTTCTTGATCAATAGATTTTTGAAAATTTTGTCAGAATTATTTGTACAGGATGTGTATATTATAGTAGTACAGCCTAAATAGTATATTGGACAATATATTCATTTTTGTTTAACTATCCAAATCTGCAAACAGTTAATATTTGTGAACATTTCATTTTGTTAGGAAGTATATCATTCTATATCTGAATGTTCACACAACTATCAATTTTTTTCTTAGTAAGGATATTAAGATTGCTGTAGTTCTGGAAGCTTTTAAGATAGAATGACAAAATGGCATTTCATCTGACTCTTTCTCTGAAAAGTTGTGGTTGACTGTCTTCAAATTACACTTCAATTTTTTTATTCTGCATGGATCAGCAGCATCATGGAGAGTGACACCCTTTCTGAGCATTCATTTCTAATGGGTAAAGTCCCCTAATCCTCTTAGAAGCTGAATTTCAAGTAATTTTCTTTATTTAGTTCATTGTTCACACTTGGGCCCTAACATACTGTAACATATTTCTTTGTTTCTTCTTTTTCTTTGCTTGAAGTCATTTTACTAGAAGGTAAGCCAGCTGGAAAAATAATAAAAAACAAATAAAAATATATCAGTGAGTCCAAACCTATGTTTCTACTTTTACACAAAATCTATGCTATTACATCAGCCTGATTAATGCCTTGCTAGGTCACTCATAACTCATTTGCATCACAATATACTGGATGCTTACTTGCTTATATGACCTACAGCTCCGCGATCTCCCTTTATGAGCCTCTCACCCTCTAAAAATACTCTTTCACAGCCAGTCTGCGTTACCTAGAGCAATCTATAAAAAAATACTTTTCCAATTGCATCATTTATCTACTGCTGTAAATTTACACAGTGCTTTCAAGGGAGACATATTCTTCCATCTTAGTTTCTTGTAGGCAAGGGCTTAGTCTGCACTTGCAAGATTTCACTTCTCTAACTGTGTCAGCTAGCGTAATTTTTTTAACTATTACAACGACAGTAACAAAAATTCTTGTACGGTAACATTTATCCTAGTAAAAACATCCTTGAAACAGTGTTTGTCTAAACACACAAATTTGAACCTTTGGAAGCCCAACTGTTATCAAAATGAATGTACCAGACAGATAAATTCTTTAGAAGATGAGACTTACGGAGCAATACATTTGCACTGACCAGTAGTCCCAAACATCAGGGGATTTTCTGCTTAAGTTATATATCTGGAAACATATGGGAAAATATAAGGTCATAAAGACCAAGTAGGAGAAATAATAATTAAAAAAAAAAATTATAGAAAACTTCTGTTTGGTTTTCAGTCTTCTTTGATGTATTTCCATTCCCTTTTCCAACATACTCTTTCCAATGCACTGAAAGTCAGTCTCCCATGTCTATTTTGTCCCTCATTTCCATTTGCTCACTATACTGCAGACATTTTATCAGCGCTCCTATTTATTGAACTCTGGTTGCCTCATTCAGAAAAATCCTGAATGTTCAATTACCATGACTTCCCCTTCGTAACACTGGCCCTAACATGTGTATTAAAATGTAGCGAAATCGTGCTGAAACTCCACATTGTAAAAGTAGCATTTGAGTTGTTTGTCCATTCGTGTTTGTGGCTGCAGCCACCAATCATTTACATGCATCTCTACGGTTTGACACCTATGCATATTACCAACTTTTTCCACTGTCATTTAAGTACACACCCGTGCCATCGCAGGAACCGGAGAGAACAAGTAGCAGTAAAGTGGGTTAGGGGAGCAGTAGCTCCCCTGTACAATTTTTTAGTGTGTTTTACTACTGATTCCTCTGTATCGACATGACAGGCCCTGCAAACTGGCTCCCAGAGCTATATAAGTTTTGATCAAGAACAGGATGACTTTTCCAGCCCTGTGACAGCCCTTGCGGGGATAGAAGTACATTGCAACAGACAGACATTTGCGGCTTCTTCTGTTGAGCTGAAGAAAGTTAGAGGGGACATTATGGCTTAGGAAAATATTGTCTTCCTTCAGTATGTCTACAAGCATAAATAGGAAAGGCTCAGCTTTTACTGCACCATGTGCTAAGTGACAGATTGCTGTCTTAACCTCTGAAGTATCCAAGGGAAACACCACACCTCCTGTCATATTTTGTGTGAAGAAGCTAGAAGGGTACTATGAAATAAAAACAAGAATAACCGTAATAAATTACATTCAGCAGTTGGAAAAGAATAAATTTTTATTTGGTGTTCTGTGTTATATGGTATTCAGTCATATGCTAAAGCCAATTGTGTGATGTTCAACAAGATTAAGTGCTGGGTCCTGAACTTGGGTCACAATAACCCCATGCAATGCTACAGGTTTGGGGAAGAGTGGCTGGAAAGCTGTCCAGCTGAAAAGGACCTGGGGATTTTGGTCAACAGCTGACTGAATATGAGCCAGCAGTGTATCCAGGTAGTCAAGAAGGCCACCAACATCCCAGCTTCCATGCTTCCATCAAAACCAGTCTGTCCAGCAGAAACAGGGAGGTGATTGTCCTCCTGTACTCAGCACTGGTGAGGCTGTTCAGTTCTGGGCACCTTAGTACTACAAAGACATTTTGGTGCTGGAGTGTGTGCAAAGAAGAGCAATGACACAAGTCTTATGAGGAGTGGCTGAAGCAACCATTTTTTTTTTAGTCTGTCACTGGATTTTTTTTTTCCTTCAGTGGTTAACCATAGCCAATTTGAAAAAAAAAAAAAAATACACAAAGCTTTTGATCTAAATAAGGAAGAAGAGCTTTAGATTCACCAGAATCATGGAATCATGGAGTCACAGGATGTCTGAGATTGGAAGGGATCTCTAGGAGATCATCTAGTTCAAACCCCTTGATCACGTGGGACCACATAGAACCATTCACAAAGTTACAAAATGGTTATGAAAGTGGTATTTTCTTAGTTGATAGCCTAGGTTTAAAGATTCTTTTCTTTCCCTTAATATAAATTATTTACAGTAGGGTTTTCTGGATGAAATTACTGACAGAATTATTATTTTTTATGATTATATTCTTAGCTTTTTTTTTTTATACTTACTAGTTAACATTCCTTGAAGACATGAAGCTATATAATAACAGAACGGATAAATACACTTTACTTAATATTGTATAAATTCTATTTACAAGATTTTCCACTATGATGTAGTAAATGTGGGAATATTTGTATATTTGTGTTTATACTCCCCAGTTTAGCTACTTCAAAACAAAAACATGTTATTTTTTAAACAATGGGAAACAAACTACTCTTTATTCTGTGTATGTTGGACTCCTAGACAGATAAATAAAACCTTACGTAGTTATTTTGTCAATAATCCTTAAAAAACTGATAAACTTTCCAGGTCCAGGCTTGCATCTCTATCTTCATCATGGGAAATTTTAACCTTTTATCTTCCATGAGAGTTATTCCCACTTCCCAATTCCGCATGATTAATGAAGAGGCCTAGATGACCTGAGATTGTTCTTTTCATCGAGTCTCAAAAATAAGATAAACTATGGGGAGAAAATAATTTACTAAAATCACACAGTTCTGCATTGATGGATGATACTTTCAAAATAAAAAAAAGTAAAAAAAAAAAGACATAAGAATTTTTAATTTTTTAAATGCTTTTTCAAGTCCTGAAAACATTCCTTCTCTTAAATATATAAGAAATGAAGGAAAGTTAGTTCTCAGTTAAATAATCTTATGACATTCCGGACCCTACAAAGTCCCGTTCCTTGGAAGTCATGGGTTAGAGAGTCAGTTTGATTGATCTGGTGTGCTTTCTGGATGCATTTTTAAATTAATAAAAATGAAAAGTCTCCAACTTACTGTATATTTGCCATGAGGTTTTCCTGTAGCAGCAGCTGCCTTTCTGTGTGCCACTTACTCTGCTTTAATGGGCCTTTTTTATGTAGCTGACAGGTTGAGAAATGGTGGCTCTATTTCTGCTTTTTCCTGTTTCATCTTTCAATTGTGATTTATATAATTCTAGAAGAAACAGCATAGTGTTTGTATTGCTTCGATAATGATAAGAAGCTATTAATTCTAACCTTCTAATTTCTGGAAAAGGACCTATTAAAGAAAAATCAAAGATGATAGAAAAGGTTAATCTCAAAATTTAAATGTCGGTACAAACTTCATGTTGTTAGCCATCTGTCATATTGATTTCTAAAAGTGTTCAGATGTAGTGCTGTGTTTTAATAAATGTGACTTTGATGGACAGTTGAGATTGATTTAATGTAGTTATTTACAACATACAAGATAGAAAAAAACCCACGTTTATTTACTGTTCACATAACAGGTTTTTATATGAGCTGTTGCAATCATGCTGCCACCTTCAAGTCTTCTGCTTGTTGCCTTGGCAGCCCAAAAAATGCAGATGAAAACACCTAGGGCTTTGTTTTAAAATTAGCAAACACTGAAAGCACAATATCCAAGTCTATAAGGTGGAAAACCTAATTGATTTCATACCTTATCCTTAATAAATAAAGCTTATTTAGGGAGTGCAAGTGCATGTAAAGAGAAATTGGGTAAAAAGAGAAAATTCTCTATCAGAATGTAATACGACAGAACACCATCTACACTTACCAGCTATTAGGTCACAATAAAATACAGTAAAATATATAATTACTGTCTCATCTTCTCACGCATGCCTTTGGTATTTCTTAATTTTCTCCTTGAATCAAATCATCATTCAGATGATACATAAAATACACAAAAGTCTCTCTAGCGTAGCCTTCTTGTATCTTCCTTAGCTTTCTCTAAGCCTTTGTTTAGTAACAGAAATACCACATTACCCTCAGTTGGTAATTTTCCTAACATTCCTCAGCACATCTTTGAAATTCAAAATAATGAATTGGTGCTGAATTTACACTACCGTTATCATTATAAATATTTAAGAATTAGGTAGTGAGAATTTTTTTTTGAAGTGTACGTATTTTTTTTTTTTTGAGTTTGAAAGAGTTCTAAAAAATTAACATAACAGGATTGTTCTGGTTTAAGCTAAAGGTGAATTAATTTTCTATCTTTTCAGCTGAGCCTCATCTAAGTCAGTTATTTTTTTCTGAAAGTTAGCTACAGCTGTTTCTAGAAGTGATAACACTAAAAATTTATGATTATCACTAAAGTAAGAGAGCATTGCTATGCAGAAAAACATTGTTTATATTTATTTACATAGATACCAAGGTTTCTCTTAAGTTGGTGAAATACCAGCGGTTAAAGGGGTGAAAAAAGAGTTACACCTGCAAGGAAGAAGGACGGGACAAGTGACTTGAAAATGATCAACAGAGGATTCCATTCCATATCCATCATACTCAGTATAAAACTGAGGAATCAAAAAGGTCAGATCCTCTTCTTTGATGGATAATGCCTAGGAAGAACTTTGTCTGTCTTTCTGCCCCCTGATCCTGAATCTGCGTGTTCCTGAATCCAGTTCCTGAGTCCTTATCTGCCACTGAGTGAAGTTTTGGACCTTTCCCTGTTCCTGCTCTGCAGTGTAAGTGCTGACGTGTAGTCATCAGGGGTTCAATTTCATATATTTGTAACTATTTTACATTATTATTATTGTTGTTGTTGTTGTTGTTTTATTTCATTAAAACTGTTTTGGTTATATTTTCCAACCCACAAGTCCCTCTCTCTTATTTCCCTTTTCCTGAGTGGAAATAAGGGGGACTGGGCTCACAACTGCCCCTGTTTAGCTGCTGACCAGGCCGGGGTTTGGGCTAAACCGTTACAAAGATTATCCCACTGTGTGAGATGCAAATTATTTAAAAAACTTAATTTTAGTCTATGAATATTTGTTTCACTAGCATCAGAGTTTTCTGATGTAGACACTTGGATTTTGATCAACTGCTCAGAAACTCCCTTTGGGTGAAAGGATAGAAGCATACGCTCCAACAGCAGAGTTAATCTGATTTATGTTAGACATTTGCCTTAAGATGATATAACTCTCAGACACTTCCAAAACATGAGACAGTCCACTCTGACTCAGAGTTATTTTTCAGGGTGGTTTAATCCCCCTGTGTTGATGAGACTCCCTGAGGAGTTGTCTCAGGTAAAGTGTATGTTAGGTTATATGCTCTTCCTTTTCCTCATCTTCTGTTGTATCTGTGTGTTCTGAAGATGGAAACCTTTGATCCTGCATCAAACTCCTCTCCTTTCAAAAAGTAAACTCAATTTCATTACTCAGAGAGTCTCTTAAATACAAAAATGCCCAAATATTTATGTTAATTATCTTGAAGTACATGAAAAAAATTGCAGTGCCCCACATAAACACCAAGTTTGGTACTTTCACTTGAGAAAATATACTAAGTATCATAAATCAATATTTTTGGAGTAGTATCTATTAAGTCATGATATTTTGAGGGAGAATATTGTATTGCTAACAATTTCTGTTTTCAAAATCATATTTTTAAGATGTTTCTTCATAATTTTCGTAATGAAGGCCAAGAAAAATCATATTTTAATACATCTAGTTCTTTAGCAAAAGAGTTCCTAATCATCAATATGAGATCATCAATTGTAATTAATCTGTCAATGAGAAATTGATTCTTATTTTTATCTGTCTGATAAGAATGCAAGTATTGTGATAGATGGCCATCAGATTTTGACTTAAAGAAACAAGTATGAATTTTGCATTAATTGTGTATTTGTGTAACACACTTAGCTCTAGAATAGAGTCTCATTATCATTAATATTAATATTAGAAGATAATATTTAGGAAATATTTTGCTTAATTTATAATTGAATATCACAAGTACCAATATGTACATATTTTTCCCAGATGGTTTAAAATGTCTTCACAGAAATTTAACCTAATTTTTCTTTAGATAATCTACAAATCTTTAAATAAATGTTTCTGTCAGAATCTCTTAAATGTGTTTAGTGATTGGACTAGAACCCTAGAAGACTCCAGAGAGGGACAGTTTTGGTCAGCTGAGGTCAAATGTCCCCCTCAGCCTACTTCATGGCAGGGCAGTGTGAGAAGCAGAAAAGGCCTTGACACTGTGCAAGAGCTGTCCAGCAATAACTGAATCATGTTACCATCTGTTACCAATGTTTTCATCACAAATCCAAAACATAGCACCATACCAGGCACTATGAGGAAATTTAACTCTATCTCAGCCAAACCCAATAGATAAGGTTTTTTTAAAAAAACTAAATTAAAGTCTTCTGGTAAAATGGCACACATAAATAAGTTTTAAATCCTCCATCACTGTGTTTAGCAGTAGGAAATATATTTCTAGCAATTAGACTATTCCCTTAAAATATCAAAACAAACAAAAACCCATAGCAAAAAACAACAACAACCAAATAGTCACTGAAGAAAGAGAAAAGGAAATTTAAAAGAACTTCCATTTCCATCTAGAAGAAATGATAGTGAAGAGATAATATGATTACTGTCTTCTGAAATACCATAAATGAGTAAAAATAATTTAAGTGAAAATTAAACTGAAATACATTTGGAATATTCTATATATGGAAATCCAGAGTTTAAAATAAGTTTATGACAAGAATTTCATCAAACAAGTTGTCTGCAATGAAAGAATTATTGATTTAATAAATTGCTTTCAATCCCATACTTCAAGTTCTACTAAAACCATTTTGCCTTACCGGTGTGTTTGTTTTATTTGAGGATCTGGGATTTTTTGTTTTATTTAGGATGGTTTCCTGTTTTCTTTTTAACATAGGCCAGTGATGGATCAAAAATCATGGTATCATACTGTAAACTCAATGTCCTGAGTTACAGTCCTTTCTCTCAGGTCCTTGGTTATTTTTCCACAGAGCAGTCAGAAATAAAATCTTTTTTGCAGGGGTTTCTTTTAAGTCCTTTGAAAAACCTGAAAGGACACCATATGTTAACTCAGGAAAACAAGAGGTAAGTAGAAGAAACAAATATTTAAAGACAAATGTATTTGACAGAAGAACTGAATATAACTTAAAAAATCATCAGTAAAAAACAAAGTTCTCTAAGCCTGATTCAGTATTTTGATGAATTGGTAAGATTTTCTTTTCCCTTAGCAAAAGGCGTTGCTCCTTATCATTTCTAGTTATAGTTAGCCTGATAAAGTTTTTTTAATCACAAGATTTTTGTTGATTTTTATTTTGTCTGTTACAATATGGAACACGGTAAGTAGAATCAGAATAATTTATTGGTTAAGTAAAAAATGAAAGATCCATAATGTCTCTAAGATTGCCTTATGATAACTCATTTTTTTTCCTGTTGGTTTGCAGCAGTAATGTTGTATTTCTTGTTTTTCTTTCATTTAACTCCAAGGATAAAAATTATGATTTCTCATTGAGGCCTCAGATTATGGACTGAGCTCAGCATAAAACATAGGGGATCAGTAAGGCAAGGCTTTGAGTGGACGAATAATAGTTTTACAAAACTGCTTTAAAAATGTGTACTTATCTACTATTCCTGAGGCTCAACACATCTCCTAGACAGAAAGAGCACACATACCTTTGAGGTTAATATGGGTTCCATCAACTTAATTTAATTCACTTTTGGTTTAGTAGGTTCTCAAGTCCTTCAATTGTCTGGTTCATGATAAGTCTGCTTTCATCTGGTTGCAACTTCACCTTCAAACTCTAAAACTTCACCAGTTACATTCATATATATGCAAGTTCACATTCATCATTATCATATTAAGATCTCGCTCATATTCTATAAACCTAAAAACTTTTTCAGAATTTTCTATTGGCTGCCAGCTAAGGCTGTAAGCAGGCAGTCTTTTTCCAATTAGTGACATAAAAATCTGGCAACATGCTACAGGTATTTAGTTGCTCAGTTTCCCTTTATACTCCATGTGAACAACAGAATGCTTGATTATTTTTAGTCATTCTATTGAAATCATAAGAACTGGTTACAAAACAAGACTATTCCGTGTAGTTATTGGTGGAAAAATCCTGAAGTTCATGGGAGCTGAATTTTTTAAAATGAGAGACAAATATTTGGGTTTTCATTTACCTGAAAGTATTTGGGGGTGCAGCAGGAGAAATATGTAAAGGCCTTTCTCCATTCATTATTGTAGTGATTTCTAACGAACTGCTATAAAGAACTGAGCTAAAATATAAAGAAATAAATGTGTATATTATAAGTAATATTTTTTTTTTTTTTTGCTGCTCGTGCATTCTTAATTTTGTTAATAAAACAGAAGTAAATTATCAGTAGCTCATAAATGAAAAGTGTTCATCGCTTTAGATCATGCCCAAATTGATCAGTGCAGCTCTGGGGAAAGCTGTGTCAGTAGAAAGAGGAGTGATAGGCATGTAGACAGTTTACATGCAAAGTGAATAGCTAAAGGTAAGCCAGGCAGCTAATCAAACATCTTTAAAGCCTGCATTTTATCTGATTGAGTCAACATTCGTAGAAAAGAGTTTGGCAGGTGAAAATTAAGGAGAATAGCTAGCTGTCCAAAGAAAATTGCTTTTTCAATTCTCTGTAAATTGTTGTGCTCTAGAACAGTATTAGAAGCAGACATCCAAGCTGAATATAAAAGAGGTTTTAAAAAAGGGCAAGAATGTCCATCGAAAAAGAGTCCTTATATACGCTATTATTGTATAGTTCTGAATCTTAGATATCTCATGAAAATCACTACAGAAATAAGATGTGCAACATACATTGATTATATCAATTTTACAAATGTTAAGTAATGTAACATGTAGGTCTTTTCTTTAAAATAAATATCTTCCATTTACACAGTTCAGGTACTTAAATAACTCATTGAAAATGTTCACTGCACTAAAGCATTTCTATAAAGTTTGTAAGATAATACATACTTGTCAACATTATTATATGTTGCCTTCAGCTGCATAAATCAACTAAGATTTGATAAATAAATGAAGTTGTAAGATCTTCAGACACCTTTTTCTTTCATTTTCTTTCTTCTTGGATATCACGTAAAAGTCAAAGACAAAATAAGAAACTGAATCACAAAATCACATAATTGTTTTGGTTGGAAAAGACCTTTAAGATCATTAAGTCCAACTGTAAACTTAAGACTGCCAAGTTCACTACTAAACCATGTCCCTACGTGCCACATCTGTATTTTAAACACCTCAATGGATGGTGACTCAACCACTTCCCAGGGCAGCCTGTTCTAGTGCTTGAAATCCAATCAATAGTTTCCCAGATCCTCCTTACGGCCGTTCTTGTAGATCTCCGGTCAGTTGGGACTTCTCCAGTCAGCCACAACTGCTGATAAACGATGGAAAGTGGCTTGGTGAGCACTTCAGCCAGCTCCCTCAGTACTGTCAGTTGATCCCATCCAGCCCTGTAAGCTTGTGCATCTCTAAGTGGAGTAGCAGGTCATTAACCATTTCCTCGTGGATTACGGGGTGTCTGTTCTGTTCCCTGCCCCTGTTTTCCAGCTTAGGGACTGGGTACCCAAGAAAAACTGGTCCTACTATTACAGACTGAGGCAAAGAAAGCATTAAGTGTCTCAGTCTTTTCCTTGTAAATTCCTTTTCCTCACTAAGGTCCTCCCCTATATCCAATAAAGGCTTGAGTTTCTCCTTAGAGCTCCTTTTGCTGCTGATATATTTATAGAAACAATTTTTACTGTCTTTTATGTCAATAGCCAGGTTACTTTATAGTTGGGCTTTGGCCCTTCTAATTTTCTCCCTGCATAACCTCACAACATCTTTGTAGTCCTCCTGAGTTGCCTACTCCTTCTTCCAAAGTCTATAAACTTATCCATTTTTGTATGAGTTTCAGCCAAAGCTTTCTGCTCAGCCAGCCTGGCCTTCTTCCCATCAACTTGTCTTTCAGCATATGTGCAACAACCCTCTCTTGCACCTTTAAGATTTCCTCCTTGAAAAATTTCCAACCTTTCTGGACTCCTTTATCCTCCAGGACTATCTCCCAAGGGACTGTGTTTATCATCTCCTAAACAGGCCAAAGTCCACTTTCTGGAAGTCCGAGGTGGCAGTTCTGTTGACCCTTGTATCTCCAAAAATGAAAAATTATCATTTCATGATCGGTACGCCCAAGATAACCTCCAGCCACCACACCAACCACAAGTCCTTCTCTATTAGTAAACAACAGGTCCAGTGGGGTACTTTCCCTGACTCACTCCCTCATCAACTGTGTCAGGAGGTTACTTTCCACACACTCGAGAAGCCTTGTAGAGAGGCTAGAAATTGAGAGAATTCTCCCAGCTGCTTATAAAATAATTCATATAATAGAATCATAGAACCATAGTAATGTGTCTGCAGTAATCAGACACATCTTCAACTAGATCAGGTTGCTCAGATTCATCTATCTCTTCATCCTGGTCTGTGACATACTCCCAAAATATCTCTTTTTGTCCTTCCCCCTGGTTCTTACTCATAAACACTCAATCTTACTGTCCCCGTCACTAAGCTTTACATAATCCAAACACTCCCTAACACATACAGCTTCCCCACTGCCTCTCCTGCCTTGTCTGTTCCTTCTCAAGTGTTTGTAGCCATCCACTGCAGCACTCCAGTCAAGCAAGTCATTCCAATATTTTTTGAGCAATGGTGGCTATATCACAGTTTTACTGCTGTACAGTGGCTTTCAACTTCTGCGTGCCTCAGTGTAGAGGCACTTCAGCTGGGCTACCAGCTGTGCCAGCTTCTCAGCAGCAGGCCCCTTAGGTCCTTTGAGGTGTTGCACTGGTGTTTCCCTTTGGCCTTCCTGACCCCACCCCTACACAACCGGGCAGCATCCTTATAGTCTCCCAGGATACCTGTGCGAATAAAGGTAAATGTAAGAGTAAAGCTATATTTGGGAATGGGGGTAAATGTGGGGAGAAATGAGACAAGGCAGTTTTTCTTTAAAAGTAAATTCAGTGGAGATGCACCATGCGCACACAGAGGTAGTGCACGTCTCATAATAAAGGAATGTGGCAAGGATATGCTGACCTAAAGAAGTGGAGGCTGAGGTCTTTGGGAGCAAGTGCAGTCCACTCTTGCTATCAGCAACGATCAGCAAGGCACAGTTATTTCCCACGAAGATGAGGTACAGATGTTTCTCTGATAATCTATACAGTCCAGTTAACCTTTTTTCATTAAAACATCATCGTACTATCATTGTAATACTAAAACACACCTCCACACCTAAGGCTACCTACCTCTTATCAGCTTCTGAGGGAAACCCCTCCCAAAACCACTCCTACTGGGCCTGCACAGTTCAGTTTTGGCAAGTGAAGTGAGAACTTTTTCTCCACCAGTTGGCAGGGCTTGAAGTAATGACTTTAGTCCTTCAAGATCTACCTATACCTTTGCCCGAAAGATGAAATTTACTATAAAAATTATAAATAAAGAAAAGATGGTGGAGCTGGAAAATACAGCCAAAACATTTGAGATCAACCTGTGGGCTGGACCCCATCATCTTCCCTCTCCTTGAACATCAGAACTTTGTTGGAGTAATGTCTCTGTCTTATGCGTGCTAAGTATATATTTTAAAATCAAGCTGATTATTAGTATTTCTTCATACTTCGTATCTCTCTATACTTTGAGCTTAACAAAATATTTCTTTCCTGCCTATTGCTTCTTTACTTTCCATGTATTTACACAAACAAGATCTTATTCCCAGCCACGACCAAACACTTAATTAGTCACAATTAATTAGTTACAATCTTTATAAAATTGACTTGTCTATACATATACAAGCCTCATGAATTTTACTAATCATTAAGAGAGATATAAAAGGAGTTTCTGATTTAAACTCAGCAAGCTACACAAGATTAACTGTCTTTGTGAAATTGCTGAGAATAATTGTTGGATAAGAAAACAGTTTAGGACGACCATCTAACTTGGATTTGTGACCATGAGGTCCAGTATTGCATCCTTTCTGGCACTGTTTTCTATTACCTGGCTTAAGAAGTTATCCTCAGTGCATTCCACAAGTCTCCTGGTTTGGGTATATCTCACCATGCTACTTTTCCATCAGACACCATGTGTTCCCCAACAGGATAGGAGCCTGCAAGCACAATGCCTGCTGTAACTACAGTAAGAAGGCTTTATCGATAGACTCCCCTTGATCAGGCAGCCTGTATTAGGTACCAACCATAAAGTTCCTTTTGTTGCCTGTCTCTCTTTTTGTATTCATAAGCTTTTAACATGCTCTTGGTTATTCTTCAGAGAGAGCTCTTCATATTCTATCCATTTCTTGTTACAGAGGGCACTGCCTCGACCCTTCTTCTCCTGTCCTTTCTGCACAACCTATAGTCATCAATAGTTACACTAGAGTCATGGTATTCATTGCACAAGTTTCAGTAATGGAAACTAGGTCACAGCTTTCTAGCAGCGTGGTGGCTTCCAGCCCCTCCTGTTTGTTGCTCATGCTTCATGCATTGGTGTTGATATAGTCATGACATTTGAAGTTTTTACTTAGATAAGTGACGTATCAAAATGTAGCTGGTATTTGTATGTAGGTAATCCAACTGACTTGTAGGATACCCCTCTTCCACCATCCTATCCATGTGCATTCCTATAAACACACTTGAACACAGCAGTGATAAGTATCAGTACTGTAGTTTACTAAGTTTATCCACTGCTTGCATCCCTGTTCATACGTACCAGAATGAGATTCAATGCTATTCATTTCTTCACGCTGGTTAGGCTCTAAATACAGTCATAAAGACTTGGTATGGCATGGCATGTGGGATAGAATGTTCCTCCACCACAATCACTGTGGGATTTCAGGGGTTTTTAGTCCTTAATAAAACACCTAGCTTGCAACCTGCCAAATACAGGAAGAAATGAGAAAATTTATTCTCTTCTACTTTTTTTTTTTTCCCCAGTAGTCATTGTTTTTGAACCTGAAGCAGGAGACTAGAATGATATATCTGACAAAATCAGATATATTTCATCCATCTAATTTTATTTATATATATGTGTGTGTGTTGTGTGCATATGTGTGGTATATAATTAAGATGTAAAAAGTTTACACTGCTACTAAAAACAACTAAGTTTGTTTTACACTATCTTCAAAAAAGACTGACCTCTGTGAGAATGGAAATTCCATTAATAGTGAAAATTTTCAAATCGGACAAGTAATTTAGAAGGATATAATAGATGCAAACTAGCTCATATTTCTTCAGGTTTTCCTAAAATGTAACTTTCTTAAAATTGAAATGTAAGTTTCCTGTAACTTCACATAGGTTATTTATGAATCTTTTGCTCCATAATTCTTCCTGGACCCTACTTTTGTTTTCATAAAATATTTCACGTGTACTAAAACAAACTGCAATTATTATAGTCCCAGTCCTATCTCAAATCTTCATCAAAAATGTAACTTGTGGTTTTTTGGTTGTTGTTCTGGGGGCGTTGTTTGTTTATTTATTTTGATTTTTCATTTGATTTCTTTGTTTCTTTGTTTCTTTGTTTCTTTGTTTCTTTGTTTAAAACCATGCATTGAAATTGTGTTACTCGAGTTTTTTCCAAGATATGACTACATAATCATCCCAATTGGATTGACCCAGTAGGTTAATTCAATCCTAAGAAAACAAAAATGAATATATTGTTTAAAATTCTTTTTGATGAAATTAACCTATTGTGAAAGAAGACGTTTCAGTTCTAAATGGCAGAAAGTTTAATCCACACAGCTCATAACAGGATTTTCATATAGCTAGGAATTCCAGGAACACAGTACTGAGCAGGGAAAAAGAAATCATATCTACAATTATGCACAGTTTGAGAAGTCTTAGAAAGAACCAATATTCCTGCATTAAGTTTTCTTCTTATTCTGTAAATCTATTCCAATGTTCCTTTCATTCAGACTCACAATAACAAAAGTAGACTTCATTTTTTAACATAATTCAATACCAGATGGGAAATCTCACATGTAAACGAAAGTAACACTGAAATAAAGAAGTCTAGTATTTGCAATTTCAGTTGAAGCTGGCATTTCTTTCTTAAGAGTTACAGATGGTGTCCAAAAAATCCTCTCCTTAAATTGTTTTATTTTAGATTTTTTGCTGTTGTTCAAAAAAAGATTAATTGATCTCCTCATTTAAATAAAAATAGCGTTTCTTCTCCTTTTGTCTGTTTATGAGAATGTTTTGTTCCCTATGAGAATGGGGAACAGTTTGCAGGGAAGAATAGCATTAATTAATTCACTTTAAGAAATGTCTCTTCCATAACTTTATGGGATTTTTCCATCTATGTGTCTGGGAGATATTTATCAGCATTCAGAATACTACTAGGGGTTGGTTACCCAAGTTCTTTCCTTCTCCTTGCCTACTTGCTACAAAGAAAGTTTGGCTCTAGGATTAATGGAGAAGCCTGACTTGCGATACCTGATAGGAAAAGAGTAAAACTGACAAAAGCCTCTATTACAGATAAGTGTTATATCCTTTTTTCAAACAAAAATTCTGAGCAGACATTCTGATTATTTTTTCCAAAGAAATAGATATTTCAAAAAATTTATCACAAAAACGTATCACAGAAAATTCTCACAAAAATTCCAAATTATTCTAATTGTTCAAATAAAGTATCCAAAATTGTCCTCTGCACAGAAGGGATATGGATCTGTTAAAGTGAGTCCAGAGGAGGGCCAGAAAGATGTTCGGACAACTGGTCCACCTCCCTACCAGGGCAGGCTGAGAGAGTTAGGCTTGTTTAGCTTAAAGAAGATAAGGCTCCAGGAAGACCCTATAGCAGCCTTCCAGTACTTAAAGGGGACCTACAGGAAAGCTAAAAAGGGACTTTTTATCAGGAAGTGTAGTGATAGGATGAAAGGTGATGGTTTTAAGCTGAAAGAGGTTAATAAAAAAAAGAGATTTTTTTGATGTGAGGGCGATGAGACACAGGAACAGGTTGTCCAGGGAAGTCATGGATGCCCCATCCCAGGAGGTGATCAAGGGCAGGTGGGATGAGGCTTTGAGCAACCTGGAAGAAAAAGAATAAACTTATTTCCCTTACTTCATCATCCAGGGCAACTCTGAAACCCCACCTGTTCAGAAGAAACGCAAGCAGCAACACAGGCACTGCAGAGCTTAGTGCTTGCTAGAAATCCTGTGTGAGTAGCCTGTCACTTCTCCTGTATTTACATATGGAAAGCAGAGTAGCTTCCCACTGTACTTTGATCTTTCTCACAGCAGGGCTGGAATCTCAAGCACGTTTTCTAGGATGGCCCAGAGTTTCCCAGGCCTTTCTTACCTAAACACAAAAACTTCTGCTTGTTAAGCACCCAAGACTAGGCAATGGTTAGCGTGATTTATGTGTTTTAATACATCCAAGTTTTTAAGGTCACCTGATTGTGTTTATTGTTCCTCCTCGCCCATCTTCTGTTGTATTTCCACACCGTCCAACCCAAATAATTCTAAGATTCTATGATTTTTTTTTTTAATTATATACCAATGTATTAGGGATGAAATTACATTGAAGGCTATTCAATTGTGAAAAGATCAGAGTAGAACTTACAGTAGTATTTACTTTCAATAAAAATAAATAAAGCAGTATTACAATACAAAAGACTCTCCAGAATCAACCAAGAATTTTTGTGTGAGAGTAGGAGCACCAACAGCAAGGAAAGAAGATCAAGAGACATATTCTTAGTAAACTTCCCACTTACAAGGTCACTATGACATTTGTTACGTGGAAACCTTAGCCAGTTTAGGTCACCTGTTCTGGCTCAAATCCTCCCAGCTTTATACATCTGCTTACTTGCAAAACATTGGAAACTGAAAAAGCCCTTGATTTCCTAAAACAATAAAAAAAATCTGTGTCTTTTTCAGCATCCTTCTCATATTGAAATCTAGAAAAACAGCAGTTACTAAGAAGAAAATTAACTCATGGAATCACAGAATCACTAGGTTGGAAGAGATCTCTGAGATCACCGAGTCCAACCGTGCCTGTCTCCTTACTAAATCATGTCCCTAAGAAACTCATCCACCCGTTTTTTAAACACCTCCAGGGATGGCGACTCTACCACCTTCCTGGGCAGCTGTTCCAATCGCTGACCACTCTTTCAGTAAAGAAATTTTTCCTAATGTCCAGTTTAAACCTCCCCTGGCACAACTTGTGGCCATTTCCTCTCATCCTATCGCAGTTGTAGACAGTGACGAGGTCTCCTCTCAGCCTCCTCTTCTCCAAGTTAAACAACACCAGGTCCCCCAGTCTCTCCTCACAGGACTTATTCCCCAGCCCCCTCACCAGCCTCGCTGCCCTTCTCTGGACGCGCTCCAGCCCCTCAATGTCCTTCTTGCAATGAGGGGCCCAAAACTGAACCCAGCACTCGAGATGCGGCCTCACCAGTGCTGAGCACAGGGGCACAATCACCTCCCTGCTCCTGCTGGCCACGCTACATCTGACACAGGCCAAGATGCCATTGGCCCTCTTGGCCACCTGGGAACACTGCTGGCTCATGTTCAGCCAGCTGTCAACCAACATCCCCAGGTCCTTTTCTGCCAGGCAGCTCTCCAGCCACTCTTCCACAAACCTTTAATGCTGCATGGGGTTGTTGTGACCCAAATGGAGGACTCTGCACTTGGCCTTGTTGAACCTCATCCTGTTGGTCTCAACCCATCGATCCAGCCTGTCCAGATCCCTCTGCAGAGCCTCCCTTCTTTCAAGCAGATCCACACTTGCACCCAGCTTGGTGGTGTCTGCGAACTTGCTAAGGGTGCACTCAATGCCTTCATCAAGATCATTGATGAAGATGTTGAACAGGACTGGATCCAGCACTGAACCCTGGGGAACACCACTCGTGACTGGTTTCCAACTGGATTTACTTCCATTTCCCACAACCTTTTGGACCTGGCCATCCAGCCAGTTTTTAACCCAGCAGAGGGTGTGCTTGTCCATGCCGCTGGCAGCCAGTTTCTCCAGCAGAATACTGTGAGAAATGGTGTCAAAGGCTTTACTGAAGTCCAGGTACACCACATCCACAGCCTTTCCCTCGTCCATTAAATGGGTAACCTTGTCATAGAAGGAGGCCAAGTTGGTCCAGCAGGTCCTGCCTTTGGTGAAATCCACATTGGCTGGGCCTGATCAGCCGGCTGTCCCGCGTGTGCTGTATGATAGCACTCAAGATGATCTGCTCCATGACGTTCCCCGGAACCAAGGTCAGACTGTCAGGCCTGTAGTTCCCTGGATCTTCCCTCCGACCTTTCTTGTAAATGGGCGTAACATTCGCCAGTCTCCAGTCCAGCAGCACTTCCCCAGTCAGCCAGGATTGCTGGTAGATGAGGGAAATGGGTTTGGTGAGAACTTCTGCCGGTTCCCTTAAAACCCTTGGATGGATCCCGTCTGGCCCCATAGATTTGTGTATGTCTAGCTGGACGAACAGGTCACTAACCAAGTTCTCCCAAACAGCTGGAGCTTCATTCCCACTGTCTCCTGGCTGAGGGGGCTGAGTGTCCCTAGGACATTCCTCCTTGGGGTCAAAGACGGAGGCAAAGAAGGCATTGAGCACCTCTGCCTTGTCCTCGTCCCTCATCGCTACTGGCCCTTCTGCACCCAGCAAGAGAGGGAGAGTCTCCTTGGTCCTCCTGTTGCTGCTGATAGATTTAAAGACGTTCTTTTTATTGTCTTTGACCAAAGTGGCCAGTTGAAGTTCTAGTTGGGCTTTAGCCCTTCTGATTTTTTCCCTACATGATCTCACCTCACCCTTGTAGTCCTCCTGGGATGCCTGCCCCCTCCTCCAGAGCTCATAGACTTTCTTCTTTTTCCTGAGATCAATACTAAGCTCCCTACTCAGCCAACCTGTTTTTTTTAATTATATACCAACTCATTTTATGGCACACGGGGATGGCTTGCTCTTGTGCCACTAGGATTTCCTTCTTGAGGAGCATCCAGCCCTCTTGCACCCCTTTGTCCTTAAGAGCCACCTCCCAGTGGACTTTATCAAGCAGCCTTCTGAAGAGTTCAAAGTCTGCCCTGCGGAAGTCCAGGGTGGCAGTTTTGATGACCCCTCTCTTCACTGCCCCCAAAAGTGAGAATTGTACCATCTCATGATCACTGTGTCCTATCCAATCCAATCCAATCCAATCCTATCCTATCCTATCCTATCCTATCCAAGCACATATTTTACCTAGGAATTCCCCAAACCAATATATGTTATTGACATTCTTCTAATACTAAATCCAAAACACAGTACTGTATATTCTATTAAGAAGCAAATTAGCTCTATCCCAGCTGAAACCAGGACGTATTCAAAATACAAACTTTGACGACTTTACTCTGAAATTTACACCTATTTGTACACAGAGTAGATACATTTCAATAGATTGATTTCAGAGAAACTCATTGTGATTGTTACAAGGTTAAGTGCAACTTTCAGTAAACAGGCTTCAAAGAAAGCTAATAAAAATGTTACCAGGGTAAAGAAAGGAGAATCTTTATAAAAAAAGCATGCAAATAACTAACAGTAGTAATTTTCTGGATGTTATTGAATCTGCCCTTGGGATTTCCTTAGAAAGAAATGTTTTAGGTTCTCATCTATGCTGAATTGCTGGAATGTGCTGTAGGTAATTAGATATTGATTCTAGCTGTCAATGTATATAGCACCTATCGTCCATTTCTAAGCAATGCAAAATGTATAAAGTCTGAATTAATCTTGGAACCATGTTTAAGTAATTACATTTTAATTATGTATTACTTGCCCCTAAAAAAATTAATCCCATTGGAAACTGAAGAATATAGGAAATTTTTAATGATTAAATGACTCTATCATTAAGAGTGGTAGCTGAATTTTGGTTACTGCTGGTTTTCAGATATACATGTATTTGTAATGCTTTCTGATCTGAATGTGTCTGATCTCACTTGTTAACAACCATCTGTAGAAAATATGTCAATAATAATCACTAAGATCAGTTGAGCTTGATTGGGTTTTTTGACGTTATTTACAAGATCAATGTCTACTTCCATCTACAGTAACTATAGTTTTTAGAATTGTTAATGTAACCTTATAAATCTTTCATTATGTTCCAGCCATTGGAGTGAGAATCTGTGCTCAAGTAGATGATAATATCCATTTTTATCTTCCTTGAATATGATTTTTCTCTAATTTGGTCTAAGTGAATAAAGATCAAAGCCAAACAGAGTCACCAGAAGAAACATAAAGTTCTGCAGAACTTACTAGATATAATGTTAAGTTGCACTCATATATTCAACATTTTTCTGGTATTAGATTAGACTGTTTTTTTGGCCTTGACTGAGTCTCTGCGTAACTTTTTACAGATGAAGAATGGAGTATACAGAGCAGAAGGTTACTGCTTAAATGGATTTTTTTTTGTGAAAGTATATATCATATTGAATATAAAGCCATAGGGAATAAGTTTTCCTTTGAAGAAACAGGTTTTATTCACTTATATGGTGCTAAAAGGACTGATAAATCCTAAAGTTGTTTCCTTGTTTATAGTCACAGTGTTTCACTGCCTGAATGGATTAAGTGTTTTATTTTTCCCTTCTTAGCAAGTTAGAATCCTTTAACATATTTGAAAGTCAATGGCATTATAGGAATGAACACCTTTGTGTGTGGATCTAGTATCTAATCTACATTACAAAAATTAAAATAAAATAAAATAAAATAAAATAATGTATTATAAAAAACTTTTGTCCTCTTATAATTATTTTCTTTCGCGTTTCTGAGTTAAGGAGTCTACTGATGTGAATTTGAAGTATTAACATAACTGTGATATTCTTTGCATAACATGTGCATCAATTTTTTCTGAAAATAGCTGATTGGGAAATAGCCATTCATTAAACCACTCTGGTTTCTTTGATGCCTCACTTAAATGATGGTCGATCAAACAGTTTGAGTCATGAGAAATCTTCTGGAAACAGATACTTTCTCTGTTATTCCTATAGAATACTCACGGTATCTTAGTGACAGTTTGAGTTCACTCAAGGATATATTCAGAAGAAATAATCATTCACCAAGAGGAAGGTGAGGGCACTGAATCCCAGGGAAGTTACTTCAACCGATATCCCAGTCCAAGGGGAGAGTTTCCTGTTATGGCCCACTGCTCCTTGGAGAACCACTCAGAGGGGAATCTCTGACCGAACTTTGTTTTATTACACAGATGATTGCAATCTGTGGTCATTCTCATTGGCTGTTGGCCCCCATCCTTTTGGGACTATGTGCCTGGCAACAGTTCTCTACCTCCTCCGCACACCTACCGGTGCCAAGGATGGGAAATTGGGTTTTCAACAGTCAGAAAGTTGTTGTCTTTCTTTCCTTGGATGGTTTGGCACTCGTCAGTCTTTAGTAGGCTACAATCTTTATGAGGTTGTTAGTAGGCCATAGTCGGTATTGTGTCCTTGTCAGGGTGGTCACAACTGTCACACCTCTGTCTTTGGAGGAATTAAACAAGATTAGATTGATGATGTATCAAGCTATGAGATCCTATTTTGTAGTAATCATCCTACCACTGAAGACCTGTAGGAAAGACCTAATATAAAATTTTATTTTATACGATAAAAATGGAAGATTCCCAGATGTCAAGCAAGAATGTTATTACCAGCTTGCAAGTAGTAGAAAATATCCTGTTGACAAATGCACAATTTTATGGGCACCCTCTTGTTTTCCCTTAAGGCTTGTCAGACTGTTGTCAATAACTAAGAGCGGACTGAGATGAGTAATTTAGAGGAAAATGGAATAAGATATTGCCACTGTCTTTGAGACCTTGAATCTTTGAGTAAACACCTCAGCTGGAGGTCAGGTTGGGAAAAAAAAATCAAAGTGAATTAAGTATTGGCTGCAGCTTCTTGTCATCAGAAATTCACATACTGATCTTCTGTTGCTTCTTAACTGCCTGGTCTGTTGTCACAGAAGTGCACACATAGGCAGTGAAAGGATGTAACAACATTGCATAGAAGAAATGGTCAACAGTGAATATAATGGAAAACTGCAACTTCTGGATAAGTTTTCAGCCAATTTATGCATCTAGCAAGTGAGAATAAAGATACAAAACTGACATTTATATCTCAGGCATAAGAAATAAACCGACTAGTAAAGTGAAACGAAAAATGATGTGTTAAAAAAAAGGCCATTAAAATCTATGAATTCAAATTTATAAATACTTTTTATTAACTTGATCTCCTTCTATGACAAGATAACTCACTTAGTGAATGAGCAAAAGGCTGTGGATGTTCTTTACCTAGACTTTAGTAAAGCTTTTGATATCATTTCCCATAGCACTCTTCTAGGGAAACTGGCTGCTCATGGCTTAGACAGACTTACGCTTCACTGAGTTAAAACTTGTCTAGATGGCCAAGCCAAAAAATTTCCAGTGAATAAAACTAAATCCATTAGACAGCTGGTCAAAAGTGGCGTTCCTCAAGGCTTGGTGTTGGGGTTGGTTCTGTTTAATATCCTTATCAATGATCTGGACAAGGGAAACAGGTGCACCCTCAATAAGTTTTCATATGACACCAAATGGGAGTGTTGATCTGCTTGAGGGAAGGAAGGCTTTACAGAGGGATTTGGACAGGCTGGATCAATGGGACGAGGCCAACTGTATGTAGTTCAACAAGGCTAAGTGCCGGGTCCTGCACTTGGGCAACAACAACCTCATGGAATGCTACAGGCTTAGGGGAGAGTGGAGGGAAAGCTGCATGGCAGAACAGTATCTGGGATATTAGTTGACAGCCAGGTGAATGTGAACCAGCAGTGTGCTCAGGTGGTCAAGAAGGCCGATAACATCCTGGCTTCTATGAGAAAGAGTGTTTCCAGCAGGACTAGTGAAATGATCATCCTCTTGTACTCAGCGCTGGTGAGGCCTTACCTTGAATGCTGTGTTCAGTTTTGGGCTAATCAGGCTACTTGAATGTGTCCAGGGGAAGGTGACAAAGCTGGTGAAGAGTCTGGAGCACAAGTCTTATGTGGACCAGTTAAGGGAACTGGGATTATATAGTTTGGAGTGAAGGAGGCTGAGGGGACACCTTATTGCTCTCTGCAACTACCTGAAAGGATGCTGTAGCAAGTTTCCCATGTAACAAACAGTAGGATGAAAGCAAATGGCATCAAATTGTGCCGGAGAAGGTTTAGACTGATTATTAGGAAAAATTCTTCACTTAAATGGTTACAAAGCACTAGAACAGGCTGTCAAGGGAAATGGTTAAGTCACCATTTCTGGAGGTATTCAAAAGATTAAATATGTAGATGTGGCAGCTGGAGAAATGGTTTAGTGGTGGACTTGGCAGTTTTAGTTTTATGGTTGGACTTAATCTTAAAGGTCTTTTCCAACCTAAATGATTCTATGATTCTATTCATTTTTGCAAGCACACACACACTACACAGAAGTTCCTCATTCACAGCTGTCGAATCCTCTGTCCTCTCACTCACAGCTAATCCACTTTCACATATTCTCATTAACTGTCTATTGCAAGAGCCTTGCATTCAACACTGACGTCAATTATATCTATCACGCATCAATGTCAAGTTCACTGGATAGGTATTCTGTGCCTTAATTTCAAACATTCTTTGAGGTTTAAGAGTTTGTATTGACAGTTTTGATAAGAAGCAATTCTTACACTTCCTTTTAAATTGTTCTTATTACTTCTGTTTCTTAATAAAATTAATATATAAATACTTTGTAACAACTTAGTCATACTTTAGAGCCTATCAAATAGAAATATGGCAACAACAATTAATAATGATTATCAAATGCAATGTTCAAATGTTTTATACTGGTAGCAATGGTTATCTAAAAGTAACTGAATTTGAAAGCAATGAAGGGTGTTTTCTGACTGTATGAAAAATAAAGAAATTGAAGTGGGCTATCATATTTTTTGGTTTTGTACTTAAATTACTTATACATTGGTATAAATTCCTAATTTTTTAGTAATATCAGGAACAAATTGGGAATATTTCCTTTCTTTATTTATTATCTAGCCTTGTCAATCATCTGTATCAGTCAAAGATGTAAAGAACAAACTAATAATATTAATAGTTACAACAACAGCAACTGATAAAATCTCAACATTCTCCTGTCAGGGAACACATTGTTTCCACAGTTGAGTGTGGAAACTCAGTCTTAGACTTCCCAAACTTTTTTTTCATACCACTGTTTTTTATATATTTTTCCTTTAATGGAACACTGAATAGGAAAGTTTCTTGTTTTTACAAATGCAGCTTTGTAGAGTTTTTGTTGTTTGTTAGACCTGTGGTTTGAGACACGTAAAACTATTTTATATTTCTTTCTAATTTTGTTTATTCATTTATGTATTGAACTGCATGTAATATTCTGTGCTATGTTTATATAATTTGCTGATAATATTTCCATGATTAGACAAAGAAATGCATTCTTGAACAAGAATATCTTAACTTCTCAAAATAATTGAAGTTCAGTTGTATATAACAATTAAACAGTCTTCAAAAGAGGGGATTGAATCTGGACTTCTCACACTCATTGCCTTAATGACTAAGCTCATGATTGACTATCTTGCAGCTGTTCTTTCTCCAGCTCCATGAATAGTACTTTATAGTTCATATTCATTTACAGCCATAGTAGGATTGGTTTTATTATGACTTAATTTTGAATGTGTGTCCTCAAAGAAAATTAGCAAGCTACTAAAAAGTATCAGAATAGTAAAAGTTGTCATGGAGCTGCTATTCTGGGTGTTTTCAGGAATGTTGATAGTGATTAAATAATTCACTTGGTACAACTGTGTAATATATCATGTACTTAAATAATTTGAGATGCAAATTAATTATTTTTTAACCCTGAGTTTCCTGACTCAGGGGCCTATATAAACAAACATACAAATACGATAATTAAAAAATAATTTAAAAAGAGACCTTGAAAACTTAATAGATTGTTAGCCGTGGCTGACTATTTCATTTTTATTCTCCTTTACATTGCAGATCCTGAGATCTGAATATTGATTTACCTTTAGCATATTGCTTTGTAGGAAATGGTATACAATTGATATTCAAATCATTCTTTATATACTAAGTGTACTGGGTTGTTTCTAGAAGGGACAAATCTTTTAAGATTCACTAAAAAAATTAATCAAGTTTTCCAATTGTCATGTAATTTGCTGAAAGAATTTAAATTAAAAGAGTAAAATATATTTCACATTTAATCAATAACAAGATTGTGTGTAGAAAATAAATTATAGTGTATTAAAGTAAAAACAATGCACTCTATCACAATAATTTACATATATTATTGATCATTTAAGTACGCTTTATTTGGTATTCTATGAGATGACTTTCAATAGAAAAGAGCAGAACAGAACAAAATGTCCACTGCATTGTAATAATTTCATTCTTTTTTTAAAAAAATCAAGTAGTACTGAAATCAGAACCGTTTTTCCTTCTATCACTATAAGATGACTAAATATATAAAAGTTTACAATGCTGTGTAACATTATCTTCAACTGTAGTACAGAAATTATAGGATTTGGAAATGTGTGTTGCATGTAGTTTTTGAGAAATGTAATATTAGGACTGCAAACAAATGACTACTCTGTTGACTAGACTTTGTTCTGAAGTTAAGATAACTAAAGAGCATGTTGAAAAAGGCTGCTGAAGAGAAGAAACACTGCTGTTTATGTTTATGTTCAATAGCAACTGAATAACAAACTGATAAAAGCTGCAGATAACAGTGCAAGGGAGGGCTGGATCTCACATGTCCAAAGTGGAGTTATGTGAGAAACAGCCAACCTCATAGGTAAGGGGAGAGGAACAGAGGAGAACCTTTGCAGAGTATTCACAAGGATTGTTTCAGTAACACTGCACAAGGCTGACACTGCCTACATAATAGTAAGAGTTAGTTTTACCACTATTTGTCAGCCTGGAGAAATTGGCAAGCAGGAATCTTCAGAAGGTTCATCAAGGAGAAGTACCAAGCACTGCAACTGAGAAGGAATAATTCCATGTGAGCATACATGCTGTGGGCTTACCAGTTGTAACACAGCTTTGCAGAAGAGGACCTGGGAGTCCTGCTGCACACCAAGCTGAACATGAGTCAGTAGTGTATTCTTGCAGCAAAAGAACCCAACTGCCTCCGTGACGGCATCAAGAAGAGAGTTGTCACCATGTTGAATCATAGAATCATAGAATCACTAGGTTGGAAGAGACCTCTGAGATCACCGAGTCCAACCGTGCCTGTCTCCTTACTAAATCATGTCCCTAAGAAACACATCCACACGTTTTTTAAACACCTCCAGAGATGGTGACTTCACCACCTCCCTGGGCAGTCTGTTCCAATCCTTGACCACCTTTTCAGTGAAGAAATTCTTCTTAATGTCCAGTCTAAACCTCCCCTGGTGCAACTTGTGGCCATTTCCTCTTGTCCTATCGCTCATCACTTGTGAGAAGAGACCAACACCCACCCCATCACAACCTTCTTTCAGGCAGTTGTAGACAGTGATGAAGTCTCCTCTCAGCCTCCTCTTCTCTAAGATAAACAACCCCAGCTCCCCCACTCTCCCCTCACAGGGCTTGTTCTCCAGCCCCCTCACCAGCCTCGTTGCCCTTCTCTGGACACGCTCCAGTCCCTCAATGTCCTTCCTGCAGTGAGGGGCCCAAAACTGAACCCAGCACTCGAGATGCGGCCTCACCAGTGCTGAGCACAGGGGCACAATCTGACACAGGCCAAGATGCCATTGGCCCTCTTGGCCACCTGGACCACTGCTGGCTCGTGTTCAGCCGGCTGTCACCAACACCCCCAGGTCCTTCTCTGCCAGGCAGCTCTCCAGCCACTCCTCCCCAACCCTGTGACGCTGCATGGGGTTGTTGTTTCCCAAATGGAGGACTCTGCACTTGGCCTTGTTGAACCTCATCCTGTTGGTCTCAACCCATCGATCCAGCCTGTCCAGATCCCTCTGCAAGGGGAAAGGGGCATATCTTTCCCCTCTACTCATCCCTGGTTAGACACATCTGGAGTGCTGGGCCCAGTGCTGGAGTTCCCAGTACAACACAGGCATGAACTTACAGACTTGCATCCGACAAAAGGCTATAAAGATGGTCGGGGTCCTGGAGCATCTCTCATAGGAGGAGACTTTCACCTTAAGAGAAGAAGGCTAAAAGGAGATCTAATAAAGGAACAGAGACCCTCTTTGTAATTCAGAGCCACAAAAGAATATTTTAAAGAAAACTTTCTTTCATTTTAGGATTTTGGTTTACAATTATCTGCAAATACTTATCCAAACAAGAAATCTGGATCAGAGCAGTAGAAGAATCTGTGAGCTGTATATCACGTCCCACTCTGCTTCTGGTAAAAGAAAGGATTCAGCTGTAGCAGAAGTATGGTACAGAACAGTGGTAGTAGCAGCCAGAATAGGATTTCTTAGCATGTTACTCAGGGTGAAAACATCTGGCTTATTTTGCCTTTTTATTTCTAGTTTTTTCTTTTATATTCTGTATCTATGAAACATTAAAGCTAAAATGAGTGGTGAATCTATCCTGAAAATGTGTTAATTCAGTCCTTTTCCTTGTCTTCTAGCAGAGCTTCAATCAACACTAAGAATGCAACACAGAAACAGCTGCAGAGGATTTAGAAAATGGATGCGTACAGGAAGTCTGGAAAGTCAGGAGGCCTTGCACGGTCAGATCACCTAATCATGAGTTCAATAGCTTCTTGATGTCACTACTTTCTTATAACAGGGCAAAGCCAAATAAAAAAAAATCCCTAGATGTTATGAAAAACACCCCAGTTTTTGTAAAACTGTGAATCTTTTAAAACTCCATTGCTTCAAGAGCACATGGGCTTTGGTGAGTTGATAGTTTAATATTTAGGAAGCTTCTGATCTATTGGATTCATCTCTCAAACAAATTATTAAGTCATGGGGTAGATTAGGATGAGCTCTGGGACTCTCTGGCTTGGCTACATGTGTCATTTTGGCTTTTGTGGCGTTCTGTGTTTGTGGAGTCAGGAAAAATTATTCAGTTAAGCAGATTATTGCTAAGAGACTGAATGAACTCCTCAACTATTCAGATTCAGTTTAGGTGACTGGAAGCTTTCTTTATTATATTCATTTATGGAGGTGAGATGGTTGTATTTGAAGCAGGCATTTGTGTGTGTCTGTGTCTACCTACACGGTCCATTGAAGATAAATTAAAGGAATTAATAGAGTGTCTCAGAGTACCTATTGGTGTTGACAGTTGTGAATTTTAAGCAAGGAGCAATGCTCTTGAAAATTAAGATATTGAAATAGATCAAACTGGGAAAAAGGCTACAGGAAAGCTAAGTAAATTTTCATGCAAATGGATAAACCCAATTAAAACCATCAGATTTCATTATAATTGTGCAGGTAAGGGTTACAGCTTCTCTATCTATACAGGTATACTAGCTATGTGACTCAGTGATGTACTATGTAGATGGAAGCAAGAGTTCTACAGAGGAAACCCACTGACTCTGGAAAACATTCTAAGTTCTTTTGGCAGCAGAAGGCTTTGATTGCCAAAATTTAATATAATAAATGTAAATAATATACATACTAAAAACATATGTTATAGTATATGCAAACTGAATAATATAAATGTAAATGTAGATATAATTGTAAGTGTAGGTATAGCTTTCAAGACAGTTTGAGTCCTAACATTTTAGAACAGAAAAGATTTTTAGCTAACGAGTAAACAATGAAAAGAATTGCAGCTTCACTATGCTGTGATTTGTACAGAAAACTGTGGCTCTTATAGAAAGATACCTGTATTTTGAGAGTTTATAAATTGATCACCTAATCTCAGCATAAGACTACTAAATCAGAAAGGGGATCGACCTCAAATTTTCATCTCGAGACTACCAACTTTCAGTCTTATGAGAGAAAAGACAAAGTCTGGCAAAGTCTGTCCATGTCAATGCCTTTGGTCTTTACTCAGCTAAGGCAAACTGACCCCAAGGACGCCACTGGGTTGTATACAGCTTTGGCAACCAGCCAAAACCTGGATCTGGATTACAAGACTTTAAGGGATGCCATGAGAGCTGACATTTACTTAAAGAAAGTTGATTAGTTTAGATCTTGCATATGGCTGATATAAGCAGATTCCAGAGATTTATGAAGACCTGAATAATTCTACTTTATATTCATTCTCCTGGAAGAGATCAAACAATCAATCTATTTAAGGCTACATATACTGAGACCTTGTGAAAAATCTCAGTATACCTCAGCCATGTATATTATAGATAGGTAGTGCATAACAATCATAGCAATGCATAATCAACCATATTAAGCTATTTTTGAAATCTTAGTACTTAGTAGAACTTTTCTTTCAACAGTACTTCGTGTTCCCTAAATCTAGCCACTAATTCTTTGGACTGTCAAACGCCTCAGTGAGGCTTTATAGAGCAAACTGGTAAGTTTTGCACTTTATTAGCTTCAAAGAAACAGTGTGTACAGCACAGGTGGGTGTTTTTCCACATAGTTACAATATAAAGAATTTGGCTATACCTGTTCATTTTAATGGATGCATCTGTTCCGTTTTGGCCTATAAATTTCAAAGTAATTCTAATGGCAAATCCAAATGCAAGCTGTGTTTTAAAGTGGTTGTGTGTGACCAGTTTACGCAATTTAACAGCAGATTTCATTCTTTATAACTGATTTTGAGAAAATGGTAGCTGCTTTTGTGACGTCATATATGGTTTAGCTCTTCTGTTGTTAACACTGCTAAATCCTTACAATAATTTTGAAGATGTCTGTATTTCCTCTTTCCACATATTGAAAGTATTTCATCTAAGAGATCATTTTCCCATCATTTATTAAAAACATTCTAAAGACATCTGCCAAGAGACGTTATCCAATGGCAAAATCTAAATTTCACTTTTCTTGTTACAAAATCAGCATTACGCTGCAGGAGTAACATCTCTCCCTATCTCCACAGCCCAACCAGGGGCTCACCATTCAGCAGATCTGCTTATAGATTCATAGCCGAGGCTTGAATCTGGGACTCTGAAAAAGACTATTGCCCATCTCCTTTCATAATTTCACTCCTCGTGCATATCATAAGGATTCCTAATGAACGTACTGAAAAAGCAAACAAACAATGTTCTTTCAGTTTGCTTTTAGACACATGAGAACTCAGCTGACTGATTTTTAAATGTTTCTCAAGTTCTGTAATTATAGAAGGGAATCCAGGTGTTTGTAAAAAATAATTAAAGAAAAGCATCAGAGTCTGCACAGTACTGCTCAATGAAAAGCCTGAAGAGCTGGAAAATTGAGTAAATTACAGGGGTTCAGAGATGTTGAGATGATTACAATCAAATGTTCTAGTGTTATGTTCAGCAGTGGATTGGCAGCCACCAAAGGAGTTTGCCCATCTGTAGATTTGTAGGAGTGGGATTATCAGGAAGCAAAAAAAAAAGTATATCTTTGCAAAGACAATTGAATTCTGACTTGCAATATTGAATGATATCTTTGCATCTGATATGAAATCCTTATCAGATGATAGGCGATTCCCTTAACCGGACATTACACAGATAGCCATTAATCACAATTTTCTCAATTTTTCAATGCCTGTGTTGAGGTTTAAAAGTCTATTTCTAAGCATGATGAATGGATAAATATGCAGCCCAGAGAAAGCAATGTGATGGAATACATAAAAGGAATATGCACTCTTAAATCCTATGGGAAATTAGCTATTAGTTGTCTCATTCTGAATATCAAGAATTACTAAAAGTATTTGGTTGCAATCACTCTATGCATCAGTTTTCTGCTTAGAAAACGAGGATGGTAATTTCTCTTTATTTCAAAAGATTCAAATGTTCATTTCAGTAGAGCAAGGAGTAAGGAAACGCCGGGAGCTAGGAAACTCATGGAGAACACACTAAGATTGTACAAAATAATGATTTTACATTTCAAACAATGTCTCCCACTAAGAGTCTTATATGTCATTTTAAGTTAAACTAGAAATAATAGAAATTAAATAGTTTTTCTAAATGCAGCACTATATTCTGAAAATATTGACAAATAATTTTTTATGTATTTTACCTTTTTCCCACTTGTTTTCAGGGAAAATAATTCAGTTAATTTCGTATATACTAAAATAAAATCTGGTTGAATGAAATATTAAAACAATATTTTTACTGATATCTATATTAGCATTGTAAGATAGAAAAGTCTCAGATAGAATTAATGTTTTTATTTAAATAAAGATATAAATAGGCAATAGTAGATACTACTTTTAGTAATATTCTGAAACTGGTAATAAAATAAGAACATCAAGTGTCAGAGTATTAATGGCCTTTATCTTTCTTGGACTTTTTTGTTCAATGTATAAATAAAGGAACCTAGAAAAACAATTTTAGCCTTACATAAATATATTTACGAGTTTATTGTATTTTTAATATAGAATACATGTGTTTGTGTCTATTTTTGTTATCGGAGTAGTTAATCAGAAAAGATTAAGTGACCAATAGAAAGCTTTAAAAGTTGCCATGTGAGGGACTCATTGATGAAACGCCAACCATTTCAAAAGAAGCATGGCCAGCAGGTCAAGGGACGTAATTCTCTGCCTCTGCTTTGCTCTCGTGAGGCCCCACCTAGAGTGTTGTGTCCAGTTCTGGAATCCCTAACATAAGAAGGACGTGGAACTTTTGGAGCAGGTCCAGAGAAAGGCCACAAAGATGATCAGAGGGCTGGAGAACCTCTGCTATGAGAACAGGCTGATGTTCAGCCTGGAGAAGAGAGGGCTCCTCGGAGAACTTACAGAGGACTTCCACTACCTGAGGGGGGGCTACAAGACAGCTGGGGAGGGACTTTTTACAAGGACAAGAAGTGATAGGATGAGGGGGAATGACTTTAAACTGGAAGGGGGAAGATTTAGATTAGACATTAGGAAGGTATTCTTCATGCTGAGGGTGGTGAGGCACTGGCACAGGTTGCCCAGAGAAGCTGTGGATGCCCCTCCTTGGAAGTGTTCAAGGCCAGGTTGGTTGGGGCCTGGAGCAGCCTGGTCTGATGGGAGGTGTCCCTGCCCATGGCAGGGGGGTTGGAACTGGGTGATCTTTGAGGTCCCTTCCAACCCAAATCTCTCTATGATTCTACAATTCTATAATTCTATGATTCTATGAAATTGCACTAAAGTAGTGTTTTGTACCTCCTGTATGCTTTGTAATTTTTCTATCCACTATTTTAAATTTGGCACATCTGGCTTGGACTGTATGTTTCTTAAAGCACTTTCCTACTCTGAATTTACATAAAATCCACCTGCATATAAAGAAAATATTTTCAGCTCATTTTGCTTAGTTTGTAAATCAATTCTCATTGACCAGTGTCTTGTGTTTCAGTTATTTTTCTGAATGAATGCACACAAGATGTCAGTATCTCTTGAATGCACATTATGAGTAGAGTAGAACAGAGTAAATGTGCAAGAAAAAACCCTCATTTTTATATATAAGGAACAGAGTGACCTGTAAAGCAGAAACTATTCATGGTATTCTTTGGCATATGATAGTAATTTTATATGAATTTGTAATAGAGTTACAGAATTCTATACCCAGATATTTAACGTGTAGAAAACAACCATAGAGACAATAGAATGCTAAGAAAGTTTTCAACAACTATGTGAGTTTTTTTTTTTCTTTTTTTAAACCAACCAAATTATAAACTAATTTTACAGTTAAGCAGTTTCCTGGTGTATCTAAGACTGCAAGGTAAGAGAAGCAATCTTTTTTTCTTCCCTGTGCCTTGCAAGGATAAATAAACATTGGAACAATTTGTACCTTACACTGTCATATAAAACTAGGTTAACTTGATATGGAGCTCATTATAATGAGATGAAGGGATTCTATTCAGTTACTTTCTGAGTAAATTCAATGAGCTTCTTGCAAGTATTTATTTTTAAGCTAACTAGGTTCAAGGATTTCTGTTAACTAAAAATAACTCTCTGCAGGGTAGCCTTCAGATTTCCAACTTCTAAATCAAGTTCTGCTGTCTTTGTTTGTGTTGAAAGACACAATTAGAATTCCTGTGCAGTAAAATACTTCTCAGTATGCCTGATTGATAGAGAAAGAATTATCCCTCATCTATTTCAGTAACAAAAAAAAACCAAACAGTAACTAGGCTCTGCATTTGAATAGTTTGTAGATATTCAATTTTATTTTTAGATATTTTGGTTGAGAAGTTCAATATCACTCAATTCAAAGATTAAGCTTTGAGCTGCAGGAAATATCATCTCATGGAAAGTAATTTCTCATAGCATTTTACAAACAAGGTATCAAATAAACTTGCAGACCATCTAATATCCTGAATTTGGTTACTTTCCAATCCTGAAAGAACCGAATCTCTATTCAAAAGTTCATTACCCTGGGGAGGGTGCTTGTAAATGCAATGAAATGTCAGGGTCACAGTTTAACCCCAGACTGCTCATGCAAAAGGAAGGTGTAGTTCTCTTGCTATTCCATGTTTTCCACTGGGTCTTGATGGCTAGGTAGTACAAAGCCACCCAGCTTCTTTTCTCTGTTTTGGAAAGAAATTCCCTTCTGGGGCCTAAAGATAGTGAGAAAGGCAGCATGGGATACTGCTGTTTCCCGCTGTTGACCTTTTAGTGGAAAACTAAAGCCACACAATAAAATAGCAAGTCTCCTTCTTTTCAAAACCCTCAAATAAAGATATTTAAGAATAGCTCTTTTTTAATTATTTTTGCTAAAGAAATGTGATCTGTTCCTGTGTTACTGAAGCCACATATCTTTTAGTTACCCGCTCAATAACGAACATAATTATTTCCCAAACAATTCATAAGGTGAGTTAATAGTATTTTCTTTTCTTCAAGGTATATTTTGTGATGCAGAGATATGAGGATATGTTATAAGGTTTCCTGTAAGCCGGTACCTCCTTAAAAGCAGTGTTATATAACTTTGTATTTCACTTAAGGAGTTCTTAAAGTTGTAATGAGAAGTGGTGTCACACTTGCCGGAGTGTATCCTGATACCTAAAAAAACCCCCAAAAACATTCTACATAATTTTCTTTACTAACTCTTTTTCTTTCCCTTTCTCCTTCCAAAAGATAGACAAGAATGTTCAGCAAAAAGAGTACATACTTTTGTATGAGAAAATTCAGGGGGTTTGCATTTTCCTAGCTCAATTTCATGACCTTGAAAACCTTGGAAAATGAATTGATGAATATACATAGATGGCTAACTCTTCGTTAGGCCTGTCAGTTTCTGAAAGAAGCATCTACAGTATATAAACTGGTATGACTAGACAGATTTTCCAGTTCACCTTGGATATGTCCTCTTATGCTGATAGTTACATGAATAGCTAACAGCGCTTTTATGTGGATGATATATGACTTGCATATAAAACTGTGCCAGCTATGTATCTTATTTCCTACTATAAATGAAATTTTAGCAATCTTCAAGGTGTTGCTTTTTTTTCATTTGAACTTTCATAAAACTCTTTTACTGACAGCTGAAATTTCAGTCACACTCTAAATGCAAATTTGCTTTTATTAAAGAAACAGATGTTTTATTGGCTCAAGGTCGTAGTAAAGGTTACTTATTTTTTTATCATATTTCAGAGTGTACGAGTACTTATGTGATGACATGTTAACGAAGAATTATATTTGGAACTAAAGCAGTAGTAGTTATAAGACAATTTTTTATCCAAAATTGGACATGTTTTCTGATATATTGCTATATGAGGATGTGATCATGAAATTTCTCCCTACTGACAAAATTTGATTTTTTATCAGAATTATTCTTTTCAAAATGTTCTTAGCACAAATAAAATATAATTTAATATACTTCTATTTAATCTTTCAAACAAAATGCTAATTAATATAATATTTCATAGAACTGTGACACTTCAGGCATGTAAAATTGTTAAACTAAATGCTAATGTTTCCTGAACCTTCTTCACAACTGTAGTTATCATTTGTCACCACGAGAATAGAGAGTCATCTCAAAAATCCATTTTAAACCAATTTGTAAAACCATGTAAGTATCGCAATGCTATCATGTAAGACCTTTTTTTAGCTCTCAAATATTTTACAGCATTAAGTTTGGCTCAGTAGAAGTTTCACATGGTGGACTAGAGTTACTTAAATAGAGAAAAACTACTTTAGGAAACGAAATAGAGGGAGTCATCTTTCATGAGAAGCAGCATCATGCATCCTGAAGTATGGTGTCTATGTGAAGGCTTTTGAAATACAAACAGTGAGTGGGGCACCATATGCTTCAGAACATATTCACTTTGTGGTCAATTGAAGAATAGTGTTTTCTACCTCAGCATAAAACAGGGAATGAAAAGATACACATATTGCAAAAGGCATCTTTTATGGACAGCTTTCCTGAAGAAGGAAAGCAGCTAGATATATCATACTGTACTTCTAAGACTGATTTTAAGCGTAAGTTGTTTAGTGTGTCAAGACTGTATGACAAAAGGAAAGCTTGAGATGGGCGAATGAATTAATAGTCAGACTTCTGCTACTGTTCACCAGGTTAAGATCATCATCCTATACTGAGTAATAGAATTTACATCCTTAAAAATAAAGCATATTTACAGACTACCCCTACACAGTGTTGTTGAAATGTTACTGGTATTCTTCCTAGTGGAGTGGACCTGCAAGTTGTAACATAATTTTTTGGATAAAAATAAATGAGCAAAGAACAGGTAATAGTCATCTCACCTGATAATGTGTTTTCCAAGTTCTCAGGAAACTGCTTAACCTCAGGCCATAATAGTTTCCTTGCAGAAACAGAAAGGACAATATTCTGTTTGAAAATATGCCAGCAGTTCAGTAAACAATCCCACTCTTTTCAAGTCAGATTCTTAGGCTGAGTTTTGTGTGGTTCAATAGGTTTCCTTTTCATTTTGAGATGATGAAGTGATTTTATTTCTTTTTCCTCTTCTGCTGTTTTGATTTCAGGGACATACGAAATAAATTTTACAATATGGCTTTTCATTCAAAATACCTACCTTGAAAAAAAAGCTAAAGTTTTTTACGTCAAATTCATTGTGTTTTTCTTATGTTTTGCCAGAGTACTGCGTTATGATTGGACTTATTTCTACTTTATGGCTTTTCATCATATATTAATACAGACCTGAAAGAAAATGACAAGCCAGAAAATATGTTCCTGTCACAAGAAAAAAAACTCATTGAAATTTAAAGGTTACCTGAACTTTCAATTAGTAATTACAGAAATAGATGAACATATTTGATCAGTATTATTAATTTAAAAACCCACAAACCCAAAACAAAACCCAAATCAAATCAACTACCCTCCCCGCTCTCCCCCCCCTCTTCCCCAAACAAACCAAAAATATAAAACCTCAAAATCACATTCCACTCTTTTCTCCCAGTTTGAATTTTGCATTATAGTGTTCTGGATGTTGAATGATCTTTAAATATAGCTGAGTTTTAGAAGGAAGTGATTGCCACCAAAAGCATGCAAGAAATGTCATAGAACAGAGTTAGGTGCCAGAAATGTATGAGAAGATCAATGATGCATCGCTTTGCAACATGCAAGGACAGTCACATACACCGGGACAAACTCTCCAGCTTGATTTACACAGACTTTGTCAAAAACATTAAGATATAAACAAGATTTTGAGCTGTCAGTGGTCATAACTGATAAGATCTCAGGCAACTGAACTGTAAAACTCTTAACAATGCCCCTGGTGACTTTTATTTTTATAAATTATTGACAACATCCAAATGTTTTCTTGAATTGAAATATCCACTTGCTTCAGTGATATATGTTAGAACACTTAAACAAAAAAGATGCAAACTTCACAGTTTTCTTACTTATTTAGAGGAAACTAAATCAGTCTTTCAACCTCCTTTTATTCCTTTCTCTCTTTTTTTTCCAGTTAGCTGTATGTATTTTGCTAAAAGTATTTAAGAATTATTGTTTTATTGTCCAGAATCTGACATCTTTTGATATGCTTAAGATTTGCAATGAAAATCAATGCATATCTTCCTGACAAACACACATATTACTTCTGATAACATTACACCTCTGTAACAGAGAGCTCAAGAGATGACTTTTTTGGTACTATCTTCTCTGCTTTATCTTTCCTGAAATTAGATTAAAGGCAGCACCATTTTCATCTTCTAAGTTCTTTAGCATCAGATGTTTTTATTGAAACAGCCTTCAACTACGCTCAAGCTCAGTCATATCCAATCATCAGCTTTTATCAAACATCCCAGCTTCAATACATCTGACATGAGCCTTGATTTCCCAGGTGATGCTCAAGACACTACAAGATTTCAAATCAACAGCAGACATGCTGCAGTAGCATATGAATGAGAAAGCTAGCTCCCTTGTAAAAGAGGCATCAATACTTCAGGGAAAAGAAAGTGCTTTTGCTATTATTTTTTTCCTGGAGATTCTCAAGCATAATTCTTTTTAATAAAATGTCCATTTGGAAATAAAGTTTTTCTTATTCTACAATAACACAGGAAAATATAAACTGAGTGTCTGCAGAGGTGTAAAAGCCACTAGCAGCTATAATGAAGAAGCTTAATTTTTAATTCATCAGATACCTCAATCCAAGCAAATCTTCTTTTAACAAATTCAGTAAATATGCTGATTCATATTCAGTGCCAGAGTAATTCATATTTTAATATTAATTCATGAGTTTGTACTCATCAACAACTTTGGAATACATTTACGAGAGATGCACCTGAAAAGAAAGATAAGCTTCTTGTACAACTTCACAGGCATGCAGGTTACCTTTCTGAAGACTGCATTCTCTCAGTCAGCTGCATATTTTCTGAGAGGAGAAACAGGAAAAGGGGATATGTTCTCCATGTTTTGCTTTATGTCAAGATTGCTTTTCGTGTTGTTCAACGCACATCATTAGAATTTTCCTTTGCAAAATTAGTTTGGCTTTCTAATCCAGCCTGTGTAAGGGGGGGGCTTTCCTGTATGAATTGGCTATGTCTGCACTTGCAAACACACACAAGTAGGAAGTCTGCAAAGCAAGATACAACAGACATTCGTATTTTTAATGTCTCAGTGCAGTGTTTTACTTTAAATGAAAATGAGTGACATAAGACTATCCTGAGCTTGAAACAATAATGAAGAATTCTAAACCTTAAGGTTCTTAGGTAGTTTAGCATTATACTAGATTATTCTAGTTTCTCTAACTCCCATTTCCCTCCCCAGAAATTGAACTTTTTTTTCAAAATAGAAGAAAAATGAAAATTCAATTTGATGTAAAAATTTAGACAACTCAATGTTTAGAAACTCAATGTGTGAAATTTATGGAAGAAAAGACTACAACATACCTGCATTATGTGCTGTAAATATTAAATACATCAGAGAGCTGATAAAATAGGGAAAAAAAACCATATCAGAGAGCTCTGACCTCAATGTTTACCAGTGGTGAAAAGCCAAATCTATCAAAAAAATCCTGACCATAGATTCCTCACACTTTTTTTTTTATTTTTAAGTGACAGCATTGTAGAATTTATGTAAAGATATAGTAGGATTCAAGTCAAGAACAGATATTTCTCTTATTACCTTAGACAGTTTGTTGCAGAAGTTACAGTTTGAAATTCTGTGGAACAGTTACAGACAGGGAGGTCAAGTAGTAGAAAAGAGCAGTTGCTTTCATACTACAAAGGCCAAGCATCTATAAAATCTCTGTGGCTGATATTACCAGCAATTTACAACCAGAAGTTTAGATTTTTTAAGCATTTAAATTAAAAGAAAAAGGACTGCTGAGGTATGAATGCAATTTAATTCAACAAAGTTACGTAATCACTTAAGCTACTGCAACTTCATATGTTTATTATTATTTAAGGGGATTGATATTCACATAAGTTTGAAGTATCTCTTCTTTAAATTCCCTATGTAAAATATGATAACATTCATAACATAATTAAATAACTGATTAATTAACTAACTTAATTAATCCTGGACAGGATATATCACATTGTTCCATATGATTAGGCTAGGGAACGAAGAAATTGAGAGCAACCCTGCAGAGAAGGACCTGGATGTGCTGGTGGATGAGAAGCTGGACATGATGCAACAATGTGCGTTTGCAGCCAAGAAGGCTAATCATATCCTGGGCTGCATCAAAAGAAGTGTGGCCAGCAGGTCAAGGGAGGTGATTCTGCCCCTCTGCTCTGGTGAGACCACACCCGGAGTACTGTGTCCAGCTCTGGATCCCTTAGCAGAGGATGGACATGAACCTGTTGGAGCGGGTCCAGAGGAGGGCCACGAAAATGATCAAAGACCTGGAACATCTCCTCTATGAAGAGAGGCTGAGAGAGTTGTGGTTGTTCAGCTTGGAGAAGACTCCAAGGAGACCTTATTGGGGCCTTTCAATAAATAAGGGGGCTTATATGAAAGATGGAGAAAAACTTTTCAGAAAAACTTTTTACCAGAGCCTGGAACAACAGGACAATGGGTAACGGTTTTAAACTTAAAGAAGAGAAATTTAGGCTAAATATTAGGAAGAATTTTTTCACACTGGGGGTTGTGAAATACTGGAACACGTTGCCCAAAAAGGTGGTAGATGCCTCATTCCTAGAAACAGTCAAGCATTCAAGGTCAGGTTGGATGGGGCTCTGAGGAAAAAAAAAAAAATAAAAAATATGCTAGAAATTAAAAAATATGCTAGAAATGTTTGCTCTGTTTGTCTGTATTTAGCGGAAGGCAAAATAATAAATTTTATTACAAAGAAAACTGTACAGTGGCACAAAATGTATAAAGCTCTGCTGTGATTAATGTACAGGATAAACTTGTTGTGGTTTTGAGCCCCTCAGCATCAAGAAAGGACCATGCAGCTGCTAGCCCCAGGAGGCAACGAAGTATCACACAGCCTCTTTCTCACTCCTTCCCCTTTTAAGTTCCATTGGGGATGAGACTCAAATGAAACAAGAGTAAAACTTGTGAATCAAGACAATGATAGGGAGGGGTCATTCACCACTCACCATCACAAGCAAAACAGACTCAACTTGCAGAAAAAAAATCAGTCTAATCAATGAAACTAGAGCAAGAAACTGAGAAACAGAACAAAAATCCTCAAAGAACACTGTTTCCCCCTTCTCTTCTTCCTGGAGTCAACTTTTACTCCTGGTACTCTACCTCCTCCCCAGTAGTCCAGAGGGATCGGAAATGTTGGTTGTATTCAGTTCATCACACGTTGATTCTGCTGTTCCTTCTACCTCAAAGGGAGGACCCAACACACAACATACTTTTTCAGTTCAGTCGCAATGGATATCCCAGCAAGGCAATATTTTCCATTAGTCTTGAAATCTGTATTTATAAATATTCTTTCAAATACCAGCTGGTTCAGAAAAACTCAGTAAGTCCAGTGTAGGTCTCACATTTCACCCTGTCTGTGAGATATATTTTTTGGTTCAGACTGAAATTCTTGTTAGACACATTAGAAATACTAATCTCATTAATATATCTTCAGTAAAACCTGGTCTGTGAAGCTAGATAAAAGAATAAAAAGCATGACTTAAAGTAGCAAGACTGAATTACGCAATTCAGTGGTTTTCTTTTGGGTTTTTGGTTTGGAAAATATAAGGCTATCCTGAGAGTCATAATCTTAACAGAAAGAACAGCGTTAAAAGTGTAATCAAAGCGTATTTCAAAACATCTGATAAATGTGGGTATAGTTCAGCTTTCTACAAAATAATTTAATATTGAAATTGTCATTCACCATATGGAAATTCCAGATTAAGTTCTCTCTTTTCTGTCACTTGAGTATAGTCAGCATCAGGCACCTTTCAGATGAATACTGGAATAACTGTGTCATGGTATGTTTAGAGAGGGATTATTCCCGAGCTGTGCAGCAAAATCTGTTTCATATTGCTATAGAAGTAGAAAGACATTGTTTTAGAATGAGTCTAAGCACAATTCTGCAATTTAAGCATTAGAGTATTCACTGAGAGGTGTCATAACTTCACAACCATGTTACGATGATTACTTAATATTGCATAGTGAATTAAATCAGATGAAGGAGTCTTTCTTTCTGGACCAATGAGTATTTAATTAAGCTGTGCAGAGGAAAGAATTTTAAAAAGGGAGACTGGGAGGTGCACAATTCCTGAGAAATTATGTCTACTATTTCCTTTAAATGTATGTTCACTCTCAGAGGAGAATTGATTATAAATCTTCCATAACTTGAGTTAATGCTCTAACCACATGGAGCTAAGTTAAGAGGAAACCGGTAGCATGAGTATAAGATGAAATGTACCTTAGAGTTAGATATGCTTTGAGAATGCTCAGCAGCTCTCATACCTACTGATGGAAGAAGGAATATATTTTACTAACAGGTAAAGGCAGGTCTTTTGTACGTGAAAAAGATTCAAGCTACTCATCACTGAGTATGGTAACATGCAACCTCCATAGCACTAGCATACAGATACTGGGCACTTCAAATATTCTAAAGGTTAGTTTGTAGTAAAAATTGCATTTTAAAGATCTAGATGGTGGCTTTATCAACTTATGTTTTCAACTAGTTAGGATTTAAGTCCATAAATCTTCTAGATTTTATCTTCTAACATACAGAATTGTTTCCCAAAATATAATACAAAGTAACTCCTGAATCCTGGAACAGAAGGAAATACATGGTACTTAGGCAAGAGGATTTTTTTTCCCTTTTAACATCTGATTTTTTCTCTTGCAGCTGTAGCCCTGACAGACCTCTAAGAATGCACAAATGGGCAAAGTTGCAGAAAGAAAGACCTGTATACTCACCATGAATCTTACTGTCCATGGACATACTGTTCAGGAAACAACGTTCTCAAAAAGTTTTCTTAGCCTCTTGAGAGCCTGTAAAAAATTTATTATATTATGATCTGAGCTAATTTGGCTTATGAAGCTACATGTTTAAAACCAAACCTTGATTTTGCTGAGTATGGAACCATTCAACAACACACATTTTTTTTTAGATAGGAAACATAATCACAAAAAAGAAATTGAATCAATGTTTTTTCATGCAAGTAAGATTCCACAGGGAGAGAAGGAGTGAATGTGAAGGCATTCACTGTCATATGGTGGGGATCAAAGCTGAGAAAAAACTTCCAAAGATAGAAATTACACATGAATCAGAGAAACATTGGATGGTTGAGGTTGGAAAGGACCTCTGGAGGTCAGTTGGTCTATACCCTCTGCTCAAGCAGGGACACTTAGAGCCGGTTACCCAGAACTATGTACAGCTTGCTTTTGAATATCTCAAATGAGGGAGACTCTGCACCCTCTCTAGGCAACCTGTGCCAATGCTCAGTTACCTTAACAGTGAAGAAAACTGGAAAATCTGGAAACACTTCTTCGCTGTGACCAGTGACAATGTAAGAGGCAATGAGCACTATCTGAAACACAGGTCACCACTGAAGAACCTGGCCCCATTTTCTTTATATCTTGCCTCCAGATCTTACGTTCTTTACATCCAGCCTGGATTCTCCAGAATAAAGAATCACGGCTTTCTCAGCCTTTCCTCACAGGAGAGCTACTCCAGTCCCTTCAGCACCTTTGTAGTGCTTTACTGGACTCTTTCCTGTATGTCCATCTGTCTCTTTTACTAAGGATCTCAGAAGTGGACATTGTAGTCCACACACAACCTATAGCTGTAATTTATGTGTTCTATCCATTGATTATTACTGATGTTTCTATTACATCTAGGAGCAGTGAAAAGAGTGGATTCTTTACTAATTACACAATAACACAGCTGGATCCAGTGCAGACCTCCAGGCTACAGGATCACAAGAATAAAGATTTCCATCTATGCCAGTCACTGGCACATCTCTGCCAAGAGAAATCCAACGTTCATTTTCAAACAACAATTTTGTGTTTCAGGAAGTTTTGTCGCTGATGGTTTTAGAACTGTTGGGCCTTGGTCTGCATTTTGTTTTGTATGTGATTAATGTGGGATGATAAAATACTAAAATAAAGGAAGTATTTTCCTATGGTACTCTGGTACCCATCATTAGGTCGTAATACAATGAAAAGGGAAAATTTATCATTTACAGTAAAGTTGTATTTAGTAGAGTTTTGGGTAATTATATGAATGAATGGTTAAATGGTTAAAATACCACTCATGTTGGTTTTTGTCTCTATGTTTTTTGACTATGAAAGTCTCAGAGACATAACGCTAGCACCTACAATGTATCACTATATACGTACCCCTTCCCACTTAAGAAAAAAAAGGTCTCATTCAGCATTTTCATATCCCTAGCTTGTCAAATACATAGAATTTGTCTCAACTGTATAAAATTTAGTATTTGTAAATCATAGAGGATCTATTCCAAAACTCATCAAAATAATTCAATCAAGGATTAACAGTCTTTTTGAAGGTATTTTTTCCAAAACCAGAATGTACATGCACAAAACTTTTTCTCAGTCTCCATAAGACTTTCTCAAGTGGAGTCAAATGATTTTGGAAATAACACATGGTGTGAAGTTCATGGCCACTTTTCAGAAATCTAGTCACTAATAGTGATAAAATAGTAAAGTCTAATACCTGACCAAAATGCACTTACTTTTTTTTTTTCTGGGCTAATAATCTGTTAGGATACAATATCATCTGAACTATGCAGGCGTAGTGAATGATTTTCTTAATATTTTATATTATTAGCTCGAAGCATCAACGACTGAATTGAAAATGATTGATCTAGAATTTGTTTAGAAAGACAAAAAAGTAGAGTTTATATGGCCCTTTATAATACCAAGAGAAATACAGGCATTTATTGCTTTGAGAGATAATGCTGAACATTACTGATTGCTACTGTCACAGGACAATTGACTTAATGGAAATTTCTATTTGAAATATCAGATTAATATATGACTTAAATATTTACAAAGATTGATTACATTCTTACAGCTGAATCATATTTCATATATCACTGCTTAATGATGAAGAAACACTTGTAAAAACAGTCGTCCAGGTCTGTCAGGTAAATAGATTGTGCATCAGTTCCAAATGTAACTAATTTCAAGGTTTTTGAAATTGTGTTTTAGAGGAGGATTTTGTCTTTCTAATTAAAGCACCGAAAAAGAAACAACATTGTGTACAACATCTATCAACTCATACAGTTCCTGGTGAATTATCAATGCATAAACATTACAACAACAAAACATAATACTTATATTTTCTAAGGGACCTACTTGCACAGTTCATTCCATAAAATTGGCATAATATATGAAAGCAAAGAGCTGTATTTTTCAGCAAAGAATTGAGGATGGATATGGATGAGAATTTATGAAAATATTATTTGCAAAGCGCTGATCTATGTATAGTTCCTATACTTCATATATAATAGGATTTGTTTTGTGATAATTTTACATCCCGATGTACATCCTTCTAACTTGTCCAAATAAGCTGAGCTCAAAGGCAACACGGTAAGCTACAGCAGAATTCCTGAAATTATAAAAAAAAAAAAATACAAGAAAGGAAGATTTGATGTTTGTCTCTATTCTGTGGTTATATATGAGTCCAAAACTTGTATGGTATGTTTATACTTACCAATCTCTCTCTTTGGGATCTTTATTTGAATAATGTTTCTTAATGTTCAGTCTCATATTTAAATTATTAAACTATTGTTTTTTCAAAAAGTTGTAAAACTCATATTTATAAAATACATTCGTTGTGATTTTTCTGAGAGACATTAGAAGAAAATGGATAATTTGTACAATTATTTACTGGTTTTCTTTTAGATTTTCATTTGGAATTGATAAATTTGTCATGCATCACCTATAATCTTTCTGGCAGATTAGATTAAATCTAAATATGAAAAAATCTATTAAGTCTGTGCTTGAAATATCTAAAATATTTTGTTCAATGATCTTGTAAAAAAATCAAAATTAAATTTAGAAATATTTATTTCAAAATAAGCATCAATTAAAAAAGATATGCATACATCTGTATGAAAGAACTCGATCATAATCTACATGGATTAGATTCAGGTTCTACCTAAATTACAGGAATAAAAATGTGGAATTAAAACCAGAATTATATAATCAATTTACAATATTTTTTTTTTTATTTATGTATTCTGCTTGTTTCTAAGTAAACTTTAACTCCAATCTTCTGTTTTGTTTTAGAAGACTGATTGTCCCAAACAGGAATAGCTTGTTAGACGTTATTCCCAGGAAAGAATATTTTCTTGTTTAACTTTACAGAATAGGCTGAAACAGTAGGTCAGACTAGATTAGTCCCTACTCTGTTTCCAAAAAATAATAAAAACTTTAGTGATAGACAGCGAGAAAACTAGTGTGACATTTTGTGATTTTTTAAACACCTTAAAGTAGACAGCATTTCCCCTAAGACTGCCAATATGTTGCAGGAATAAGGACTGTATCCTGATGTTTGAATAATTGTTCATAGAAAGGAGACAACGGCGAACTTTACTCTGTGAGTTTAATACATGGAATGACTTTGGGAAGTTACTGACAGGATTCAGAAAGGAGACTGGATGTTCAAGCTCTGCTCTTGAGGCAGTTTACATAGGGTAATCATTCTTGCATTTCCAGACAATTCTTTTTCTTTGTAACTGATCAACTTCAACAGACCTAACACTGATTGAAGCATTTATAAGAAAGAGAAGGGAGCATCTCTGAATTTTTCCAGGGTAAGGAAAAAAAAACAAGCAACTGAATTCAGGTTTTCTGGTTTTCCTGGTAATTTGTGAGGCTGCTTTTGCTCTGTGTCCCAACATCCAAACACTGGTGAGGCTGACCATGAGTTTCCGGTGTATAATGCACACACTGGGAATAATGTTTCTAGTAAATGTGTGTATACATGCATGCACAAACCTACACATGCGCACGCACACACACAATCACACAGATCGACACAAGTGGAGGACACTGCCTTTACATAAACATGAACAGCATGGACCGCCTGACCTGGTTCCTTCCTTTCCAGCTAGTTAGGATTGACGTCCTGTACTAGAACATGTTCATATTTAGACAAAATGCAGGTTCTCCAACTTTGGACACCTGGTCTCCCCAGCAGCCATGCCTCGATCCCAGTCTGCCCACTTGCTGGCACCAGGAACATGTGAACTTGTGAACCCCTGAGGCTGCAGCTCCACTCCAGCTGCTGTATGGACCTGCTCCTGTCACAAATACACAAACACAAACAACTCTTTCCAGGACATGCTCCAAATATGTTTTCCCCAGCAGCTGACACTCTCATATTTCTCATGTAGAAGCTCCTCCTACAGTCTCATTGATATGTGACCTGTAGAAACTTGGTCTCTGCATTCTTTGAGTCCAGACCTATAGTATCCTGTGTAGCTGGATCCCAGACCTCCTGCAGTACCTGCTGACTGACTCCTGCTTGAAGTCTGTTCATGGATGACATACGCATACGAATACAGGACTGACGTACTCAAATTGAAATACACATACGCCAGTATGTTCTAGTGCCAAGATCTGCCCTGTGGGCCCAGCCCCGCATCAGGATTGGTGCTCAGCCCTCTTATATGAACATGGAAGATGGTGATGCCCTGTTAGGCAATAATCTGATGCCTTTAAGACATTTTGGGGAGAATTTCTTTGGCTGACTCCTCTGGGCAAGTTTTGTATATGGGCATGGGACTGGTTATTCCCCTTCAATAACTGCAGGAGCAACCAAGTTGGTATATAAATCTTGGTATATTTGGGCTCTTCTTCCTACCTTGGCTTCTCCAGACCTTTGTGTTTGTGGTCAATAACCTTTAAAAGTACAATATAAAATCAGACACTGAATGCATTTTTTGAATCACAGATCAAGATTTAAGCATCTCACAATTACTTAAGTCTCTTTTCTTTTTTTTGGCACCTGTTTGGGTGTTGAGGGTCACCCTATGGCTAGGTCTGGGCAATAAACAAAACCCATTGCTCTCAGTGGCCAGCAGTAGCACTGTCAGCACTGGAAGTTCAGAGGAGATGGGTTGCTTTCCTGGTGAAGAGAGGGAGCATGTAGATAGGTCAATCAACGGATTCTACCGTTTCTTTATCAATGCCTGTTTCAGTCCTGACAAGTGTCAGCATCTGTCTACCATTTCCTAGCACAGACCACAGACTTCTCACCACACCAGAATAAGATCTTATGTGTCTGATCTAAGCACTACACGTTATCTGAATTACCAGTTCCAAGGAATGCAGTCCTACTACAGCAAACACTCAAATTCCCTGTTGGCAAGAATGGCACAGGGATACACCTCTGACAGCACTGAGGGGAGGCTCCTCTGCCTAAGTGAGATCCCAGTCAATGAATGCAGTTTAGTATTCTGATGCACAGCAGGAAGATAACATGGAAAAAAAAGCAAGGCTAGACTTCTTCAGCTTCTCTTGATAATTAAGATGTGGATTTTCTGACTGTGTTGAGCAACGACACTTTTCTGTATTAAGTGTTTTTCAACTCCAAATCATGAAGGACCATGTGCGAATTTCATTCTTCGTAGTCTTCATATTGTCTTCAAGGTCAGGTTGGATGGGGTTCAGAGTAACCTGATCTAGTAGAAGGTGTCCCTGACCCTTACAAGGGGGATTGGACTAATGATCTTTAAAGGTCCTTTCCAACCCAAAACGTTCTATGATTCTATGATGAGAAAGAGTTTGAATCTGTAGGAAAATATCTACTGTATAATGAAAAAAATTTATCCTAGTTTTGACTGGAGAGTAAATTCCATGCAATAACATTTTAATATATCTGGTGGATTTTTGATTAGTCATGGAATATGATATCATATTTTGCAATTAGGATAAGAACATGGGTCTAGATCCACAATAATACATCACTATCTTGTGTGATGATATTCAGGAAAGTCAGCTTAATACTGATGATATCAGACAGTGGAACGGTAGTAATAACCTGATTTGTCTCCTAGGAAATGTAAAAATAAATACAACAAATAATCTGTTCTGTAACATAACAAGAAAATACTTCAAGTGTAACCTATAGCAAATAAAGTAACCAAAAGCAATTAGAGAAAAGCATTTTGTTCTATTTCCCATATTCAAATGTGTGTAATACCTCCAAGAAATGAAGAATATGCTAATTCCTTGAAATAGGTAGAAGCAGAAAAAACAAAGGAAATACAAAAACATAAATTCTGCTGTTGATAACAGGTGTAAATGTGCAAACCTTCCCTGAAATCAAATGTGCTATAGAGGATTTATGTAAGAAGACTAAAAACACAACGAACAAGGAAACTTTGCAAAACTGGTAAGCTTTAATTTCAAATTTAAAGAGGTTTAAATCTCATGGGTAGTTGAACAGTTGAAGCATTAATATCAAACTGAAAATTGGAAGAAAGTGATTTTCGTCTTCAAAATACTAAAAAAATCGCACCCTAAAGCATCACAAAAATATTTTTCTCTCTTTGTCTGTTCCTGCACTGCCCTTCTTTTTGCATCTTCCAAATGAAACATAGAGTTTAATGAAATGCAAAGGCTTCCTGATTTGATGTGCTAGCTAGTTCACAGCCAGCTTGGTCAAGTTACCCTAAAGGACACAGAGAAGAGAGTCACATTAGATTTCAGCTACACAATGAAGATAAATGGCTTGGTACATTTGAGAAGGAAGCACCTGTGGGATGTGAATGTGAAAAGCACCGATGATAAGCATAGCTATTGCATGCGGTCAATATAAAAAATGATGGAAAATAAATCTTCATGCTTTCTTCTGGAAAGAAAGAATTCTAAGGAAAGTGAGTTGTCTAAAGCTATACCTTTCAGACGAGGTGAAAGATTAGAATGCTGTACCTGCATACATGTGAATGCAAAATCAAGCACAATTATACAAAGAATATAACTGGGAAAAAATCCCACTATTGTTTATCCATGGGCTTGCATAAAACAATAGTAATATAATAGAATCTGCAACAACTGCCTTGTGCAGAAACTCAGGTTATAATCAGAAAGCGTGCCTATTTAATACTGTCTTTGTGTCTGTAGCAAATTGCAGTGTGACAGTAAGGAAATAAAGATTGAATTTTTATTTATATTAGAATTTTCACACAGTTTTGGTTTTATTGTTTTGGTTTGCTGTGTTTCTGATTCTCCACTTCTTTCAAGTCTCTACCCCATCCCACTGCAGGTGGAGTGAGTGAGCAGTGGGGGGGCCGAGCTGCCCATTGGGGTTAAACAGTAGCAGTCATCCATTCTGCTCTCTGGCAGTTCTTACAGTGTTTGCCAGTGGCTCAGTTTAAAATTTAAATCTTACTTTCTGTTTTCATCTTCTATATGGTAAGCTGAAAAAAATGCTTGAATATGCAGTTATTTAAGGACTCGTAGCAATGAGATAATAGACATAATTCTACATCCTGTTAAACAATTAAAGCAAGAGCAGCTACTTCATGTATTTATAGCATATAAATAATTGCAAAAGACTTTAGAAAATTTCTTTTGCATGTATTGGTAAGACTATGTTGAAAATCTTATATTTTGTTTACCTGACATTTCACAATTGAAATACGCGTCTGTGTGTTTTTACAAAAGCATTTATTGTATCAAGCTTTGAGATTCAACTGAGGGAATGATATTGCAAAACAACTGTTTTATTTGGCCTGAAAAATTCCATTCCTTTTTTCCCTAAGATACAACCTGTCACCATTTTACAAATTTGATGTTTGGTCATTGGGGAAATTTTGGCAGGATGACAGTTCAATCAAACAAAAGGAAGCTTACGTTGCTGCCAAAGTGTGGACACACACATTCCCTGCACTTGCTTGAAATACCTGGCAACTGTAAGAAATGATGAAAGAACTGAACTTGTTCTCCAGCTACAGATCAGAGACCTGTGTCATGTATCATGGAAGAACTTTGTGGTTTTCTTCTGCAGAGTAGTGAAAGATCACCTCCTGTAAGGGGCAATGATAATTAGGAGTCCTAATGTATGGGAACGCTCTTTTTAATATTTTTCCTCAATTTTTTTCGGCGATACAGATAAAAAGATAGCTTCCATTAGAAGTGGTGGAAGGTAATCTTCAATTGGAAGAAAATGAAGGGGAAAAGGTCTTAACGAAAAAGAAAAGCTAGCAAACTCCAAGCATAAGAAAAGACTGAAAAAAATATTTTAAGAATATTTTAATGACGCTTATTATTTCAACCTATTTAGGCTGAAAATTCAGAGCAAAGAAAAGGAGGAAAGATCTTTATGTGTTAACCTTGGACTTTCGAATTGCAATACAGTCTCTCAAACACAAGGTGCCATAATCCTTTCCCAAAATAACCTAGACTCGTTCATATGCATATGAAAAGAAATTAAAATCAAGGTTACATGGACAAATGAAGTTTTGAATTTTGCCTATTTTGAGCAATTTTCTTTTCTTTATTTTTTCCTGTATGCCAAAAAGTTGTATATAAAACCACTGGTGGATTTTTGACTTTGGGGTCATATCCAAGGACATTTGCTCCCTGCAGTTTTGATATGATACTGCAACATGTACAATTCTGGTCATATTCCATCATGGGAAAGGAGGACATTGTAAAAGGCTGCTATTATACATTCAAGCAAATACAAAATATATGCCGGTTATTACTCTGTGATGTGGGATCTGTAATGACTAGAATCTCTATTAATCAAATGCAACTTAAAAATATTTCTTCAAAGCAAGTATTTTAAGATAAATATGTCTTCTTTGAAATTATCTTTTAAATATTTCAAAGATGAATCTTAACTTTACATAATTAATCATCAAAGTGAACAACTGTTAAGTTTCTAATTGTTGAGAAGCCAAAACTTTTTATTTGAGAATTGTAATAAAGACAAATGTCATTGACTAGCTCAGCTTTAGGAAAATGAATTGTGAAGTTTAATTTGTATAAGAATTTAAGTATTTAAAATATATGGTTTAAATTCATAAAAAATGGAAAATCACACCATGGTAAGTTAGAAATATCAGGGTGTTTTAATAATGTATTAAGCAAACATTAAATATATTTCCTTTTTTATACTATTTTAAATTGTTATGGAAAAATACCTAATAATTTATTTTAAGTCATTATCTGAAATTGTAGTATTCACGTAAATACAGTTCGGCTGAGATATAGTGGGAAAAGTATGCTGCTGGAGTCAAGAAAATGTACGACTGAGCAAACTATTTCCCTCTATATTTTATGTTGTTTCTATAACCATAAACCAGGATATTGTTATCTACCTTGTTCTTTAGAGTCCTTAGAGACTGATAGATGAAATGTCTAGAGAGCAGAGTGCATTTGTTAGATATCATTTCTGATAATATCTTTATCCAAAGGTGTCAGGTGAAAACAAGATCTAGCTTACAAAGTGTACAGTCAAATTTACCTGTTAATAACAACACATTGCAACAAACCATAGTCTTTTTAATATATATTTTTTTAATATCTGCCAGAGTTTTATAAATATATAGATAGGTGTGTATATATCTAATTATATTCTCATCTATGTATTATATATATACACTTACATTCCTGTTTTACCAGTACGATCGGAATTCTGACATGTAGAAAAAAAAGAACCAATTTCCTTTACAAAGCTCTTCACAATTTTTATTTCACTGACCTTTTTATTAAACAAAATTCACAAGAAATAGATTTTCTTTTAGTCACATCTTGTTTTGATATTATACACTCAGCTAAAGGGCAAATCATGAATCAGAAACGAAGATACGTGTCAATAGATGCAAACTCAACAGTGGGGTTTTTTCCCCTTGTTCAGTTTGTTCATCCCAATATTTACAGTAGTCATTGAAAATTTTTCTTTATCACTAAATAAATTCCCAAATCAATGAGAATGCACTATGAGAATAATTCAACTTGTATATACAGGTTCTTTCAAAGTGGAAGTAGTAATTACAAAATGTCTTCAGAGCTTTCAACTGAGGATGTGTCCTGCCTCTTCCACCATTAATACTTTGTCCCACGTGTGTGACAGTCTGCCCATCTGTTTCCAATATTAGTGTGCAGAAGATACAGCTAGTTTAGATTTTACTACATGATCCAGATGATTATGTGCATTTTTCAGATTGTTCCAGGAGACTATTTAGAGCTACATTTGTAATTACGTAAAATATTTATTTTAAAAATATTTTATATATGCATATAAAAATACAAATATTTAATTTCAGGTTGTGAAAACGAAATTCAGAATAAACTGAAACGTTTTGTGGTTGCATTTTTTTATTGGAGATAAACAAATCTAGGTAATTAAATTGGTCTGCAAAGTATTTTAGATAGAGAGATCAAATTATTTGTTTATTTGGATATATGAATAAATGTTTTAATTTTCCAATTGGTTTTGCTTTGTTCAAGATCTAATTAAAAAAGAAATAAAAAAAACATGGTTGAACTTTGATTTGATATTTGGGAACATGATATTTGCCAAAATAATAATATCAAGTTTGTTTGGATTTACTTATCTTCTCCAAGTCATAATTCCACTGCCCCTGTATATTCTCAGCACAGTGTCTGCTTTTTGTATCAGTGACAATATTGTAATGACCAACGTCTGACATTGTGTTCTATGACTAAAATATAGTCTGACAAATTACAGGGCCAAAAGGATATTCCCAGGTGTTTTTTTAAACCTCAGGGATATATGGAAAAACATTGAGTTGAGTAATATTTGCTTCACATTTCTTAATCCTTTTAGATAGGAAACTGTGAACTGGCCAGCAGCTTTTCAAAGGATTATCATAAGCCATGTTTTAAAGTGACAAGTCTAATTTGGGAACAGACCTTCCGGGTTCTCCTTGAAATTCCTGTATTTTGAGGAGACAATCTACTGTAAAGATTCCCTGTAATCAAATGTTTCTCAACAGGTTCTCCATTGAATTGAAAGCTGTTCTCAGATATAGGATGAACACTCGAGGGGAACTGTAGAGGTTGCCTTGACTAAATGAAGTATTGAAGTGGAAGCTGGTGTAAAAGGAAGGAATTTCAGTACAGATTTCAACTTAGATTTTTGAACCTTAGAGTGTTGTTAATCTTGTAGATATCTGGAGTACTTAACCTTTAAGCCAGGCCTTCGGTATTATCAGAATTTACCTTGAATTTACCTTGTTGACTTTGATGATATTCACTTGGTATATATGGAGCTGTGAAAAGAGGAGGAGGGGGCAGGGAAGAAAAAAGTGTATTTAGACAGTTGATTCTTGCCAAAAGTTCAGACTAAGAAGTTTATATTCCACTAATTTTGAAAAATTCAAAATCCTAGTTCTCCTAGAGTTTTATTCCTCTCTCTTTACCTTTAAGCTCATAAACTAGATCATGTTGTTGCTTCTGCATTGTGTAAATTACATTAATACTCTTTCATTTGGATTTAATTGTAAAGTCCAGCTTTTTGTATTTCAAGCTTGAAGGTCATGATTGCACCTAATTTTTCTTAATGTAAAACCAGATATACTGCAAATGTCCGAGTTCTCCATTTCTCTTCTAATTCAACAGGTCTTCAAGTCTTGTGTCCTGTTCCGTTAGCAAAAGATTTATAAGTTTTATGCATTAGGAGTTCTTTTTTTTCAGAACTGGATCTTCTGCTTGTTCTATCTTCCTCCAGAAACAGACCATAGGTTTGGGATGAAAACCTCTCTTGGAAAGTGACAAGTATTACTTTAAATCACTTTAGAGTGAGAGCATTCTCATTGCAAAACAACTAGCTATCCTGCGTCATTAATTGCTGATCGTCAGAAAATGTGAAACACATCAGCTGAGTTAGGCATCTCAATACAAGGCACTCACTGAGGGTGTTTGGGTTTGTTGTTGCTAACAAACAAGTAACAATAATTCTTGCTGTCTTCCTTGTGACCCATCAGGAAACAGTTGCTTCCTTTTTTCGTTTATATGTAATAGCTTTCCTCTCTATCATTCTGACACAAAATTTAGAGATTTTTTTTCCTTTTTCAAATTCATACAAGTGAATACAATTCTTTCTTGTAAGGGAGTGCGAACAGTGAGTAAATACTCACAAGCAAAGCTCTGGGGAAAAAAAGTTTAATCCGAACAGCAGGAATAATGTGACAAGAAAATAAGAATTTTCACTTTATAAAAGTTTTATATGTATAACTGATTTATGTGAAGTTACAGTAAGCTTAACTAGTTTGAATACTTTACATATTGAACCTAGGCTCTAAATAGTGTGGCAAGATCCTGCTTTCTTCAGTGTTTTAGTTCTGATGAGCAGCACAATCTTCTATTAAAACTGGTATTTCCAATTAATTTGTTTTGTAGCCTGTAACAGTGAATTCACTGTAGAATCACTTTCTACCTTCTTCCACTCTTTATCTCCCCCAAATCACCTTTATATTCTCGTTGAAGTTTCCTGCCTGGAGAACTCATTTATACTCCCCCTCTGCCACCTGCTACGTCTTTCCTTCTTCTGTCTTTGTGGCTTACACGTCTGCTGTTTGGACACAACATGGACAATGTGAAAAATTACCAAGAACCACACTACTCACTGTAATTTCACATACAATGTTGGTAAAAGAGGTAATTTCAAGCTTTTGAACACGTTTCTGCGCATGTTTAAGAAACTCTGCTGGATTTAACAAGTTGTAATCATGCAGTAAACAAGATAATAATTCAACAAACAGATGTTGAAAGTCTTTATTGCTGCATGCATCTAACTTGGCAAAAGGAGCAACAAATCACATCCTTTGGTTACAGTCATTGTTTGTACTTCAAGGATAAATACGTTTTATAAGCACAAATTGGCAGCTGTATAAATGTATTTATTTCTGGGGCTTATAAAAGTTGTCTTTGAAGGTCCTGAATTATGTCCTTCAGTTGTGTTATAATGATATTTGTATCAGCTGGAGACTGCCTCTTTCCTCAATCCTCTACACAGGTGAGGTCTCAGGAATAAGAGACTTTCAGATTAAATTGTCCAGTCTTTCACACCGCCTCCACAACATTTCCTTCTTTCTGCAGTCCAATGACTGAAAACAATTGCTTTAAGGTATACCATTCCCATCACAGAATTGGTCCATTACATTATGACATAATGATGAAACGCTGGAACATCAGCTGAAATCATCAAATTTCAGAAAAAAATATAGCATTTTGTATCGTTCAGGTATTTTTCTAAATAGATATCTGTCCTTAAAATCAGAAATTATTCTTAATCAATTCTATTGACCATACCTTTTGATATTTTTGATTAGTTTTTCTCTCTTAAATTTATCAGTTTGCATGGAGAATTAGAATATTGGATAAAAAATACTGTGATACTTATATTCTCTGGTATTTTGCAGAGAGTTTCCAATAGTAGTTGGCAAACAAAATATCTTCAAGTACAGTGCAAGTTGCATCTTAGACTTGATACTCATACTTAATTTTAATCTAGTGTCCTGTTTTCATAAGCATGTAGTAAAAATCCGCTCTGACCTTCATACAGAGAAGCAAACTTTCTCAACTTATTCTGTCTGTGAGATCTTAAAGACTCTCTTGAATATTAGTCCATATAGGTAAACAATACTCTAAAAACATTTCAGTTCGAAGACCATGGAAACTGCAACAGATGATTAATTTTGACACTGATTGATGTCACTGGGTCTGCATTGGTAGCAGGGAGACTGCTGGGGAGGCTTATGTGAGAACTTGCCAGAAAAGTTCCCTCATGTTCGACAGAGCCAATGCCAGCCATCTCTAAGATGAGCCCACTGCTGGCTAAAGCTGAGTCCATCAGGAATGGTGGTAGCACCTGTGCCATAACATATTTAAAAAAGGGTGGAAAAATGCTTTGTAATAGAAATAGCAATTAGGAGAAACTAGTGGAAATATGTGAGAAAAACTACGCAGCCACCAAGGTCAGTGAAGAAGGAGGGGAAGGAGATGCTCCACATGCCAAAATCAGAGATTCCTTTGCAGCCCATGGTGAAGCAGACTGTCCTCCTGCAGTGCGTGGAGGTTAACAGTAGAAGCAGACATCACATTCAGCCCATGAATGACCTCACACCGGAGCAGGTGGATAAGCCCAAAGGAGGCTGTGGCCCCATAGAGAGTCCATTATGGAGCAGACTCCTGGCAGGACCTGTGACCCTGAGGGGAGAGTAGCCCATGAGTCCACGCTACAGCTTATCTGCTGTCAAGCACTATAAGGGACCCACCCTGGATCAGTCTGTTCCTGAAGGACTGAATACCATGGAAGCGACCTACACTGGAGCAGTTTGTAAAGAACTGCAGCCTGTGGGAAGGACTCATGTTGGATAAATTCGTGAAGGACAGTCTCTCATACATGGGATCCCACACCAGAGCACGGGAAGAGGTTGAGGAAGAAGGAGCAGCAGAGACAACATGTGGTGGACTCACCACAACCACCATTCCCCATCTCCCTGTGCTGTTCAAGGGGAGGAGGTAGATAATTCAGGAGTGAAGCTGAGACCAGGAAGAAGGGAGGGACCAGGGGATGTGGTTTAAGATTTGTTTTTATTTATAATTATCTACCTTGATTTGATTGGTAGTAAATTGAATTAATCTTACCCAAATCAAATCTGTTTTGCTTGTGACAGTAATTGGTGAGTAATCTCTCTGTCCTCATCTTGACCCACAAAACTTTTATTATATTTTCTTTCCCCCTGTTCATTTGAGGAAGGGGAATGATGTAGAAGGTTGGTATGTACCTGGCGTCCAGCCAGTATCAATCCACCACTCTAAGAGCTGGATCATCAGTATTTGACCTAAAGATACTCACCTCTCTAGAATCTCTATGTTTCTTTCATGGTATATGGGCACAGCCAGAAAGAAAACGAAGGAATCCACAGAAATATGCTAAAAATAAAGGAAATGGAATAGTGAAGTAAAACACAAAAGAAACTGGGAATTATTTATTGAAATATAAAAACTAGTGAAAGGAATTCTACTTGTAAGTAGTCAAGATTCTAAACAACAATTTCTACCTCAGAAATGAGTTCTTTCATCCATTTAACCTACTAAAAAAATTAAGAAAGAAAGATCATTACAGAACAGTTAACAACTTGGTATAGCAAGTATTCTGTTGGATTAGATTAATAATTTCAAATTCACGTGTCTTGGGAAAGTACAGTAGCTACTAAAACATGGGGATAAGACCTCCTCTGATGGAATTTCATTTTGTGTATCAAGCAAATTGGTTAAATCATTAATTAAATCATCCATTGATATACACATATCTCATTGATTTAAGTAGATATTTAGAAGCTTAGATATCAAATATAAAGGTCCTATTAAAAGACTACAAAATTCCCCCAAGCTGCATGAATGTTGCAGTGGCGGGGGTGCGTATTCTCTGGGCACAATTCAGGGATTAGGTATTTTTGCCTGGTTGTAAGGAATTCTTGTTTGTGTAGCCTCTATCCAAAAAATCCTGATGTAAAATGTTCAGCACTAACAACTTCAACAAATCAAGGTGTAATTTCATAGAGTAAATTCTGGGTCCCCAAAATGAAGTTATGATTAATTATATATACCCAAATTCCAAAAGTGTAAAGGGTAATGCCAAAGGACATAAACGTGTATGATGTCAAGCTCACAACTTCAGTAGCTTCTGGAAAAAAGTAATAATCCTACAATGTATTAAGTAGACCACAAGTAGTATTTTTAAGAGATATTAACAGTATGCTTCTTGTGACCTGAGGAAACAGTGTACATGGTACAACAGTAGGTTGCCCAGAATGATAATTTTCTCGTTTGTCTTTGTTTCTTACATACTCATCGACAGAATGTCTCTTATCTATGCATCACTACCAATTAAAAGAGAGATTCTAGGGCATGGAAGGAATAACCCACCATGCACAATTTAAAGTCAGCTATATAACATCTTCCATCACTGTTTGTGGACCCCAAGTAATAATCTTCACCTGTGTACTTCACCTTTTGTGAGTAGTGCCCTACCTGAGCTAAAATCCAGGGACAGTGGGTTAGCTACTGTTAGCTGAGTGAAAAGATTTTGCTTGCAAATAATATTGCAGTGCTTTTTGTATGGTTGAAGACTAATTAAATGATAATGGATTACAAATGCTATGGGCAAATTTCCTTGCATATTAGTTTCTGAAATGCAAATTATAGTTGTAATTGAAGACAGCATAACCCCTCAAATATTGAAGCTGTTATCCTTCTAACATTGTTTCAGAGTACAACTCCTTTCCTTCCTCCCACTGAAAAGATATTGCTTCTTCCATAGTTATGTATGCTGCTTGAATTCCTGGCACTAAGAGTAATGAGGGGTTTGCAATGTCAGTTAAAGATGAGAGGCTCCAAAGTCAAGTAGAATCCTGTGAACATGATTCTCATGACACCCTGGCAGCACTTAAAAATCCTGTCTCTCTTGAATCCTGACAGGAAGATTAATGATTAGAGGCTTTGTCCTGGCATTCATTTATTACAAAGACCTTATGCATGCACATATGCACGTACATTTAACTTGCACCCAGAATTGTCAAATTGTGCTTTTCTCTTTTAGCTTTTGAAATTGTTTCTTAGCAAAATTCTACAAATTGTGTAAATTTCTACTTGTTTCATATTAAGATAAACTGTGGGAAATAAAAACCTTCTTTTTCCCTTAATTTCTGTTTTACCTAGCAAATACTTATGCATAATATTGAAACAATTTTGGTAACAGGACAAACTTTTGGTATGTCCATATTATTTGAAATGCTTTAAAAAAATTACACAGAGACCACATTATAAATCTTGTCAAATTTCTTACCTTTAGAATTCACTGTATATGTCATATAAAGGTTTATAAAATATTAAGGATTTTAATTAAAAGTAGAAGTTTTCTGGCAATGTTTCTGAATAAGGGAAGGATAAATAAGTTTTATTTTTCTAATTGATTTGTTTTATGTCTATATCTTTTCTGGCTATTTTCCTGTTTCTGTGTTACACCAGATCATAATTATGGAATACTGGCAAAATAAAATCTTGGGATTAAACACCCATAGATCTACCTCTTCCCCTATCAAACAAAATAAGAAAATGTCCATGAAGTGGAGGAAGAAATAAAAATATTTCAGCATTTTCACAAGTATTGTGGAATTGGAAGTCTAGACTTGAAATTTTGAATTCTCTATAGACTTTTCAGACATATCAGGCATACTTCAGGGTCACTGGGAAATCCTAAGGGACTAAGGGAAACCTAAATAGCTAAGGTGAGCTCAACAGCATTTCTACATCCTTAATTGCATTATTCCTACAGGAAGCTGCTAACAGGGAACCTCACTCAGCACACTATATATATTACTAGGAAGATGAACAGGTATTATTGTTTTCTACTAAAAATGCATGCTACCCAGATGTTTAATTAGTTTTTTTACTATTCTCTTTTTATTAAGATTTTTCTAACAATTACTGGATGGTGCTTTGAATCCCTATGATTTTCTCTTCTTATAGATGATAAAAATAAACAAACTAAATAAAAGATTATTGCAACAATTCAGGTTGAATAAAATGAATAAAATAAAGAAGTTCTACTGAAGATCATGCTTATGCTGAGTAAACTGTTAAATAAAGAAATATTGATTTTGTTTTCTGAATAATTTCCTTTCCTCCAAGTGCTCTGAAAGTATAAAAAGACCCCGAGTGTTTTTTTTTAAAAAAAACAACAAGATATATAGCTATGTATACCTGTAAAGGTATACCTATAGAGATCTCTCTTTTTCCTCTCTCTCTTTTTTTCCCTCACTCTTCTTCACCACCCCATCTTCTTTTCTTCAAAGGCTGCAAGTGTTTGACTATTAGTTTATTAGCAGTTGTTCAGGTTTGCCTTTTGTCATTAAGTCACTGAGTTACCCTAATCAATAAGCTTTTCATTATTGGCTATTGCCTATTGTCAAAGCAAAGAAAATTATCCTTTCTGATAGTCATTACAGATTTAGAACTTCTCATGGTTTCAGTTAGTAACTCTGTGTCCTTCATCCTTAAAAGAGAGTCAACAATTCTAAGCGTGTATTAAGAGATCTAGGTTTAGAAATCAGTTGCTGATATTATTTTGCATATAACTTGTCAAAAGTTCTTCCAGGACTGAAATAACAGTCAGGTAGGTGTAGAATCATCATTGTAGTTTCTTACATTTCTAGCAAGTTTGCTATGAGTATGTATACTCAACATTTGCTATATGTCTTACTATTATCCCAACTGTGTAACTAACAGGGATTCCCCTCGGCTTCCAGTCACTTTTCTACTCTTTAAACCACTTCTAAGAGAACTAAGAGAAGTGAAAAGCTTAGCACAAATGAATCTAACTTTATCACACGGTGATCCTATTTGTTCAGCTTGTAGCCCTGAATAAGTGAGAAAAATTCATCCTCACACCACTGCCAGCTTCTGTCTAAGGAAGTTATCTATTGAACACTATGGCATTACTCATTAATAGAGAAGTACTTGCATGCAAACTGTTTAATGAACTAGATGATCCTTTTGGTTCTCTGAATTTGTCCATGGCCCCATTACTAGCCCAAAATATAATACCATACACACATGTTTTTTTACCTCTCTGTTGACTTGCCCATCATTCCACCAGTCCTCTCTTCAAGAGCAAATGAGGGGAAAATATGATGGTAAATATCGTGGTTAGAGATAAGGACAGCAAAATCAATCACCAATTACCTTCACAGGCAAACCACAATTTACCTAGGGAAGATAATTTAGAGGAGGTTAGTGAGAAATAAAAACAAAATCAAGCCCACCTTCTCTAAACTCTTATCTTCTTCTCAGGCTCAAGTTCAGTCTTAACTCTTTTACCAGTTCCCCATCAACTGGTACAAGAGCACAAAGAGTGGGGGTTACAGTCAGTTTGTAATATTTAATCTCTGCTGCTACTTCTTCCTCACACTCTTCCCCTGCTCCTGCTCCAATATGTGGTTTCTCCAAAAGGGCAGTCTTTGATGAAGTGCTCCAACTTGGGTCTCTTCCATGGGCTGCAGTTCTTCATGAACTGCTCTGGCATGGGTCCTTTCCTCAATGAACCGTCCTTCCGGAATAGGTTGCTCCAGTGTAGGCACCACACAGGTCACAGTTCCAGTCAGAGAATCTGTTTCCATATGGACTCCTCTCCCTGGGCTGCAGCTCCTGCCAGGAGCATACTCTGTTGCAGGATCTCTATGGACTGCAGTTTCCTTCAGAGCATATCCACCTACTCCAGTGTGAGGTCCTGCATGGGCTGCGGTGTGAGCGTCTACTCTGATGTGGTCCTGTATGGGCTGCAAAGAGACAGCGTTCATCACTATGGTCTTCTCTTCTCGTTGCAAGGGAATGAATGTCTGTTCTGGAATCCGTAGCTCCTCCTCTCTCCCTCCTCATTGAACTGGGTTTATGCGAGGTTGTTTGTCCCACTTTTTTCTCACTCCTGTCAACCAGTTGCTGCACAGGGTTTTTTACCCTTTCTTGAGTTTGTTATCACGGAAGTGTCATCAGCATATCTGATGTGTTCAGCTTGGCTCAGCAGTTAGTCCATCTTGGAGCAAATTTAAACTGTCTCTTTCTAACGTGGTGACAGTTCCTGGTGTCTTCTCAAAGAAACCACCCTGCAACCACATCATTACCAAAACCTTGCTACGTAAAGCCAGTACAGCCTCATGTCCAACAGAGGTTTTGTACTGCTTCTTTGCAAGACTAGAGCATTATAGCAATACTTCTTATTCTTTTTCAATGTCCTGTTTTAAATTTCTGTAAATAAGTTAAATAAAAATTAAAAAAAATACCTTAGCCTGAAATTGACAAATTCCTTTGTAGACTTTTGGTGGTGGTGGTGGTTTGGGGTTTTGTTTTTTTTTTCCTTTTGTAATATCTACTGAAGTTCCAAATTGAAGACGTGTTTTGACATTAGCAAGATTCATATTGATTTTCTGGTCCTCTGTCTTTCCTGCAGCCCTGACTGAAATAAACTGAAATATCACTTTCCACCTTGAATTCTCAGTTTCAAGCTTTCAGCTGTTTACTAGAAACACCTCATGTGTCTGGACCTTCATTATGTTTGTTACAGTGTTCACAATTTTTACCTCCCATACTTGGTCATTCAGACATCTTTAGCCATGCACAAAGACGGTCTATTAACAGGACAGACAGTACAACTGGCTGACATGAAACATATGTAGGCTTTAGGAAGCTATAAATTGTACGGACCATTGCAGAAGAACTACGAGGAGATTAGCTGGTGCACATTGTTCAGACTTCCCACATTCTTATACCAAGACATGCTAGAAACTAGAGTGTAAGCAATACCACGCACCTGGCTTCACTGTTCACCAATTATATGAATACACGAATAGCTAGGCCAATCCACTGCTTGCACCCGCCCATCACGCACACACCCACCATATGAAACCATATGAAAGCCAAGATATGCTAGACCCTGTTCTCGCCATGGGTCAAAGCTCAGTGATGCCATGGTCATCTCCCACTTGCTGTGAACCTCTACTTGGTTGTCATTGAGGAGTCCCAGGCAGATTGAAAGATAAATAAAGTCCTGTTTTCTGGCCTTGTATTGTGTTGTTCCTGCCCATCCTGACCTGTCTCTGGGGATCCTTTACAAAAGCTAATCGTCAAGACATCCCACTTGGACAAGGCACCTTATAGATTTCTGCTGGTGAAGTAGCATGATTCCATGAAAAATGTTCAGGCCCTGGGTTATCTATCTTTCCACCATGCTGCAGATCTGTCAGCTACCACCGCTCTATCCACATGGGCACTGAAAAACAGATCCCAGATTGCCTGAATGAATTATCATTTTCTTTTGCCATTAAAGATTTGATGCTTTTCTATGTTGGTCTTCTTCCTCTTGAATACTTGATCCATTAATGATCTCACCTCAATGGGGTCTCTCTTTGCAGTTTACCTTTTTTAAGCTTTCTGTAAGCATTCTGATTCTTGTTTCTCAGATGTCTGAGCCAACAGCATACAGTTTTGTTCATCGAATCTCAGCCTTGGGCCCTTGATATGCAAGCAACTGAATGCCTGGGGTAGGCAGGGAAAAAAGTATAAAGGTTTCAGGCATGTACTAGAACATCTTATTTTGCAGATGTCCTTAGCATGTCCTTGGGGAGCTACAAAAGACTAACCCACCCCTGATGCTGGTAAAAGATTAGCCTACTCGTCTTCAATACATAGCAGAAAAGCAGAGAAACTGAGAAAGAACTATTAAGAAGAATGTTTAAAAAATCCTCTGCTTTTTCATAAATAATGTAAAGAAATCTTTATATTTAGCATGTAAAATTAAACAATTTACTTTGTGATTAAAAGTACACATCTGCTAAAAAATTGCTGCCCTCTGTTTGATTGATAAGAGGTTTACTGTCATAGATATTTTTTTGATTTAATTTTAACTAATGATGCGAAACATTATTGCATGCCGACATCTAATCGCTTATTATAAATTTATAGATATATAATTTGAAAAAGTCCTCTGGAAGTTTTCTCCCAATTTTAAATGCAGTTAATATAGCAGAACTGAAAAACTGTTTTTTCTGCATTTGTACTGTTGATTGCAGCAATAATAACACTAATTGCCTATAATCCAGTAAAGTATAATTATACCTAGCTCGATTTAAACAAAGATGTGGATATTTCAGAATTAGCATGAAGTATTGTATGAATAATTCATAAGAAAAGATGATTAAAAAGACTATTTTGTAGACCTAGTTTGAATAAATATTCCAACTGATTTATGGGCACATAGTGTGGGATCCATCTTATCTCACTTCAGCTGTCTAACAAATAGTAAACTAAGTCAAAATTGATGTCTTAAGAATGTCTCCATCACTCTTGAAGAGTAACCAACAACAAAATAGGCAAGGAAAAATATTACTCTTGGTCTCTTGGTCAGCCTGATCAGTACAGCAGCAATTGCCATCTGAAAACATCTACACTATAAAAGTATTCTAACAATACCTGTCAACACCTGAGAACAGGTATTAAACAAGATTTTTGAGAGCCTTTAGAATGTTCTTCAAGAACAGAAAAAGTATCACTTCACTGATCTATACACATCACAAGCTATTTCAGTTTCATAATTTCTGTATTTGATTCGTGCTTACTACCACAATTACAAATAAGTGAAAGAATTATCAATTAGATGCTAATTTTGAATCCATTAACTCGTATTTGTGATAATAATTTAGACCAAAAAGAAGCAATTATTTTAAAAGGAGCCAATGCTTCAAATGAAAGATGCTTTAAATGGGATATGCAGTATAATTTGCTATAAAAGTTGTAAAACTTTAAGCACATTTTAATTTTAATATGCTCATTTTTCCTCTGATTAGGTTTTAAGAAACAATAGATTTCCTTAACTCTTTCAAGTTCAAGTAGAAAAATGTAGAGGCATTTAATTTTATTTTCTTAATAAGGTAGAATGCCATTAAAATCCTCTAAAGACAACTAATTTTAAAATATTTCATCCATACATTGCTTATTAATTTCTAAGGTTGATAAAAGTATGGCAGAGGATAATACAGAATAGTAAATATGCTTAGGCAATGAAAGCAAAATAAACATAATACTAAGTGCAGATAAAGTAGGAAAAACATCATAGAAGCAAATGGATTGGTTGCAGCATTTCGTCTGGAAGTTTTGCTTCTAAATATACATGCCTTTATTGTTTCTTTTCTCCATGGATGTAAGACTTATATCCTTACCCATCCCCGCAATACTTTTCAAGCACACTTATCTCTTTTCTGAATTATTTATTTCCATGCTTCCCTTTATTTAAAAAAAAATAATTATTGAAACTGAAATAAAAACACGGTTCATTTCAAATGTTGATGAAAACATCAAGGGCAGGGGTGTCAGACTCACGGCTCCCGCTGTTCACTTGCTTCTGCTCCTGCTCCTGCTCCTGCAGTGTAACGCACGTTGCGCACACTGCACACGTAACTAGCACAAGCACAACGGCGAAGCATGGGGTGCAAGGACCTTGGCACTGCTGCTGGGCAGAAACAAGGTGCCAGACTGGATTGAACAAGGCGGAGGGCTATATTCAGCCCGCGGGAAGTGATTTTGACACCCTTGATCTAGGGGAGTGATTTGCATTTCCTATGAGAAAAAATATAAGGTTTTATGTTTTAGTAGCTATGTATAACTAACCAGAAATTAATTCTGTTTTGAAATTTTCCTGGTTTGCCTGGCATGGTTTTTCAACTATTTAGAAAAACTGAGCAAAAGTAGACCCGTAAATTGTGAATGCAGAGAGAGTGAAGAAAATATGCTATTAGCATTACAGAGTAGGAAAGGGAGGGAAGACGCCTGTAACCTTTTTATGAACAGCCCTAGAGCTGAAATGGGTGAGAACTGCAAGCTGAAATTTGGCATGGAAATAACTCTCATTTAAAGGAAGTACCTATGCTTTCAGAGAAAACTAATTTTGACTTTACTAAGGTGTGAGATTTTGAATATTGAATGCAGACTACGGTAAAAAGAATTTAAGCCTCCCATTTACTTTCTACTTTTCCCTTGTTTCCTAAAGTTTCCCTTCCATATGAAAATTAAAAGTACACAATATTTCTACAGTAAATACTGAATTTATTGTTTATTGCTGCAGGCTGGTACTATCTCCTGTTTATTTCATGGAAATGAAATTTTTGAAACTGGTTTTGACCTTTCTGGTGGTTTTTTTGTATGTTTTATTATAAATTATACTCTTTTCAGTACTATCTCCCTCATTAAGGAATCACTGTGCTTTCTCTCAAATGGCTTTTGAGTTCAAAAACTTGTCAATTCTATATTTTGTAGGCGTGTGAACATGATTTTATTCACAAAATTGAAACTCAGATGAGTATCGTGTAGTCCTGACTACAAGAATTCTTTCCTCAAGAGGCCTTTATTTCTCTCACATAATCTTAGATTGGATTTCAGTTATCCTTCTAAGTCAATGTAGCTATTGCAGCTAACTGTAGCAGCCTTGGTTAACTTTCAGCCATTAAGAATTAAGTACTCCTATTAAGTGATTTCATAACTAATAACAGTCTTGCCATGTTAGAGTGAAGTAGGCTGGATTCAAATTAGTCTCAGATGGCTGAAAAAGTGACCTTTCTGGTTCATTCTTTATTCTATCAAGACTTCTATATCTGAATCAGGTAAAAGAAGACAGTATTTACTTTAAGGTTCCTTTGCATGAGAGACTTTATAATAAAGTATGAAGATCTTTCTGTCCTGAGAACCCAAGATCACCTCCTATTGAATGGATCCATTATTTTCTTCCTGAACAAATTTACTACTTCTCAAGACCTCTCAAAACTTTTGCCTTAATCAATCACTTCATTTGAAAGCTGCCAGCATAGCTTATGGGAAACGCGGCATTAGTCTAGCAGCTATAGCCACTAAGTAACTCACGTTAGCCATGGATAAGTTGAACATTGGTTGACCCCCATGACACCATGCAAATCATGGAGTACACCTGTTTCCAAGAGGCAAAAGGATGCTTACCAAGAAGTTAGTAGGGCTCATCAACAGAGATTTAAACTAGATGTGAAGAGGGCTTGCTAAAAGTAAGCCTGGAAATGGCGCTCCAGTGTCTGAGGGACGATGTGCTAGTGAGGCCCTTTGGTCTGCCTCCTCAGAGAAAGTGGGGGATAGTACCCCTAGTGGCAGCAAAGATGCAAAGGCTGGGTTATAAATGACAGCGAGTAAACACTTAGGAGCTAAGACTATTTTCCTCACAACAGTGGCAGGATCAATAGCCCAACTGAGATGCATCTACACCAATGTACGCAGCATGGACAACAAACAGGAAAAATTAGAAGTCATTGTACAGCAAGAAAACTATGATATAATTGCCATCATGGAAATGTGGTGGGACAACTCACATCGTAGTGCTGCCATGGTTGGCTGTAAATTCTTCGAGAGAGATAGGCAATAAAGAAGAGGTGGTGAGGTAGCCCTCTATGTTAGAGAACGTTTTGATTGCCTTGAGCTCAATGATGATGATGACAGGGTTAAGTGTCTATGGGTAAAAATAAGTGGAATGCCCAATAAGGCAAATATTATGGTGGGAGTCTGCTACAGGCCATCCTATCAGGAAGAAGAGACTGATGAGATATTCTGCAAGATATTCTACTGGGAGAAGTCTGAGGACTGCTAGCTCTTGTTCTTGTGGGGGACTTCAACTTGCCAGATGTCTGCTGAAAGTATAATACAGCAGAACCGAAACAGTTTAAGAGGTTCCTGGAGCGTGTGAAAGACAACTTCCTGACTCAGCTAGGGGAGGGACCCCACTGCACTTGTTGTTTGTGAACAGAGAAAGCCTTGTCAGAGATGTGATGGCTGGAGGATGCCTAGGACACAGTGACCACAAAATGACAAAATTCTCTTTTCTTGGAGAAGTAAGGAAAGGGGTTGGCAAAACTGCCACCTTGGGTTTTGTGAGAGCAGACTTTGCCCCAAAGGAGCCCAAAAAGGCTGGATGTTCTTCAAGAAGGAAATCTTGGTGGCTCAAAACCAGGATATTCCCATGTGTCAGGGAAGAAAAGCAGCTTGGTTGAGCAGAGAGCTTTGAGTGGATCTCGGAAAAAAAAAGAAAAGTACATGAGCTTTGGAAGAAGGGGCAGGCACCTCAGGAGGACTACAAGGATGAAGTGGGGTCAACCAATGGGAAAATCAGAAGGCCTACAACTAGAATTTGAATTGTGTAATTCTGTGAAAGATAATACTAATTATAAAATAATTATATAAAATAATGTTTCTACAAATAAATGATGTTTCTACAAATAAAAAATGATTCTACAAATAAAAAACATTTTTATAAATATATTAACGACAAAAAGAGAGCCAAGGAGAATCCCCATCCATTACTGGATACAAGGGGAGCAATAGTGACAGAGGATGAGGATGAGGCTGAGGTACTTAATGCCTTCTTTGCCTCGGAGTTTAATAGTAAGATAACTGTTCTCTGGGTATCCAGCCCCTGAGCCAAAAGACAGGGAAGGCAAGCAGAAGAAATCTGCCATGATCCAAGAGGAAATGGTTAGAGACATGCTCAGCCAATTGGGCATTCACAAGTCTACAGGGCCAGATGGGACCCACCCAAAGATATTGAGGGAGCTGGCAGAGGTACTCAACAAACCCTTTTCCATCATCTACCACCAGCCCTGGCTGACTGGGCAAGTTTCACTTGACTACAGATTGGCAAATGTTATGCTCATTTACAAGAAAGCCAAGAGGGAGGATCCAGGGAACTACAGGCCTGTCAGTCTGACCTTGGTGCCGGGGAAGGTCATGGAGCAGATCATCTTGAGTGTTATCATACAGTGCACGTGGGACAACTGGCTGATCAGGCCCAGCCAACATGGGTTTCACCAAAGGCCAGACTAAACAGATCTCCTTCTATGACAAGATTATCCATTAAGAGAAGGACAGAAAGGCTGTGGATGTAGTGTAGCTGGACTGTTTCTCACAGTGTTCTTCTTGAAAAATGAGCTGTCAAAGGCCTGAACATATATACCCTCTGCTGGATAGAAAACTGGCTGTATGGCCAGGCCTTTTCAGTGCAGTAAAATACCTTACTACAAATGCAACTCCTTTCAGTTCTAGCTATAACATTGGGCCGGGCACAACGAGTGGTGGTAAATGGAGTTGAATCCAGTTGGAGGCCGGTCACAAGTGATCTTCCACAGGGCTCAGTCTTGGGTCCAGTTCTGTTCAATATTTTTATTGATTATCTGAATGAAGGGATTGAGCTCACCCTCAGCAAGTTTGCAGATGACACTAAGCTGGGGGGAACGGTTGATCTGCTTGAGGGTAGGGAGGCTCTACAAAGGGATCTGGACAGGTTGAATTAATAGGCTGCAATCAACGAGATAAGGTTCAACAATACCAAGTGCCGAGTCTTGTACTTGGGACACAACAACCCCATGCAGTGTTACAGGCTTGGAGAAGAGTGGCTGGAGAGCTGCCTGGCAGAGAAGGACCCGGGGCGGGGTTGGTTGACAGCCGGCTGAACATGAGCCAGCAGTGTGCTCAGGTGGCCAAGAGGGCCAATGGCATCTTGGCCCGTGTCAGACACAGCATGGCCAGCAGGAGCAGGGAGGTGATTGTGCCCCTGTGCTCAGCACTGGTGAGACCACACCTCGAGTGCTGGGTTCAGGTTTGGGCCTCTTGCTACAAAAAAGACATTGAGGTGCTGGAGCACGTCCAGAGAAGGATAACGAAGCTGGTGAAGGGACTGGAGAACAAGCCTTATGAGGGAACTGGCGTTGTTTAGCCTAGATAAAAGGAGCTAAAGGGAAACCTTATTACAGTCTACAACTACCAGGAAGGAGGTTGTAGGGAGGTGGGTGTTAGTCTCCTAAGTAACAAGTGATAAGAGGAAGTGACTTCAAGGTGCACCAGAGGAGGTTCAGATTAGATATTAGGAAATATTTCTTCACTGAAAGGGTTGTCAAGCACTGGAATAGGCTATCCAGGGAAGTGGCTGAGTGATATCCCTGGAGATATTTAAAAAACAGGTACGCGAGGTGTTCAAGAACATGGTTTAGTAGTGGAGAGTAGCTGAGAATTTCTGTTAGCACATGGGAGTTTTTAAATGAAACTCATAATAGCAAGTCAAACTGTCCCTTTGATTTTTTCGGTTTGAAAACTCTTAAAAACTTAAATCCACTTTCATTACAAAGCATAGATATCGGGATATTCTTTCAAAGGTTCAAATGCCAATACAGTCTGAGGCTGAAATTTGAGAGTCTTTCAGAGAAACAGATGATTTTGGATCGTTTAAAATTTCTTCCAGTTTGCTTTCTAGGATGCTTATTCAAGATGGGTTTGTTTAGCTGCAAGAAAATTAGTGCAGCTAATAACTGGTTAGAGTTATGGTGTATGTACCGATAGTCAAGAATAAATGGCAGTTGGTCATCCATCCCCTTGTCGATTTTGATTGGTAGGCTACAGATTTGGATTCCTCAGTTTGGTATATAGTACTGCAGAGAAAGGCAGGTCCACATCTGCTTATATACTCATCTGACTCAATGGTAAAAAGGTTTTGCTTCTTTAGGAAGCATAGACCCTTACCAGTCCAAAAGGAATTCAACAAACAACACAGGGAAAATAACAGATATTTGTCACCCCTTGTGATGAAGCTTCAAGGTTCTTACAAGCTTTGGTGGTAACATTGATTACTTTTCTAAACTAATGTTTTTGAAATCAGAGGCTGACAAATATCTCCTTGACAAATACAATTCTCATTACAACTTCCTTCTCTACTTCTCTGTTAATATACACTTGTATTTCATGCTATCACTCCAAACCCTTATCTACACGGTAAAATTGTGGACCCAACTGATTGACAGAAAAATTAAAGGATTTTTACACTTTGAATGACCTCGACAATGTCTATTCTGCAATAAAGCAGTATAACGTTCTAAGCAAGTTGGTTGAAAGACATACTACATTTTATAAGACTAACTAGCATAGCTAGAAAGAAACAAACTTACTCTGTCAGAGAATTTAATAGACGTATTTCAGCTCCAAAAAATAAACTTTTGTAAGTTATAAGAGTATTGTGCACTCCCTATGTCATTACTTTCAATAATATTCTAATTAAATACCACACTGTCATAAACATCAAAGAACTGAAGATGATGTGCTCACAGACTTCTGAAAAAAACCTCTCGACAGTTATTTTCGTATATTGTCCTCTTTGTTAAAAGTGTCTTCTGTAACATACAGGTAGAAAAGCTATGAAAATAACTGATAGATTTGTGTTGCTAAAATGTTGACTTGTGTTCAAAAGAGAGATGGTTTGGATACAGTCTCATTTAGAAATTTTTAATTTTTCCTGCCAGCATCTAATACTAATAAGTTATTCCTCTATCTCAGTATAGTACCAAGAGGTATGCCTAAAACAGCTCTGTCTAAAGCTTTCTCTATCACTTGAGCCCAAACCTCATGTAAGAGTATATATACCTTCTAGTCACTTATTCATTTTAGTAAATTAAAGGTTGCTGTCACTGCATTTGCAGACGACAGTGTTTTTATCTCTATCTGTGAAGTCTGAGACGTTAAAGCATATTCCCTCATGATAAAAACTTGTGTTCATTTCTTTCTATTCTCTAAGAAACACCATCCTTCAAGAAAGTTTTCCAGCCGTCAATCTGGGATGATATACTTTCAGTCTCTGATGATGACATATTTCATATTACAGTAAAGCACTCATTCACATAAAAATAAAAACAAAACAACAGAAAAAGAGGGAGAGAAGAATCAAAACCTTGTACTTTTTTATGTGATTATCCTAGATAGTAACGCTTGCTTTGTAAATGACATTACAAGTATTTTAGACAAAGTGGAGTAGCTCGGGCTGGTGGAATTCACAAATGTCTGTTTCATATAAAAATGTCTGGTTTAAGAAATGAACATGAAAGATGATATTCAGGAGAAGCCTCCAAAAGGTGTGAAGTCTACCTCTTGCTATGAGAAGAATTTTTTTATTTACTTCTGCAAGTCCTCTACTGCCTTACATGTCAGCTTGGTTTTCCATATATTCTTCTGTAATACAGGAAGAAAAGAGGGGCAAGATTTTCTGAAAGAAACATAGAGTAAGAAGCATAGAGAGAAGTGAAGATGCAATGTCTGAAAGAGGGAGAAGCCTTGAAGGATGAGAGGGAGCTATCCTTTGAAGTAAGAAGTTGAACCCTGATCAAAAGCTCACTGTAGGTAATGGAAAGATTCCTATTGACTTTGTTGGCCTTTGAAGTCAGCACAGTCTAAAGCAAAAGAACAAACCTTCCTCCCTTTTCCCATCAGCTCCTTAGTTGTTTACAGAATCAGTCATATTAAATAGACAAGACAGAGAGTCAAGAATTAAGTTAGAGGTCACTAGTTTTATTTGAAAACATAAGCAAAACTCAGTAATTTATTTTAAAACTGTGAAGTTTAACTTTTTATCAGGGAATTTATTGGGGTTAAATATTTTGGGTATTATTTCAGGTATCTAAGTATTAATAATTTACTATTTTTTTTCCGGGGAAAAATAGAACAATTTTTGCATACATATAAGTCTGTACCACTTTCTATACCATAGATTTTCAAAACAATAAACCACTTATTTTTATATATATGTTGGCTGTTCCTTTTAAAGTACATCTAGTAAGATACAAAATAAATTAATTGACTTTAATGTCCTAGCTTAACTTAATGATAAAGAATCAAAGTCTCAGATAACCACCCTCATTTATTTCTCCTTCCAGTTTTTGTAATTCATTTGGAGAAACGTTCTTAATGAGGCTTTTAAAAGATAACTAGCAGCCACAATGTCCTTGTACTCTTTCTAAATATGTAAAGTCTCATTATCTTTTTAAGAGAATTTTAGTTCAAATAGTATTTCTATACAAATAATAAAGGGCTTTAAGAATGCAGAGTGTCTTGGTGTCACAACTAAGCCATCAGATAACATAGGTCGTACAAATTCACTTGCAAATAAGACTTATTGGCAGTGCATTTCCATTGCTCTTACTCAGTCTTAAAAATACATTTGAGTAACTCAAATCATATTCACAGTTGAGCTTCTGAAACAGTAAAACTTCAAGTATTCATGTTTTAAGGATTGTTATTGTAGTTGTGTTCTCTACTTTCCCTTTTCAAACATTTATTTGTTTGTTTCAGTTTGTTTTATTGATTGCATATTGGTTTTTAACAGACTTTAATAATGTGAAAGCTCTGTGTCCTTTGAAACAGCATCGTTATCACAAAACAGCCATGGGTGGCAACATACCCGAATCATCCAACTTGATCCCACATGAGCAAGTACTTAGAGAAACCAGCACAGAAAAAGGATTGCTTCTTATACAAATTCAGGATGAGGGAACAAGAGATCATAGTTCCCCAGAGTGGTACCTCCCCTTACAGCATACCTGTAACAGGTTCCACAGTTGCAGCAGAACACCTGAATGGTCCTTCCCTTCAGCATCATGATTGCACAAGCTTTTAAATGAGACTCCAGATTTGTTCAGTTTTTAAAGTCGATAATTATTGCCAATACTGACATTTAGACAAGAAAGACGTAGAAATAATTCTGGTTTGTAATCTGTTTTGGATAAGAGCACCTGAATATGCCCCTAGAATGACTTTGTTCCGCTCAAGGGGATTCTTATACATCTGTCCACTTATTGAAGATGACCATAGTTTCCAGGTGTGACTTGTTCTTGAGTTTTCCATTAATGGAAAGCATTGTATTGTACAGGCCACTTTTTAAGTCCTCAGAAAGCAGAAAGCTTTGTCTTTGCCCTTGTAGCAAAGATTATCCAGGTGTGAAAAACCATTTTAGATGAAACAAGGCATTCAACCTGCACATTATAAAAAAAGAACAGCCACTAATCAGGCATCTATGGTTCATCCCAGGAAAATGTAATTTGTAATTTAGACTTGGAAAAACTCAGTCCAAGAGTGTGTAGTTCTGTTAAATTATCCTTCTATTCTAGCCATGCCTGAAATAATTGATAAAATGGAGCTAATAATTCCTAGTTACAAGTGATATTGTGGCTATATTTAAAAGAAAATAATTTCTCAGTTTTAGTGCGATAATGAAACTTAATTTTGAAATTTTGTAACTGCTGAAAAATAATTCTTTAATATATCAGAATCATTGATACCAAGAGAAAAGCTGTACCTGTTTCTTTCTGTTTTATTTAGGTTGTTTAACTTTCATTTCTTTTCCATTTTACTTCTTTTCATAATGTCTTAAACTCCAAAGCCATTTCACAGTACAAGAAAAATAGATATGAATTTTCCAGTCTGTTTTTCCTAAGCTTCAAGTTTGAAAATGGTTGCTTTTTCTATACTATTTTTTCATAACTAAATGCAACATAAAAAATGGTCTTCCATCCCCCTGTCCCTTCTTTATCTTGTATGCTATGGAAACAAGACTCTGATCAAGTTACTTTCAGCTGATGAGTTTCTTATGCTGCCTTCAGTACTTTATTAGCTCATTGACTGTTTCAACATGACAGCTAGTTGAGGATGATTCACATGACAAGAAAGATGGTTTAAGTGTCTCAGTCATAAGAAAAAAGTTTCACTTGGAGTTTTTATTTATTCTATAGCACGGAATACAAGGGAAAGTAGAATAAAAATGTGTAGCAAGTGTCACTTTGCGCTTGAATGCATGAAGCTTTAAACATGGCAGCTGTCAGTCCATGTGAGGTCCAGACAATTGAGCTGCAGTTAGTTGCCTGACAAGAGTCACTCAGGAGACCAAGAAACAGCCTGTTATTCTGGCTGGCGGTTTATTCTTCGTATGTAAAACACATCACTTGTTTGTTTTTTCTTGGTTTGTTTTTTTTTTTCCATGTGCCACTTGATGACAGTTGCACTTCTACATGTCACACTTCTATTCATGGCTTAGTTTTTATTTCTTTTGCACTGTTTTCATTATTTTTTCAAACTGCACTCATAGTTTCTGACTCCTCCAGTCTCTGCTCTTTGTCCTTACCCTAGTACTCCTTGTTCCTTGTCCTGGTTGGTGCTTTCCTATTCCTTGTTCCATGAAAAGGGACAGTTGTTCCAACAACGGTGGCTTTTCCTTCAGTTCAGTAAGCTTTTGCTCCTAAAATCTTGCAACTTTTCAGTTACTTTTTGCATAACTGTTGGCTTGACATAACCCTTGGTCTCTTTGGCTCATTATCTTATCTTATGTATTGCACCTGACTAGCATTCCCTTCCTTAATTCCAGACTGGCTGTAATAGCTTGGAAGGGTGGCCCAGAATGATCTGTCTCTGCTTAACAGAAGTGCATGTCTTTTTGCCATAAGCAATGATGTCAGAAGGTTGTAGTGGTAAGAAGAACAATAAGAGAAGAAAGTGAACTGATTCAGCTTGGTATTAAGACGTTTCTTTTGTATGAAGGCCATGTCCTGAGCAGATGACCTACTAGAGTAGATAACATCACACAGATTTTAATGACAGAATACTTTGCTCACAGAATAAATTTGATATAGATTACACATATTTTAGTGATTTAGGAGATTATTTAGTTGCATCAACATAAAGTGAATATGTCATTACAAAGGTAATAACCTCATATGACACAAAGTCAAAATCAGGATTTAGAACGCAAATATGGTTGGGTTTTTCTCTTTTCATTTGTCAGGATATTTACAATCTACTTTCGAGTGAGAAAAAACTGTTTATCAGATACACATATTTCATGAAGCTCCTATGAATGAAGAGTATCCTCTTAGGATATAGGATCCTCACTATATCAGTGTTCAGACTAAATTAGAAATTCATTCTCTGTGTTGATACTGACCTCTTTACCATAAATCAAGAATTATGCAGATTAGAAAGTGTGTTTTATAAAGAAATTTCAGGGGGTTTGTTTGTTTGTTTGTTTGTTTTGCTTTGTATTAATTTAGTAGAATATTTGGGTTTACTTTAATAATACAGCTGTTATGCATAATTAATAATAACCTAACACTGATGAACTGATCCAGTAATATGATAACTCCTTGCTATACTGGGTACCTTGTTTTGTTTAGATTATTTTTTCCCTTTAAGATTTTATGTATTTTTATGTTGGAGATTTTCTTCTTGAACCCTTAACTATTAATGATCACGTCAACAATTCTTTTGTTGCCCATAACTGTATTTTCTGTTTCTTCAACAAACACTCTCACAGCACTTTCTCAGCAACCTAAGGCAAAACTGTACAACTTTGCCATAGTAGAGTGGGGCCTTGGTTCCTCTGTACACAGGTGAGCAAGTGCTTTGAAGGCAATCATTTTTGGTGGGATTATGGAGAGAAAGAGGGTTATGGTCTCCCTGTGTCCTAATGGCAACAGAACCAATTTCCAAGCAGAGACTGCAGGAAGCAGTTTTGATGCTCATAATGACTGTTTTTTCCTACACATTCTGGGGTTCTTAAAATTTTCTTAAAACCTTTCTCATTCTTATTTATTCCCAGCTAAAAAGCTCTAAACTAGCACACCAAACACCAGTTAGCTGTTCTTGGTTAACCAGTAACTGTGCAGGTTTATTAGGCTTCCAACTATATATAATTTTCTCTGACCTTAAGTCAAAATAAATCAGGCAACAATCACTTGATCCCTAGACTATGGCTAGGTAAAACTCTTTCAGGATGATGTAAGCATAGGTAAGTTGTCAGATCTTGCACTGTCATGTCAGTGGCCTTTTACCAATAATGGTAAAAAAGTATTTTTATTGGGCTACAGGGTCTTGAACTGGATTATGAACAAGAGATTTAACATGTTGGCCATTTTCTCTCTTTTGTATTTCTTTTCATTAATTGGCAACTGAATTTCATAACTCTTTTTCTTTTATCATTTTTCCTCCTACAAAACCCACAAACTTCTAAAGTTCTATGCCAATAGAAAAAAAAAAAATACAAGTGTTATCAAATTACTTTAAATAATAATAAAAGAATATAAATGATACTACTAAAGCTTGTTCAAACTGTATTCTTACTGTATGCAATAAGAAAGGAAAAAATAACATGGAGAATTAGAAAAGTGGAATTAATAATAAACCCATCTATTTTTTATAACTTTAAATAATTTAAGATAGTGTATTTATAGTATATACATTTACAATAAGTGGTTTAAATTTACTTAATATATAATTTATAACATATACACACATAGATATTCTACAATATATGAATATGAATGATATACACATGTCCTCAAAGATGGAAAATTTTACTCTGTGCATCAGAACATGAACTTTTTTAGTTTAGACAGATGATGATTACATAATAGTCAATCATGCCCAGACCAAGACCAGGTATCTGCTTAACATTTAACCTTTAATGCATACATATAAAGACCACTGTATAATAGGTATTTCCTACAACTCTGAATTCCAGTCAGATTCTTTATTAATATCATTATGGCTAAGTATTTAATAACAAGTATAGAGTGAACATAGCAGGCGAAGACAAAGCTAATAGCACAAATGGAACTAATTAAGATTTGGAAACAAGCAGCTTGTTATGGATGATTTCAAATCTGAAATTATATTCTCAAATCAAGTGTTAATCTTTACAGGTTATTTTGGGATGATTTTTAAGGGTAAGCATTTCGTGTTATTTTGCGTGTGATGTAGAAACAAATGATATTCACTCAAATATAAAATATCTGTCATTAGAAGAAATGCAGAGCATTTCCATTGATTACAATGCAAGATAAAGACAATAATTCTCATGTTTTTAAAATGTATCTTATTTATCTTGTATATACTATACGGTAACAAGATGTCTATTTTAAACACAGCTTTTATAGGGCGTAAGGGAATTTGTTTTGATTTATATGATGAGTTATACCTTAGTGTACACATAGCTTTATATTGAACTGTAATGAAGGCATAGTCAAGAAAATGCATTAGAAAATTAAAATTATTTCCTACATAAAAAAGGCACAGCAGTAAAAACCAAACAAGCAAACAAAAATCTTCAACACTAGAAAGAACTGTATTGGGTTAGCTGAGGTTTTTTTAGCTATTTCTAACTGAAAAATCTAAGGAATTGGAAATTAATTCACCCATTTGGTAAATGCAACTAACCTTTTATTCTAAATGGCTATGAAATTACTGAGAAACAGCCTAAAATTCATTGAACCTTCTTTAACCTCCCTCAGTTGTATATATTAGAAGTATCATATTTATTAACTCCAATCACATTCTGTGAAATCACTTTATTTTTCCTTTGATCGCATATGGCCGTTGGATAACTATAAATTTGTTTCACAAAGACAGGTATTTGCTCAGGGTCAGGTAAGAGTACCTCATGTGTGGACAGCCTTTCCACTTTGTCCTCTGACAGACCACCAATAGTGGTGTTCATTCTGGTTTTGCTTGGATTTCACTAGTCTCATTCTGATATACTCTAGTACAAGATATAGGGGTAACCAGTTGGTTAAAAGAGGTGATTATCCTGCTGTATTCAGCACTGGTGTGGCCTCACCTTGAGTACCATCTGCAGTTCCAACAGCCACCATTTAAGAAGGATGTGAAGGTACTTGATTGCACCCAGAGGAGTGCAACAAATCTGATGAAAGAGCTGGAAGAAATGTCCTATGAGGAGCATCTAAGGACTTTGGGTTTGCTTAGTTTGGAGAAAAGGAGTATGAGATGTGATCTCATTGCTTTCTCTAGCTTCCTGAGGGGAGGACGTAGAGAGGGAGGTGCTGATCTCTCTTTCCTGGGATCCAGTAATAGGACATGTGGGAATGACTCAAAGCTGCACCAGGAGAGGTTCAGACTTCAAATCATGAGGCATTTGGGCAAGACCCTTAATATTATACTCTAAGTACTGGTCAGCCCTGAAGTGGTCAGGCAGTTGGACTAGTTGATCATGGCAGGTTACTTCCAACTGAAATATTCTATTCTATTCTATTCTATTCTATTCAGCTTTTCTGTCCAAAGACAGAATCGTTTTCATCCATATTAATAATGACTTATAATGTTTTTCATTCTTCCATGCTTTGGTGTTTTATTTCCCCAATGGAAGAAATAAATTCTTGTTTTAATTGAAGGCATCCCTGGTATTAATACCAAACTGTTAATTTCTCTGAGATGTGATTAATTTTGCAAATGCCTGATAAAAAAAGTAGCATTGTCAAAACTGAGAGAAATTAAGATGCACCTTTCAGTTAGTGCTCTTGACAGACATCAATTTTGACTTTCTAGACTTTTAGAATTATATAATCTACTTATGCTGAATGTAGAATACTAGCAGTTAATTATTTTTAAGGTCATTTCTAGTATTTATTTATTCAGCTTAGTTTATCTTAGTTTGTCTCAAAAAACAATTTTATCTTGTGAGAATATCATGCTGAAATGATTCCTACCCTTCACTTTCTGATACACCAAAATCTTGCACAGAACTTACCCAAGCAAATCTCATCCAGGAAAAAAGAAAAATCAAGTACTTTTCTTCCTTATTATTTTCCCTTTCCCATAGCTTTCATCTCTTGTATTCCATAGCATTTCTGCTTTTTTAACTACAATGGCTTGTAGGAAGGAATGAAAGAAGTGCCATGATTCCAGCATATTTGAAGAAATGTGTCAGTTGAACCAAATTTAATTATTTCAGTAACTGTTTCCAGGGAGACTTACACAGGCACTGACACTTACAGACTAAGGGCTTCAGAAGAGAATCCACTAGAAACACTAGAAAGACTTAACTACAGCAAAGAGTGGGGAAAAAAAAAAAAAAGAAAAAAAATGCTCTGATTTTTAAGAATACGTTTCAGTTTGGTTTTCATAAAAAACCTGCTTCATTCATTACTTGACTTTTTTCATTTTTTTCTTTTAGTAAATGATGGTTTACAGAAGATTTTATTTCATTCTGTAAACCAAAAATCATATAATCAGTTTTTTTGATGCTATTTTTTAGCTAGTGTCATCTAGGGAAAGATTAATTCCTTTAATTGCATTGTACTAAAATAATTTAATCTCAGAAATTATATATTTATATGTATTTAGTAGGATAGCCATTCTGCAATGCACCCACGGCACAGACAAATGTTACGGAGAATGTAAGCTTTGCGAATACAGCACTGGCAGTGCATGTGACAGACATAGACACAATGCAAAAGCCCCTGGGATTTTGATTGCCACAGCTAACTTCCTTTCCCTTTTATGTTACTTTCAATAGTAGCTTCCCTTTCTATCCTTTTCACTGCTTTCACTAATTTGACCGAGATACTTACAAAATTTAATTTGCATACTAGTTTTAGACATTGTGTTAATAAAACACTGTGACCCATGTAACTGAATTGTTTCTTTTAGAAAATTTAATGGATAGAATTTTATATGTAGAAATCCAGATATGAATGTGCATTGTCAAAACCAAATAAACACATAAGATGTTTTTACATTTGTAAATGTGATCAGTTCAGAAGTGAATGTTATTGTTTGAATATATTAATTAATTTATTTTCTTATGAAAGAAGTTTTATTGATTTCTTTACTGAAATAACCCCAGCTGGATCGATGTTTGGTTCTTTTCTTTAACACGCTTTGACTTTTAACTTAGCCTGGTTTTCTCCCTTGCAGACATAACCATGAGGACTGTCTATGGCAATTACAGACTTTGAGATTTCATAGAAATTCTGCATTGTCTTCAGTCAAGATAATCAGCTGTTTATTAGTATTATTGATTCAATAAATACATTAAGAATGATGTGGTAACAAGGGATGGGTTAATCAGATAAGAGGAACTCACTCCTCTCTATACTACCCCAAGGCAGAGAAAGGAAACTGGCCCAGTCTGCCTCTAGTAATCAGGCTAAAATTACATAAAAGTAACAAGCTGCAAAGACTACTCTTCCACCCTTTCATCCATCCACAGTAAAAGACTGAGGAAGTCTAGAATGATGTTGCGATGTTATAGAACTACCTGATGTACTGCAATTATTCATTGTTGACATATCACCGTAATATTATGAAATCAATACATTAAATTTTGGACACGTCATATTTAGTTTTTTTCTCTGACTCTAAGTGAGGATAATTTCACCTTATTTTAGCCCATCTGAAAACTTGCTATCTTAAGGTTAGGATAGTTATTTAGTTTTCTAGTATTTTCATGTGATAGAAATGAGCTCCTTCAGAAAGGACTTTATGTTCTTCTAAAAGATATCCTTGTGCCAGGTGATTAGCAACAGCTGAAGAGGAAATGGCCTCAGGTTGCACCAGGTGAGGATTAGATTGGATATTAGGAAAAATTTCTTTACTGAAAGAGTGGTGAAGCACTGGAACAGGCTGCCCAGGGAAGTGGTAGAGTCACCATCCCTGGAGGTGTTCAAAAAACATGTAGATGTGGCACTTTAGGACATGGTTTAGTAGATATGGTGATGTTAGGCTGACAGTTGGAAAATCTTAGAGGTCTTCTCCAACCTTAATAATTCTGTGATTCTGCAATTCTGTGATTCTATATTTCTGATCAGTGCAACAAGAATCCTCTTCAGTGCCGGTGGAGGCAACCTAGATGAGGTGAGACCTTTAATTTTCAGATAACTGATGTTAAAGGAAATTAATCTCATCCTCAAATACCACATACATACTTTTAATGTTCTTTTAGTATTCTTAACATAATGTCACTAGCACAAGTCAAATGAATATTAAAAACCATGGGAATATATTCCATCTCCTGAAACAATGTGAACAAGTTCAAATATTATCCAGTGCGACTTCAAATTTGCTAAAAATTTCTTCTGATTATTGCATATATTTTTTGGTTTATAAATACTTTTGAAGATCATGTGTTTTCATTTTCTAGAAAACTGTCATGACCAGCGTATTATCTTATTCTAAGCCATTATACATCAATAAAACAATTTTTATTGTGCACCTTCACAAGAAATCAGAATTTTCTTTGCTATGAATTTTAATTATATTAATTACAGCTATGCCACAATAGACAGAGTAATTGCACTTGCTATATGGTATTGTTGATGATTAGGACTAAATATTTATATTTATCATATTTATGTCAGAACTGTAAAGTCAGTGTCCAAAAAATTCTCAATTTTCCATACATAATCCATACATAATCAATTGTACTTTACTCTGTGGCGCCCAATTCAATTATTTTGTGCCACTGATGGGAACAAAACATCAGTTGCAGGCACTTTATGAATCTCTGAAAAATTAAATGTATCAAGCTAAAACCTGATCTAAAACATTAAAAGATTCTTTAGAAGCTGTGGATCATGCTGATAGACAATCAGTGCAATGAAAGAAAGTAATAGAGAAGATTTTGGAATAGCTCCAGTTCTAAAGAACAAAGGATGACCAAGTATAAGATGATAAATAATAACTACAAAATCTGGTCTTGAAAAATACACCTTTCAGTCCTAAAAAGTGTGTCCCAGAAAAAATGCTTGTTCTTATCTGTGGCTATAGTGGAACAGGTAGCAGTTGGAGACAGAGAAATCATTGTGAAGGGATAGAACAAAATGATTAGAAGATATTGCATATGTTGGATTAGCACTCCAGAGTTAGATCAAGCTATCAAGCCAACTCTAAGTGCTGGCTGCTGGCAAATAGACAAGTAATAGAATTACAGTCTGGAAACAGAGGAAAAATGCCTTTCATCAGATACTGGCTATTAGAACCCAGTACTGTTATCTTCTCTGCAGAAAACTTTAAGGTCCAAATAACTACGGGGGAAAATAAATAAATAAAATCCAGGCTTCTTATTTGGAAAACCTGGGCATTTACAAGAAGAATGAAAGACTATCCAATATATCTTCAGTTTGAACAAGACTAAAATCAGTAAGCAAAAATGATTGCTAGATCAGGTCCACAAATACATTTGAGTGATTCGTTATGTTTACAGTGAAACCCATTCAGAGGGTTTTTACTGTCAAAAGCATGTGGTTATGATGAAAGATCAAAAAGCATTTCTTGGATACGATTTTATAGGTTTTCCATTTGTTGCTGGTCAGACTGAAGAGGAAAGTGAAGAATATCCACAAGAATTGCTAGCAAAATCTCAATATAAATTGCCAGCACTGAGGAACTGTATCTATTGTACAAAGAGGAATGTTAAATCAGAGTCACCAATGACCTCTACAAATTATAAAGACAAACAGCAAGCCTACACAGTGTATTGTAATTTTCAGTGAGGAAGCAAACTCAAAAGCTTTAGTTGTTGTAGATATAAATCATAACAAACTGTGAAAGTGGAACACTTAACCCACAAGCTAAAGCTTAGACAAAATGGGAGTAGGTTCTCATGAAAATGGGCCAATATAAATTTCAAATATTTGTATTATATAGAATAAGGGTATACTAGCTAGAACAGTTGCAGAAATAACAAATACATAAAAATAAAAATTACGTTTTGGGCTATGATCCAGAATTCTTATTTTCTACTCTCTAGATCCCTGTTCTGTTTTTTAAAGTGGCTTGAATTCTAACATGTTTATACGTACCTAATAATTGCAATTTATTTATAGTTCAGTACACTAGTGACCCATTTAAAGAAACTTTCAGATAAATGAAATTAAAATATTTGAGAGGTATTCTGATAGAAATTAGTTAACAAGTAGAAAAAAGGAAAATACAAAGCAAAAAGTAACTGGAAATATAGCTATTTGTGAAGTATGGCTGCTCAATGTATCTGCTCAAGAGACAGAAGTTATTCAAAATTTTAAAAAGATTATAAGATATGTTGAAAGGATTATAATTTTATTATTTTACTGATAATATCTCATTCTACTTAGGTAGAAGGCAATTACAGAAAAACTAAGGAAAGGCATGGAACATAATTTTTGATGTGAAAAGATTCTTATAGGAAAGGAGAATGAAATCTCTTATACTATTTGATTAATAAAACTGAGAATAGGAGCTGACGTGAACAAAAATATACAAATTTAAAAAAAGAAAAAGGAAACATATGTCAGGCAGTTTTATCTGCTAATTTCTATTCAAACGGAAGGATAGAAATAATATTTAGGACTTGGGTGAGGATTTTGATTAGATTCAGTAGAATTAAAAGTTTTCTTTACTCTTTATTCTCTTGTAGGCTACAACTTGCTGGGTTTAATTCTTACTTCCATTTGCAGTCTTTGTGTTTCATTTGACATTTTCATATTTACTTTCAATTGCAGTTCTTTTCTCTTCAGTCCAATCTCAAATCTCTCAGAGGCTTAGTGATACCCAAATCGGGTTTTTATTTCATTACACAAATACATATTATATATTTTTTGTTTATATACAAAATGAGGAATTAGAAATCATAGGAAGAGATGGAAAAATAAAAGCAAAATACTGATTGAAATCAGAGCTTCCTGGAAGTGATAATCAAGTGGTAACAACAATCTGCTACCACATAGACATATTTTCCCCTGTTGTTGGAAAAGATCATCAGAACCACTACTGACTACCCTACAGTTGCACAAAGTAAAGAAGGGGAAAACTTAGAACACTACTAAATTATTTTCTTGGCCAATAGCACTGTTATTTCTTCAAAATTGTGTAAATCTGAATTCTTAATTATTGCAAAATAACTGTAAATTCACAGAGTAGTACAGGTTGGAATGGATCTTTAGAAGTCATCTGGTCCATCTCCCTGATAAAAGAAGGTTCAACATAGACAACGATGTTCATGGCTGTGCCCAGCTGAGTTATGAGCATCATGAAGGACAGAGTTTCCACAACTCTTCCTGAAGGCTCTCATGGTGTTCGATCACCTTCATGGTAGAAACATCTCCACACTTAACTAGATTTTCCTATATTGCAACTTGGATGTCCATTGTCTCATGCACTTTCAAAAGGACTCTGCACCTGCATAATGACTATGATTTATCACTTGGTAGCTGAAGCGCAAGTAGATCTCCCCTTAGTTTAGACCCAGCTCTCAGCATCTCCTCACACATCACTTACCCTAGCCCCTGATCATCCTGGTAGCCTTTGGTTGGATTTGCTTTAGTAGGTCAATAGTAGTTTATTGGTTTATTTCTGTACCGGGGAGCTCAAAACTAGTCTCGCATGTGCCAAAGGGAAGGGAACAATTACCTCTCTGGACCTACTGACATTGCTTTGCCTGAGAGAGCCTGGGAAGCCCAGGATGACTGTCTTCCCTGCAAAAGTACACTGCAGATTCAAGTTTAACTTGTCTAGTGGGATCCTAGGTCCATTTCTGAAAAGCTTCTGTCCAGCCAGCCATCAGGCAGTTCATCACCCATCACAAACCAGGATTCCTTACGGCCAGCTTTGTATTGTCCAAGTTTTTTGTGCACTAATAGGACTTAATTGACCTGACTGACCTCACTTGAAACCCTCATCTATGCCTGTTATGTATGGCAGTTTTAAATTCAGGTCTGGGCTTACAATCATCTATATTTCTTAAGTATTGTTTGAACTTCCTAGTCTGACTTTGAATTTGGCTTGTGACTGTGCTTGATGATAACTGAGCAGTCAATACGAGACATCCTGCTTTGCTCATCTGCCTGGTGTGCTGTGGGGCAGCACATTGCTGGAGAGGACATTGCCTGGCTTGCACTGTTCCTGTTCTTGCCTTCTAACTCACCTTTAAGGAACAGCATCACTCTTGCTGTTTGCTCGCATGCTTTTTTTAAGGAAGCAGTGTCCATCCAGTGTAGCACTTCAGCTGTGTGGACTATCTCACCATGTATGTGTAATCCCACTGGATTAGTGGGAGATCATAGCTCTGCACCATTTATGAATTTCTAATTCCTCTTCTGTTTCCTATACTGATATATTTGTGCAGTGACACTTGAAATGGACGCCTACTTACTTTGCTTTCACATAAAGAGCATCAGGGCCACTCCTTTAATGTTCTTGCCTTTGCTCTCCCGTAACCAAATATCATTAAAAGCCCTGCCATTCAGATTAGGAAATTTGCTGTCAAAGGTGGTCTCTCCTCGCTTCATCATATAAACTTCTGTTTGTACAGTAATCTTCATTTTCAAGGAGGGTCCCCTGATTATAAAAGCTAAAGATCTGTCTGCATCACAAGTTTAACAGACAGGTGTTTGTCTGCAGAATGTGCCTGCCTCTTTATGAATGTCTTTCTTCTCACTAGCAATCTAGGAAAATTCCACCTAGGGTTTTATTCCTTTCACCTTTACCTCACCAGCAGAATATTATTCATTTGCTACTGTAGCAAAATTTCAGAAATAGGATGCCCCTACAGTCCTCAGATTTATGGTATGCTTATATTTCCCCATTTCTATCAGAGCATGGAGTTCTTTTATCATCTTCCAAAAGTAATTGTTTCCACTAGTTTGAATTTCAAATTCTAATACGATTTGGAGCTATGTGGGTCTTGATCTAAATCCACAGAGCTAGTTCTATATTGCTAAAATTTCTTCTTTCTTCTAATTAAAAAATAAAGTAATTGAATGGACATGCATGAATCATCCCAAATAATTAAGAATCACAGAATCATAGAATCATTTGGTTGGAAAAGACCTTTGATATCATTGATTCCAGCTGTACTTCCCCATTACTAAACAATATCCCTGAACACCTCATCTACCTGTCTATCCCCCCCAGGGATAGTGACTTCACCACTTCCCTGGATAGCCTGTTTCTTCAGAGAAGAAATATTTCCTAATACCTAGCCTAAACCTTCTCTGACAAAACATGAAGCCATTTCTTTTTGTCCTAATTGTTACCTGGGAGAAGAGACCAAACCCCATTTCTCTACAACCTCCTTCCCGGTAGTTACAGAAAGCAATAAGGTCTCCTCTCAGCCTCCTTTTCTCCAGACTGAACAATCCCAGTTCCCTCAATAGCTCCTTGTAAGACTTGTTCTCCAGCCCTTTCACCAGCTTCGTTCCCCTTCTCCAGGCACATCGATGTCCTTCTTGCAGTGAGGAGCCCAAAAGTGAACACAATATTCAAGGTGCGGCCTCACCAGTGCTGAGTACAGGGGCACAACCACCTCCCTGCTCCTGCTGGCCACGCTGTTTCTGGTACAGACTAGGATGCCACCTGGGCACACAGCTGGCTCATATTCAACTGGCTGTCAACCACCCCCTCCAGGCCCTCCTCTGCCAGGCAGCTTTCTACCCACTGTTCCCCAAGCCTGTAGCATTATATGGGGTTGTTTTGTCCCAGGTGCAGAACACGGCACTTAGCCTGGTTGAACCTCATCTTGTTGTTTGCAGCCCAGATTGCAGCCCATTAATTCAACCTGTCCAGATCCCTTTGTAGAGCCTCCCTACCCTCAAGCAGATCAACTGTTCCCCCCAGCTTAGTGTCAGCTGCAAACTTGCTGAGGGTGAGCTCAATCCCTTCATTCAGATAATCAATAAAGATATTGAACAGAACTGGACCCAAGGCTGAGCCCTGTGGAAGATCACTTGTGACCGGCCTCCAACTGGATTCAACTCCATTTACCACCACTCGTTGTGCCCGGCCCAATGTTATAGCTAGAACTGAAAGGAGTTGCATTTGTAGTAAGGTATTTTACTGCACTGAAAAGGTTCTTCGCTCGTACTAAAAGAAGTTGTGCATGTAATTAATGTTGAAGACCTGGCTACGCCCATGAGGGCATAATTATTACTAGCAGGAAAACTGTCATCTGGAGGTCCCCTCTGAGACAATGCATCAAGTCAAACTTTAAATGGCATAACAAAGTTATTGAAAATGATACCTTAAGAAAATAAAAAATCCCTATAGATAGTATTCTGTGATGGTGAGACCAATTCATTTTCCTCCACTGTGACTCACAACATCACCTCAGACCTCCAATTACCAGAAAGCTCCTACCTAGGGCTGAATGCATATGCATGAAATGAACCAGAAGCTGCAGTGAAAGGAAATAGTGCTAAGGAAATGCATCTATTGCATTCAGCACTTTAAATGCCTGTCTCATGCATTAGTTTTACATGGTGAATTATACAAACATTAATATTTCACTGCTCCCTCTTAATTCAAAGTTAATGAACAAATTAGTATTATGTAAAGAAGGTGAAGAGAATTTGAATACTTGTTTTATACTCTTCAAGATAAAATATATTTTCAGATTTAAGGAATATGTAACATGCAGGACCGTAGACAAACTGAAATGATCAAATAAAGCAAATCTACTGAGATTTCATGCTGAGATCATATTTATTTTTTTAGTTTGGGCATGATGTTTGTATGTTGTTTGTATTTACAAAGGCAGTGTGTCACTGTTAAGATCAAGATCTTTATTAATTTTTCAAATGTCCTTTTGAGAAAAAAATAAGGAAGAAAACCACTCTTAAATTTCACAAGAACAAATGTATTTCTGATCTAGAAGTTAAATAGTTAACACAATCTTATAACATGTACATAATGTGAAATGCTCTACAGACAAATTTGCAACATATTTCAACTTCCTTTTTTTTTTTAATTTTAGTGAAAAGTGTTGGATTAGATGATCTGTCAAGGTCTTTATGGATTTCTTTTTCTGTAGTAATTACTTTTTATTTCTCTCTCCTATGGAGTGGCAAATCTATATGAATTTACAACCTCAATCAAAGAATTAGAAATATTTTAAATTTAAATTTGCAATTAACTACTTTTATCAACAAAGAAAGTGCATGTTCTCTTAATTATCCTGCTTATAATAGGCCTGATTCAATAAGAACAGAAAACTTGATGCTTTCTGAAAATTGTGACCTTTAGAAAATATTTCACCTTGAGTATCCAATACTTAAATTACTTAATATTGACACTCAGAAATAATGTGTTCTTGAAATGAAAAATACTGATTGAATTCTTAGGAATATTTTCCTTTTTCCTTCTAGCTGTTTCAGTAGGAATTTAGGGAAAAATAAACAAGAAATTAAAATTAAAATTATAACCAGGGTTCAGTTTGTACCCCAGAACAAGGTGTTTCACCGTATTCCAAATACACCACAATGTTTACACAATCCTAGCACACATATGTATTATTTTGAGCTTGATTCAGCAATATACAGGTAAATATTTGCTATCTTAGATGAACAGACTAATAGAAAAAAAGAGACAACCAAAGAAACCAAGAATAACTGCAAACCCATACATCTTGATGGACCCTCGAGTTCCTTTAGAGTTTCTCTTTAGACTATAACCACTCTCTAAATTAGGCGGAACCAGGTTTGTAGTAATAAATTGCTATGCTACTCTGGAAAATCTAGTCTTTTTTGCTCATTTGTTACTTGAGTCCTGAACATCAGGAAAGATTTGATGCAAGTGATCATCAAATTAACAAACAGCAACGTGAAATTCTGTTACTGTAAACTTAAATTATAAACTTTTTCAAAAACTTAAAAATGCAGTTTAGACTTCACTCAGCACAGCTAGACCCACAGAGACATATCCATTTGTTAGCGTGGAAGATACCTAAAAGCAGTAAAACTTCTAACCCTTTCTATTAACTACGTTTAAATACTTCATCGTCATAACTCCCTTGTAATATTTTAGTACCCACATTAGGTGAAGCTGTATTGCTATGGTTTTAATTTTATTTCTTCAGCAAGCACGTGCCTAGGTTTCAGTAAGTTTTAGTTTGAGTTTTCCGAAATGTTTCATATACAGTTAGCACCACTGAGGAAGCATATCTAAAATCTTTCAAAATAAGATATCAATATGAACACTTATTCGATACCAAGTTTCAACTCCATTTTTAATGCCCTGAAGAAGTTTTCCGTTGGAGAACTTTATGGAAAATGGAGAGGGGAAACAGAAGCCTTTAAGGAATCTTTGAAGAGAGTTTATGCCCACCAGAAAAGTTAGATGAACGACAAAATAGAAATTAACAAAGGACACAAACTAGAGATTTTATTTATCCAAATACAGGTAAAATTTGATCACTTATATAAAGTCAGAAATCATCTCATCTGACTCTGCATTTACACAGTGTAGATACTGTTATCTAAGTTACTTTAGAGTGTTTCCTCTGAAAAATAGGTACTGTTACATTATTTTTTTTTATCCGATACTTTCCAGACATCCACGCAGGATAAGATGCATCAGGCCTTAGAAGCACATATCTTCCTCTGTTGTTTATAAGACTGGATGGTTTCTGTCGAGAAGGTACTCTACAATCACCCCACAAAATTCTCTACATTTGAAACAAAAATATGTCAGTTTTAAAGCAGTGTTTTAATTTTTGTTTTTAGACAGAAGTCTATTACAAAGCTATCTGGTGAGGCTTTATAACTGTAAATCCCCACTCCACCACCCCCATTTGAAAGGCTTTGTTATCAATTATTTTATAGAAAGTATCAAAGACAAATGATTAAGACAAATTCAAAAGTGTCCTAGATTAACTCTGCAGTTGTAAAGAATTGACTGAGAAGATGAAAGAACACGTAAAAAGAGACAGAAAATGATGGAGTTCATAAATTAAGGGTATGGAAGAGAAAGGATAATAAAACCAAGATATTGTTAAGAATGTTGTCTAATGTTTGGGTTTGAAAGGATAAGAAAAATGTAGGCAAAAATCTACCAGCAAAGAGAACGCTGCTGCAGAACCTACCTTTGAGAATCTACCTTTGAGGTGGAGTAGGTGACTCTTTAAAATCCCTTCTAGTCCTATTCATGTATTCATAGAATTTATGACTTCTACAAAGAAATAGTGTAGCCTCAACTTCTAGTCATATGACAAATGTTATTTCCAGAATATGATGCTTCACAAATTAAGATCAGTCTGACGTTAATCACTGGAAGAATTCACAAGCCTTTTCTGTGAGTTATGTCCTGAGAGTACAAGATATCCTTGATTATTCCACACAACCTAGCACTTCATTTTTTTCATAGTGATTTTGCATAAAGCTTTGCAGACTGATTCCCTGATTTTTCATCACTTCTGTATAATTTCCCAACTACAGGCAGATCTGTTAAAGGATGCATATAATGTAACCACATTTCAGTCAAGAATACTATATCCAAAAGCTGATTTTTCAGTTACAGTTAGGAAAAGTATATAATTTTCAAATCCATTCTCTGAAGTGGGGGCTCCCAGAGCAAGGTAAAACTGTTAACATTATTTCTTGCTGTTTGACAAAAACACGTTATTACACTTCTATATGGCTGGTTTGGCAAAGTAAGTTTCTCAGCAGAGCAGAAACTGATAGACTTTTAATCCCATTTGTAGTGTACAGTCTGCAAATCTTTCCCAAGAGATCTCAGACTTTACTGGTTAATGGTACAGAGTGTACTTACTCTGAGCTGATTACATTCTGGTTTATAGTTACCAATTAGAGAAACCAATTACACCTTTAAACTGTGTCAACAGATTTTGACCTAATTTAATTCTTGTTAATCAGTTGCATAAACAAATTCTGTTTATAAAACAAATTGAATTTGAGTTAAAGAATATACTGTATAAACTCTACACCATACTTTTTACATTTAAATATGTAATAAAGTGTATTATTTAAAATGACTATCGAAATGCAGAGGAGTCCCATGGAATAAAAGCATAATAGAGTTTAATACAGTAACTGTTATCTTATTATCTGCTGAGAATATTTTATATTGAGTGGTTTTGTGAAAGATAGAGAAGTACGATCCAAGTTCTTTTTTTTTTTTTAATATGAAAAGATCCAGGAAAAATAGATTTGAAACTAGTACTTTGAAAGCTGATTGCAGCATTAGGACTAGAAAGTGTATGAGTACCCATCTGCCAAATGTGTGAGCTATTTGGCAGCTTCTCAGTTTTGTGTGTTTTAAGAGCATTATGTTGTGATTGGACATTTTAGAATTCTCAGCAGCTGGATACCCGCACAAAGACCTTAAATTTGGAGTGATATATAAAAGATAAAAAGTCCACATGCTTTTGTTTCTTCTGAGTATCAAACATTAGATATCAACTCACACACAATACGAAACTGAAAGAAAGAAGAGGAAAAAAAGTTAAATATCAATTCCAGACAGTGATGGAATGCCAGAGTATGAACAGAAGATGGAAGCGATGAAATCAGGGCTTTTGAGTGTGTAAGGGAGGAAATGTACACTCTAGAAAGAAAACAGAAAGGAAGACAGTGGATAAAACATATCACATTATAGAAGATGGACATTCTGAAAGTAAGACAATGGAAAAGTACAATGATCATAAAAACAGATGAAAAAACCCCAAGCAGTAAAAACTCCAGAACTAGTGAAAAATAAGCTGGTCTTCAGCAGGGTGTGAGAAATATCCGCATGTCAGATGAGGGTCATTCCTGAGATTATCTCAAATGGAGAGGGGACTGAGTACCCAATGCAGGGAATAGTCTTCTAAGTATAGTGGAATCTGACTCGCATTAGAAGGAATCTATCTGCTAGGCCAATAGCGTGACTTGTTACTTCATTTATCACCCTAAAGTGTCTTAGACAGGAGTAGTGTCAAGTTCATTTTAGTGGAAAGCTATGTTTTGAAGGCTGGATGAAGTATGTCAACACTTAGCAGTACGCAATAATTCATAATACCTTTAGCATTTTTTTTTCATTAATCCCATCATGCTTATTATGCAGTTCTGCAGTTCTCAGAGTATTTTGCTGCAAGAGAAACACCTTTAAGACTATCAGCAAATTTGACAGAAACCAGAAGGTTCAGGTTAGGAATTTTTGATTAGCAAGAAATATTTGTCAATAAGCATTATTGGGTAAATAACTAGTACAACATAATAGATCTCCATGCATAGAACTTTATGCAACTGCTACAGTTCTAAAAGGAAGAAGGATGATTTTGCTAAATACTACTGTGCACAATTTCATTTCATAATAACTTATTCTGAAGATAGGTAATTAACTGAACATTATGTTATACTGCAACTTGGAACAAAAGTACTACAGAACAATGAACAGCAAGATAAAATCTCAGTGCAGTTTTCAAAGAGTTGACTGTATTGCGTAGGCATTCTACAGTGGCGTTTAGGGTAATTGCCACATATATTTCCTGGCTTCTCGACATTCAGCCTTTGCTAATCAATGTATTTTGTACTTCAGTGTCCTCACAGTGTTCTCCCTTCCCTAACACTAACTTTTTTTTTTCAAATGCTTGTGGCTTTCTTGTAGGATGAAGGATATTGATATGAGATATCCAAAAACAAGGAAAAAAAAAAGTCAGTCTCTTTTCCAAGGCTTGAGATGAACTCCATTGCATTTAATGAAAAACTCCTATGAGCCTTATTACAGGCTTTGATTCCAGTGTCAAGTATGATCTTAGCTTCATGACTAACACAAGTTCTCTCTGAATTATTAGATAGCACTTCATAATCCTGCTTACTTACTCAGCATAGAGAGTTATTGATCATACTTCCCATGCAGTGGCAAAATTATACTTCTGAACTGACTCTAGAGGTATAAAAGCCAAGCCATTTAAACCAGGAATCTCTTGTAGAGTAATATCAGGGCCACTTCTCTTTGAAAACAGTATGAATGTTTCCACTTGTTTCAAGGATTTTGCAATAAGCTCTCCCTTTCTTTATCCTTCTGCAGATCCACTTACTGTGATATAGTACTCTTTTATCACCACCGCTGAGAAAAGTATAATAAACTTATTTGTAAATCCCGTACAGATAATAAATAAAGGCATCTTATCAAAGGACGGGCTTGATCCTTTTTTTCTTTTTGTCCACTCAGGAGAACACAATCCGTTATCTTTACATGAAAATTCTGCATGTACCTGTGTATTGATGTGCAATTTATGGCTTGTCTGAATGCAACAAAGCTTGACATGCAGAATAGCTTCTTATTCATCTATAGTTTAGAAGGATGCTCAAAAAAAACCCCAGTCATAAATCATAAAATCATAGAATTACCTGTGTTGGAAGGGACCCGAAAGGATCATCGAGTCCAACCCCTATTCCTACATAGAGCACTCCCAACATTCACACCATGTGGCTGACGGCATTCATTGTCCAAATGCTTCTTGAATGCTGGCAGACTGGGTGCCATGACTGCTTCCCTGGGGAGCTGTCCCAGTGATCCATCACCCCTGGGTGAATGTTACAACATTACAAGGTGATCTCTAGTAAGGGATTAGGCTAAACTCCAAGTGCAAACAAGTTGCTGAGAGAAATAGTGTTGGAACAGTTAGAATAGAGTGAATGATCTTGGCAATCTACGCAGGTGAGAAATGGAATAAGGTAGGTGGAACTTCAGATAAGAGATGGCAATAGTTATTGCCAATGCCACTCTATACATTCATGGTAAGATTCTGCGGTAAAGAGAATGTTTCCTCCGACACTATTTCCCAACTCTCCTGCTCTTATCTTCTCTCTGATCATCATGTCATCATTAGGCTCACCAAAGTCTCTGAGAGTTTTGAGCCATTGTGTATAAGGATAAGCTGGTTTTCAGGGTTTTCAAGTTTGCAAGATACAAAAAATACCTTGTAATGTGTTTGTATTCCTAAATTATTTGAGTAGAATTTACTCAATGTAAATACGAGTGTAACTAATGAAGGAACTACCCACATGATGTGTAGATACCCTCTTGATACAGAATGAAATATTAAGGAAATGAGACTCAGTCATACAGCCTGAGCTGTAGTCAGCTATGAAGTTAACAAAAGGGAATCATTGTTTTGTGTTGCCTTACGATTCGAAAAAGATGGGTCAACTCCAATTTTCTAATCATTCTGTACTCAACTACTTAAATTCAGTGTAGCTGGAGTGTCTTTCACCTGTAAAAATTGTTTATTATTATTTGGAGAATTGTTGTGGTTTGAGCCAAATCTTGTATGTCTTAAAATAATATGATATACAAATCAATCCAAGTAACTTCAATATACAAAAAAAATCTTCCCGAGAGCATACCAAACGTGTTTAACCTTCTCCTGTTAAAATTGTCTTTCATTACAATGTTTTATTAAGAACATTTCAGTATTACATAGGGTGGCAAAAATGCATGTGAGTAACCCTCATTTGTGGAGATGTCACAGCTGAACTTTCTCAGGTTTCTGCTGTTTCCACTTATTTTCCTTGTCTTTTACTCTACAAATAAAGTATATCCTGTATTAGATTTTCTTGGACTTTTACATTATAAGTAGAATTCATTTTGCTAGTAAAAACAATGAAAGATTTTCCATGTGGATATATTTTCTGCACAAAGCCTTTTTTTACTGCAGTTAGGTACTGCACACTATCAATAACTGTGAATCAATTCCAGTAATGAAGAATGAGTTCATCAAAGAACGTAGATACTTATGAAGTAAAAAAAAAATAATAGGAGATTAAACACAGTTTTCTTTCTTTTATTTTTCCATTTCAGGTAACAGAAGCATTTAAAATGTGTAACCAAATCATTTTCCTAAATATTCCTAATTATTTTCCACTTACAATTAAAGTCAAAGTCTCCTTAGAAACATTATTTAAAATAAAATGAAAAATCAGTACTGTTTATTGAGTTATTGTTACATCCTCTTGTATCAACACAATACCATTTCCTTTTATGTCACTTTTTGTCTTTACTATCAATCTGATTTCATACCAAGGAACAGAGATGAATAGGGTTAGGAATATTTTTATATTAAAGCAGAAATTAAGCTTCCATCACTTATCATTTTCCATCTCTCCCTGTCTCTAATATGCAGTCTGGTCACCATTAATTTTTATTTTAAACATGGAAAAATATGGATATAAATGCATACTAGTAATAGTCATATAAATATATTAATCTATGTACATAAATGTATGCTAATTTAGTTTTATTGAAGAGAAGACACAGTATTTTCACCTGACATGGAAATCACCATTATTCTATTGAAAATTGAAAGAAATTGTAAAACTCCTAGCACGAAACATTGATGATTTGTGAAATTATTAGAAGTAATCTGTTTTAATCCACTTTCCCTCCCTTTTTTAAGACTTCTTGCATATGTATAACTGAGCTTTGAACTTGATCTACATTCCTGCAATCAGAATAATCCAGACATTCTGTCTGGGCACAATCAACACATACATTTGAAAATACATCTCAATCAAGAAACTGAGAATGATTTTTTTTTTCTAGATTTCCTGTTGAAGAGTAAAAAATCAAAGATAAAATTTTCATCACATTAAAGACACAAACATTCTTAAACAAAATTTGCGAGTAATTAAAGCAGTAATTAAACCATGTGTTCTCCTTAGCAGTGACAAAAAAAACAGTAGAAAGCAGCCTGCATCTTTACAGATAACAGAGCTTCTGAGTTTACTCCGTGCCTCCTGTTCCCTGGGAATTACTGACCCTGGGAGTAACAGTCCCAGGATCATGCCAGGTGTCTGATTTCCCAGCTCTGAGGCAACACAAGCTTTCTTTTGCCAGGAGCAAGCTGGGGCAGTTCTCAGACATTGTATTACACCTTGAGAATATTATGGGTCAATTTATGACCATATACACAGCTTAACCATTCCAGTCAGCACAGATAGATCTCAAATGGGTGGATGAACTGTTCCTATAAAATAACTTCCAGGAGAAGCCAGGTTAGGACTGACCAGATAAATTCTACCAATTCCCTTAAATATTGTCTATCCTTGGCTTTTTTATTGTAGTGTACTTCTTACTATTGACAGTTGGAAGAATTTTACTACAAAGGGCATACTGAATTACCTAATTCAATTTATTGAAGTAACCTGTGCTAAGTACAAGATTTTAGTAAATGTGGGGATTGTTTTCCATAGCAATGAAGATAATTTCATGTGTAAGTTTAACTTAAAGTCAGAGGGAGAACATCTGTGTTTTCTATATTTTAAGTCTATCTACACTGCAGTAGTTGGATCGTATTGTCATTCTTGATTTACTGAAACAAGATAAATGCACAATGAGTGGATAAAATCTCCAAAAAAATTGCTTAAGATACATAGAATGATAAGTTTTTTTTTATCTCCTGTGTATTATTACCCCGAGAATAAGCAACATTCAATTTAACACTACTATGATATTAGATCAACTCTGAATTTTCTCTTAAACTAAATAGGAGATTTCAGTATGTGTATTGAAGTAATAATAAAGACAAAATATACAGCAAAGAAAAACTCTCAATTGTGATGTTTTACAGCTATTTTGGAAAAAGACCAGTAAGAATTCATGGTAAGAATTATAGTAATCTTGATTTATTTGGCTTAGTTTCCTGTATCTCTAGACAACAGTTTTCAGAGTACAAGGCAGTTAAAAGCAACAACTTGCAAGTATTAAATATTTTGTATTGCTTTCTATCTGCTAGAGAGAATGCTTAGTCTAGTTTCTATGCCAACATATGATTGAATTACATACTCTAAACCAGTTGATTTATTAACTGATATTTTTCTGAGAGATAGGTCATGTAAATCTGTCTCAATTATATACTGTAGGGTAAGGATTTACCTAGTACATAAAAGTGTAAGTTATAGTTAGACTTTTTTTTTAGTATTTAGAAAGCTTTCAAACAAACACAAATTTCCATACTTTACAAAGTACGTAATTAACTTCTGTAGGTGTATAGTTTACTTAGATACATAATTGGTATATGCAATGTTTGATAGAGCAGCTAATTCAGACACAGTAAGGACAAGAAAATCATTGTGAGTAGGTAGCACAGCTTCACCAAGGGGAAATTGCACTTGACCAACTTGATAAACTTCTGTTATGGAATGACTGACTGGTAGATGATAGGAGAGCAATCGAGATTGTCTACTTAGACTTCAGTAAAGTCTTTGACACTATTTCCCATATGATCCTCATAGAAAAGCAGATGAAGCATGCATTGGATGAGCAGATCATGAAGTGGACTGAAAACTAGCTGAATGGCAAGTCCAAAAGCATTGTGATCAACAAAGTCTAGTTGGAGGCCGGTAACTAGCGCTGTACCCCCCGATTCAGTCCCAGTACTGAGTCCAGTCCTGTTTAAAATCCTCATTAATTACCTGGATGATGGAGCAGAGTGAATCCTCAGCAAGTTTACAGACAACACCAAATGGAGGAATTGCTGATAAAGCAGGGGATGGGGATCATGGTGCCACCCAGAGGGTCCTTGAGAGGCTGGAGAAATAGGCTAACAGTACAGCAAGAGGATTTGCCAAATACTGCACCTGAGGAGGAACATGCACCAGTATATGCTGAGGACCATCCAGCTGGAAAGCAGCTTGGCAGAAAAGGGTTCCTGGTGGACACCAAGCTGACCATGATCCAGCAATGTAACCTTGCTGCAAAGAGATCTAATGGTATCCTGGACTACATTAAACAAAGGGTTGTCAGCAGCTCGAGGGAGGTGACCCTCAGCACTGGTGAGGCCACACTTGGAATACTGCGTCCAGTTTTGGGCTCCCAGGGGAAGCAGAGTCATGGAGCTACCAAAGTCTGACCAAAAAAGAACCACAAAGAAGATTGTCTAGAGCATCTCTCTTATGAAGAAAGATTGAGAAAGCTAGAGTTGTTCTTCCCGGAGGACAGAAGACTTGGGCCAGATATTATCAATGCATGTATTATAGATACCTGAATGGAGGGTGCAGAGAAGATGGAGTCACAGGTTTTTTCAGTGGTACCCAGTGACAAGAGGCAATGGGCACAAACTGAATGTACATGGTCAGTTCCTCAGAGATGCTGTCGAGTTTCCTCCACCTTGGAGATACTGAAAAGCCATCTGGACGTAATCCTGAGCAACTGACTCTAGGAGGCTATACTTGAGCAGGTGGTTTGGACCACGTGATTTCCAGAGGTCCCTTCTATCCTCAACTATACTGTGATTCTGTGACTTTCTTACTGTCTGTTTAATTAGTGAAGTATGCAGTTTTACAGAAAATTTACAATGGCATAGCATAGAACAGAACAGAAGAGAAATGAAATTTCAGTAGGAAGGGACATACAATGGTCATCTAGTACAACTGCCTGACCAATTCAGGGCTAAAAAAAGTTAACACATATTGTTAAAGGCATTATCCAAATGCCTCTTAAACACCGACAGGCTCGGGGGATCACCCACCTCTCTAGGAAGCCTATTCCACCTTCTTGGTAAAGAAATGCTTCCTAATTTGAGATGACCTTCACAGGGCCTAGCTTTCCATTGGCAGCTGGAGGACAAGAGCGGCTAAATTAGGGTATCAAGTAGAATATAAAACATAATGGCATAGGTATTGATAAGTAAATATACTGAATTCTATCTGGTTAAATGTAGGCTTGAGGTTAAATGTACACCTGTGTCTACAAAATATGTAAACTATCATTACAATTAATGGAGATGTAATCAACAAAACTGAAGAGAACTACACAGATGGTTCAGTTCACCTTGTTACAACAGTCACAGTTTTCAGAGCAGCACTCAAAACTCTTTTCATCATATTTCTTTCATTTACTAAGAGTATGATTGTTTTGGTAACTGATTAAAAGTCTTAAGTCCTATAAATGCTAGTGAGATATTATGTTCAACATCTGTCTATATATTGCACTATACATATTTTATTCTCAATTTGCTAATAAAGATGGACAGTGCTCCATCTACATTGATGATTTAAATGATTTATAACCAAGGATCAAAGATTACTGTCTCAAAGCTTTCGGCTATAATAGCTTACTATCACTTAAACAGTGGATTATTAATAATAATAACAGCAGAAGTATTACAAAATTTCTGGAATATGATGAAAGTGAGGCAGGAGAACAAGGAAATTTTTACCTCACATAAGTTAGAATTTTACTGACATTTTCAGATAGTTCAGTTATAGTCCAATTCTGAAACCATGCTCAAGTGGTTATTTTAATTTTTGGTAGTTGTGAAAAAAAAAAATTGAAAGCATACCACTGATTTTAACATACCAACTTTTATATCTAACTTAAATACACATGTTAGATTTTATTAACTGTTTTCAGCAAGTTCTTAAGGACAGGATATACTTTAAATTATTTAAAACTGCCTCATGAAAATACTTTATCACAAATAAGTTCTGCTATAAAGCAACCTATTAAGACTATCTGATTATAGAGCACATATATTTTTTCATACGTTGCAAAAATACAGTAGTTTATGGCCTTAAAATTAATAAAGTTACAAATTTCTTTTTTCTTCTGGAACAGAATATTTAATTGAGAGACGCTTATGATCTCTCAGTTTTATATCAAGTATGATGTATATGGGATGGAATACTCTTTTTGGTCAGTTTGGGGTCATCTGTCCTTTCCGCCCCTCCCTGCAGGTGTGGCCATTTTTTGCTAGCTCAAGGATGGCCTTGGTTACTAGAGGAATGAGTATAAATACTGGCTTCCCTGCATACCAGTGTTCTGTGTCATCACTGGTAGAGAGAAACTGTCTGAAAAATATGCAGTTAGTTTTTCAGAAAAAGCAGTTACTTTAGATTAAGTCAGAGTCAGAGGCAGCCCGATTAACTCAAATCATAACAATGTCTGATAAGGAGTCACTGAGGGAACTGAGGTTGGTAAGTCTACAGAAAAGGAGGCTGAAGAGAGACATTGTCACTCTCTACAACTACTTGAAAGGAGGTTGTAGTGAGGTTGGTGTTGGTCTCTTCTCCCAAGTAACAAGTGATAGGATGAGAGAAAATGACTTCCAGTTGTGTCAGAGCAGGGTTATGGTAGATAATAGAATAGATTTCTTCACTGAAAGCGTTTTCCAGGACTGGAACAGGCTGCCCAGGGAAGTGGTGAAGCACTCTCCCTGGAGGTTTTTAAATATGCATATATGTGATGCTTAGGGACCCGGTTTAGTAGTGAACTTGCAGTGCTAGTTTTGTGGTTGGACTTGATGATATTAAAGGTCTTTTCCAACCTTAACCATTCTGTGATCCTATGATGTCCTCACACATGAAGCACCCCAGCCCCTGATCATCCTAGTGGCCCTTGGTTTTATTTGCTTCAGTAGATCAATATCTTTTTTATACTGGGGAACTCAAAACTAGCTTCCCATGTTTTGAATGAAGGGGAATGATCACTTCCCTGGACCTGCTGGCATTGCTCTGGCTGGTACAGCCTGGGATGCCCAGGATGACTTTCTTCCTTGCATTAACACAACACAGATTAATGTTTAACCCACTGGGGTCCAGGTATTTTTCTGACAAAAACACCAAGTAATGAACAGCCAGTTTTATTTCATAACACTAATTACAAGCCTTTCAACTTTTCAATCTTTTACAATTTTCAATTCTCATTATAGTCCTTTCCAAACTAAATGTCACTAATTTGCTTTTAAGGATAGTATAGGATACTACCTCATTGTGGGTTTGAATCATTAACCAAACTATTATAAAATTCAGTAGGACTATTTGTATTGTTAGGTACCATTCATTCTGCACAACCAGAAATAAGAAACTTCCTCTTCTATTAGAGCTATGCAGTTATACAGATGTTCACAAAGATGTGTAAGAAGCAAAACTCAGGAAAAGGACAAAAATAGCATTCATGTCTTCATGTCTGTCTGCCACAGTGGCCTTCATAGCAATTTAGATAACTGAAGTTATGGCAGACTCAACTCACTTTGATCTGAAGTTGCTGAGAATTGTGATAAAGTAAGAATTCTTCCAGCAGTGAGACTGGTCTATGTATATTAAGTTTATGTACCTCATTGCACTGCATCTGTGCTAGGGCAATAGCAGGAATATTCCCTTCTGTCTTCATGCATTTGTAAGCTTTGGATAATACTATCATACACTTTTACACTACCGGAATAATATAAACCATTGTAGCAACCATTACAGGAATCCCTCAAAGAGACATTATCATGCTTTTTCTTTGGGTGAAACTTTCTTGTCACTATTCCAGAGAAAGAAGGAAATGGATCCCCGGGCAGCAGAATAGTGTCAAGTGGCAATACATAGAACAGCAGTCTCAGTATACACTGTGGATAAGCCCATTACTCAAGCAATCTTGGGATTACAACATGGGTTTGTATTCCAATCCCTGTACTGAGTGCTCCTAAACTATGGCAAAGAATGTGGAAATTTGCCATGTAAAAAAGAATAAATGAACCCTAATACAGCCTTTTCTCCTTTTGATTAATATGTAGCTCCCTTTGATGCTGATGACAATTGCTCGCATATATGAAGAAGAGGCTACCCCCATAACTAGGAAAATTGCTGCTAGGATTTATGAATAAGTGTTGTGAATGCAAAAGAGATTTCTGCTTTGTGATTCCTTTCCCTTTCCCTTTCCCTTTCCCTTTCCCTTTCCCTTTCCCTTTCCCTTTCCCTTTCCCTTTCCCTTTCCCTTTCCCTTTCCCTTTCCCTTTCCCTTTCCCTTTCCCTTTCCCCTTCCCCTTTCCCTTTCCCTTCCCTTCCCTTCCCTTCCCTTCCCTTCCCTTCCCTTCCCTTCCCTTCCCTTCCCTTGCTTTCCCTGATGTGCTATTGTATTAATAAGTGTGGCTACAGGTTGAAAATTACAGTGGAAACACTTCTTTTTACAGCACACTGAGTGAAAGAAGCCAGTAATCACAGTTCATTAAATATTGATGTAGGTTCTATTTTCAGTCCTTTTATGTCAGTTTGCTACTACCGACAAAATGGAAAAAAACCCCAAATTACCATAGAAAGAAATATTCTTTTTCATAAGTTTCCACCTAAAGATTTGGGTTTTTGACAATGAGGAAGACATACAGAAAAGGTACGAGGACGGTAGGTTAGAGATACAGCATTAATTTAGTTACTATATCGACATATACCTATTTAGAAACGTGAATTTCTATATGCAAGCAAGCAACAGTTTGCACATTTTTAAATATGTTCCTGATTTATTTGGTAAACTTTATGAATCTACTTTATCAAAGTTGTATATTTATAAGTCTATAAAACTTTTATAATATTTATTTTACTAAGGTAAATGTGAAGTAAATATTATGCTACAAGAAAATTTAATGTCCTTTGCATACACTTGACAATGCATAACCTCAGAAGGGTTTTACCTTTTCCCCTTATTAAGACTACTAAATGACTAAACCTAGGACATGAGACAGCAGCCACCTGTCTGTCTATCCAATTCTTTTTCCAAAACATTGACAAAGTAGGAGGAGCTACAGGAATTGTCGAGTTATGAGAATCAGCATTTGAATTGCTATAAAACTGTGCTGCCCTGGTTCAGGAATTTAATGTGAAGTTAGTTAGAAACTTCAAAATATATGGATTTGTCTTAAAAGGATAGATGATGATTGTCTTTTCCACTCCATAATCTTCAAGTAGAAGGGAATCTTCTTGTAGAAGGGAGAACTATGAGTGAAAATTTCTTTAGTCACAACAAGCAATTAAAAGCAGACAAGAGTTCTAAAGAGAACTTTGTTACAAAAAAGGAAGAATAACATGAGGAAGAAACTATTCTCTAAAGGGAAGGAAAAAGAAAGAAGGAAGGAATGGAGTTCAAAAATTCATTTTCACGTAAGATATCCCCAAATTCACTTTATTAAAACACTCGTGTACTTCCTTGTGAAAAAAAACAACCAAACAACCAAACAACAACCAACAAAACATGACCTATTTTGTGTCAATAAAAGATATACTTCCAAAACTTGCCATTTGAAACTGACAAAGACTGTGCTGCGGAATACCGCATTGTGATAGAGATATTCATTCTCATTGGAGCAAGCAATTAATTCTCCATGGTGCAGCAGAACACCCTGCATGTTTTTCTGATTCAGTCCCAGTAACACTATATCGGTATTAGAATGACGAATCAGCCCAAACTGAATACAGCTGTGATTTAACTATCCTGCTGCTTGCTGTAGAGCTGAATCAGTTAGGGCCAGTTAAGGAAGTCTTCACTTCCCTCTGTTGCACAGTATGGGCATGACCTGTGACTTTCTGCTATGATGATATAATATTATTTCTAAGCCACTATCTAATTACCTTTCACACACACCATTTATCTGTTCACAGTGGAGGGCATTGCAGTGGAGAAATTGGTCAGAAACTTTGCGGTGTCATAGTTTTTCAATAAGAAAAGCCAGCTTATTAAAGAATAAAAAACCCCCACATAGTCTTTCAAGGACATATACTTTGATTTATTTTTTTTTAATTAAACTACTGAAAAAGGAAGTTTGAAGTTATAATTCTGGAAACTATTGCATGACAAGTTACTATTTCCTGCTTAGGTGTAGCACATTTCCTATTGTCCCAGATCACCAACTGAGACCTTGATGTTTTTGATGATAATTATTTTCTCTCTTAACACCATTTCCAGACAAACAACAGAAATTGATAAAAAGACCTTTGGGGTCTTTTGGCATTGTGTAACATCTGAGAGTAATTGTTTTTAAATACAGTATTTAAATATATTGGTCTCAGCTTAACACAATAAAGGGCTATGATTTTTTTGTTTTGTTTTGTGTCTTTCTTAGGATAAATCAAAATGTGAAAATGAAATTAAACATGGCAACGATTCAGGAAAATTAAACCTGGGATTCATACTTTTCCCACTGCAATCATGGAGAAGTTAGTTGATCAAGACTGATCTCCCTGCCTTAGTCAACAGAAACAATTACATATATTTCATCCTGAAATAAGCATACAAGATAAGGCACCTGAATCAGCCTCTGTAGGTGATAAGAATGACTTGCACACGAGCTGACTAAACAGAAGGGCTGTATACAACCTATATGTTCGGGAGCAATGTGAGATGCCCTAGGACATACTGCTGGATCCCCTTGTGCTGTGTTAGAGGTGCGTGGGTGAGGTTCACCATTCCCGTGGGAGTCCAGTAAGCCTGTAGGTCTGGTGACCTAGTGCGCTTCACATAGCACTAGAAATCCACAAATAACTCGAGCCCTACTGTCTTTTTCTGTCTGTTTCTCTGAGTTCTCTCTTTCTCTGATCAGGAGTGTAATTCAGATGCCTAAATATTAACAAATAGCATCTAAGCTGCTCTGGGGTATTCAGGGCTGACATATGATGCAAGACCTATGGAAAATCCATGGGCATTTGGAAGAAGTTTCGTGTCACATGGGATATTGGTAATTCTGTCAAATGTCATTACTCCCCTTACATATTGGCGACTGAATAAAGCCTTAGATCTCCACTAACTATAAGAGGATTTTAGAAAACTAGTTTATATTTACCTACCAACTTTCTCTTATTTTGTATATTTTGGACTTGGAGCTTAAAGTCACCCTTAATTTCTAGAAAGTGAGAATATATAAATGCCATCATTGCCATCTTCTAAATCCAACATCATGTAATTTTTCTGCCTGGAATACTATGGGCATCAAACCACAGTGTGTTTCTGTAAAAAAGGTCAATCATTAACACAAGTCATATTAAATGCTAAATTCCAGAGATGTATTTCAACTCTTTTATTTTTATTATTATGATTACTGATTTCATTCTAATTTGCTGTCAGCAATGATATTTTAACATAGGGCTAAGATGCTTTCAAATATAAAGTTAATTCTACAATAGTCTGTAAAATGTGGTGATCTTAGTGCAAGACCTGGCTGTTATGGTTTAACCCCAGGTGGCTACTAAGCACCACAAAGTCACCTGCTTATTCCCCCCCCTTGGGATGAATGAGAGAATCAGAAGAGTAAAAGTGAAAAATTTTGTGAGTTGAGATAGACCGTCTAATAGGCCAAGCGAAAACCGCATATGCAAACAAAGCAAAGCAAGGATTTCATTCACTGCTTTCCATCGACAGACAGGTGTTCAGCCTCCTCCAGGAAAGCGAGGCTCCATTAGGGGTAATGGTTACTTCAGAAGACAAATACCATAACTCCAAATGTCTTCCCTCCATCCTTCTTCTTCCCCGGCTTTATACACTGAGCATGACATCATACGGTGTGGTGACCCCTCTCTGGTCAGCTGGGGTCAGCTGTCCCACCTGTGTACCCTCCCAACTTCTTGGACACCCCCACCCTACTCACTGGCGGGATTGTATGAGAAGCAGATAAGGCCTTTACTCTATATGAGCTCTGCTCACCAGTAACTAAAATATCCCCATGTTGTCAACACTGTTGTCAGCACAAATCCAAAACATAACCTCATACTAGCTACTATGAAGAAAATTAACAGCCCAAACCAGCACACTAGTCTTGCACAAACAAATAATTTTTTTTTTTGATAAAGATATAAATATCTGAATGACTTTGAAACCAATGTTAATATGGAAAAGAGCAAGCCCAAATAAATTTTTAAAAATTTATTTATTTAAAAATCTGACTCCAACACGGCACTGTTGGAGCATTTCCAACTACAGGAGATTTTTTAAGAGAAAGGGAGATAATCAGTGGTTGTTATCAGAATTTTCTGCTATAAGTTTCTATGAGAGAGGACCTAGTGACATTTGAGTATTTACAAGTCACCTGCACACATTAGTTCAATTCAAATGGAATAATTTTATTACAAACACTGGTAATATTTTAGCCTGTTCTCTGTTCCCATACACTGAGTTCTATTCTGTTTTGATGAAAATATTGGCCAGTAATTTAAATGGCATCAAAACAACCACCAGGGCTGGAACATAATGCTTCTAACAAATGATAGGAATAGTTATGAATCAGAGTTTTAATAAACTTCACTTCTGCTGCCTGCTTTCTACAGCTGCCTTCTTTCGGCAGCTGCTGACCACACCATGTAAGTCTGATTACACTACCTTCACCTTTTTTAAGTTACACTGAATTATAAGGTCTAATGAGTTCCAAGGTATCTTATGGCAGTGCAGAATGGCAGGTGGAAGTCATTACTAGTAAGTCTTTGAGTTTACCAGGTGAATATTAATATGTTTTTTTTTTACCTCTTTTAAAAAGAAAGATTTATAATTTTCTTCACAACTTTTCAGGATGTCTGCTTCCTTTTATTTTTTAGTAGTAAAGCAATACTGGACTCCGTAGGTTTCCTTTTTATTCATGTAGCCAGTAGAAGATCATGCCAAAGCAGGTATCCACACTGCAGGCCATAGAGGACCCCTCACCAAAGCAGACTGATACCTGAAGGAACTGTGGCCCATGGAAAGCCCCCATCAGAGCAGATTTACCCTGGAGGACTGCAGTCCATGGAAAAGACCTACACTTGAGCTGGATAAAAGTGTGAGGAAGAAGGAGTAAAAGAGACGAAGTACCATGGTCTGACTGCAGGGCCCGTTCACCACCCTCCTGTGCTGAATGGGGTGGGGGGTAGACGAGTTAGCAATGAAAGAGTGATGTTGCAACTAGGAAATGTGGAGAGAGAGATATCATTTTGATTTTTTTTGTCTTTGCTTCTCACCATTATACCCTTTTATTATTTGGAAACATATTAAAATAGCTTTCTCAATTTGAGTCTTTTTTGCCTGTAATTGTAAATGGTGCGTGATCTACCTGTCTTTTTCTTGATCCATGAGCTTTTCAGCTTATTTTCTTCCCCTGTCTTGTTGAGGAGGGAGAGTGAGAGAGTGTCTGGGTGGGAGTTTGGCCCTTAGCCAAGGTCAACTCATCGCACTTCAATATGTGATGACAAATACCCACGTAATGAACTATATGTATTTCACTATTTCTCACAGGACACAGATAGCTTTGTATACATTTACAGAGATAATACCATAACTGTAGAAGAATTGTGATATTTCATGCGTCAGTAGTTAATGACCCTTAAACAAAATGAGCAAGAGTATTTTTTCTTTCTTTATTTGTGGGTTTAAATTTTGTTTGTTTCTTGAACTGAATTTGTGCCAGCATAATCATAATGAGAGTAAATTTTGAAATGGGAAAAAACTAAATAAATAATAATGTAAATAACATACTTACAATTTCCAGGCTTCAGGAAGACTTTTAGTGCATTTTTGTAAAACTGAGGTCTCGGAAGTAAAGATTTGGGGAACGCTGCCCTGACTGACAGAACAACTTAGTCAGGAAGGGGAAGGAAAGCAGAAATAATAGTCTCTGAGGTTTTAGTAGCGCAACACTCATAAAATAGTAATTGTATTCTGGGGGCAAACAACAAAGTCGGATACTGTTTGCCTTCCTAAAGCATACTATGGATCTATTTGCTAAAACTTAAAGTTTTCAATAAGAACAGGAAACATATCCCCAAATAATTTGGGGACTGTTGAGACTTACCTAGAGAGTTAATTTGATCCTGAAGACTGTAAGAATAACAATAAGATGAGAATAAATTCCTAAACAAGAATACATTTTCCTTTTTATCTCAGGCTTTAAATATAAAAATACATTCAGAATGCTTGTACTAATGTAACATTTTGTTTGAGCATTCAAATTCAAGCAAATGAAAATTTTTCATAAGGCAGAAGAGTTATTTTCCATGCCATAGCGTTGCCTTCAACAAAAAAGCGTGCTGAAAACTGGAGTCAGAACATGTGACTGTGCTCACTGTGACACACTGTGAAACATATCCATGTTAAGGACCATATACTGGAAATGTGACTTCTTCGTAGCTGCACTTCACCATAGAATTCCCTTAAATACTAGTCCTCTGATACTGCACGAAATTCACAATCAACTCAGCTGTAGTCTGGTTATGATTAGGTAGTACCAACCAGTTATCACCTCTCTTTTCTCAGTCATTGCCCTGCAGACATCAAAAACGAAACATCATTTTGTGATGAACTGGGAGGCTGGTGAATTCTAGGAAAGTCCATTTTTAGTTAAAATGGCAGAAAAGAATGAGAATACATATGGAGCAGCTTTCCATCTCTTCTGGGTTGGAATTTTATTATGAATTAAATCAAAGTAAATGCTAAAAAGGAGAAGAAACTGTATAACAATTTGAGCTGACATTTTCACCTTTCCTGAATGCAAAATAGGAGCCCTGCTTCATAAAATCACATAGTAAAACTCTCTAATATACTCCTAGTAGGCCTCCTGATATCATAGCTGAACTCAGTGGTAAATAAACTCTGACATAAAACCACACAATCTTGTTGACTTTTAATGAATCAGATCCCCTTCCAGAAACCCCACTATTCTACCTCCCAAATCCTGGTTTCTTCAGTATTTATTTTTAATTCTGAAACTTCATTGCAGTTAAATATTAAGTCTGTAAATCTTCCACTTTTTTTATTAGTTATTTATCCTACCTTGTAAACATAAAAGATAATCTGCATAAAATATAAAAAAAATGAAAAAATATTTCTGTCATTTGTGTATTTTGGTCAGAAATACAGAAATACAAAGTATTCAGAAATAGTCTGAGCATACTAAAACTTCTACAGAACATAGAAAGGCACAAAGCTATTTATAAACTCAGACTATGTTTTTTTTTAGGATATTCTGGTTTGATTATTTAGTTATTTGTATTTGTTCATTTATTTTTGAGTGTATTAAATAATAGCACATATAATTTTACTAAAACTCTTTATTTTCTGAAAATAAGACTAGAGTTCAATGTTTAATATTCTGCTTAAGGTCAGAATGCATTTTTCTTAGGATTTACCTTTCTATAAAAGAAATATCATGGGAATTCAAATCATCAAAGCGTTTGTGTGTGCAACGAGCATGCTAAGAGCTTAAGAGAGAGTTATTATGAAAACTCAACTATAAAAGCTAAAAAAAATAATTGCACGTTTATATCTCAGTAGTGAAAGAAATTGCCATTGCAGTTGCCTCATGCCTCATGATAAAAGGGAAGAAACATGTACTTCCTTCTTTCCTTTCTATTTCATTTGAGGAGGAATTCTCTCCTCAGCTATAGTAAAAGGGAAAAAAAAGTCATTTTCGAAATAGCGATATTCTTCAATTTGCCATGATACTTTTTGAAAATTCAATTCACTTCAGAGAGTGAAGTCTTTCTCTCTGGCTGAAAAGAGCAATTTGCAAAACTTCTGCTTTTGATTAATTTACCATACTTTTTAGATATTTCCTAAGTATAGTCTGAAAGTAATGTGTAATGGTTTGGAAATTCTAGGGAAATGGAGAAACCTATTGTCATCGGTGTCAACAGTCTCACGAGCACCCAGGACCCTTTCCTTTCTGACTGACATCTGCCAGGCCCAAAAAGGTTCCTTAGGTTCCCTATTAGTGTCATGAGCATTAGTGCTAGCCTAAAGCTCATTAAATCTTAGCTCTTTTTTGTTTATGCCAGCCAACAATTAAATGTTTTATATTCTAAGCTGTGTATGTCCTACTTGCAGAGCCTCTTTGCAGCCCACTAAAGAAAGATGATCAAAAAAACCCAAACCCAATATAGCTCCATAGAAATGACTCTACACCCTTAACATTTCATCCAAGATTTACCAAAAGCCTCTTAAAGGTTTTTGCCTCTCTGCTTCTGCATAAATATACTCACAACTATTTTCTATTTGTCAGCCTATCCATAGTAGATAAAATCACAAAGGTTATCTTCTTCAGAAGCTTTATCTCTACAGAAAGGTTCATGAAATCTCACAGTACATCATTTACAAATTATGCCATTACACTAGTACATAAATTCACCAAGAGTAAGGCTTTCAAAACCTTTCTGGAGTGCCTGTGAAAGGCATAACGTACATCCAATTACTTAGGTGTCATTACTATTCCCTGAAAAATAAACCTATGTATGGAATAGGAAACATAAGGAAAGAATTCACTTTACCTGACAAGTCCCTAGAAATAGCAGGCTAAAATAATAGGAAAGCTGAAGGTTGGAAAAACTGATGTGTATGAGCTTGTACCATGGCCGAAGGGCTGAAGACCGTCAGCAGAGCTCTACAGCCACCTCCTGTGCATTGCACACCCTGTGCTGCATGACTGCTATTACTCAAAGATAGAAAACAAATCATCTCTTCCATCTTTAAGACACATTCAGATACTAAGTAGGGCAAATCCTGGACTTCAACTTAAAACTGGCTTTCTGATGCTTCAGATGATGACCCTCCAAGCATTAAACTACAAAGTTATTTTCTCTTTCATAGCTGTTTCAGATTTCTGGTAGTTGTGGTTGAATTGATGTAGAACTCTGAATGTAAAAGCAAAAGCCAAAGACCTTTTTTACAGGACGTATTAGGGGACATTTAGCTGTTAACACTGGAAGAGAAAATTACTGTTCAAAATGCTGTCATAGATTTTACTATTAAAAAAATTATTAAAATTTACTCCTTAGTATATGAGTTAACTCTAACTCCATTATCATGTCAAATTCCTTGCAGAAGCACACACAATGAGTTATATACAGAGAACGTTTACCTCTTTTTGGAGGGAAAGGAAGATATTTTTGACCATGTAACGATGAAAAAGTGACACTGAAACTCCCACCCAAGTAAAGAAATGAAGGAATGAAAAATCTGCTTTCCGTATGTCACCTGAAGATCAGAGGCTGAGAGAAGAGTAGCTATTGTATGAGATTAAAACATCACTAGTTTTGTTTTTTCTTTTAAAAAAATACTCTTCTAAAACATTAAAAAAATACAAACACAACGCAAGCACTAGAAAACTCATAAACACCTGTATTTTGGTACGATTTTCCATTTTTTGCTCCCATTTGTTGGGAACTTCAAAGACTAAATTTTTTGCCTTCAGAATTTATAGTCTAGACATTTTGTGGTTTTTCTTGAGGTCCCTCCTTAACACCACTGTTAGGGCCATAATGGAATTGAATTAGCTCAGAGCTATTTGAATAGAAAAAATAAATTGCCGCTCAGCAGAAACTGTACTAAAAACCAAAAAGCCGATGTAGTGAAAAAAAATTTAACTGTGCTAAAAGCAGGTTTTTATCTGCAGAGAAAAAAAAACCCATCTTTGAACTGTAGGTATTTAGGCATGATTTTTTATATATAAAATAATACCTCTGTGATATAAAGAAATAGGGAAGATTTCAGTACAGAATCTGTAGAAAATGGAGGTCTATCAAATATCTTTTGAGAGTCCAACATATTATTTCAGCGTTCACTGATTTTTTTTCTGTAGTTAAAATAGGTTTCAAACAGTACTTGCACTGATGGAATTTGCCCTTTAATGACTACAAAAGGCCATCTTTACCTGTTTAGGGTGAAAAACAATTTTAATTCTGATCAGCAAATAGTAACTATAACAGAGTGTTTCTTCAGTCTGAATATATTTGTGTATATTTTTAGAGTAGGATTTATGAGAAATATTTCTATACAGTGTCTTTTTATTTTAATTTTTCAGCTGAGAATCTGTAGCAGTAGTAAGTAAGAGTTTTTTTGTTTATTTGTTCAGTTAATCCCATTTAGGGAAGCTAGGAGCTCTATTGTTTTACTTCTTGAAACTTTAGAGAAGACATTACAATTTATATCAAAAAGTATGCAAAAAAGTTCTTGCCTGACAGTCATTTAAAGGTTTCTTAATACAAAATTAAGCATAGCAAGTACTGCTCTGCTTTAACGTATTACTTTTCTATATAACCAATGAAATACCCCACCAAAGCCAGTTCCCCAACCAAAAGCCAACAGATCAAAATATGTTCATTCAAAATGTGGCATTTTATAACAATGAGTGGAATAAAAGCCTTTGAAAAGTGGTTATAATTTTTATAAAGAAAGTTTTCAAAATTTTATAACTTAGCTATATGAGGTCTAGTGGAGAGAGAAAATGGCACAGCATTTAAAATTTTCACAGAATTAAGAAATATTCAAAAGGAATCCGTGCAAATACCAATAAATATATTACTGTGTTTCTCGGGACAATTGAGCAGTTTCCAGTGCCAAGTGTGGCGAGCTTTATTTTAGTTACAACTGAGTCAGCTCTAAGAATGTTCATATTAACTATTATTTCGGCTAGTTTGGCTATTACTTTTAGACTGAGAAAAAAACCCAAAACCATAAAACATCAATGTGGGTTTTTTTTAAGAGATTATGCATTAATTTTCTAGACTGTTTGGAACAAAGAAAAATAATTTCTTTCATATGGGATTTATTTTCTAACTTGGGTTTAAAGACCTGTGATGACAATGAATATTACAATACTTCTTAGAAAAAGTGGATTCACATTTTAAAGTATTCAGGATATAACTATCAGGAGCACTGCCAACTTTTCTTATACTGTTAGGCAGCGCTTCTGTATATCTACTACATGTGTAGGGAGTATACATCATTGTGTGTGAGAGACACAACCATCTATTTGTTCTGGGAGGTTCACGGGGATATACAAGTGAGGGTAAGACACAATTTGTATTGTTCACTTACATTTGAATAATGTGGATGGTCTACACCTTACGTCTCTCACTTTCTACTACTTCAGAGTTGTAAAAAATGTGAAGAAGGGTGATAAGGTTGGTCAAAACACAGATTTAATGAAGGGAACAACTGAAAGAATTAATTTCTTTAAACAAGACAACAGGTGATGAGTGGCAGAGGTGCATATGCCTGAAAATTGTTTAATGCTTGTTCCTATACTGGAAGTAGAGACATCACCAGAACCTAACAGAAGTTAATTTCAAAACATGTGACTGAAAAAATCTTTCCATCTAATACGTAGCTGAGCTGTGGTACCCTTGCTATGGGAAGCTGTGAAAACTAAATATCAGTATAGGTTCAAAATGTGACAGAAAAAGTTTGGATCATTTGTCTAGTTCAGGAAATTCTTAAAGTATAAGTTCTTTAAGGTTAATAGTTCGTGGGGGGAGTCTCTACCCTTATGTTTCCTTCTTTTTTATTTTCCCTGAGTTTTTACTCTTAGATACTATTGAAGACAAACTACTCAGTGCAACCTTGATCCATTGAGATTTCCCTTTCCTCAGCTTAATTGAAATCAATACAGGTTCACTCCCTAGTTTAGATAAACTTCAGATCAGTTCCATAGTGAATAAGAAATTTGCCTTTTAATAGTGATTAATATTGTCTACATATGGATATAAAATTAATACTGAATTTGTTCTGCATAATATAATCTGCTAATATTATTTACATTGGCAAATGGAAATCACCTTCCACTGTCTTAATGCATTATATTATGGTTACATAGGATGCAACGAGTAGAAAAAGGTACAGATGTTATATTTCAAAATATAACTTCATAAGTTATTTTCCAGTAGTAGCATTTGAAAACTGACCATATTGTGCCAGTATACTGCAGTAAGCATTTCTGGCAGATACAAGGAGTACTTTCACGCTGATATCCTAATGAAGTGTGCCAGACATCTGGTGTCAGTCCTTTGACCAGCTTTTCGTGGTAGAAGGCTTTGTTCTTCCTGTATTTGTGAATTAAGACTATTAAAATTTGCATTTATCTTTGCACGTTGTAAAGGAAGTGAAATTTAAATTCCAGTTATATTGGCAAATATTTTTTAAATATGTCCCGTTAAGGGTGGAATAAAAATTAGTGCTCTGGAGGAACAGAGATGAGGAAAGAACTAGTCATGAAAACACATAACTGACCACTTGATCTCAAATAAGAGAGAACAAATATTTGTAAATAAAAGGAATGTTAAATACTTTTCTTTAATCTTTTCTCTGATCTTTCTTTGTCAATGGTAGATCAGGACCGCACAAGGCAAATAGTTTTATTACATAACTACTTTCCTACAAAGAAGAAATATGGAAAATTTTAGAACTTACATGAACTACTTTCTCATTGGGAGGGTAGAGAGAACAGGAAGATCAAAAGTGGAAAAAAAAAACCCTCATGAATTGAGATAAGACAGTTTAATAAGTGAAGGAAAGAGGGGGTAAAAAGTGATACAAGGGCAAGGCAATCCCTCAACATCTCCCACAGGAAAATCAATCCCAGCCAGCTGGTTGTTATTGCTGAGCATGGCAATATCCCTTTGGCCAGTTCAGGTCAGCTGTCTTAGGTCAGCTGTCCTGGCTGTGTTTCCTCCTAACTTCTTTCCTGCTCCATGCGGAGGGAGCAGAGAGGGAATCAAAGAAAGCTATTACTGTGTGCAAGCCCTGCTTAGCATTAGATGAAACACTGGTCTATAACCAATATTCAGACACAAACCCAAATCACAACATCCCAGGGGTCGTTATGAAAAAACGTTAATTTCATTCCAGTCAAACCCAATCAGACTCAGTACAACTACGGTTCACATTACTTAAAATAGAAATGTATAGGAAAAAAAGTTGAAGAAACTCTTTTCTCTAAGGAGACAAAACCAAATGACGTTGAAGGTCAATATCATATTGAAAGGAGGTGATTGATGGGCAGGTCTTCAAACATAAATATGGTGACTGACCTTGTTGAGTAAGCTAGTAATGATCTGGAAGCACTAAAGCAGATCTGGGAAAACTCTGGGAAACAAAGAATATGCCAACAGGGAGGGGAAAACAAAGCAAGGCAATGCAGAGCAAGGCTGAGGGATCCAAATTACATTGTAGATTCAGGGGAATGAAAGTGGATGGAATAGGTATTGTGTCACATTAAAGGACTATAATACCTCAGTCAGTTTAATTGATCAAAATGGTTTTCTGTCCATAAATGTAACAGCAATGCAAATATAAGGGAGGGTAAAATCCCTTTGGTTGTCTTCCTATCCCTTGATTATCTATGTTGAAAATATTATCATTGTAATATGTTTAAAAAATTATAATAATCTGTCCATAGCCTATATAGCTATTAGACTCTGTGAGCATTATTCAGAAGTATGACTATTAGACACAAAAAAACCCTAACTACTTTTAGGATGGATTTTGTGAATTACATGAAAGACTATAGAGTGAGTTAGTTTTAACAGGTGGGAAATAATAAACAATTAAAAGACTTCTTCCATAAGGAAGTAGAAAAGTGAGGACTACAAGCACTTAAAAAAATATTAGCATTAAAATAGTTTGTTCAATTAAGTGAAACGTGTAAATAAATCTCATATATTGCACTAAGGAACCGTACATAGTCTGGTGTTACAGTTGACATCAAAACCACTTTATGGTGAAAAGACTGGCTAATCATCTTCACACAAGAAGGTCTAGTGTTTATATTGAACTGTAGGCTGAAAATCAGTTACCAATAACAAGCTTCCTCAAAAAATAGAAGGGGAAAAAGAGGGAGGCCAGATGGGAATAGGTTTTAAGACTATCAAGCTAATCTTCTGTTCTGCTGAAAAAAAGATCTAAAGTGGAATACTTACCTAATCTTCTGAACAACACTTCAACACAGGTACAGATAGAGTAAAAAGGTGCAGAATAGTTCAGCAAATGTGATTAGAAATCAAGATGTAAGATCTGCTAAACTGAAAGAGTTGATGTGACTTATCTTTGAAAACAGAACATTGTGGAGAGAAACTAATGTCTTCAAATATAATAAATCTTGCCCGAAAAGAAGGCAACAATTTGTTGTCTGTGTTCTTTTAAAACAAGACAAGAAACAATGAGCTTTACCTGCAGGAAAGGAGATTGTAGATAGAAATATATACATTGGTTAAGAAGGCTTCATTATCTTAGTGCAGGTCTTTAAATAAGATTTATATACTGTTGATCTAACTTCAGAACATGGAACTAAGTGATGTGTCTTCTCATGTGCTTCCTGATGTGCTTCCTCTCCAATCATCTATAATGTGTTAATGATATGGAAACATTGAAGTGAAGGGAAAATTATCCCTATTTCAAAATCAATAAGTACTTTTTCCCAGTAATAATTTATGCCAAATCAAATCCAGAAAGCTTGATGTCCTGACCAAAGCTGGATGGATTATAAATCTGGGATGAGCATGAACTAACTTTTCTAATAGGTTGGATTAAGTTTTAACACACAATTTAATAAGTTATTCCTTTTCTCTTTAGACTTTTAATCCATTCACTATATGATTTTTACAGTAAAAACAGGTCTTCCATAAAGACAAGTTTACATTATTTTTCTCTTCTCAATATGAAAACATTTTGGGATATGGATATTCTTTTCCTTTTCATTTAGAAAATATTAACACTTACAGAAAAATTCCTTTCAAAAATAATTTCAATGAATTCACTTCACATTATAAAATCAAATTGGTATATTAAACTCCAAATAAGTTCAAATTTAAAATTCATGGAATCTTAAGTTTTGACAAATGTAATACTTTTTTTGCTATATAAAATTAAGTGTTAAGGGGTAGTATCTACCTGAAACAGGAAAAGGATGAAAAGCTATTTGTCTTTAAAGAAATTATCAGAAAATCCTCATAATGTGTTCAGAAATTGAATATAATTAGGTGAAATTCTGTCCCTTTTTTTTGTGGCAGAAAGATGCATGACATGATTAGGTATTCATCAGTTGACTTTGTTTTTAAATGCATGTGTGTTGTAGAGCTAAGTTTGGTCTACTACTTTAATAAAATTACTTTGGACCTGAAAGATTTTTAACAAAGTGTTCATTAGCTTACTTCATCATTCAAATGTCATTCATTTCAGATATCCCTTTTTTGCTTGAATTCAATTAAATTTTTTCAATAGTAAGTATATAGTTCATCTCATTTGTAGGAAATACTTCCAAAATGTAATTTACTATTTTTCAAACCTACATGCCAATGCCTGAGGCTTTCCTGACCTTCTGTCATCTCTAACTCCCTCCTAATTTCTTGGAAAAGCATGCAAGATAAAGTGAAAAGAGGGAGAAAGAATGCTGAAAGGCAGGCATGCAGGAAGGCAGAGAAAGAAGGCAGTATAGTTGTAGAACAACCTATCTGGAACTAAACCAAATCCATACTACTGCTATATCTAAGAAACAAAATTTGTAGAAGACTTTGCTCATGAAAATAGATAATCACAAAGGTCACAAAGAAAACATACTTACACCTAAATCATAAATAGCCCTACTGACTTTAGTAATGACATTTTGCGTAACTGAATGAGATAAATCACTTTTAAATACAAGGTTCAATTGTAATGTATTTAAAAATAATATTTCCAAATTTATGGGATTTTTTGTTTGCTTTTTATCTTCTGTGTCTTCTATTCCCCAAATACTTCTTTAATAGTGGAAGCAAACCATCGTCATCTTACACAACTCAGACATGCATACTTACATCTTAATAAACAAAAGAAGGATGTGTTAATTTGATGATCATTTAAATTTAGCCTGGTCTGAGATTTAAGCTCTTTGCAGTAAGAGAATGTTGGAGGATAATTTCATTCTTTGCCTAATTCTTATAATTAGATCAAATAAGACACAAAAATAATGTAAGCTCATATGAATTGCTTTATTATACTGTCAAATGTCGTTTAATCATATAAAAAATACATGCACATATACATAGACACAGATGCGTATATTTATATCTATATAAAATGTTTGTATGTATTTTGATCCTATATCTGCCTTCTTCTGAATAACTGATCTGTGTATATCCCCCATTCTTATTTTCCTGCAAAAATGTTCTTCTGTCTATGAATTGGGTTTGGGGTTTTGACTCTGTCTTTAAGCAGCTCATTAAAGAGCCATATATCTTGTAAGCATAAATATTTCTTTTTTTAAAAAAAATATAGTTGATACTATAGGACACTTTTCCGTATGTGTTGTCCCTTAAATCGCTCCTGTCATCATACCTTCTATCATGATGTATTTTCTTAACAAAACTGTTTTGTCCTGTGCACGTTTTCTTAGCATGAAAAAAAACTTTCTTTGCTGATGGCAGATAAAAGATATTGGGCATTGATTCTGAACAAAATTTTACACAGTTTTCAACAATTCATTTCATATTTTGCATTTTGAGCAGGAACTGTGGCATGTTTCAGTATTCCCCTGATCCAGATGAAAGGGACAGAGACAACAACATGTTGTAAGTGTTAAATTTAGAAGCAGGAAGTGTGTCTGTTTTTCCTGAAACTGCAGTTATCTGAACCAATATTGAGGCTTCTCCGCAGAGTATGTCTTGTAATTTTGCTTCCATATTTTCATTGTGAGAACACAACCAAAATTCACTTTATATCTACTTTTCTCCAGAGAATATTGATACAGATGTAAGAATTAAGATAATTATTTTAATTTAAAGAAATAGCTTTATTAATTTATTTCTCCCAAACTTTTTCATGTCAAATACACTGCCACAGTAAATTTACTCATAAAACAAGACCTGACAATAAAAATTTAAGATAATTTTAATTAACAAGCAACACCTCAACTAAGGTTAGTGTGACACACTGGGTTTTAACTTTTCATCTAAAGTGTTTAAGAGCTTTTATATGTTTCAAATTTGTATCTATCTCATAGCTGGAGGATCCTTATCAAAACCTAAAGGAGACGAAATTCCAAGTATGTCCTCTGAGTGTCTTTGTCTGTTATACAGATCAGTACTGTTCCAGAGTCCAAAAGGCAATGCATAACCCTTTCTGAAGGAATAGAATATATTTTATTTTTCATCTAAATCTCTTTATTTCCTGTTAAATAAAAGCTAAATCCTCAGAAATTATATTGATTATTATAGAGCCTAAATGTGTTTGCTTCTATTATGCTATATCCTTGAAGAGGAAAACTTTAAATTTGATTAAACATTGCTATGAGCAGGTACCAGCTGACCTGCTCAGCAGGATGATGGAGGGATAGATTTCTTTTGTATAGTTGTATGGCAGTTCAGAGCGATGACAGATCATTCCCAGGGTATACTCAAAATTACGCTCTTTAGTTTGAACACAATAACAGATTCCAATCTCTACTTTGAACACCGCCAGTCACACACAGTTTGCAAGAACTTTGATACAACCAAATTAACTCAGAAGTGCCAAGGGAAAAAAACGAAAAAGGTGCAGTAGAATAAGAAGAGAGAATAAGTAGAGAATAAGGCAGAGAGAGAGAGAAAGAAGAGAAGTGGCAGGGAAAGGAGAAATGCAACATAAAAATAATCACCATCCCAATGAAGTCTAATGCAGGTTTCTCAAGAAACTGGTCCACAGGGCAGAGGATATATGCACTTGTGCTTCTTGGCAGGGTTTATTTATAAAGGAGTTCCATCCCCTATCAGCACGCGAGGAGTGGTTTCACAGTGCCTGTGCCATTTCTCTATGTGGAAAGTTCTCAAACTAGGGCGTTCACAGAATTGTCTTCAGTTATGGCTGGGGGCTTCAGGGGTCACTGACAGGTCAAAAGACCCTTGCCAGAGAGAACCTTTGTGTAGACTCTTCGGGCGCATATGTGCAGTCAGAGGTGCTCTTGCACTCTTGCATCTTCAGCACTGGAAGCCCTACCCTGGTGAGGCAGGGATAGGGGGTGTGAGCAGCGCCTGCTCCTGCATCTCCCCCTCTCTCCTCTGCTGCTGTAAAACTGCAAAAACCCCCAAGCACACACAGCCTTTCACCCAGACTATAAGACATACAGAGAAAACACAAATAAAGAAGCTGATCTTTACAAACATAAAGTAAATCTCAATACAAATTTTGCTCAAGTAGCTAGCAAGCCTAGGAGGATTTATGAGTCACTGGACCATGTGGGTTTGTTCATCAGATAACTGATGAAGGCTCCAAGTAAGGAATAATCACACATTATCACACAGTATCGTAAGGTTGGAAAAGACCTTTGAGATCATCGAGTCCAACCTATGACCCAACACCTACACCTACTCCTACTTGTCAACTACACCATGGCACTAAGTGCCTCATCCAATCTCTCTTTAAACACCTCCAGGGATGGTGATTAATAATATGACAGGACTAATAGGAAAGAACTGGACTTCACCACAGAAAAAAATAAATGTGTACTTTTCAGTGGTTTTCAACTTTTAGTTCAATAATGATATTGTAGCAGTTATTGTACTCTGTATGTTTTCTTTGTCATACCTTTCACAACCAAAACAAACTATTAGCAGTCAAAATTGCAGAGGCTTTGAGATCAGATTTGTTAAAGGGGCCGGGGGTAAAGACTTTGCCATAACTTGCTGCCTTTGTTTTAAAATGTTACCTGCTGTTTTTAAGTTACAGTTGCACAAATGTGCTGCATTGTGTGCTCCCTGGTCAAACAAATTGGAAGGACAGGTTGCCATAGAAACAACATCAGGGCAAGCCTGTGATATTGTTAAAAGAAAGCAATGGTCACACAATCAGCAGCTCTTGAATCACAAAACCAGATGAAATGCTGAAGAATCCCTTCATCTGAGAAAGGGCAAGTACTTAAGGATCAGTCAGTGAGTGCTGCTCATCAGTGATTCATACTGTGGCAAATAGGTCCCTTCAGACTCTCTCACAAAACTTCCAAGCACAGACCAAAATTTATTTGTAAGGTACACAAAGGTCAAGAATGAAAATAAAGAAATGTATTTCAAGGTATCGAGTTTGTGTGGAGGAGCCATTTAATCAACAGGGAAAAGAAAGCTCACAATCCCTTTAGCCGTGACTGAAAATATTTAAGAATGGGGCACAAAAAGAGATAAAAGGAAGAATAAGACTCATGAAATAGAACAGGAAAATAAAATTGAATACACTTATAGGAAATGCTTAGAGAAGAAAATGAAGCAGGGCTGCTGACCAAATATTTAATAATATTAATGCTTCAGAAGATACTAGGTAGAACTAATTGAGCTGTCTTCTCAGTAGGAGTATGTCCTAAGGACACTAAATAAGCAATCAGTTAATAGAAGCCTAGCACAGAAAAGCAACTGAAAAAAAAAATAATGAAGGGGAAAGAGGAAGGGGAAAAACAAGAATTACTTTTTCTATAGTTAAAAGTCTTCCAAAAGAAACTTCATTAGGATTATTAACTAGTTCTCAACATCTGTTCTAAGTACAAGTTGATCTGCTTTCAAAATAGACTGTGCTAGGATTGATTATTAAAGACAGAAAAGGATTCAGCTTAACATAGCTTAATGAGACTCTGTTCAGTAAAGTATTATTAATAACTATCAAAATTAACTCCAGAAAATATTCATGTATAATTTATCCGATTTAACATATAGGCACTTAGATATTGGATATATTACTGAGTGCTGCATGTGAATTTGTTTATAGGTCAGTATAAAACCATTAAAGTTTCTTCATTTCTATAATGTGACTAAATAATTTATTAAGTACAAACTTACTGCCTTGAGGTTATCCCCCAACAAACAAATGTTCTGTGATGTCAGAAGTTATACGTGTGAACCAGGCTCTGTATGTGCTGCGTACACTCACAGTAGTAGTCTGATATTATGATATGTTATTTTTTTTTTGTCTTTGATGTATCCAGAGTTCACAGCAGTTTCAGATGTTCCTTGGAGATGTTGTGGTTACATTTGACATGAAAACATTTTGTGTGTACTATTTTTGAAAGGCATTACTACTCCTTACAAAGGAAGCAAAAAACTGCTGTGGTGAAGATGAAGGTTTGCATCGAGTAGATGGTAACACCTCTTTGCATTTTCCCCAATTTTTGCTTTAAAATATGTAGCCAAATTCTCAATGTCCTTTTAATATAATCAGAATTACTGCTTAGGTGGTAAAAGACATGCGAATTAAAAGAATTAGTCTTAATTAGAATAATGTATTTCAAAATTCCCTGAAGTTTGAAAAGAAATCTATTTGGGAATGAATTGTAAATTTGTCTGAATTTTTTTATATTTTCAGATAACTTTTAAATGTTTTCTATAAACACTATCAGAAATTTAGAAGTATTTTCCCACTGCATCTGATAAACATTAAAGGTGACACGACGTCTGGTACGTCTACCAAGATCAAGGGACTGAAAAGTTATTTAATTGCACAGGATTCTTTATGTTGATCAAGGAATTATCTTCTTTCAGTATTAGACCTGTGTAATAATATTTTAAATAGTTAAATGTGTTTCTTAGTTATAAAGTTTCAAGCATTATTAGTGCCGTATATTTAAGTTTTCACTTTATCACTGACAAAATATACTTCGTAAATTTAAGGTGTGAGAGAACTACAGATCTGGGTTTTTTTTTTAAATTGTTAATGTCACTAATTTCGGTTCTACAGTAGATCACGTAGTCTTTTGTTTATTTGTTTTGGGTTTTCTCTCAGAAAATATCTACCTTTGTTGACTTTTCATTCCATATTAAGATTTTGGTGCAATTAAGAGTCATAAGGTACATGGCACACAAACTACAATGATTGGGATAAAGTAACTCTCTGCGAGTAGTTCAGAGAAGAGGAAGAGAGGCTGCAGTTACTGAGCTAGGTGGTAGCTTCCTTGGATCTAAATCAGTGAGAAATGCCCTAAATGACGGAGGAAGCAAAGGAAGTTTGCTGAAGAAAAATGTTTCAGACTCCATGTCAGTCTGAAAAAGGAAGTTTTAGAGAAAAGGTATGATTTTTGGGATCTTGAATATATTTAAGCAAACCTTTCATCTTTAAGCTTCTGATTTCAAGTAGGAGTTTCCATTCTTCTAGGAAAGAGAAAACATTTGTAGGCAAGGCTTCCACGTTAATTTATTCTGCTGCACACTTCTACTTGGGTAATTTTTTTCCCTATGATGTACTTAACTTTTTCTTGTTAAATGTAAAAGGAAGGAAACACTAGAGGAGGAGGAAGAAATGGAGAAGGATTCTTGTGTTTCAAAGTGTTGGAGTCGTATGTGTGCTGATCTGCCTCTCTCAGACAGTATTTTAAAGCCAGGAATGAAACTGACTTTTTATGCAGCACCCACCATAATAATCTCTTGTATTCCTGGAAAACTAGGAAGAGGTAAAAAACATTTGGAGAACATGTAACCTTCCCTTTCTAGGATATCCATGCAGAGTAAAGGGATGATACTGAAATACATCAACATGCATAGAATCCCGTTTGTTGGAGTATCTCAGTGGAAAAATTATTAGGGATTTTACTTTTGGTTTACGCACTGAAGTCAGTAGGTAGAAGTACTGTTCAATTATCCATGATAAGAACAGAAAAAATGAACAGCCATGAATAAAAAGCTAAAAGAACTGGGGGGGGGGAAATTCTGCCTAAATGAGCAGATTGCTTTCAAATTGTGTGAGTGAAAAAAACCATCAGGAGAGAGAAACTTCAGCCAGAAAACAGATTTTGCAGAATACTAAGCATTGTCAAGACATTCTTCAGAGCAGAGGTAACTTCTGCATGTTTGTACCACTCAGGAAAGAACAGAAACCAAAGATAATAGACTTAAGACACTTAAGCTCAAACTATATTCATGAAAACTGTGTGAACTTTGTAATTAGGTGTGGGAAACATGGCAATGGTGTGACTTAGATGATTGGTTACAGATTCTACAGTGACTGTGCTGTGACCTAGGCTTGTGTGAGTAGTTGATATGTATTTGATTCCACATTTTTCTGCTGAAGACTAGCAGCAAATCTCCTATCTAAATGTGTATCATTCCACAAAGTCTCTTCTCTTGCTTTGTATATGATATGAAACCCAGAATTGATTCCTGTCCCCTGAGTCTGACTGTGAATGCTCGTTGTCCCAGATGTCATTTGCGGAAAGAAGAGTTTTAGTGAAGACTACCCCCCTTTTCGGGATGGAAATACGGGCCCATGAGGTGAAATTCCACAGAATTTCTTTGATTCATAGTTTTGGCATAACTTCTGAGATACAATATCTTTAGTTTTAAATATTTGACTTATTAAATAAATTCCAAATTCCGTCTGCATACCAGTTCCATATTAAGATATATAGCACTAAGCTAACACCTATCTGTTTGTTAAGCACAGGGAGACCTGCTTCTTTTTAATTCTTGTTACTTTACAGCTTGTTAAAATATTTTCTTTAAAATAAATCTAAGTATATATCTATAGCTTGAAATTTAGAGATGGGAGGATAAACCCAAAGAAAGTCTGACAGAGACATACACATGCGTACTTCATATTTTCTGATTGATAATATTTTTAATTTGATTTTCAACAGTTATTACTTTTTACTGTCAATAAAACTATTTAGAGGTACAGTCCTTCTTGCATGTCATTCTGGGTTCACAGATGTCTAGTAATTTGAACAAGGACAAGAACAAACTCTTTTGAGGCCCGGAACAAGTCACCACAGTATTCAAGGTATAATTATTGCAACTTTTCTTAGCCTACCATGACTTTTAAGACTAAATTCATAAAATATTTTCAGTGTTGAATATACAATGATGAAATATTTATTTATGACATATGTTAAATGTCATAATTCAGATAATATAGATAGGGATTTCAAGCATATGTACTATGCAGTGATAGCATGTCCTAAAAGAGTAACACCAATGATGGGGTAGATTCTTAAACCTTACATGTTGAGTAATCACCTCTTCCTTTGTAGTCCTATTCATTTCAACAGGACAGTAGACAGAATGAAACTTTTCTCAGTGTAAACAAAACTACCAGCATAAAAGTTTAAACAAGTCTGACACAATGTGTTCAGAAGTTGATGAGAATGAACATGAGAATTGCTACTACCACGTTAATTTCTAACTGGGAAAAAAAAATTCTGTGGTAAAAAATCAAGAAAAACACTCACTTTTATTGACATACTAATAAAGTAAGAACAAATTTGTAGCTATAAAATCCATTTTGTAGACATACACTTATTTACCACAATAAATATATTTGTATATAGGCATATACTTTTATGTCATTATAACTTCCAAGCTTAATTGGATTAATGTCTTTAGGTTGCGAACTTTTAAGATTCAGTGACAAATAATAATAGCTACAATGTGACAATAATAGTGACGTGATAGTAGAAATTGAAGTTGAAGTGCGGCACTGCAAAGAAGGAAAGAAATGTGTCTGTTTTAAGCTGGGGTCAGTAGACAGAGAGATCATCTGATAGATCTCATAGCTGTAGATTGCATATTGTTGCATACAAATTACAACCAGGTTTTAAGAGTGGGGTTCAAGACCAGACGCAAGTAAGAGTGGTGAATGTCCTTTTAATGATAGGAAGACAATGCTTACACAGATGGAAGCTCAGTACAAAATTTATGAGGGATTATTTCTACCCACCTAAAAAATACTACAGTCTGGTATAACAAAAGCCAAGGTAGCTCCATCTAAAATGATAAGTTACAGTCAATTTTGTGGCTACTCTGCATCAACAAAACAAGAGCTCTCTATATGAAGTTATCCGTTTTTTCCAAAGAAGACACCTGTTTTCTTTAATTTGATAACACATCGGTTCTGTTAAAATGTATTTTCTCTGATAATCTGTTAATTTCTGCATTGTATTTTTCTAGATAGCTTGTTTACCTGTGGGCTACTGAAATTTTAAATCTTTTAAGAAATGTTGCAAGACATGTATTGATGTTTTTCTAAATGTGTGTCAATACAGCCTTAATACATGTTAAGTCTCTGATACCCAGTTAGGACTTTTTAATATCTTGATTATTTCAGTAACTTACATAAGAGTGTGCTCTAGGAGGAGTTTTATTAGTGGAACTGAAGAGCTGATGAGTTGCGGTTTGTGAAAAAGATGGAAGGAATCTAAATCTTAATACAAGATTTACGTAGGTAGCTTTTCTCTGTCTAGTATGCATATATGTCCCTCTGCATCCTGGCCAGTCCATTGCATTAAGGCTGCTTTGTAGTTTTCACAGTAAAAGTGGGGCTCTGAGAAAGATCTGATGTTTCGACTAATTCCAGAGAAATCTCACCTTTGAGGAAAAATCTGTGGAGTAAATGGCATCCAGTCCCAGCATGGTAGAAACACAAAAAAGAAAATTTTAAGCAGTGACTTGAGGCAAAATATTTGTAATTCTAAGATAACAATCAGTGTTACAGGCTCTCGGTGAATAAAGGGAACAGTTGCTTTTCTGTCATTATATTCAAAAAGGTACTTTCACAAAGATTATTGTAAAATACTTTCACTACTTTCAACAAAGTATCTTATTTTAGGCTACTATTCTAAAACAAAGGATACGTCTGAAAACGCATCAAGGAATATGACTCATACTCACTGCACTACATTTAGGAGCCAGAATAAGATCCATAATGTCCACTCCTTTAAAATAAATAAATAAATAATCTGAATCATCAGCAATCAGGCTATACTTCTTAGGGTTAAACAAGATAAATTCAACTTACAAGTTACTTCCCTTGAGTTATAGCTTTCCCAGAAGTGAGGTAGGTCTTTAAAACTTTATGAAAGCATCTGATTTCCTGTATCAGAAGTCTAGTTTGTGGAGATAAATCTACAAAACACATGACAGTTTACCTCTGTGATCACAGTAAAATCTGACTTTTTACATTCAAGTCTTTGGTATTTTACATATTCCTTGAAGTTGTATACAATTCTCCATTTATTACCACCAAAGCTGTAGGTCCTCTCTGCGTGATTCTACTAGAAGACAACCTAAACAAATACCTCAGGAAATTTTGTAGGCAAACACTACTCTGTTCTATGCTGCTGGGTTCAGTAGATATTAAAGACATCGATTTCAATCCTAAAAACTTTCTGAAGTCTCAACAGTAGATTGGCCCACTGTTTTTGCATTATTTTCTTTCATTTATTCATTTTTTATTCCTTTCATTTCTTGGCAAAAGAACCTCATTAATTTGTTTCAGCATTGATCGTTATGTTTTGTGAAACTAAAGGCTTTGCTCCTGCATGTAACCTGCATTGCTACTACGTTTCTTCCTGGGAGGAACCAAATGGTTGTTGGATCTGTTCTGCATTTGGATCCAAACAAAAACTATGTATGGGTTTAATCAAAGACTTAGTCTTTGCATGGATAGCTTACAATGTTTACTACATACGTTCCATGTTGATGTTTATACTCCAAGAAAACTCCAGGAATAATAATTTACCTTTGCATTACATTGTAGGCTCTGTGAGTGTTGAGAGAGCTGCCTGGCAGAGAAGGACCTGGAGGTGTTGGTTGACAGCCGGCTGAACATGAACCAGCAGTGGCCCAGTTGGCCAATGGCATCTTGGCCTGTATCAGACACAGCGTGGCCAGCAGGAGCAGGGAGGTGATTGTGCCCCTGTGCTCAGCACTGGTGAGGCCGCACCTCGAGTGCTGGGTTCAGTTCTAGCCCCTCACTGCAAGAAGGACATCGAGGTGCTGGAGCGCGTCCAGAGAAGGGCAACGAGGCTGGTGAGGGGGCTGGAGAACAAGCCCTGTGAGGAGAGACTGAGGGAACTGGGGTTGTTTAGCTTGGAGAAGAGGAGGCTGAGGGGAGACCTCATCACTATTTACAATTATCTAAAAGGATATGAATAATGAGTGAGATTTAGACATAATTCAGAAAAAAAAAAGAAATTATTTGTCAAAATATGACCACCTGTTGTCTCTTTAGTAGGGCTTCTGAAATCAATCATGCCTTCTAGATTTGCTCACTTTCTGTCCCTGGGAATATACAGATCTGTTGCAGAGTTGAAGAGGCTGAGAACTTATCAGACATTCCTAAACAAATATGGTCTAGAAATTAGTCATGTTTCCATTTGTATTTTCTCAGCTTATATTTTCACCGTATATACACTGGCTTGCATTTCTCACTAAAATGCTGATACACCTCCCAGTTTCATCTAAATAACAAAGAAAGGAAGAAAAAAGTAGTGAACATTTTATCAGAATATGTTTATAGTAAAATTGTAGTGTAATACAATGCAGCAGCACTAAGAATATTTGTGAAATATTTGGCTGCAGTCTATCATCTGCTCAATGGCATGTAAAACGGTCTCCCTCACTCTATACATGTAAGCTATACCCAACGGAGGGACATTCCGCCCCTCTTGTTGAAACTGATTTCTCCCGGGCAAAAATGTTCCTGTGGGTGAAAGAATAAGTAGAGAAAGAAGGAAAATATAAAGCTCGTCATGATTTTCTTGATTAGGAATTCTCCCTCTTCTTCAAGTCGGATGAGCTGAGCTTGCTAAAATATGTTGCTTAGAGCTTTTATAGATTTTATGTACGTTAGTACATTATAAAAAAAGCTTGGGGAAGGAAACTGTATTTCAGACTCCTTTCTTCAACAGAAAGGCTCTCACTGCTAGGCTATGGTCTAATTGTTCTGGTATTTATCTTTTTGAGTATTGACATTTAATTATTTACACAGAAGTTAAAACAGTAATGGGATATGTTGAGAATGTCAAACTCACCCACTACAAAGATTGTAATGTACTCATTTCGGGGTGGGGGTTTGGTTTGGTTTGGTTTGGTTTGATTTGGTTTGGTTTGGTTTGGTTTGGTTTTGTATGGCTTTGTTTCTTCCTCCTGAGAATGAGGAACACATGAGTTCTTACAGATACCTTCATATCTCAAGACAGTGAGGTTACTTACTAAATAAAAGGAGCATTTCCTCCTCCTGCAGTGCTAAGAGAATAAGAGTAGACACAGACATTGAATTGCTGGAGATGGCTCTGAACTAGGAGCTCTCTCATCATCTAAGATAATAAATGTATTTATGCAATGATGGGGGTGTTGGCTGCTCTCCTGGAAAATTGTGTTGCTTTACTTATCAAAATCCATATTCTTAAACACTTTTTTATGGCCCTGCTATGTTACTAGCAATTTTGATATAGTTGAGAAGAGAGTCATTCCTTGTTGTATCATTATTTTAAATCTTAACAGAAAAACTACCTTATAAGATCTGAGATTTTGGAACTAATATTAAAATAAGACAACTGCCTGAGGACTGGTATCAATTAAAATTCTTAGTATAATTTAATTGGAAAAAACCCCCCAGAACAGGGCAGAATGAAACAGAAGTGTTCTACTTGCTTCATTTCAGATCTCTTTGGGCACAGTAAAGTAATCTAACTACATAGGTAAGTCAGATTTTTTTGACCTTTCCATTTTGTAGTGCTCTATATAATATCAAAGAACCTTGTCAGTGTGGCATCCAAGGGAAGGCAAAAAATGTTACAGGATGTAAGTGCTAATAGATTTCCAAGAAGTATGTAATGCCTTAGGCATCTGTCAAAATATTAACAAATTGGTGGTAAATTTGAGAATTGGTGATTTATATGATCTAGTAAAGATGGTATAATTGGGGTTTATCTTTTATTTCCTCATAGCAATAAACTTTAATTAACATCGAATTGTACTTGAAATAATTGCAGTTTTATTTTTTCCACTACGAACAACAATTAAGAAATGGCCTTATTTTTTAATTTTGGCATTCTTTTTAAAATTTAGGAAAAAAACAGTTTAGCCTTTTCTGTGTTAAAACAACATGCTTTGTACTTTAGTAATTTTAAACATAATACAAACTTCCTACTCCTTACAGATTTGAAAAAATTATGTAATGATTCCATGTTCCACTTAAAATTTGTAATTCTTTTGACAAAGGTCTGTATAATTTGCTTAGAAATTTAACTAACAAAGTTCTGTCTGTTTCGTAAATCATGATTTGAGACTTTTGCACACTGAAATAGTGATACAAACACATACTCTATGATAAGCCTGACTGTGCAAATGTTACCTTATTTAAATTTTCATAAAGGAATATCTGTATAAGAGCAAGATCATGTGATTTTTTCAAATATAAGTTATATGTGAATATTTTTCAATATAGTTTGAAAGTATTCTGACATAAACAAAGAAATGTCTCTAATTTTCCTTGATAAGATTTTAATTTTATTTTCTTTTGAGTACCAAAGAAAGTTTCCACTCACATCTTTAAAAATGTGCAATTCTTTTTCACTCTTTCCACATTCATTACAAAGTCTCTGATCTATGTAGTATCTTATTCTATCCACTTTATACAGCCCAGAATCTGACAGAAACAAGTTCTTAATCACTATTTTTCTACCACTGGGGCAACCCATGTTAGTGTGAGCCTGCAGAACTGGCTCCTTCAGCAACTGCTTCCCAACTATCCATGCAGTATACAGGCAATGTGTTCTGAATTATTATTTCAGTTAGATATGCCTCACACTCCCTAAGAACACACATTTGGAGAAAGAGAATGCAGTGCTGAGATGACAGGAAAAAAAAACCACCAGTCAAAACACCTTGTCCTCAAATTCCCCCTCCAAGCTCTTCTGTAAAGAGGGCACCCTAATCACAGGGTAATTTTCAGTGTTGACATCAGACTCGTGTAAGGTTGCCTTGTTTTGCTACGCAGAATCACTGGTGACTTCTTATGTGTTCAAAAGTGGATGTTTCGGTTCACTCCTCGCTCAGGAATGGCATAATCTCAGTTTTTTTTACAATTTGGACATGTAGTAAAGAAAATGTAATATTACTTAGCCATTGTAGATCACAATCTTAAATTACCTCATTCATATTTCACTTTCATTATACATTTTTTTACGTTATTCTTAAATACTGCGTCTATAATGTTCTATGATTTGTAAAGTCAGAAGTGTAGTGCTGATCTGTGAAAGCAGTCTGTAGTATACTTTCTGTTTGACACAGTTTACTGCTAAGAGTAGACTAAACCAAACCTACTATATCAGAGAACTGCACAGATCAGCCATGGCTCTTGTGGGTCTTGGATGCCACAGAGCTTCTGTTAATATCATTACTAGTACCGCAGAGTTTTACTATCGCAATCTGTATGAGCTACTATGACAATAGCAGAGTAATAAGGAAGATAAATATTACAGAATTTGTATTTCTGAAAATTTAAAGCCAGATCATTTAAATTTCTAGTTTCTGGACAGCTGAACACATTAATATGTATTTATCAGAGTACATCTCCCACATAGTTGATGTATCTCAGTTTAAACTGAATTTTGCTGGGATTGTTTCTGCAGATTTTAATTCAAAGTTCAAGGTAAACTCATAAGATTTAAAGCTAAACAAATAGCAATGGTTACATATTGAATAGAGCTTTCATACTATGTTTTTTAACTGCGTTGTTGTATCTCTATTTTAACATGAGAAATGAAGCATTAGAATTGGTCACGTAACTTTCAATTTCTAGAATACCTCTTCTGGCAAGATAGTTTACTGACTACTAATTTTTGGTAACAAGTAAACGAATATTAGCACATAATTAACACTTAGGAGCATAGTAGAGAAATAAATTGCCTAAGCATAAGTTCAGAGTTCACAACTGCAGGAAACTTAATGCTCAATCAGAAGGTGGAAAAGTTTTTCTATGATGTTTTTACTTTACCTGCCACCATGTACACTAAAACATTACTATGTTGGTATATTGCGAAGGTGCTAGACCTCTATAGTAGCTGCTTACCTCATGAGTGGGTTATATTGATAGTTTAAATCATGAACTACAATAAGGTAGTATTGTACAACAGATAGTTCTGCCTACTACAGCTTACACTATTTACTACTGTGTAGCTAATCATTAAAAGTTCCAATTCTATCAGTAAAAATATTGTAAATGGGTGAAACACACATTTGTTACGTTCTGAAAGCATTTGAAACCAAAGAAAACTAAGCTCAAACCAAAACCAATCAAAAACCAAAATCTCTACAAAACCCAAGTATGTGATCACCCCAAAACCCTTCCTCTCCCTCAAAACCTGCATGAAATTGAAGTTCACATTTCCTGTGTGTCTCATTTCTACATGACTATTTCTTAGTTCTGTTATCAAATTCCCCTCAGCCCTGTTCTGTCTAAATCATTGAAAATACGCAAACAAAAACTGTTCTAAGCCTTCTCTGAAACATTTCTATTTAATACACTGAGGTCTGTTCAGAGTTTGTTCAAGTTCAGTGCACTTGCAATTTTGTCTTTTTTAACAATTTTTCTTTTGTTCCTTCTGTAATGTATCAAAAATTTGAAGAATAAATATAAAAATATTTTAAATTTTATCAGTGTACCGTAATTCAGCGTTTTTCCCTATCACTTTAATATGTGACTTTTTTCTTTAATAGCAAACCTGCAGCAATGAAAAGCTATCTTTATCTTGAGATCAAAAAAAAACCAGCACCACCACCATGTGTTACAGAATTAAACCAAAAGAAATAAAATTGTCTACAATAAGAATATCCTGAATACGGATTTTTCTTAGACTTCTATTCTAACATATTTAATCAGTGATGAAATTCTCAGGAGATAAAGTTACATTTTACCATGTTGACTACATTCTTAACACAAAACTCCCTAATTAATATTCGGTTTTCATAAATGCTCTGAGAAATATGGTTTTTGTGAGTATGTCTAATCTAAAACATCAACACTTACATTTTCAATGATTCATAATCCCAGATATAATTTTGCTTTGATAAAATATGCAATGAAAAAATATGTGTTTTATCTAGTAGGTATTTAACTCTGATTTTTCAGTTCTATACAGGCACAAAACCCGTAAATTCAGATTCTCAATTTGAAATTTGTAATCCTTCTCATATTATAGAGATAACCAAATAGGATCCTTTAAACAAATATTTTATTTCCTTGTGTTTGCTTGTGTTTGCTACTTACTTAACAGTAAATAACTCTTTTTTCTTCTTCTTCTTTTTTTTTTTTCCTTTTCTGCGTTTTTACCTTTTGGACAAAGTACAGATTTACTGCATAGTATTATGTCACATATCTTATATGTGTTCATATCTGAAGTAACCTTGAGAGAAGTAATTTCTTGGATATTTTATAGTCAAGTTTTAAATGTGACTTAATATATCCCTTGTAAATTACTTTTCCAGAATTACTCTCTGGACATGTCTTATAAGCAAAGCTGAAATTTTCCAAGAGGAGACTGCTTCTGTCTCCAGGGAGGGATTTTCTCTCTGGTAGGTAGATATGTAAATCCAGTTTTGGTCTTGCATTATAGGCATTCACCATGCCTTACTGATTAAAAATGTGTGGCAGATGCTCTTGATAAAATGTTACGTACCTGGCTTGTCTTTCTAAAGCTCATTTTAATACGTAAATAATTTGGTTGCAAAATATTTGTATTCAGTCTCACATTTAAAGACTTTCAGCAAAATCAATATTTTCTCTTTAACTTTAATAGGAGCTAGTGGAAATGAGTGGGAAAACTCTAATAAAAAGCAGTAAGTGACATCTTGCTTACAGCTTTATTCATGCACCCTTCGAACTTACTGCATTATACACGACATCAGGAACTTCAATACATTCACCAGAAACAAAATCCCAGTCTCTCAGCATTAATCTGTATCCACAGTGTTGGCTAACAGCTCCCCACACCACTGGCCTCCAATCCCCCCACATTACTCTTTTTAACTGCAAACAGGTACTTCGGAGAGTTATACATTTTTCTACTATATGTCATAACAAGTGTGTTAGGTTGTTAACACAGAGTTGAGGGTATTTCACAGACCTTGGAGATTAGCTCAGAAAAGCCCTCTTAACAGCATCCCACAGTTATCTCCAAAGTGCTCTGAAACAGTGATTTCAAATATTACTATAATTTTGCCTCCCTCTGGAGTCTTAAATGGGTATGATATTTGTGTGTAGACACAGATATCTCTAGTTAATAAAGTTCTGTATATTTGCCATGCATGAATGTTTGATATTTGTAAAATGACCATTTTAAAGGCTTGCTTATTTCTACCTACCAGGGATCTATTTATCTACCTATTTATGAAATGCATATGTTACTTTGTACATAGAAGGGGTGTTACACCACAAACTTTTGTTTCCAAAGAATCAGTGCAATGTGTATTAATAAACATCGCTGCTTTATTCGCTAAAAAAGAAAACAGATGGGGTAGGAACAGAGAGCAGCATGATCCTCTAATTCTCAAACTGTGAAGTTTTTGCCAATTTTTTTCTGAAAACAAAGACAATTCTGTGATAGTTCAAAAACTCAAGGGCATTTAGCATGTGAAGATTTTTCTGTTCCCTTCCTCAAGCCCCAGCTTGCCTTATTGTTATCATATGGATGTTATTGGGACCAAATCTCTTTTCTTTTGTTATTTCTTCCATAGTCCACAATAGCCTCTGTTTTCTAACAGTTATCCGCCTTTTCATCTTCTCTCTTCATACCTAGTAATCTTTCAGTGCTGTCTTAAAAACCTAAGGACAGTAGTCTGTCAGTAAATTAATCTGAGATTACAGACTCTTTGTGCTTAGTCGTGTGATAGGACCAAACTGTGTCTATATTAAGATAAATGTTTAATGGCAGGTTTATAACAACACATTGATAGGAATATTTATTATGCCTTTCAAGTTCTGGGAAAATTATTGTATTTCCCTCTTCTTTAAGAATTATAGTTGCTGGGTTTTTTGTATGCTGGTTTGTAAACATTTGCTAACATATTCTAGAACTGGTGTGTGTGATTCATAGCCAGCCCTAGGGACGGAGCGCTCACTGCTGTCCCATTATAGCCTGTTCACATAAGAGCTCTTTACTTGTTCAAGTCTTCAGAGGAATCTCATTAATAACTGCACAAGTTGTCAACTATTATAAATAATTCGAGGGGAAAAAAGAAATCTCTGTAAATGTAAAAATCATTTAATGGGAAGTATTTTGTATTTTTTAAACAGGCGTATTTATATATTTCTTTCACTTCAGATCATCAATGATTAAGCTTCAAGAACTTTATTTCTTTTGGGATGCATTAAAAATCATACATTAGTATGGTTATAATGGATATTATATTGTATAAATATGATTTTAATTAGAAGCAATCGTGAGGTTTGTTTGCATTACTGTTTGTGGATCTACCCATGTATAGCTGAGTCTGGGGAATGTTAGTCTGGGGTCTGAAACTCTCAAATTTTGTGTTTAAACTCTTTAGTTCTGGGCAGTATCTTCATATGAGCCAAGGAGTCACCTCTCTTTTTCCTTTGCAGACCAGTGAAATAATCCATGTGAATGACCTTTCATACACAGGCATTAGTGCTACTTAGGAATTCTCCTTTAGCTCCTCTCTGCTCCATCTATACATAATGCATGGGTATCTCATGGCTAACTGCTTTATATAGATAACACTTCTAACAAAATCTTGACTTTAGAGCAGCGTGACACATGGCAAATGCCAAATATATGAGTTATTGGGTATCAGACTGCTCTTTAAATTGAGAACATAGTTTTCTCATATATACAATAGTTCAATATTTACCCATCACCGTGATAAACATTTTTTTTTGTGACAAAAATGCAAGAGAGAGTAACAGCTTGGCTCTGCAATACAGTATTGCCATTGCTAGAAATGTGTTTTTACTGAATTTGCAAAGCCTCAGACCAAGTTTTGTCAGGTTTCTTCTGTCTGAACTTTTCTGGACCTGCCTGCAGTCTTGATGTAAATGTAACAGCAATTTATTTATTTTACCAGGTGTTCTTGTTTTACTTCGGTTTACTTTCACTTATCTTTATGTGGTACAACCATAGCTTTACATAGATAGCAACAGTAAGCAGTTATTAGAGTGCAGCAAAACCATGCCTGGTATGATAGCAAGGGTCTAAAAAAAGCAGAGACATAAGGGAAAGAGACAACTTTGCACAGTCAGCTCTCTGAGGCCAACACTCTGTAGTGGCTAACACTCCTCAGCAGCAAATTTTCCATGGGACAGCTCTGCACAGGACATCTCTACACAGATAACTCTCCAAGGCGACATCTTAGCTCCGTGAGCCCCAAGGACCTGGCAGAGAGCAGCCCAGCAGATGCCACAGGTCTCCTCCCATCTGTGCATGCTAAGCTCTGCAAAGCCCTTGAACTTTGGCAGGGGCTCTGTGCAGTGCTGCAGGGAGCCCTGAGTACCGGGGCTGCCCATGTAGAGTTGTCCCTTGAGAGCTGACCTTGGAGAGTTGGCTGTAGAGATTTGTCCTGTACCCTGCATGTAAATGTGTGTTAAACATATATAAAATTACTTTGAAAGTGTCTCCTATGGTGAGGAAGAAGAAACTACTGGCATCATGTTCTCCTCAGTGAAGGACTCCAAATACTGACAGCTCTCTGGAGATCATGGACATTTCACATCACCACCAGAATGAAACAAAAGGAGTGAGGGGAGAATGGAAGGGAGGAGCATAAAAACATGAAAAGGGATAGAAACTAAAAATTGCATGTGGTACATTTTTAATTATATTATTAATATTACTGACACTTTTTCTTTATAGAAGTATTCTGACTGTACTATTATACTTTCTTTCATTTTCTGTAAATACTAAGTCTCTACTAATAAGGATTCTTGAACTAGACTGTTAAGATTTTTAGCTTTGTATATATACACACATTTGCATATTTATATATGCATGCATAGGCTTTATACATATAAATGTGCATATAAGTTGTGCTTCCCCCCTGCCTACAAAAAAGATTTTGAGTATAACAACACAAATTCAGAGAGGAAATGTGCATACAAGAATTTTTCTTACGGAGGGTATTTTGATCAGGAGTTTTTTTGATGTATACATGACAGTACACATCACTTCTCTTAAATTTCTATCACCGTATCCAGGGAATATGCTTGGAAAAAAAACCCAAACAGATCTACTTTTGAATGTTCCTGCAGCAAAATGTCAGGTTCACTACAATTTAATGTAGCACTTAAATTTTGTCCAAGATCCTCCATCTGTTTCATATTTCCATATGTTGACTGGCATTTGCAAGCTTTACTGTATCTATGTGTCCCATGAGCTTGCATAAGTTAGCATACTTGCTTTACCTCTGCCATGTGAGATAGTAACTCTGAGATAATGGTTTTTAGGACATTCTTCCTCAAATTCTTTATTTTTCATTGATCAAATAGCCTTTCTAGCATGAAATATTATGGTTGGAGAAAAATGCTCAGTACACAATGACCAGCCTTCATGGATTTCAAATTTCTTTACACTGCGCTCTTATGTACTTAGCAAAAGCAATTTTTCTCATCCTTTTCTCACTGCTGGGGGCATCAATTCTTACATTTTCCTGGAAATATTTGACTTGATATATAGTGGTGTTATGTTTGTCCTTTTCACAGAGATACTACATTGGCTGTTTATGAATTAGCACTTAACACATCCAAGACTATTGACATTTCTTGTTCTTGACTCTGTAGATTACAGCTCAAGCCTCAGAAAAACGGGTTTGTATATCTTACCAACAGCTGCTTAGCCTAACAGGTATTGTTTTGTGTTAAACCAGATCCAGAGTGTTCGTATGTCTCAACATACCAACAATTGCTCCTTTATTAACTAAAATTCCTTGTAGTTTGATATATTTTCTTAATACCAAATATTCCTGCCAAGGAAAAGTTAACTACTTTCAGCTACTAATTTGCAACCAACAGTAAAGACGTTTGGGAAGGATTGATGAGCTATGGTGTTTCTCATTTTATTATTATGGAGATATTGGGTCTTAGTGGAATATTGCAACTCCACTGAAAGGAATGAGATTGGGTTGGTGACCAATACTCATTTCTTTAATCTCAAGATCATTTGAAGTTTCCTTAAGTTTGATAAGAGTGCATTCTGAAATATAATGAATCAAAAGTATCTTTTTGCTTACATATAGCTACAATTAACAGGAAAACCTTGTTCACTAAAATGGTACCAAACGTAATATATATTACATATAACCTTTTGACACACTAAAGAAATTCATAAATCTATTTTCTTCAGCAAAATCAGAGAAAATAATGTAATAAGTCACATTTTTTCAATTATTCCACTGACTCACAGAGGACAAATTAATATTGGAGGAATTTGCCTGTTAAAAAGGATTTTGAAAACACCTGCCTTCGTAAGTTATTAATACAAAAAAGTGGGACTGAGGCATGCTTTTCCCAAGTTACATGTGAGGAGCTTTCACTAGTATTAAGACATTATTAATCTCAAAATTATTTTAATTGTTAAAAGAAAATCGATATATATATATGTTGATATAAATGTCATACGATAAGCATATACCACTCAATAAATCCTGTGTAGGAAAATAAATTCAAATATAAGCAGTATCATACCTCCTTGGCACGTACAGTGTACATGTACATATATGTGTGTATATCTGTATTTCCTGTGTAAGGTTTTTCTGGTAGAAAACACCTTGTCTTGATATTGAAAATGAGATTACGTATTTCTAGTGAAACATATATAAGAAAATAATTTACCAGCCATATTCTTATTCCAATGATCTGTAATAGAAATAAGAAATTTCAACAAATACTTGATGGTAAATTTATTTTGATATTGAGATTTTTTCCTTTTTTCCCCCCTTATCTTTTCTTTATTCTTATCTATATTTAAAATATCAGCAATGGCCCAGAGGCACCTATTCAGGAGATTTCTAGAACAGAAGCAGGATGGATATCATAAAACTGGAAGTTGACACAATAAACCCATGTAAATAACATGCAGTTTTCATGGCTGAACTTTGAGCAAAAATATTAAGGTGATAATACCAAATGGGACTGGTGAACTCTGCTCTTCTTTATTTATAAAACAGCATTCATTTATGGTTAAATGAATGTGCGTGCTTCCTTTGTTCCATTTCTTTCTTCTGCTTTGTTACCCAAATGCCAGTTTGATCTTAAAATGCTTCAGTGGTTTACTAAACTTGAATTTCAGTTGCATAATTTCTCCAGGTGCTTTCTTCATCTTCAGTCTCAAGGATGGTAAATTTGATCTAGTTATATGACATTAAGGAACTGTGAAGTTAAGGAATCCGAAAGCCTGAAAACAAGACTTCAGGACTCAAGGAGCAGTCATTTGGGACAGCTGAAACAGGCACATATGAGTCTTCTCTTTATTCTTGAACATATTTGTCTTCTAGATTTGTCTTCTGTTGTCTTCTTGAACAAGATTCCTCTCATTTCACTTAGGGCATATAGCACATCGTTCGGTCTTTTGTTTACTGCAGGATGGCAATGTTCAAAAAAGTTATTACTGTAGAGTAACTAATATGTCATAATTTGTTATCCCAGCATAACTTGCTCATGCTGGAACCCTCACTTAGCTGTTCAAAAAATCTAAGTCATGTCTATCTACTTATCATTCTGATGTGAGTAAAGTTCTACAGCCTTTGGGACATATTTGAGTACTCTTGTATAACACTTCATTCTTTGAACAAACCCATTGGTTTCACTTTAGAGGCTCTCAAAGACTTCAATGAGCTGTGAAATTAAGCTTTATCTTTGTACTCTTTTCAATATGAATTTCATCATGGACATTTGTACACATGTTTTGTTGCGTGAATGTTTGTGGAAGAGCTTTTAATTCACCTGAATCCCTGATATTCACACATGAATGACCATATTCACCATCCCACCATATGAACCTGAAACTACTAGTGGAGTTTAACAAAGCAAAGATGAATGAAGGTTGTGCAGGACAGACAGTCCTTATGATTAAACTGAGCCTTGGGCTCCCTAAAGTCCCCTTTTTAACTGTTGTTTTGGTTTGGTTTGGTTTAACTATGTGAGAATCTTTGCATCCTGTATACAAAAGAATGTCACAGTTTTGTTCTCACAAGTACCCAGTATTAATTGTGGAAATACTACTGAAGTCAGTGAAGCTGTGTTCACTTACAGTTTACTAAGATTTTCCCCTTCAAAATGGGGAGAGGAATGTTATTTTAACAGATGCAATTTAAAACCAAGAATATCCAGAATAAAATATAGATTCAGTTGTTGAAAAAATGCTTTATTTCAGGACACTACTACAATTTTCAGGGAACTCAGTTCTGATTTGTGATGATTCTCAGTAACAATGCTGCAGTGGAAGACCACGGACTGGCCTGCAGCACTTTATGATGTTCGCGACACCAGCTGAGTATTCTTCTGGGTCCTAGTCAGAAGTTATGCAGAGAAGAGCACAAACAACTTCTTTCAAGAAATACCACAGTCAAACCCAGTAACACTACCAGTAGAAACACTTGGGAGATGGAAAAGAAAAAAGAAGTGTGATGTGTAACAATGCCTAAAAACATAGGGAACAAAACAGGGAAGAAGTTTGTGTAATAGCTCAGCCATTCTTCTCCAACATCCTTTACTTACAGCTATTCTACAAGAAGTCTGCCTGTACTTTGTAGACATGGAGGATGGTGAGGTGCTGGATTATAGCCAGAACAATAGTTCTACCATGTGAATCAACAGCAGCACACGTGAGGTAACACAGTACAATAAGATAATAAATCCTCTCAATTTATGTTATGTATATTAGAAATGCTCTCAGCATATACAGCTAATGAGAAAATAATTACAGATCACAACTAGTCCATAAGGAAGATGATTTGGGACAAAAAAGTAGCACCTACAATAAATACATTTGTTGATCTGCTCAGAGATGAGATGCTTGTTGAACGACCTATCCGGCTTAAATCAAAACTTCTTCATGACAATGGACAAAAGATAATCTAAGATACAAGCCCTTTCACTTGAAAATTTTTGACTGTTTTAGACTGGTTTAGTCTAGCTTACTCTTTTTTAGCATATTTGCCTGAACACAGATTAGGTTAAAGTATGAAGATTGATTAAAAAGGTACATAAGTTTCTTCCAGAGAATTTTTGCCTCATTTGAGACAGTCTCCTGTCCGCAAATCATAAAGCATTTCACAACAAGGTTAGTAAAGCTGATATTAATCCTGACAACAGTGGGTGATTCTTATGTGAATTTGATGATCTTCTAATATCTTCACAGTCTTAACAAAGATTGAATATGAACAGAAAATATTTTTACAATAAGTGTGCACGATGGTACCTTTTATTTATCTCATTCTGAGATTCAGAGCTCTGTGCCGCAATTTTTCTGTGACCTGATATGACACAGAATGTAGGTATTGGTAAACAGTATAATTGTAGTAAAACACTAGGTGAACAGTTGTTTTGTTTGGTTGGGTTTTTTTTTGAGAAAGGCAGCATATTTGAAAAACATTACAGCCAAAACAACTTATTTGAATATTAAACTTTTTCATGTATTTTATTGTCGAACTCTGGACAAGGATATGTATTGTAGAGTAAAATTGGAGAGTTTTGTATTCAACTTCAGTTTAGTAGTATTAGTAAGTGATACTGATGATTACTATTTTTCCCTAATGCAGTGTTAGAAAATACTTTTGCATCACTTGAAACACCAATTTATTTTAAACTAAAGAAAAATGATCTGAAATTATGAGAAAGCGACATACCTGTTGTGCACACACCAGTCCCTGCAGTCTGAGGAAGCACATCATCATCACAATTGTTTACTGCTTTTCACTCCTGAATGCAGATTTGAAGAGGTGATCTTTGAATTTTTGTCCATCTTCCTACGTATATGTGAATATTAGAAGATATATATAGGCATTTTTTACAAATATTAAATTTAATTAAATGCTCTCAGAACACCAAAAGATAATACATGCAAGTCATTTGTCCTGAAATACTGACTGGCTTTTCGTAGAGGTGTGTGTGGCTACAGTAATTATTAGCAACGCTACCAGCCTGACACCTGCACTAAGCAACAGACTCACCCTAATATAATTTAATAAGATGCCTTTTGTTATTAAACCAAGAACTGTGTGTTGCCAGCTGAGGTGGAAAATAGGTCCCAGAGGTTGCTCTACCTTATTCCATCTGCAGTTATTTTTAGGGAGCTTTAATATTTAAAAGTCTATTACTAATTTCAGTGTTGCCTGCACAAACCTGCTTCGTAGTTCTATTGCCAAATTACCTCTTGAAGGCAAGTGCTGTAAATAATTTCTCAGTTCTGTTCTTAGACACTTGCCAAGGTCATTATCGGGCTTTGCCACAATCCTTCTATTCTGCTTGTGACTGTGAGTGGTAACTAAGAAACTGCTATGAGATGCAATCACAAGCTGTGGCAGTCTTATCAAAAGCTGAAGATGATCCCTGAGCACTCTGATGAAGCCGGTGTCCCAGCTGCTCTTGCTTCCTTAGCACTTCATTTATCTTTCTATTTGGTCAACCACCAGAGCAGCAACGACAGCAAACACAAAACAGGTGCTACAAAGCAGGCATGACAGCCAGAGAGAAAGGACGGTCCAGAAAACCAGTTGGCTGGAGCTGATTATAGAATTCCAACATTTATCTTCTGACTGGTAACAATTAGTGTCTTTATACTTTGCTTCCTTATCAGAGATAACATTGTAAAAAATCTGACATCGTTTAAAAAAAACAAATAATTGTTCTACAATGTGTTTTCTTGAGTTGAGACACGAGTTTCAGGGTCAAAAGAACTGCACTGTAAAGTTGTCCTTGCTTTTTACAACTGTCTGAGGAAAAACCCCACAACTAAATTGTAATAACACAGATTATCCATTTGAGAAAGTCAGAGGCTTACATGTGTTAAACATGAGACAAAAACAGGTAAGGTTGATATGCAAATGCAGACACCTAGTTATACACTGAAAAATAATTTTACATGTCTACATGCGGTTCAGATACTTTAGTTTAGGAATCACATAAAGAGATATGTACAGTTATTGAAATTCACATAGTAAGTATATGGCAGAAATCTTAGCAGATTCCAGATTCCAGCCCCACATGCTGGCATCTCTCAGCCTCTCTGACTTTGAGTAATACTGTTTTTTCTGACTCTGGGCATTTGGCCTCTACAGATTGACAAGATGAAGATTAAAATGCTTTACAAGCTCCTGGCATTTCAGGGTGAAATCTGGTCCCAGCAGAGAGAAAAGAAAGTTTAACCCCATTTCAACTGTTCACTTCAAGGAGAAATGGGAAAAAGGAAAAAAAAAAAAGAAAGCAAAACAAAGAAAAAGGACAGAAGGAAAAAGAGAATGAGGGGAGGAAAGAAAGAAAGAGATATGGAGAAAAAGAAATGTCAGGCTTTGAAAACTTCAATGCTGACAAGAAGTGCATTACATTCTTTCACTTTTTAAGTGAATAAATTATGTATGCAATATTTTAGTCATAGGCTACTTTAAATTCAAAAGCTACATCTCTACTATTAAATTAAATAGAGTCAGGCAATATTGCTAGGAGCTGGAACTTGACTGCACATATTGTTAAATATTAAGGTAGAGTTTCACATATTTTTTTCCTGGACCACTGAGCATGTTTCTAAACAATTTCTGGGCATAGATGGAGGTGTGCCAAAGTACAGGGAGATTTCCACTTCTGAATAAGCATTTTGCAGGTTTTTTCTCTCTGCTTTGAGTACTAGGTATTAATCCTAGCATCTTTTATTTTTTTTGGAAAGACAAAATAAAGATGTGTTATTTGAAAAACAGAATGAAGTTTCATTATATAAAATAAATGCATATTCTATACAGTAAGATGCATTCATTCTCATTATTCTCTATCTCAGAATTTAATTCTGAACAAAATACAGTTAAAGTTACAGGTTTATTATCCATATAAAACAAGACCAGAGTTTCATCAGCACAATTTTTAATTTGCATTCACCCACGACTCAGATTGGAGGAAGGCAGTAAGTATTTCTATGTTAAGGTCTATTTCTGTATTACAGATGTGGAGGATTCATTTGATAATTTTAGCCAACCTAAAATATGTTCAATACAAAGAATTTTTTTTCTGATTTGAGCTAAATAACAAACAATTTTCTAACTTTCCAACAAGACCTCTTCTGAGTAACCTCATTTTCTGAAAGTTAACGTGTTTTACAGACAGCGTCTGTCTCTAGAGGTGATAACATTTAATGTTTACAGTTATCACTAAAGCAACAGGGCAGTGGTACTCAGAATGGCCATTGTTTATATTTATTCTGATAGAAAACAAGACCACCCTCATGTCGGTGGAATGCCTTAAGTTAAAAGGGCAAAAAAAGAGTTACACCTGCAGGAAGGAGCAGACAGGCCAAATGACCCAAAACTGACCATTAGAGTATTCCATTCTATGTAGATCATACTCAGCATAAAGCTGAGGGACCATGAAAGGCATGTTATCTTCTTCAATGGCCAACGTCCTGTGAGGACCTCACCCATCCATCTACCCCCGATCCCAATCTGTGTGTTCTTGAATCCAGTTCCCGAATCCACGTCCTGAATCCAGCTCCCATCTGCTGCTGAGTCCAACCTAAGACTTTCCCTGTGCCTGCCCTGCGGTGTCAGTGGTGATGTATAGTCATCGAGGAGTTCGATCTTGTATATTCGTATATGGTTTTATTATTTGTGTCATTGTTATTATTGTTTTATTAAAGCTGTTTTAGTTGTGGCTTCCAATACACAAATCTCTCTCTCTCTGTTCCCTTTCCTTTCTCTCTGGGGAAGGACTGAAACACAGCTGCCCTGCTCTTACCTGCTGGCCAAAATGGCAGTTGGGACTAAAGTGGGACAAGTTCATACATGGGAGGAAAAATACTTTGTACCTCTGCTTCTTGTAGAATTTTGACTCTAATTAAAATTCTCTCAGTAAAAGTATATCCAAGTAGTTTCCTTCTACAGTTGGATAATTAGTTCTTCATGTGTTTCAAGTGTCAAATTTTCCACATGACAGTTCTTATAAAGATATACTTTAAAAACACATACATTACATAGGTCAAATCTTAGGTTCATTTCTTTCTTTCTTTTTCTTTTTTTTAAATCTAAATACTATGTTTAACTGAAAAATACAATTTTGAACCACTTTAATAAATTCACAAAGCATGTTTCTCTATATACAAACAATGGATCAGACTAAAGGGGAAAAAAACCCAAGTAAAAATATTATTATTAAATTGAGTTATATTTAATTTTAAAATGAAAGTCAGAAACAGTCCACACATACAAAGGTACCTTTGCTGTTTCAGTGTAACACTGAACTCTATCTTAACCGACATTCCTTCATGACTTCTTGTCTCTCTCCTTTACTGATTCAGATGTTCCCCCATCACATACAAAAAAAATCAAAAAGCAAAAAAAAAAAGACAAGCAAACAAACAAACAAACAAACAAAAAAATCACCTCTGATAATTAAATCTACAGCAGCAACTATGGAACGTTGTTGCGTTGATTTCATCATGTATTCTTTGAACGTTATATTTTAATTTGATTTGTCAGTCAGGGTTTCGTGGCTCTTGTACCCTTTCTACTTACTTAGTAAGAACTGATGAAATTGCATTGCAGAAGGTTGCATAGTGAAGAGGGGATTTGTTATTGATCAGTTAGAAAACTCGAGGTTCAGAGTAGCTCTATCCTTCAAAGATTTGCCAGAGTGGTTGCGGCAGATAGAATTGCTAATAACATAAAATTGTACTGCTAATTTCGAGCAACTACTGCCTCCAGCCTATACCAGTTCCATGTCCACAAACTTGATGTAAGTTATACTGACATGGACTCTTTTGTACTCACATCCTCTATTATGTTTGTTTCGGTGTACCGAAACCCCCCACCTCCCTTGGCTGAGTGATACAAACAGCCTCTCTCTAAAGAGGCTTATATGGCATAGCCAGGCAATATAAAACCCAAATAAATTTTGGATGTCTTTCCTAGCTTCAAACACAGAAAAAGTTTAGACTACTGGTTTTAATTAGACACCTTACTTTCAGGTGAATTCAGATAAATTTTGCCCTTTATGTCCTCAAATAACAGGTATTTATTTTTAATATGAATGTAGCATACAAGTTTATAGTAAAAATTAAATAAAGTAGAATTAAAAATATGGTTTTACTGAGATATAACCCAACATTAACCCTTTAATGAGAAACAAAATTTTGACATTTCATATCCAAAGTCTGGATTTAATTGGATCAGGTTTTTTTCTTCTGTTTTGTTTCCCCAATATAAAACCATTGATAGGGTTTATTTTGTCTTTTCTAAAAGACATCTACGTATTCTTAGAGGTGTGTTTAGAAGCTCAAACTTCTGATAAGAAAACAAACAGCAGACAATGCTATTAGGAAGGTGAAGGTTCTCACTATGATTCTGTAAAATCTCAAAAATACAGGATCTAGTTAGATCTTTTCCTTTCTGACCTTGTCTCATTGTGTTTTCCTATACTTCTCCCTACTACACAGATATCTTGAGTTTTCTGCGTAAGTTCTTTGCAACTTGTTAAAATACTAATACATGGGGGGAAAAAATAAAAAGGCAAAGCTTTTTGTTAAAATCACTATGTTATCACTGGTAAACCAAAAATGTGACTCAGGCTTGTTTCATGTCTCACTTTTAGTAGGAAAGGACTCAAATGAGTGCTCTTAAGAACACCTTACATTCCCCAATACATCTTCAAAACTTTACAATTCAAACTTACATTTGTCCCTTGCATTAATTTTATAGAAGCTCAGTGTCTTATATCTTTATCAGGAAATTTAAGAGATCCTTTATTTATTAATTTTCTTGCCTTGATTGATGTTAGACTGTTTTCTTGGTAAGCTTAAAGCAATGTCTCTAGGTAATGAGAACCTCAAACAATTTTTGACTCTAGTAATTGTAATTATAATTATAGTATCGTAGTATCACAAGGTTGGAAAAGACTTTTGAGATCATTGAGTCCAACCTATGACCCAACACCATAATTCACTGCTTATTTAATTTCCCAAAGAATGTCAGTCAATAAGTTGAATACAGAGCAACAAAGGCTTGCCTGTAGGCTGGAGGTAATACAATAATTTATCATTCATTTCACATTCACTTATATCATATACCAAAGAAAATCTTTAGAAAACTAGAGAAACAACCGTCTTTGTGTGAGAGGAACTTGTCACTTGTCAACCGAATCATTCCACCTTTTCAGAGATAAACTTAGTTGTATTTTTCTTAGCAGTGACCTGTGACATGATGTTGTATTTCATTCCTCATAGAAACTATTGAAATGGCTTACTCCCAACAAATAATGTTTTGTCTACTTTTTCTCAGGTGTGTGGAAAAGAGGGGAGGGTTAATCTCCAGTTTTGAGGTCTTTTGTGCTAATGAATAATAATCCTGTTATCTCCCTGAATTCTATTAACATTTTTGTACCGACTTCTGTTATCTCAAATTTTCCCTAAAAAGAATATGATTCTTTCAATGACCACTTTATTTGCTTAAAACAGAAAAAAAAAAAAGTAGAGGACAGATTGTGTCTGCTGCTTCATGACCTGGGTTCTCAACATTCTGTTATCACAGACACTCAGGCTTTAACTCCATTGCTAACAATTCAGCTAACTTTCAGGTTTCTCAGTGGTGATATCAGGATGAAAAAATCATAGAATCATAGAGTCATAAGGTTGGAAGAGACCTCTCAGATCACCGAGTCCAACCGTGCCTGTCTCCCCACTAAACCACGTCCCTAAGGAACTCATCCACTCATTTTTTAAACACCTCCAGAGATGGTGACTCCACCACCTCCCTGGGCAGCTGTTCCAATCCCTGACCACTCTTTCAGTAAAGAAATTCTTCCTAATGTCCAGTCTAAACCTCCTCTGCTGTAACTTGTGGCCATTTCCTCTTGTCCTATCGCTTGTCACTTGTGAGAAGAGCGCAGCACCCACCCCGTCACAACCTCCTTTCAGGCAGTTGTAGACAATGATGAGGTCTCCTCTCAGCCTCCTCTTCTCCAAGCTAAACAACCCCAGTTCCCTCGGTCTCTCCTCACAGGGCTTATTCTCCAGCCCCCTCACCAGCCTCGTTGCCCTCTGGACATGCTCCAGCCTCTCAACGTCCTTCCTGTAGTGAGGGGCCCAAACTTGAACCCAGCACTCGAGGTGTGGCCTCACCAGTGCTGAGCACAGGGGCACAATCACCTCCCTGCTCCTGCTGGCCACGCTGTGTCTGACACAGGCCAAGGTCCTTCTCTGCCAGGCAGCTCTCCAGCCACTCCTCCCCAAGCCTGTAACGCTGCATGGGGTTGTTGTGACCGAAATGGAGGACTCTGCACTTGGCCTTCTTAAACCTCATCCTGTTGGTCTCAGCCCATCGATCCAGCCTGTCCAGATCCCTCTGCAGAGCCTCCCTTCTTTCAAGCAGATCTGCACTTACACCCAGCTTGGTGTCGTCGGCGAACTTGTTAAGGGTGCACTCAATGCCTTCATCGAGATCATTGATAAAGATGTTGAACAGGACTGGATCCAGCACTGAACCCTGGGGAACACCGCTCATGAAGGGTTTCCAACTGGATTTACTTCCATTTACCACAACGCTTTGGGCCCAGCCAGCTAGCCAGTTTTTAACCCAGCAGAGGGTGTGCCTGTCCACACCGATGGCAGCCAGTTTCTCCAGCAGGACACTGTGAGAGACGGTGTCAAAGACTTTACTGAAGTCCAGGTACACCACATCCACAGCCTTTCCCTCGTCCATTAAATGGGTAACCTTGTCATAGAAGGAGGACAAGTTGGTCTGGCAGGACCTGCCTTTGGTGAAACCCATGTTGGCTGGGCCTGATCAGCCGGTTGTCCCGCGTGTGCTGTATGATAGCACTCAAGATGATCTGCTTCGTGACCTTCCCCGGAACCGAGGTCAGACTGACAGGCCTGTAGTTCCCCGGATCTTCCTTTCAACCCTTCTTGTAAATGGGCGTAACATTCGCCAGTCTCCAGTCCAGCGGCACTTCTCCAGTCAGTCAGGACTGCTGGGAGATGAGGGAAAGGGGTTTGGTGAGGACCTCTGGCGGTTCCCTTAAAACCCTTGGATGGATCCCATCTGACCCCATGGACTTGTGTATGTCTAGCTGGCAGAGCAGGTCACTAACCAAGTCCTCCCAAACAGCTGGAGCTTCATTCCCACTGTCTCCTGGCTGAGGGGGCTGAGTATCCCTAGCACTTTCCCCTTTAGGGTTAAAAACTGAGGCAAAGAAGGCATTGAGCACCTCTGCCTTGTCCTCGTCCCTCTTTGCTACTGGCCCTTCTGCACCCAGCAAGAGAGGGGGAGTGTCCTTGGTCCTCCTGTTGCTGTTGATATATTTAAAGAAGTTCTTTTAATTGTCTTTGACCGAAGTGGCCAGCTGAAGTTCTAGTTGGGTTTTAGCCCTTCTGATTTTTTCCCTACATGATCTCACCTCACCTTTGTAGTCCTCCTGGGATGCCTGCCCCCTCTTCCAGGGCTCATAGACTTTCTTCTTTTTCCTGAGATCAATACTAAGCTCCCTACTCAGCCAACCTGTTTTTCTTCCCCGTCGACTCGTTTTACGGCACACGGGAATGACTTGCTCTTGTGCCGACAGGATTTCCTTCTTGAGGAGCATCCAGCCTCTTGCACCCCTTTGTCCTTAAGAGCCACCTCCCAGTGGACTTTATCAAGCAGCCTTCTGAAGAGTTCAAAGTCTGCCCTTCGGAAGTCAAGGGTAGCAGTTTTGCGATCGCGAGGCTTCTCCTGTGTGTTTATAGAAGAGCTCGTCAGTCTCTTCATCCTGGTTGGGTGGCCGATAGCAAGCTCGCACAACAGTATCTGGGTTATCACTCACACCACTGAGTTTAACCCATAAACACTCTGCCTTATCATCGCTATTACTGAGTTCTATACGTATAGAGTTCTTTGACGTATAGAGCAACCCCACCACCTCTCATTCCTGGTCTGTTCCACCTAAATAATTTATAGCCATCCATGGTAGCACTCCAGTCATGCGAGTCATCCCACCATGTGTTTTTTCCACTCTCTTAAGTTGTGCCAGTATTTTTGCTGTGCCTACTGCTGAGCCACACCAGTTAGTCATTAATGCCTCAAAGGCATCAATATTGAACAATATTAATGGTCTATTTAAGGATTTACTGCATAAGGAGTGCTGAGTTTTCCTTCTAAAATGCTGCACACCGAAACAATAATGTCTATTTCCTTCCAGTTTTGTGCTAGAGGATCCCATGTCCCATTGTCATATCTATGTCCAAAACCAGGGTGAACAATAACTTTGCTCAGTGCTTTAAATCTAAATCTGCTGGAAGAGTAGCCAACTTTTACCATTCTACAATGATGTAAAATTAGTGCTTACAAAAGCCCCTCCCCTAGCAGCCGTATAACCAGAACACTATTTCAATGCATGGGTCAAATTCTTCCCTAAAGTAAGAAAGAATCATGATTTGGAAATCCACAAAAGCAATATAGAATAATATGACACATCATGTCATATCCCAGAGAAATTTATGGTCAATTCCAAGATCAGCCTGACTGGATATCGCTCTAGGAACAAGATAAAATCTTCAGTGAATGGATGAAAAGGGGTAAAATTAGGAATGTACACACTACTGTTTTATGAAAAGCTCGGCAGCTCAAGGAATGTTAATGCTCATACTAAGTGTGTCATTACCTATATTCCCAGAACAGTAAATTCAATATAAAACTGCCTGAAGATTCTCACCTATCATTCAGCCATGAAAATTTATTATATAAGCCACATCACAGCATTTATTTGGTGATTCTCTGCATACTGAATAGACACAAAAATTAGGTATGATGATACCAGAAATGTACATAAAACATAATATTCTGCTGTGTAAAGAGTAATGAGTATTTCAGTAATAACCCTAAGAGGTTTTACCAGAAAAATATCTGGTAGATATTGCATGAAAGTTAAATATTCCCTCTCCATAGAATAATGGCTACTTCATCAGAGGTCTTTTTGTTCTTTTTTTTTCAGGAGTAATACGATTGCGTTTTCATTTCTTAGAAATTGCAAGTAGCCTATGAAATTTCTGATCCAGATAAATATCTGCTTTCTTAGTCTTAGACAGACCTTTCTGATTCATGATGCAGAAAGAGTTCACTTTTATAGCCAGAAGTTTTTCACAGTAAGGTCTGAGTAAATCTCTGCTAGTCTAGGATAATGTCATTACTTAAAAATAATACAGTCCAGTTTGAAAGTAAGTTTCACCACTATCTTGCTTCTTCAATTGAAGAATAGGTGATAATATAGTGACAATTTACGGAAGCAGGTAGATTCAAGTAATTCACCATGCTTTCCCTAGGAATATTACTGAACTAAAGATAGGATCTACCAGAAGTAAAATATGCCTTCTAAAGTGAAGAAATGAGAATTTTTATATGTATTTTAAAAGAAAATTTTATCTAAGCTTACATATAAATATCTTGAATTTGTGATTGTATTCAGAATGCTTAAAGACAGAAAGATTTTCTGTCTTTTTTAGTTTAATTTTTTGGACAGTATAGTATTGAAAGACTAAAAAGGATGACAGTGTATATTTTTCTGTATATTCAACTGCAGAACATTGAAACCATTATTTGTTCCCAGTAGACAGATGAGTAGAAACCTATCTACACAATTAGATAATTAATCTCTTGATTTTAAGTGTTTTTCATGGTTTCTATGGCAACTGTAAAATTTACATCTGTATTTTCCATGCTAGGAGCTTTCTACAGTGCTACCAAACATTTTCTATTCAAAGGTAGCCTAAATAATAACTCTATACTCTTCTTCATTAATCCCCAAACAGGTACCTAATATTCATCTACCACTATCATGACAGCTTCTGATGTTTTGATGGCTACCATTCTGTCTCTACACTCCCTCCAGGTTTTTAGGAGTGTCCTGTTCTGATACCTAGCATTTCATCTCCTTACTGTCCAACTCCTGCTATATTCATACCAAATACAGTAGAAGTTAGCTCCCCTACTGCACTGGCATTTCATCCATATTGTATTCTTTATTGGATATTCACATCTGTAAGAGTGTCCTGACACAGACTGTTGCCCTATTCATTTCAGGGAAAGACTGGTAGAGGAGAAATTATTACTCCTTCAACAAGAGACAAAAACAAGCATAGGAGAAGGTTGTCACAGTGTAGAGACCTTGTGATTCTGCTCTACAAACCTTCCCAGAGAGATTTTGCAATCACCTACAAGGTATTTAATTATCACAACGTCTGGAACAGATAAATTTAGCAGCTGCTGTTCTGTACCACTTACTTTCTGAATAGAGATAGAAAAATGCATAATCTCTGCTGGTCATGCTCTCCTAAGAAAATTTTACTAGACAAAAAAATGTAAGATGTGGAGAGTTTCTGTTTAGCTGCAGTAAATCATTTAGTGAATTTGTGTTGCATACTCTTCTGTTATTTTTTTCTTTTTTTAAACAAAAAAGGGGGAAAAAAGTAAGGTACTTTTCTTCTGATTTAAAGGGAACAAGGAATTTTTTAAGCCAGTGTCCAAAAATTTATTCTCAATATTTTTTCTACATAATTTCTCCTTCTGGCTCTCAGCAGATAGTCATCTCAAAAGCCTTTCATGTCAAATATTTATTCTATGCTAAATACAAGGTAGAAGGGTCAAAATCTGCAAATTGACATTACTGAAGAAGGGACCATTTGAATAGCTATAAAAAGCAAGATTTTTAATTTTCAATCAACATACTTGAAATATTGAGACCTACTTGGGAAATATAGTAAGGAATAGGTCTTTTCAAAGGCATACCTAGTAAATTAATGAAACAATTTACTTTAGACGAATTACTATCATATCCAGACATTATAGCAAGCAATAAGAACAAACTCTAGCTCTCTCAAGTGGCTAATCTGAAGTCTTGATAATTTGAGCTAAAACAAGACCAACTCTTGGACTCAGTTATATTGAGGGCCTTTTCCAACCTAAATGATTCTAAGATTCTATGATAATCAGGAAACAATTTTTTTAAGTTCCCCTTCAAGTACTTACTGAACCATCAGTGTATTTTGCAGGTATTAATTAGAAAAGTGTATTTATTTACCACATCTCAGGAGCAAGTCAGTTGTCTGCTCTGTATCCTATTTTCCTGTTGTAATCCGTGTAATAGCCTCAGAGCAGGTTTGGGTATTTTCATGCTACAAAGCCCCTCCTTAACTTTTGTGGTCAAAATCATGCCATAACAGGTTTTCAATGTCATGAAGGTAAAATTAACATGATAACAACAATTAGTGATTGTTCTGATACTTGAACAGTGACGTTGTGTAACAGTTTTCTACAAAATACAAAAATTTTGATAAATTCTTTATTTTAATGAAGCTTAAACTCACTACAGCTTTCTTTCATCTTCATGCATCCCTGCACAACCCCAAACTCATGGAGCGGCATTCAGATTGGCCGTTTTTCTGTCTTCCAGCATATAGCAGCCATATAGTCTGATCCTGTTAGCATTATCTAGAAATCAAATAGTATCTATCTCTCTATATAACATATTACTGCTTAAACCCTCATCGGTGCTGTGTGTCTTTTTGTCTCTAGTAAGACAGAAAATCAAAGAGCAACATCACTAAAGAAACCTGTGGTAAAGATGACATCACATTCTCCGAGGAAAGACCTGTCTCTGAAGAAACAAAGAAAGTAATGAAGAATATTAACAGAACATGTTGACTGAAAGACTCCTTTATTTTTTCCAAGCTTTTGTCTTTCATGAACTGCTAGGAGCCAATGATTCTTCTTCCTTTTTTTTTTCCTCCATTCTTTATTTTTTACTGGAGCTTACCCATAGTAGAAATGAGGCAGAGGATAAGGCCTTGTTTTCAATTCAAATTCAAAATTTCTGATTCAAATGAAAAAATCAGGAAAACAGAAGAAACATTTGAAAATGAGACTGGTGGTTTAATTGCTGTCACAGGGAGATTCTGTGGTATGTAAGACACTCTATCATACGCTACCCCTCTAAAGAGTTCCGAAGGGTGAGTGTAGAGGGTGCACATCCCTCCAGGATCCCGTGTTAACTTCATTGGAATGTATGGTTAAGGCATATTAAAAAGTATTGTGGGCAAGAACGTAGAAAGGGAAATGATGTACTAGATCCCAGTAACAGTAATGAAAATTTAGGGGTTTGAAACTGTCTTTTACTTGTAAATGTAAACATTGTAGAAACTTACATGTAGATAACTGTATCTATGGTATCTCCCACAGTTGGGACTCTATTCAACTTCCTAAGAACAGGCAAACAGTGTCACTTGATGTGGCTTAGGACAGGGGTTAATACATAAGCCATGGAGTGCATGAGACCTGTGCTTTTTCAGGAATGACTGAAGGAGTTTGAGCAGAATTTGCTAGGACTCCTCGAATGACATAATTGTGCTATGAAATAAACCAGTTTTAAACTGTATGTGTGTGCACTTCTCAAGCAACATTCCAAAATGCAAAACTGTATTAGTAAGCTATCTGTAATTTTATTCCACACATAACTGAACTGGTTTCAGTGCAAATATTTGTTGACAAAGTTAAATGTGAAAAAAACCACTGGATGATCGAAAATCACATGAGATCAACAGGGACTTTAAAAAATAAAACCCTAAACCAAAATAGATTCTTCCTTACCATTATTAGTCATAATTCCCTTAAAATACAGCAGACTAATCCAGTCTTGCTTTGCATAATTTTGTCATAAATCTCTAATATTGCTTAATTTGTATTTGGTATTTCTACTTCTACAGTTAGCTCTAAATTTATTAGCATTTTTTCTTGGTTTATTACAAACATTTGGAAAATGGTACATACTTTTTAATGAATCTAAGAAATCTAGTTTAGTTGTGTTACTTGTTTATGTTTTGAGTTTATTTTTCTAATTTTCCCTAGCACTCTATGATTTTTCACATATCTGTAGTTTGACTTCTGGGCAGTGCTAGCAGTGGTTTTATCTGTCTTGGCTTCTCCACAACGTAGACTTACATTAATCTGTAACAAGAATCTGCCATGCCTATGTGTTGCCTTTTTCTTGTATATGTCCGCAGTATGCTTGCATCCATTTCTGCTTAGTGAGCCCATCGATCTGAACATAAATGCCTACATGGAAGGAGATAAATCTTTGGTAATGCAACCCTGTTCTTTCAAAAGCAAATATTTATCATAATGAATTTTTTTTAAGAAAATGATTTTTAGAACCTTACAGAAGATCTAAATTCGAAAATTTATATTTTTTTCTTTGCATGAAAGAACAGTTTAGTAGATTTACATATATATATGTACAAAAAAAGCTATAAAATCATCTTTTTATACACAGATATATATGTGTGTGTGTGTGTGTGATTTTCTAGCTTGCTTTCTTTGTAGATTTCCATAGTGGAGTTGTAAATACAACTCAAGACACAAGCTTATCTTGGTCCAGGTTAGGTCCAAAAATTGCACATTGTGGTGTTCTTATTCTAAAAAATGTTCTTATTTCTTTCTAAAAGTACAATTGTCTAATATAGTCAGTTTCTTAAATTGATGTAGATTTTACAGTCCTTAGTTCTCTGAACAATACAGACATAAACCAGACTGAGAAAGAGCTGGCTTCTGGAAATTGGGTGAGAAAACTGTAGCACTGATATAACTGTGAAGTGATTTTTTTCAGCCGCGCATGTCAGCCTTTCCATATGTGAGTGAAGACATTAACTGCTTTTACCCTGTGAGTCACATGCAAAAAACCTTAATGTGTCTAAGATGCACAAAAATACATCATGTAGCTTGGATAGGTGAGATTGTGAAGAGATCTGAGAGAGATTTCTAGGTTCATTTGGACGATAGCTCTTTAAGAACACGACTGCTCTCACATTGTGCGATACTGAGCTGGCTGGACGGGTTGCGGCTACAGATCCTGGAACATTAAATGGTATTACCCACTGCTGCTTCCTTTCCTCCCAGAAAAGGAGATCTGGATAGCCCAGAAGTCCCCATACCAGCCAAAACAATGCAATTAAAAATCTTGTGAGCTGGACGGGGTTCAAGAGCCACAGTTTGGCCTCTCTTATGCAACATGAAAAAAACCACACCAATTGAATAAGTGTAATTTCTTTATGAGGCTTCAGGGTGAGATATTTCCAATCTGCACAGAAAACCAGGATGGCTTAATTACTCTTCTCCCACACGGTCTACATTTTTAACCAGAGCAGCATCCAAGAACTTCACACAAACAGAGTAAAACATTTAGCTACTCTTTGCATCTTTGGCAGCAGTTAGAATCCTGATCCCAAAGCTGGCTGCTCTAAGCTAGATTTTCCTTTATACGCTCTATCAGACTCACCAGACAGAAAAGTCAGGTATGAAAGTTTGTTTTGTTCTGTGTTTCTTCCATATTCTGAAGGAAAAAAAATTGATTACCTGAAGAACTAATTCATTTTAAGCTTTTTTTTTTATGTCTATATGTATAAAATACACTATTTAAAGTGCTTTGGGATTTTCCACCCCAGCTACCACCCCTACCTGCAACGTACACACAAGAGGTCCTCTTTACGTTTTGTATTAAAGCAATCAAAATATTATAACAGGAAACAATACTAAATGTATTTTTAAAGAATTCAGTTCTGCAAATGCAAATTGTCCTCTTTGTCCTACCAATCTATTCTGGGCTTCTGCCTGACACTGCTGGGAGAATTAAATCTATCTGCAACTCTTTATATGGTTTTTGAAGTAGTTTTCAATATAAATGAAAACTAGACTCAATTCTGAACTCATCTGAAATCTTTTGTGGTAGTGAGGTGATTTATGCAGATTTAACAGAGAACCTTTTATTTATGTCTATATTTGTCAATATAGTATCCAACTACTTTCCTTCTAAAGACCAAGTATTTTTTTGCACTTTCTCTTAACTCATTTTTTTTCTGATGTTTAAAATTACTCTGCATAAGGCACAAGTTCATCAAACAGAAATTTCAGTGCGGATGCAGAGCTTGGCTCTTTAACATAACCTGTTTTGTGACAGTTCTGGGAGATGACCTTGACAAACTGTGTGATATTTACTAACATGCGGTACTGTCTTTGGTGCCAGTTCCATTTCTTGTCACGTCCCAGGCTCACACTCTCAAAAATATTAGAAAATAAGTATTATCTTTTTATAGTCCTGTACATACATTATGTTTTATGCGGGTTTTTTTCTGGTTTTGTGATTTGTATGTATGTACACAACCTTCTAACAAGGCACCGTAGGAAATGAGACAGGTACTTTCAAAGCATCTTTTCCTGGTAAGACAACCAAAATATATTTCTGTCTAAATACTTGAGAAAGAGAAAGATAAAGGTAGGCTGAAAGTAAGTTTTAACTAGTATATTCCAAGCAAAATGGTCAAATTTTTCAGAGTAAATGGATAACAAGAATAACAGAACATTTTTATTTGCTTTTTACTAAAATTAAGTTTTTAATTAGTTATATATTTCATAATATAAGATGTAATATAGTGCTTTAGTAATGACAAGTAATGACAAGTAAGCTACAAGTATTGAGGAAAACAAATCTATTAACCTCTTTTTCAGTAATACAACTGAAGGTTTGTCTTATTCTGATTATTTTTGCATCTTACGTAATACAGTATGCTAGCTCTAAAAACTTCAAAACTTAATATATCTCTTCTCATGTATCTAAAATTAAAAAGGAATAGCACTGTGTACGCATGGGCAAAACCCCTCACTTCTTGTCTGGACTGTCACAAATATGATAAAATATCTGAAGCTCCTCTCGTAAGGAAAGAGGTTGGTACTGTTCAGCCTGGAGAAAACAAGACTCAGAGGTATCTTATCCAGTTGTATAAATCCCCAACGGGAAAAGCAAAGAAGGTGGTGACAGACTCTCCTCAGTGGTGTACAGTGTTGAGAAGAAATGAGCAGAAACACAAATATAGAAAACTCTATCTGAACATAAATAATACACTGGAAAAGACTTCCCAAAAAGGCTGCGGACTCGTCATCCTTGGGGATATTAAGAATTCAACTGGATATGGTAACCCACTCTACATGACCCTGCTCTTAGTACGGGTGTTGGACTAGGCAATCTCTACAAGTCCCACCCTACCCCAGTCATTCTGTGATTCTGTGACTTACAAGACGGTACATTCAGATAAATAAGCTGCTTGTCAGGACATAGGAAGTACTGCAAGTGCAGAAGAAACTAGCAAATCTTGGGGATTCTGAAAAGGAGCAGTCTTTCAAACTGAGAGTTTCCAGAGAGGATCCTGTGAGACTCTGTCCAAAAGACAGCACTAATGTATGATTACAGCTGCATGTCCGTCCTTCCTTCCTTCCTTCCTTCCTTCCTTCCTTCCTTCCTTCCTTCCTTCCTTCCTTCCTTCCTTCCTTCCTTCCTTCCTTCCTTCCTTCCTTCCTTCCTCTCTCTCCCTCCCTCCCCCTCTCTCCCTCCCTCCCTCTCTCTCCCTCCCTCCCTTTTCAAACATTGGATGAGTCTATAGACCTAATCTTTCCTTCTCTTTCCTCCCCCTCTCCATCTCATCCCTATTGTGTGCTTCCTTCTCTCCTCTGCTTCTCAGGGGTCCATGGGATTTTCCAAGAAAAGCACTGTGTGCTAAGGACAAGGCTTCCCTCCAGTGGAGTGCAATGATTCTTGGCTATTTTGTTCTGACTTTCTTACAGATAACCACAAGTTAGAGTACAGCTCTGCTCTCCTACTTTCTTCATCTCATTGTCTATGTAGAAGTAGTTGTGGCTTTGGCTGTCAACTTCTGCTAAGCTCTGATCCTTAGTCTTTTGTCCATTTCTATCCATACATCGTAAATCCATTTTACCATCTGCCTGACACTTTCAATTCTTTAGCTTCATTTCTATGTATTATTTTTTTAAAAAGGTTAATATTTACTGGCTTTTCTTCATCTGTTTATTTAAAAATCAACATCTTGTACATCTTAACATTTATCATTAATGTAATTGATTTTGGAAATAATTTTTGACTCTCCTAATTTTTGTACCAACCTGTCAAGAGCTGAAGGAAAAGTTTTTTCAATTTTTTTTTCAATGAAAAAAGGAACAAATGTTCCAATATATCAAGCATTTAAAAACAGTATTTTTGGTAGGCCTAGGACAGAACTACAGAAAATGATGAAGATAGGAACTCATAAGAAGGTAGTAAGAATCTTTTCTTTACAGAAAAAAAAACAAACTAGGATCATGATGACAGAAATAATGAATAAAGGGATTAACAGGAAAGACATACTGTCAGCACCTTTTAAGGAACACAAATAAAACAACAAAGAGAAAAAGCAAGAATTTTTCAAAAATAAGGGCTTCCCCCCCTAAGAACTGTGCGATTGATTTGTTGAACTCATTTGTTTGCATGTCTTTCTCTCCTTCTGATTCCATCTTTGTCTGCCTCTACCCTCTTCTCATATATTTATTCAAATATTACAATTCTTTTAATGGTCATATGGAAAGATAATCTACAATTTAGATTAATACAAAGGTTCAAAAGTTTATTTTTACTTTTTACAATAAAAACTGATCACTTAATTATTTGACATTAAATACAAATTATAGGAGTACATAGGTATTGGTACATACCCGTACATTCCATACAAAAATATAGGAACATCACACAATACTTATGGTCTCAGCAAATGGGCTTAAAATGACTTCAAAAACTACAACCTTACTTTTATACTTATACAAATGGATTTATGTTTGCATAAATATGAAGTTTAGCTTTTTTTAAATGTGACTATGACCATTTTTTGAACAAGTGATATGATATATAATAAAGGAGACAGAAGTTTAGTCTAAAGGAAAGCTATACAAATTCAAGACTGGTTTTGCCCAAAGCAATATATAAATGTAGAAACAAAATTTTCCACCTGGTTGCACCTTGTCAACAAATTTTTGTCTGATGACATAAACATAACTAACGAGGTTTTTGTAGAAAACATCGTGTTTTCTCAAGTGTACCCAAAATACATTAGCTCTTCTTCTAAGTAATAGTCCTCAGGGAGACATATGAGTGCCCACATTACAACTTAGAAATTTTCCACAAGAAGCAGTTTACAGATGTAATTACATTTCAGTTAAATATCACTTTAAAATGTCACTTTGAAAATATTTAAATCAAATATCTCATTTTTTCTATCCAGCATCCCCCCTCCCCGGCATTTTTCAATAGTGATCGCCAAAGCTTGCTGAAATTCCCATCTGGGTACTCTGTAATGGTGAGTGAAAGACTTTGTTGTAAAGATGGTTAGCACTCTCATGAATCAGCTTGCTGCATGTCAGCACACTACCTTATCTTCACAGAGATTTGCTGGGCAGTTCCTCAGCTGCTAAAGAAAGTAATTCCCAAGTTTACTGGTTGTGTGCAAAGGCAAAGTTCTGATCACCAGCTAGACCAAATTTGTAACTATAGGACAATCCTGATTTTTATTCTTATATTGAAATTATAATGTAAAAACTTTAGCTTGCTACAAGGTAATTATAAATTAATGTTGCGAGACAAATGATAAGAAACTCATTTGAGACTATTATGGATTGCATTTGACCCTGGGTCATCGTATTATTTCAATTGAGGTACTTTATAGAAAATTTTCACAATTTATCTAGACAATTTCAAAATAGAAATTATTTTGACAGCATTATTTACTATTTTATTTTCAGATACCAATGAAATCATAATGCGATGAAGAATAGTAGTTCTAATATCTACCATACCTCTTTGTAAACAGATGCGTAGGATGCAATGAGGTGCAACTGCCAAATCACAAATTACTTAATGTCTGCAGTTGTCTTCTGAAAGGTGACTAAATGAAAAAATATTGCAAATAGAGGTATTATATTTATTTTTAAAAAATAATTTTATCATTAATTTATTTGGATGGAAGGTGTTTTTTTAATTAGCAGCAAATATTCAGTTGAATATTTGAAATTATGTAGGTAAATTTCTGTATTAAAAGAAAATGAAAACAACAACCAAAAAACCCAGGAGAGATAAGACATCCCAAATCAGACATTCTTTTTACCCAAATATTAGATATTGTTATTGATTTTAGTGAAATATGATGTTATACTAACGACTAAGGAAGAATCAAATTTCAGAGAAAATATATTGAATTTTGCTGACTAAATATGCAGCTTTAATGCCGTATTTAATCTCCTTGAAGAAGAGAATAGCATAGACTAATTCAGAATAACTTTCCTTAGACTAAATGGTGCAGTTCAGATTTTTGAAACAACAGAAATGTTTACTTCATCTTTGGTAAACATTGTTAAACTGTGAGAAAACACCTTTTGCTCATACATAAAACCAAATAAGTATTTTTTTATGTTCATTAAAGTCATTATACATATTTTTACTGGATTTATTATTTAGCTTCCTGAAGCATTTTAATAGAAGTCATATATTGACACTTTAATTACATGCTGTCCTTTTAAAATATTGATCTCATTAATATTAGTATGTCCCCCCGCACTAAATGAATCCTTTTATATAGAGCACTTTAATAACAAGAGTTTAAACTAGTGTTCAAACTCTTGAAACTGGTGATACAAAGAATAAAAGGTACTTATACTCTATGTTGTGTATATTGTCATTTAAATTCATAATTAGCTTCTACGTGTAACACTGTTAATTATTTAAATGACAGTTCTTTTGTTATTTTTTGGTGGTTTTCTTATTGCTATTAAGACCAATAAAATTGTTTAGGTTATTCACTTACCTACTTATAACAGATGTGTTACTTTGTAATAGAAGTAATTGAATCAAACAATGCAGATGCAAAGCATAAGTATATCTCAAATTGAAAATGTTAAGAAAGCATATTCTAACACAATTACAGTAATTGAATAATCCACATCGGTACTTTATATATATATATATATATATATATGGCATTATTTGAGCATTAGAGTTCCTCTCAGAAGAGCAGAGATACTACTGTATACCTGAGACTTGAATATACAAGAGGTGCAGACTGCATACTAGTACATCTCCAGGTTAGTTATAGGAGACATACTGAAAAACAAGTATATCTAGTGCAGAAATGGGTGTTTTTGTTCCTTTTGGTGCTTTGATTTTTTTCCAAAGGTTTGCACTTAAGCTCTTTGCAGGCAGCAAAGAGATATAATCCAAATACATATTTCACCCCTTATAGAACTGACTAGTTTTCCTGTATAGGAAATGGAAAATACAGAATTTTTTGAATGTTCATCTCTTCCTACACCCTATACACCTATATCATGGCTCTACTGCTGTTCAGTCTTCTTGAGCTAAAGTCAACTGGAGTCAGAGATACCGTCCTCATTACGTTTACAAGTGTCTTTCTAACCATTGATACTGCTGTCAAGATTTTGATTTAGGTAGATTCTGAGTGTACCCAGCATATCATGTTTCTCTTTGACCACTTCTATGCTAGGCGGGTTTTTTTATTATTATTATTGCTATTTCAACTGAATTAAAAATCAAAATTTCCAATTTAAGTCTTGTAAATTAACTTTTTGAGAGAAATTTTGTGCAGCAGGTGGTCACAACTTTGTAAAACGGTATGTGAAAATGTTCCCACTGGAACTTCACAGCTGTAAGAAGAAGCCTCAGTCAGCCTTTGATGTGTTTAGATGATGAGATTACGCCTAAAAATTACAAGATAATCAGAAACTGTAGTGCCATGACTTTCTCTCCTGCACAAGCAATGAAGGCTCGGGAGCAGCTGTACTAAAATATTCCCTATGGTCTGTAGATATAGCTCTTAGATTTAATTGTGTATAAATTGTACACAGGGTATTAAGAAAAATGCATGCATGGCAGATGTGGAAGCAAAGAAGAAACCAGCCAAAAGCTCGGAAATTTTCCAAGCAAATTTTAAAATTCTCCTGTACATTATTTCAAAACTAAATAGATGAAAGTTTTTCCTTGGTTTTATTCCCAAGAAGTCTTGATAATAAGATACCAGTATATTTTTTCATTTGTTTTCTTGCTCTTTTTTATTGCTCACTTATAGTTTGAGAAAAGTGCTATGGATTCACATTTCATAAACAGTAGGCTGGAGTGAAAAAATTATAAAGATACCTCATAAGATCAATGGCCCCTTAAATTCCCTGGTTTATTTTGTAGAAAATAATATATTTTATAAGACAATAAATGTTAATTTAATAGGTTTTAAAACTACTATAGATTTTTTTGCTGTATAGTATGGAATGCATGCCATTAAAGATGCAAAAGTAATTTTTGTGATTTAAATTTCAGAGCCTGTATTTCTCACTTTTTGCCAAACAACATGCAAACCTATATTTATGTTGCAGCAATAGATGATTCACAGAGACAGGGGAAGCTGCAGGAATATTTCCTACTTTCCTGTGATTTCTTAGGAAATATTTTGTCTTCAAAAATACTCCTGTATTACTGTAAGTAGTAGCAGCAGGAGCTGCAGGAGCAGTATCATTATTATTATTATTGTAGTTATATCAATATTGATGTAGCTAAAAGAGTTTGCATTTCAGCCTAATAAGGAGCTGCATTTAGCACCTGCTGAAATCTTGCTTCCTGTGTTGACGTCTGGAATACTGACATTTACATCTATTTTTGATGGCATGACCTCAGTGTAACTTAGTGAATAAAACAAGTGTTTATTAAGAAAATTATGACTATTTAGAAATGTGATTGTTAACTGTAGGCTTACAAACTGATTTTCTAAGTAAAGAAATGATTATAACAGATAATAAAATCCTGAAATTACTAGTGGATAGCACAGTCCTGTTATCAGAACTGAATTATACATACATACACATGCGTATATATGTGTGTGTGTATATGTATATAAAAACTTATACATATGTAAAAATATTTTAAAATTAAAATTAAATATAAATTTATATAAACATAAATACAATTTTAATTATATATATACATAAAGAAGCTAATAGACCTTTAGAGCATATCTATAATTTTACCTACTAGGTATGTATATACAGTGGTTAACCTAGGTGAATTCTAGGAATATAAATAATATAAAGAAGTCTCCACTCTGTCATACCTCATTTGCACATTTGAAGAGTAATCTTAGAAAGTGATATACACCATTTTGCCCCTTATTTTATTGTATACACTTAGAAAATGAGGCAGTTGTTTGAGAATGTGGTCCGTAGTCACATGGTTTTTCAATACCTTACGAAAAGATTTCCTGACAGAGAGTATTTGATTTTTTTTTTTATTCTTTGTTGGAGAAAAGTCTCATAGAACTCAATGAGTTTAGTTATAACTATTCAATCTACAAACAATGTTCAATTTCATTTCACTTCTGGAAATCTCTTCTGAAAGTTTTGAAACCATACGTTAATGTTTAATTTAAATTGACTTTAACAAATTTGTCCATTAATAAATATCGTATCTGCAGCGATGGTTTACTCTGTTTTGGGTGCAAGATATCTACAGAAAAAAATGCAGTATTATTTTTAGAGAAATTTAGTCATCTAGTATGAATTCAGTGTTTCTAAAGGATATAAATGCTGTTTTGAAAATGGTAATACCAGCTATAAAGATCAATTTCTCATGGCCGTTCGTAAACCTGACACAAAAAAGGTCATGTGCAACCTACCAGAGATTTGGGATGTCAACGGTGTTTGGAAGATTAAAAGCATGAGCTGCTTTGTCCCATGTGAAATGCTAACAAGCTATGTGTGTAAACCAATAGAAAAGTAAGTTCTGCAATGGCTGCATCAAAATTAATATTCACTGAAAGAAACATGAGTTTGGGGCAAAAAGATTATCTGATTGCATATGCAAAGACTGTATCAAATTGTATTTGCACAGACGGGCAGATCGAGTGCTGTCATCTCTAATTCTGAAATCCCAAACTTTTGAACTCTGACATTGTTTTAACATAATTTTTCAATATAGCCTGTAATGTATAATGCATATATGCAGAAAAGGCAGTTCTGACAGTAACATGTTCTCACTTTATGTGCTGTTTGCTATTTCATTTCTCAGAAAACTAATCAAACTCAGACGTATTTCATAGTTTGCAAAAGAAGTGAACTGAATTTCTTCTGAGTCTTAAATCTTCCTTTTTGTTACTTTTAAAACTGTTATCTGTGCCGTTTAATTTTACTTTGACTTGCATTTATATACTACATTCTTATATTTGATTGTCTGAAAGGAAAGGGAAATCAAATACATAAAAAGATTCAATTAATCTCTATCTATTCTGCTCTCACAGGTATAGTGAAAGGTAATGCTTTCAAAGGAACTTTTCTATTACAAAGGTGTCTTTTTCTATTACAAAGGTGATCTGTATTATCAGGACAAAACTGTATTAAAATAGCTAAAATAAAACCTCCTAGGAGTATCAATCACAATTGGCATTTAATTTGTATTCCGCTAGAACATTTTAACATGCCATATTATTTCAGCAAGCAGATGGTGTAGCATTCCGTTCTCAGCTGTTGGGAATATTGATGGACTCATCATCTTTGGCAGAGTTTGTGTTGTACTTTTTAGAGAATAACACTTTACAGTAATTGACAGAAATTACACAATTTAATTACACACCCAACGCTCAACACAGAGTGACATATTATAAGAAGTTAGTGTTTCACTAACTTCATTTGGGAACTTCAGGTTTCTGATGGTCTGATTTATTTCAGGACAAGAAACAGAAGTTATTTGGGTGGATTTAAATTTGATTTACCTGAACTTTACCTTTTTAAGACAGATATCTGAGATGAAGGTGTTTTGTTTTGGGTTTGGTTTGGTTTTTTAATATGTAAAATGTGTAGAAAGTGCAGGTAGCTTGTGAAATTTACCTTGCTTAAGGGAAACCTGAAGATGCATATACTTAGCGGTAAGAACATCATAGCTGCTGAAAGAAAGTGGTTCATTAAGTACTGTGACTTTAGAACCTGTAAGAGAGATAAGTTACAAAAGAACTGTATTGGGTTTTAGTAATTCAGCTTTTAAGGCACTGAGTCCTATTTTTTCCTTCCTCTGCTAGGTGTGTCCATGACATCTCAGGCTAGTTATTATTATAGAAATTTAATTATTGTATTGCTCAAAGTACAGGCTAAAGCAACTTGAAAAACCTTCTCAGTGATAAAAAAGATCCTGTTTTCCCCAAAATATATACTGCCTGAAGAGAACAATTCAGTATAAAAGAGTTTTCAATCACTTGTTCAGAAAGAATGATAGATAAAGTCTATTTTAAAAATGATTTGCTGATTTCACACACAAGATTTTTGACCAAGGTACAGAAGTGTTTAAAAAGTAAACTATAAAATATTAAACTGCACTAAACAAAACTAGAAGAATAGAGGTAAAACACGATTATATTACTGCTTCATAATGTCTTATTATCCAAGAGTTCATTGAGTCAAAAGGAGGGTTGTAAGACACAAACTCTGCCCACATCTTTCTAAATGAAGGGCCATTTTTAAAAGGACTAACTATAAAATTATTGGAAGTGTAACTCTGATGATTCTTATTCAACCATCTCATTCAGTGTTGTACATATTTGCTCAGCACGTAACAATTTAGATAATTATATTTTTTATCTACATTCACTTAACTGTATAAACTTTACAGAAGAGAATAGGCTGAGTATTAACCCTTCAGCAAGAAACTTCTAAACCTGTATTAAGAAAAGCTCTGCTACTCTTAAATTATTCATCTTTTCTAAGGTAAGAATTTTACTGTGCAGAAATGACTGTGTTGTTTGGAAAAAGTATAAAAAAATGAAAGTCTATGAGACTTTTTCAGGAGACGATCTACATATTAATGAACTTAGTGTATTTACCCGCTGATGAACTTCATGTACTCAGCAATCTGAATGATGTTTTTTCCAACAGGCATTTGGCAGGTTAAAGCTAAGCAGACTAGGAAAGACAGGATCAATGAGCAGGAGCAGAGAACGGATGTTGAGAAAGGAAAGAAGAAAGAGGAGAAAAAAAAAACTTTGACAGGCACAACACCAAACTGTTTACACCAAATTTAAAAATGAGAGGAAGACAATATTTTCTCTATCTAGACTGACTGCTACAGAAGATTCCAAGAGTGTTCTGAAAATCAGATTTCTTGCTGAAGTCACTAAGCAATTTAAATTCCTATCAGTTTCAAGAAAAGCATACACAGCTCCAAAAGCTGTTAGAGTTTTAAGATTAGTCAGCTATTAATTCAGAAATACAAATTACTAAATAAAAACTAGCCTGATTTTATTATTGGTTTTGATATTACCATTTTAATGTAAAAAATTTTTTCCATTATATCTTCCCAGTTACCCCAACAATTTCTTAGCAATATCACTATAAATGTTCCAAACTTCCTCAATTTAGCCTTTTGAGATTACAGTATTGTGAGAATTTCATTGCATATCTACAAAGAATGCATTGGAGTCTAAGATAGCAAAAGAATGTATTCAGGTTTTAAGAGTGTCCAATTCAATGGCATTACAAGGTGAGATAAAAGCAGTGAAAGAAATTCAATGCAAGTCTTTCATTGCTTTGTTTATGTTATCAAGATTAATATATCAATGTCTATAGGAAACAACAGGAAACTAATACAATCTTGGTGCTTTTTTTTCCCTTCACACTTGTACAGAACCTCAAATTACCATTGATTTTTATTTTTTTTTACTAAGGCTTTTCAGTGTGTTTCAGCAAGGGGTTTATTTCTTAATATAGAGGGTATGAAGAGTATATACAAGCCAAGTCTTGTGTAACAATGGTATAAATCTCATAAAAACATGTTGGCTTTCTTTGAGTAACAGACAATATTTTTGAACATATTTTATATGAAAAGGAAATATTAACTTTCTTTTGAACAATGATATTCCAGTGAAATGGACTATCTCTTTATAACATTTCACAAAAGAATAAGTGCTCCCAATAAAACAACATTTAGCCAAAGCTCTGTAAATAGGAAAAAAACTCATAATAACTAGAGATGTGCTAAAAACCAGTCACGCCAAGGGCTCCATTTTATAAAGCAGTATGTAAATATAAAACAGGTGATGGTTTTGGTCATGAAAAGCATGACAGTGCTGAAAGGAACAGAAAGAAGTCCATTTACGGTCTCTAAATAGAAAAAATGGATTTGGCATCCAAGCACATGACCATCTCTTCGTTTGCAGTGAGTTGACCATTATCTGTTTGCCACATAGTTGCCCACACAGCTGCTCCCTCACTCCCCCTCCTTCAACAGGAGAAATGTATGGGTCAAGGTAAAGACAGCAAGATCACTTATCAATTACTATCATGAGTAAAACAGAAAAATCTTGAGGAAAATTAGTTTACTTCATTGCCAATTAAAATATATTTAGATAATAAGAAAAAAAAGACAAATTAAAAATATATCTTTACCACATAATCTCAGACTTTACTCTTTCATTCCCAACTCCCCTACTTCTCCCCTACTCCAGAGAGCACAGGGAGGGACGGATAATAGGGGTGGTTACGGTCTGTAATAACTCCTCTCTGCTATTCCTTCCTCCCCACACTAGAGCACATATCTGCTCTAGTCCCCCTCAAGGACTGCAGGGAAATACCACCTTCACCATGGTCTTTCCAGTGAAACCTTTGCTCCAGTATTTAGAGCACCTCTTACTGTTCCTCCTTTGACCCTGCTGTCCGCAGAGCTGTTTCTCACCCTTTTTCCCCACTCCTCATCAACTGTGCAACACCATTTGCCCCTTCTTAGCTAAGTTTTCCCAGAGGTGTCCCCCACATGGCTGACAAGTTCAGTTGTGCCCTGGGGTGGGTCTGTTGGAGCTGGCTGGAACCAGCTGTGTCCAGCATGAGACAGCCCCTGGCCTCTTAACGCCGAGACCACCCCGCAGCCACACTGCTGTCAGCACCTTGACACACATACATCACCTCTTCAGAAAAGCAAGAATTAAAAACTGACTTGATCTTAACCTCTGCTTCCCTCATACTTTAACAAATACCACTGATTTTGTGTGCAAGTGCTATGCCCTTCAAATAGCATAAACTAAGAGAAAACATTTGTATCTTATCAGAAATTGTGCAAAGGCATGCAGGTGCTCTTCTTCTATCCCATTGAAATTCATAGCTGAAGCTCAATTTTACCCAAAATAACGCGTTCAGAAATCACACTGTTCACAGCATAAAGCTCATGCCCAAAAACCTATATAGACAGGGAGGGCATTTCTTGAGCGCTGTTACTGAACAAGAGTGTGACAAGCCTGGAGAGCAGTGGCTTGCACTCACAAGCTATTTGCACTATGGGCGCATACTGTGTATGGAGAAGTTGCAGAACAGGAGCAGAGACACGTAATTATCGTTGCACGTCTTAGCGCTATCTATATAGAAATATGAATACATTAATAACTGAACCAATACTAGATATTAAAATATAAATTTATTTAAAATATACTGTGATGCATTCAGTCAACAGGAGAAATACTAAGTTCTTACTATTGTTTTTCATATATATTTCAAATGTGGGTCTACTGAATTTGTAAGAGTGTATTCTTAATGGTGTCTCATTCAGTATGCTAGATCTATCTCATATGTTTCTTTTGCCAAATAACAATGGATATATTCTCTACATCTCATCAGTTCATCTGTAAATGGAGATAGGCAAGTGAATTCTTCAACATTCACATTAGCATTTTTTGTAACATATGCAAATATATATGTATATACATGTATAATATTTTTATTTATCTACTAAAGACATAATTAATACTCACATGAGTTTCCGCTATAAACCACCTAGAATTTTTACAATTTAAATCAAACACAAAGCAAGGTTTAGATACTGCTACTGATGTCACTTAAAGAACCTCTTTCTAAGACTCTCTCTTGCTGTTCCCGTGGATAATAATCTGTTGCTATAAAAGATACCGTAACTGTTATGATCTCAGTTAACTTCTGTAAGTCCAAACAACAATCCAGTATTTAAGAACTGTGGACTAGATTACTGTTAAGAGAGTTTGTTTCTTTTCTTATACATTCAGATTTCTATATATTTTTCCAGTTTTTGCAAGTGCAATACATTAGAAACATTAAACACGTATATGTATCATTTAATTAGGCTGATATCAAAAACCTAGTCAATGTAAGAAAAAATGTTTACATAACATAAAAATACCCAAAATATTATGTAAGACTTACTGATATTCACTTTCAACTAGGCTGATGTCCTGACAGAGTTGAAGTTTCTATTAGGCAGCCTCATGGCAGACGATTAGTTGCCAAGTCATGGTGTTTATTAAGTTCCTTTAAAACTTAGGTAGTTTTTTCCATGTGTCTTGAAAAGAACATTTTTTTAGTTTCATTCGCCTGTCTTGCTTGTTTAGATTATATACTTGGAGCAGAGACTTCTTAATAAGATTTTTTTCCAGATGGTAGAAACTTATGTTTAATTTATATTTCTTACAGTCCTGTAACACTACTATTATTAAAGGGTTAATGCTCTCACATAGTTGCTGTACATCAGTGGTATTGCCCTACTTGCATAACATTGATAATATTTCGGTTGTTACAACGGCATTAGAAAACTGTATTGTAAAGGTAAGATCATAAGACGTAGGAAATACCACTATGAAAGTTTCCTGGATGGTTCTGTACACATTGAAAATACTTTTTAACTCTGTTTTAGTTCCACAGATATCTTTGATTCTTTCATTTTACATGCTGCAAAGGTTTATTGAATGATAAAAGTAATCAATAATTAAGGATTTATGACCAATTTTTAACCTCCTCGTTAACTGTGCCCTGTTGAAATCTTGTTATAAACTTTTAATTATTAATTTTCTTATGATCTTCTTTTCCAACAAGTGATAAGCTCCCTGAGAAATGTTAATACAGACATCAAAACTGCCTTCTTTTAAGTTTCTAATTTCTATTGTTTAAGCTATTAATAGCTAAGAATAGAACTGTTAAAATCACAGGTAGCCTACTGACAATCAAACTAACATTTTACAAAATATCTAAGTTTATCTAAGTAAGTAGTATATCTAATAAATAATATTGAAAATAACTAAGTGAATTATAAAATCTAGAACATTGAATATGACTGGAATAAAAGAAAAAATTGCAAAGAAACATAAATGGAAAACAGCAATTGTCCAGAAAATACCAAGATTTTTCCAGCAGAATTAGACAGATATAGGTGTTCTTAAAATATTCTAAGCTAATGTGAAATACTTATCAAGGCTTTTACTTTCTCAGTGCAGCTTGTCTATCAATATTACAGTCAGTACCAGAATAAAAGAGATTTTGAAGCTGCAAATATTTGAATACATATTGCAGGGCTGATTGTAAAAACTAAACTATTAGTAGTAAACCTCCATTGTACAAGTGAGTGGTGAAGATTATACAGATCATGGAAACAGTACTGAAAGTGTAGTATGAAGTTAAGGATGAGCGTGGAAATCACATACCACATTTTAAAAAAAACAGAGTTATCTAAATGTAAATTTATGTATTAAAATGAGGAGAATAATTGATTTGTATTCAGTAGTTTGTGGGGGAAAAAAGGAAAACCGAAAACTTTTAGAAAGTCATAATTTACCTCCAGCTCATGAATGGTGGCACTGAATGAGACAGCATAATTGTCTACTTTAGGGAAAGATATACTGTATTCAACAAATGCATATTTGTCACTATTTAATTACTGATTTAAAAGATAACTAGCACAACTCTCTTGAACACAGATATCTGGAACACGGAAGTGTCGTAATTATCATATGCTAATGAGTAAGTCCTTCACAACTCCAGTTCTCTGGCAAAGCTGAAATACTAAACCAAACAGCTTCAAAACAAGTGAAAGACCTAGAAGTGGTGAAAGAAGTTGCAGTCATTCCAGGGCCTAATCACACTTATATGTAAATGTTTATTTATTTTTAAAGCTGGAAGCTACCTCTAGAGAATGTGTATTTTTAGAAATGATAGGTCAAAATTGAGCAAACGGTCCAATACTGAACATGGCAACAGTAATTTTGTTGTCAGTTGTCATGTCCTACTGCCGGGTGCAAAAAGTAGAATTTTGTTGCCACTGTCTTTCCAGGCATTACTGCAGCCCAACTCTGAGGAAAACATCTTACTCTTAGATTGTGTGATAAAAGCTCATCTCTGTGCCCATAAAGTAGTGCAGAAAGTAGCAGGTGAGGGATTCAAAATGGTACCCTGTCCCGGCTGCTCCCTGGTCCATCCAAAGCCCATAGACTCATTTAAATGTGCTTCTCCACAAGGCCAGCGGTGTAGAGAATCCCAAAGGTAAGCAGGAACTCCGAAGGGAACCCCTGTCTGCACCCTTCCAGGGCTGTCCTAGGACATCCTCAGACCCAGTGTCTGCGCCTGACACCAAGCAAAATGAGCGAAAACTAAAGCCATCTTTTGCACTGAGGGGCTTGCTGCCTAGGGGTGTGGGAAACATATTTCATTTTCTGACAGCTAACTGCATGTTTTTCAGACCCTTTTTCTCTCTAAAAGTGATAACGTGGAACACCAGTATGCATAAAGATCATTGCTTATACTTACTCCTGTAGAAACCAAGGCCATCCTTGAGCTGATGGAATGCTGCAAGTGAAAGGGGTGAAAAAGGGTCACACCTGCGTGGGGAAGCAGACAGGACAGGTGACCTAAAACTGACCAACAGAGTATTCCGTCTCATATATGTCATACTCAGTATAAAACTGAGGGATGACAAGGGTCGATCTCTCTTGTCCAATTGGACAGAATCTGGTGAGGACCTCGCCTGTCTTTGTGCCCTGATCCCGTATCTGTGCATTCCTTAATCCAGTCCCTGAGTCTGGTTCCAGCCTGCTTTTGAGTCCAGCTCAGGACCTTTTCCCCATGCCTGCTCTGAAGCATCTGTGGTGACACAGTCATCAAGAAAGGGGGCAGATTTTGTATATTTGTATATATTTAATTATTTTCTTATTAACAATATTTTCCCTATTATTGTTTCATTAGAGCTGCTTTAGTTTTAGTTTCCAACCCACAAGTTTGGTTTTTTTCTTTCTTTTCCATTGTGCCTTTCCCTGGAAGTGGGAGGAATGGAATTGGGAGCATCAAAACTGCTTCCGTTTAGCTGCTAATCCAGTTGGGCTGGGGCTGAACAGTTACAAGGGTCAATATAGGAAAACAGAGGAGTAAAGAGATAAAAGGGCCTGGTCACACGTAAATAGTTGCCTAGTTGATGTGCTTGTCTGACCATGCCCTGCACCTGATAGCACGCTCTGTCCCATCGTCTCATTAAATTCCCTTACAACGCTTTTCTGGTTGATGGACAGCTATTTGGGATGGGGTTGGGGGAGAGTCGGCAGGGCAGGGGCACAATCTAAGTTTCGGCAGCTGGAGTCAGACTATGGGGTGGAGGTCCTGCATGTGTGTGGTGTCAGTGGCTGGAGTGAGTCAGTATATGAGCTCAAGCAAAGCTGAAGCTGCAGTAGTCAGTGAGGAGTCCATGAGATGTTCTAGGAGCTAGGCATGTCTTCAAGGACAATACCTCAGGGAGGCTGGTTTCTGGGAAGTAGGGGAGTCCTGGACCGCTCTGTGTGTGCAATTGTGCTGTAGGTATCCCACACTGTGCAAGTGTATACGCGACGTATTCCCACAGGTGGATCTCAGTCCTTGTCAGTCTGAGAGGGGAGCGGGTTGAGGCTATTGGTGTTGTCTGTGTCCACGTGAGTGCTGTCTGTGTGTGCCTTATTTATGTGACTGGTCATGCACATATGTGGCACATAAATATGCTCTGTGTGCATGTGTGCCTGCTGGAAATACATCTTCAGGTTCAATACTGGTTGCAACTGTGGCAGGGAGCAGATACGGTGTCACCTCTTGCACATACCTCCACAAATGTTAAGCTCCTATCTCGTGAGTAGGTGGAGCAAGTCAAAATCTTCTGTGTTTCCAAATACAATGACAGTGCTTATTACTGAAAAATAAAAATCAGAAGAAATTACAAAGATGTGTGATCAGTTAAATATATATTTTTAAAAAAAAAAAAAAAAAAACAGGTGGGAAAAAAAATAAATATTTTCTGTACCTCCCACCATAAATAAGATCTTATAAGACATTACAAGTGAATGGATTTTTTGTTTGTTTTGATGAAGTACAAGTTATTTTTTTGTATTTGTATCAATGAGCAGTTATTCATATGAATATCAATGACATCCATCGTTTTTGTCTTCTTAGATGATCACTAAAGCTATTCTGATTTGCCCAATTCAAGCTTGCAAATAAAAACAAGACGTAAGGCAGAACACTTTACCGAGCATTAAGATGGAGTGTGTCTCCTTTAACAGAGCTTGGAGGTTGAAAGTGATTGTTTTTATGGATTTTACCCCAGGTTTTTGAACCATAATTTAGCCCCTAAATTGCATTACAGTTTTCATAATTTCATATTCTTCTGGCTAGACATGTCAAGTGCTGATAGTACAATATTTTGGATATTCATCTCTCTTCACTTCAGTGATCTGCAATGTGTGTGAGAATCATAAATCTCCGCTTTGCACGTTTACAAATTTCTTCAGACAGTATTTCTAAACCCATTCGTATTTAATTATTGTTCATAGTTTCAGTAGGAAAATCATATTCTGAAGCATATATAATCAATCAAACATGCCATATTTCTTCTGTATATTTGGTCTAGTGCAGACTGAAAAATAATTATGGGAATTAGACATATAATTAAATTAGTATATATTGTCATAACTATAATTGAATAATTTGACTAATAGATATTCCAGTCTAGCAAATATATTTTGAGTTTGCTGTATTCAAAAAAAAGCATGTAGCAGGGAGGATGCTGTTAAAGATGAGACTAACAGTCTTTTTACACTGCCTCATCTAAAATTGGTAAAATATTATTATATTTTATTGGTATAAAATAAATTAAATTACATGATGGTCAGGAAAAGATTATGAAACAAGAAGATCAAAATGAAATAAAAATTTTTAAGTGTTGTCTAACTGAATTATTTCCATTCATTAGAAGTAAAATTATCTTCAGTGTTTATGTATGCTTCTTTTCTGGTTTCTGCCTCAAGATAAATAATTTTGAAATCAAAGGGGTGCACTTCATATTCAATTCTAAACATGCTATGGTAAAATTTCTCCCAGTGTTATGCTGGGAAAAGGGAACGAGCCTAATAATGTAATGATGACGTGTTGTGTAAACCTATGTTCCCATGATAACTCCAGCCATGCTGTGCTTCTCATAGATACAGAAGACTTTCATCAGCATACTTGCCTGGTTCCTCAATACTCTGTAGTTTATATTTAGTTACACATTTTTTTACTATTTTTAGGCAGAAGAAATTGTTCCACTTTTTCTTTGCATGAGTCTTTATAAGGTAAAGAGAGGGTTGGAGAATGAATGATCTCAAGCATTGCAGGGATCACCCACACTGCTTCAGCATTAGCTCACTCTTTGGTTCTCCTTTGAAACATTTTTACTTACACTAAATCTAAGGCAACACTGTTTTGAGATTGGTGTGGACATTAGCCAAGCTAATGCTACAGCTTTTGGATCTAGAAATGAGTCTTTGGCATGGAGGGATGCTAGTGGTGATTTTTCATTGGTATGAATGTTGTTAGGAATAGGAAGATGATTGTATACACTCAGATTTCTCCAAATAATCTGTTCAAAGAACCTTTCCTGTTGAAATTCACTTTGTTGAAACTACACAGTGTTTTTAAAACAGCTCTCATATAAAAATATTAATTCTTATAAACAGGCATATATTTGAGAGTGTGTGTGAAATTGGTTGGCCAAAAGTTGAAATGTTTGTGTTGACTTTCTTCTAAATAAGAAGGTGAACACAAACTTATTCTCTTAAATAAATACTAATTTTAGGCTAAAAAACCCCAGTGCAACAAGTTGATCTCAATCACTGAATTTGGCCTGTCACAGTGAATGTGACCTGTTCTGTTGTTTCATTCAAAAGGTTCTTTTCTCTAGAGTAAACCTTTGGGATGTTTCGTGTAATGTTCATCTTTTGGCATTCTTCCCATGTCAAACAATTGTTCTTTGACAAGGATTTTTTTTACCTCTTTTTTCCCCTATGAGAATGTGATATTCAGTCCTGTTGGTTCGTAAAGAAAAAAACTGGAGCATAAGAAATGGACTAGATGCAAGATCACTCTCTGAATTAATGTGGAACAAGAAATGTTTCAGGGATGATGTAATAACATTTTGTATAAAGGATGATGATGCTTTGCAATTTGAAAGACAAAAAAAAAGAAAAAAAAGGAAAGGGAATGGAAACAGTGTTTCATGGTTATTGGCTATTGTGCAAATGTGCTGCTTCAGCAATCACAGATTTTAGTGTGGGGACCTCAGAGGAGTCCTGCAAGCCTCTCATGCCAAAATAGCAAAGTGGGGGAGCAGGCCATAACCCATGCAGGCTTGGAAATCTTTGCCAAGGGCTCTGTTGTATCACTGGCAAAGTTGTCTAATGGTCTGACTTCGGTTGGAAGTGATTAGCATAACGAATAATTATTTCCTGCCAGTCTAATGACACTCCCTATATCAAAAAGACAGTTATATCACAAATTTCAATTGTAGAATCTTAGGTATTACTTTTAAAATTAAAATTATGTCTTGGAAAGACTTGTAGGAGTATTGGACATATCCAATACCATTGTGTGTTTATCTATTTTGTGTGTAGATTCCTTTTTGTAGCTTCTGATAGACTGCAGGCAAATCAAAATGTATTTATAAGATGTAATGATGTTTCAAAGGCAATTAATTCCCTATAATCTTAATAAAGTTGTGCCACCCTGGAGGAGAGACCCAGATTAGACCTTTCACTAAAAAAATCCGTGAAAGGGAATGAAATTTATATGTGTCTGGGGAGGGTGGAGTTTGGGTGGTTGGTTGGGGATTTTTGTTGTTGGTTGTTTGGGATTGTGGTGTCTTTAATTTTTTTCTGGTAGTGTCGAAAGGACAGATTCTTTTCCTGGCCAGTCAAATGCACACAACTCTAGCCAAGCTGCATCATCTGTTGTCTTTTCTTTGGTGAATAAATCACTTGTGACAACATACAGCAGAAGGGAAAATTAGTGTTACTCTTCTTATGAGGAAAGGGTGACAGGTAGCAAATCAGGCAAAACTGTTAAGTCATCTGCTTCTGTTTACTCTGCTGCAAATGGAACAAATTGCTTTTTTATAGTATTAGAAGCACAGAAATATTTTAGATCTATTCATTTAATTCCTGGTTATTTTCATTAATCTCGTTTTCATGTTAAAATTTAGTTTCTGTGTTCTTTAAAAGCACTAATCTTCATTATAAAATATTCCCTGTAACAGTTACCAAGGACATTATTATAACACTGTTAAGATAAACAAAGTTTAGATTTTTATTAAATTAATATTTATTATTTGAGTCTTCAGAAGCCATCAATTAAGATTCAAAATCTTTTCTGTATTTTCATAAAAACAACCAATGTGTAGTCTTTGCTCTGTAGAGGTTCTATTGTAGTTGGAAAAATTACAGATATTTTTAAATTATAATGAAACCATAACCATATTTGTCATTCTTGTAGGCTTGGATTTCATAGAGGTGGGAGTACATAGAAGGAGAAAAACTACCCTCTCCTGGGAAACAGACTGCATCAGTTGTACCATTACCTGTCTTGCACGAAAAAGGAACTTTCAAAGTGGTACCTCCCCCCTACCTCTGCCTCCCTCCCCCTAAAAAAACCCATAACACCCTCCATTATCCACTGTGTAGAAATTTGCTAGAGAACTGAATTGCAGCACAAGAAGCTGAAACAAAAAAAAATAATTACGGTTTAATAATTAAGATCAGATCATTATGTCTACTACTTTCTCCTATAAATGAATAAAAGCATATTCAGTGCGTTCAGACCACTCATAGATATGGAAAGATCTCTCTGATCCTGAGATCTTGAGCTATTTTAGACAGGTAGAAAGACCTTTCCTTGGTTTTTAGACACAAATGACTTTATCAAAAATAAAATGTACGTAATTATGAAATTTTTTAGTTTGAACATCATTAACATTTTATGACTTAAAACTGACATAAGCCTGGCCCACCACTGGTTAAGATTTCTAGATCAAGGATTAGTTGCACACTCACATAGTGTTGATGATTTATATCAGGTAAGTGTCAAAGTCACTCCCACTCTCCCTAATTAACCTTTTGTAAATTTCTTGTAAACCGTTTTTCTAAAACTCCAAGGGTGACAAATGGATGAAGTTCTTTCCACTCTAATTCTGCAAGAAATTGAAATGATCTTTTGTTTTGCAGTGAAAATCTCATTTTGCTTTGTAGATACTTGTTACCATACACATCCTGTTCTCAAGAGAATGTTTTCATACAGAAAGCTGCAGGAATGTAACATTTCATATGGGAAATTTCTCAGAGTTAAAAGAAGCCAGAGCTTTGTTGTGGAGGGACTTCTTTTCAGTATTATTGCTTTATAACGTACATTGACTTCAGAGCTGCAACCTGTTCCAAAGAGAATACTTCACATGTTCTTGTTCAGCTCTTGTCCTCCCTAGTGCCACTGGCAGAATGTGTTACATTTGTTTGCCGTACACACGCAGTGAAAGAGAGAAAAGGGTGAAAGACAGCTAGTAACATTCAGTGCTACTGCAATTCACTCCTAGAAAGGAAAAATGGGGAATGGGGAATGGAGAACCACCAAACATTAAATGGGTTGTAAATAGAAACCAAACAGGCATAACATAACTAAAACCAAAGCTGAGACTTCTGGCAAAAGCTTGCTCAAAGTACCAAGATTATATCTACAGGAAAAAGATGCATTTAGGGATAAAATTAGACTGTTGTAAAGCAGGTACTCATGTTAGCAAGATGAGAGTAAAAGTGTGTCAGTATCTCAGCTTAAGCTGTTTCATGGACATTGTTTAAAGAACACCCTCAGTGTCTAACACAGAAGTCTACCTCCGAGATACTCCCTTTGCCTTTAAGTTCGAGGCGTACCTATCAGGTATTAATCTGACTTATTTTAGACATCTGTTTCAGGAGAGAATCCTAAGGTGATAATACAGTATAAGTTTTTGGTTATTTATGGAATGTCTAGAAATTTGCAACAAACGTTCTTCTGAATAGACTTTCCATGGGTGTTGGGGTTTTCTTCTAGAAGGCAGCTGAGAGGGAGGAAGATGTTGTTCTTTATCTCCTTACAAGTCTCACTACCGATAGAGTTGAATAAGAGCTCTTAGAGATAAATAAACTTAGCAGATCTGTTGGCTAACTGCCTACAATAAATGTGAAACATATTCTTTTCAGTTTAAGCTTAAAGCAGGTGAATTTTAGTTATTAATTTTCAAATATTCCAAATATCTCATTTTATACCCAGTAAAATCTGCAAACATGTTGTAGATTTCATTCAGAAAATGAAATTAACTTTTCAAAAAGCAATATCCTATATGAAACAGTTATGATTAAAAAGCATTACTGCTATGCTAAAAATATACCTTTGGAAATTTCACAGTAAAAGGAATGCTTTTTTCCTGCAATATTTTGAAGCTGGGTTTCATTGCATCTATCCAGAATTCTAAATTTTGTGCTCCTTGTGGGTTGCAATGGATCAGAGAAATCTAGGAGGATAAATATACACCGTCTTCTCTGGAAAAAGTTAGAGTCATGAGAGAACAACTGTATAAGCACTAGATGCTAACTAGCTCATATATTCAGTAACAACAACTAATTTACTCAATAATAATCATCAAACTGCTGAGGGAAGAATGGTCAAGTATGCATCTCATTAATAAAAACTTGATTAGGATTGGACTCAGAACTCAGTGGAGATAAATAACTTCCTGTTAATCGTAAAGGCATTTGATTCTGAACAAAGATATAAAAATATACTTAAAAATTATATTCAGGATGACTATAAATAGCTTTCCCTTTTTGCCCAATATCCTTTTTTTTATGCAATAATATTTATTTGGTAAGAATTTATTTACTCATCATCTAAAACTGCAACTAATATGATTACACATTTATAATGAGCATCAACTATTCTTTCAAAGAATTTAAATAATTTAGTAGATGTAAAATAAGAGATAAAAATGAAAGTACACGTATTTCTTTGCAGACCTTGTTTCAGCTTGAGACTATGAGACTGAAGTTCATTCCAAAGCTGATTGCTATAAGCAGCATGAATTCATTTTGCAAGAAAAGGAAGAATAGTATTGAATAAGAAGCTGATGAACAATCTATCCTCCTCACAAAATATCAAAATGTCATCTTTTGAGGTACCACCTCATAATTTTCTGATTATTTTTGTGCTCTCTAAATAATTGTACAAAAAAAACCCAGAGAGAAATACAAGCTTCAGTATCTAGAAAGACAGCAGCTAAAACAAAAAGAACAGTGACAATTTCACATCTGTAAGAAGGATGAGCTGAAGTTGTACCATTGCATTTCATCTTACATTTTCATGCTATAATTTGCACCACAAGAATGGACTTTCTAATCCTTCGTGCGTTCTGACAGTGTTAAGATTGTAAACATCAGATTTTGTGGGCCATAGTGAAGCTCAATAATTTCTGCCTGGCAGAAATGTGGTAAAACAAATCCATGCTTTATTATGAAAATGTGCAACATTTATGAAGTAGCCTAATGAGACTCTAAATACAGATGCCCATTTGCTTCTGAAACAACAGTATTATCAAATTTAATAGAAGAAGTTACTTATTTCAATTAACAGTCCTTTTTGCTGTTTGGTTCACCTGTGTCATTTTTTATTATGTGGAGAAATATAATTTTAAAAAGTTAACCATCTGTGGAAATATTTAATGAATTCTAGTTTTTCATCATGCCCACAAGTTGTTTTGCTTCATATCATACACATACAGTTTTGAAAATACATTTTCTCTCAGAGATCTCATTACCTGAATAAGAAACAAGGCACAAATTATAGTCACAGGCAACTAGATGGTGTAGCTCCCTAGGAAAGGGTCCTGTATTTATGTGTCATAGGTACTTCTGAACGCTTGTACTTATCTTAATACTTTGTAATTGTTTAAATTGTTTCAGTATATGGAAACTGTACTTAAGGAGTTGGCTGATTATCATCTGTTAGGTCTCATAGGAAAATAGTAAAGTTTGAGAGAAAGCTGAAGGAAAATTAAATGTATGGAAAATTTCTGTAACTTCTTCATTTTTCTTGCAACAACTGAATAACAAATTAAAAAAAAAATAATTCCTCAAAACAAGTGTCACTTATCCATCATCTTTTGTTTTATTTCTTGTTCTGTGTGTTGGCCATCAAGACTATTACCAAAGTATAAATATATATATCTTATTAACAGACAACATATTGAAGTTTTAATATATCAACCTAAACTTTCAGAAGACAATTACCTAACAGACCTACCAACAGTTTATAAATGACATAAAAGTTCTAATGGCTGCGCAGGCAGAAAAGGGATGTATACCTGTGAAAATTAATCTAGGAGAGCAGATAGCTTACGCTTCAGTTATCAAAGAAATTACAACACTCATCTCTAAGTTCTATTCGCTAAGTTTTCTACAGGTGTCATATTCATTGACAGTAGGATTTTATTGAAATAAATATTAAATAACTATAATATTCGCAGGTAATACTACGTACTCATAATGCTGACATTAGCACAAACGACTACCTATAAAACCTTAGACCTCAGTCACTTAGTGTGTGCCTGTATGTGATGAAGATTTTACAGGAAAAGGAAATACGAATATTTTGGGGAGATCTTAGGAAGTATATTGGCATTTTGCTTTTACCTTTCAAATTTTCAGAACAATTGTTTTGAAACCATGATTTATGGGGGGAAAGACATGAAAAAGTTAACATTTGAATAGAAAAAAAATTATATGAATATAAGGTTCCAATAGATTATGGTAATTTGATACGACGGTTCAACATTTAAGATTTCAAAGCCTTAGGCAAGAACTGTGTATTATTAGCAAGGACAATTTAATAGTCTCCAGTCATACAAAAATCCTCTGCCCAGAGACCCCTATGCATCTGGTATAATGGATTCACTAGGCCTTGTGGATGGCAAATATCAAACTTTGCAAAAGGGAGTGGTTTTCAAAAGAGAAGTTCTACTTGAACAATGAATGGCTTTATCTTGCAAAACAGATGGATCGAGTGGTGGTCTCTCAAATTAACTGAGTGACACCTGGGGTGAGAAAGAGGCCTCACAGCTTGATATTGCTTCATTTGAGAACAGAAACACGCCCAAAAGAAGATACTGAGCTCCTCACCTCAAAGGCACGGCAAACCACTGCTTCCCTGTTTCTGACAAAACTAGTGGCCTTTACAAGAGCCATTCAACCTATTATACTTGACTCAGTCCCATCTGACCAAGAGGCACCAAAAAAATGGAGAACTGACAACTGAATATCCTTTTGTGGGGGAGGAAAAACGACCATGTTAATGTGATGGATGAGTTGGCGGTCTTGAATCTCTCCTGTCTCCCCCCAAAAAGGAATGCCTTTTGGTTAAGGGTTGTGTGTCTCTGACTTGATCAGATCTATCCTGGGAAAAGAACTACTAACTTGAGTTTCAATGGTTACTTCATATATAGATATGAGATATATATATGCAGCACATATATATACGAGATCATCAATAATGCAGCAAGTGAATTTATCATTGGCTACCCCAAACTTGTTTATATCTGTAACTTAAAATGCTTTACCTACAGTTTGCATTAATTCTGACTGATGACTAAAACATATACATGTATCATGTAATACTTTAGTCATAAACATTTGACAAAGTCTGGGACTAGAGACGGATCCAGCTGCACCTAGGCTCCTCTCTGAGGGGGAGCTTAGAAAGCAAGGAGGTCCATCTTGAACCTTGTGACTCAATGGGAGCGCATCCCTCAGTCACCTGTCAGAGCCCTAATTATTTAAAGTGACAGTGTAAAGCAAGAAAAGAAAATCAAAAGAAAACTTTTGTAAATGTTACTGCAAAGTCGTAATTGGAATTCAAACCTCGATGTTTATTACAAAGATGGGTTTACTGTGAATCAAACCTTTATCACTCAGATCTTCTAAAGAAAATATTTTCCCAGGTGTTTGCTTGGTTTTTGCTCTATCCGTGCCCTGGGGGCAGTGAAGCACGGACTTTAAGCTGTCTTCAAATAATACTTTCGAATACATTTGTGTCAAGCAATTCTATTGTGCACTTAAAATTTCATTACATCATCAATGCTGCTTTTGTTGATTGTATCCCAAAGGAAGTTTTAGGAAAAAAATCAGAGTTTGGAGTTAAAGTGGATAAGACCAACCATCTTTAAAGTACAAAGACTTTTATCTGCATTGATCTGTATTTTCAAAATATATTTTGTAGCAAAGTTCTAAACTTTAGTATGTCTAAAGAATAAACTTCTCTTTCTGTAATAAACATGAAAAAATAACTGATAATAATAAATGCTAAAGATATTGTGAAAGCATAGTGGGTTTTTTTATATTTTTGGTTTATAAAAAGTAGTTCTATATGAAATCATACTTTATGGCTCTAAAACAGAAAACTGTATAAAGGAAGCTGTAGGCTAATGTACTTGAGCTTTTTCCTTTGTATAAGTCCATGTGGCTCGGACCCAAGTTAAAATAAAACAAAATATTCAGTTATAATTTAGAAATAATTACACCTCTATCTAGTATTCCATATAATAAAAAAAACCTCATATGGCTAAATGAAGAAATTCATTACAGACTTGGTTTCAAGTATTCTGGGAATAAATTATTTGTTACTAACTTCATAGTTTAAGGCAATCCCTGTTCTCTCCTACATACTTAGAAAGTTGGATTTGGACAACAAAGACGTACACAAATAATGCTGCCAGAGTAGCTGTGAGGAATATCCTCCTTTTGTCTTAGACTTCTGTTACACAACTGCTATAACTTCGCCCCGATGAATTTAGCACCCAGCAACTTGTGCAGGTCAGGTCCTGTCTTGCCAACAGCTAGATAACAACAACAGCTTTCTGCATACAGATTTCATTATTTATAAACATATAGAATCAACCCTGTTCAGGAACAGCCTGTAATTATTTAGAGGTAAACCTGAGAGCAGTGGTGATGGACAAGATCAGACCTTGGGGAAATTATTTTTGCTGAACTTGTATGATTTGGAAAAAATGGGTCTGTATGTAATGTGTCATCCATAGGGACTGTAATTCGTAACCCTTAGTGTTATTGAATGCATGAATCCATGATGTTGATAACAGATATCACTGAAAAAATTCTTCAAAATTTATAGATGTTTGGATATAAGAAACTCAATTAATAAAATTGGCCCAGAAATAAAGCAACATGTTAGTAAAAAGGTCATTTTCAAAATATTAATTTTGAGAGCTTATCCCAGTTGATTCAAGATATAGAAGCCTAGATATAACCTCTACTTTTGAAATATGTAAAGGGAAAGCAAGAGGTGTAGCAACAAAACTAACTCCTAGAATTCTTGTCTTAGGATGTAAAGAGAACCATCACATGAAAACCTGTTTACTTTTACATTTTAATTTAAAAATGCTAAATGAACTACATGTTTTCGTAACGTAATCTGAAATGAAGGGTAAAAGAAAAAAACTCATGAACATAACTGAGGAAGATGTTAACTTTTACTCGAAACACCTTCCTCCAAAGAAAGTCATATCATGTTATCCATGTATTCTCTTAGTTCTCCAGTTTCGGAAAATATCAGGAGTTTAAATACTGTAATGTATTTTCGCTACTTTTATGACCTTCCCTATTTGTGTAACTGGAGAAGAAGTAAAAGATAACAACTAGGTTAAAATTATATATAAATTGTCAGGGGAATAGACTAGGCTTATAGTTTTTTCTGTTCTCGTTGCTGGCATTGTCATAAGAATGTAGAATTCAAATTTTAATGCCTCATATATTTTAGGAAACACAATTGTAAAATGTACTTTTCTGACCTTCCCAGTGTTTGTTTCCTGATTTATTAGCACCTTTTATAAAAGGAGCTCTACCCAGAGCTCTCATAATGTGTAGGGGAAACATCACAAGGCTCAGCCTATGTATGTATGGCACTATTTAAAGGTTCATATATCGTAAACAATTTATAGCAGAGGGCATCTTCTAAGTGGGCTACCACATCACTTAACATGAGGATGACTGTCATTTGAGTTTTTTTCTCAACAGAGCTGTTAAATAAGGATCCCTGATCTAAAATATGTCACGTAATACAATAAAAGTATGGATTTTCAAAATAAAGAGTATTAAGTATTAAAATTTTCTTAGTGAATTCAGTGCATTTATTGTTAAAGCATCTTTTAAAATATAAAATAATGTTGTATCAATAACTTTATGTGCAATTAATTATGATGTATGTTTAATACCAGATGCAGAAATATACGTTAAAAATTTTAAAGAAAAGTATTATGAAAAAATATTTTTTATTCTTCAATGATAACATGTTTAACAAATAAAACCCCAAATACATGAATAAAGTAAGAAATATCATATCAGAAATGGCCACTGAAAGGCAAAGCCTAGCAATTATTATAGAAATTAACATCAGGATGGAAAATAGCCTAAGAAAACCTTTTGAATATTTTTCTTTTAAACTCTTTGTATTTGTCTAACACTAATTTAAACTAGTGAGAATACATCGGTGGATTTGCATTTTATTTACCTGTGAATATAATTTCCCAAGTATTGAAAGCTAGAGATGACTTAAACGGGAAACACACTGGAGAGATATATGTCAAACTACAAAGAAGTTGCAAGTGAAATTAAACAAGGACTCTGTAAATGATTAACTTTTAGAGTTAGTCCCTTAGCAATTGCTGCCTTACTATAATATTGTGGTGGAAATGCCTCACTACAATATTTCGGTGGAAATCAAGAGCTGCATTTGATTCTTTGATTATTACATTTAAAAACTTTTATATTTTTAAATTATATTAATTTTCATAGCACAATTTCATTCAAGTAATGTGGAAATAAAATGTTTTATTAGTGAAAATCCTAAACAGAATAATGAAGTAAAAGCTACGCAAATTAGCCAAAGATATTGATAAATCTATGTTGGAGAGGGAGATGGGTAAGCTTAAAAATATAATAGTGGTCACCATACTTAAAATCTCAAAAACTGGAGAGTGAAACTATTTATTCTGTTTTTCATATGTGAGAATGACATCATAACTGTCCTTGGATGGATGATTTCGTTCTGACTTTTCAATAAAGAATGTTCTCTTTTTATAATAGAAATAATATTATAGGAGGTGAAATAGTAGTAATACAAATCATTTAGAGTCTGACACCTGAGTGAATGACCCCAGATTTCAGGGTAGTAGAGAGATCTCTAATCTATATTAGGAATTTCTAAATAAGTGACAACTGTGAGCATGGAAATTTTGACAAATACCAGATAGTGTCTTAGGCACCACTGCAGCAACGAAGATTACATTCTTGTTTAATGAAGACTTCTTCGTTAGTAGATACTGCATAAGGGACTGTGTTAACACACACACAAAAGCCAGGAAGGAGGTTCCAAACTTTTCCAAAATTTAAACTTATAACACTCCTTTTGTTTTTTGTTTTTTCTTTTAGTAGTCTCAGTCATGCTCGTATTTCATAGCCATGATTCCAACTAATTGTTTAGATATTAGTATAAAATATGAGATTCTAATACAATGTATAGATTTCAGTTGCTAAAGCTGTACTGGAAGAAAACGGAGAATAAGAAATCAAAAACACTAATAATTAATCATGAGATATATTAAAGATTTACTATGTTTTACATATATATTCTTGTTTAATTTTTACTTTTTTCCTCATTCCTATATCTCTATTTCTGATTTTCGATATGAATTTTTTTAAATATTACATACCATACTGATATACGTAAAAATATAATTCAGTGAAAAGGGCTTTGAGAATATATACATATGTCTTTGCAAAACTCCACTACTTATGTCCTTACCGAAACTTATGGAGATATGAATATGTTGATCATAAAGTAGCCCAAATTTTGAAACTGAAATAAAAGCAAATATAGAGTGCTAGTGTTTGATTCTACTAAATCCACAGTAGTTTTTCTGCAAAATGCCACTGATGTGAGAATACTTAAAGAAATATATTTGTCTTGTTTTTATAGTCTCCTTGAGGCATCAACTTTTGTTGGAAGGAAATTTTATAAGTGCAGTAAGAGGCCTTTGAAAACTCAATGTTAAAAATAGCTTTTTACAATTTCTATAACATATGTTAAAAATAAATTAAACACCAGTTATGTCCAGGTTAGACTTAATGATCAAAATGGTTAGCATTTTATCAAGTTTCTTATCATAGATAGTAACCAGCCAATTTCACTGCTTTTCTGATTACACCGGAATGCTTAGTCAGAGAAATGTGAGTACATATACAGTATCAAATTTCGGGTTTTATTTGTAAGCCTTATATAACTTCATTGACAAGAAAGAGTTTAAGTTGTGATAAGGTTAGTGGTAGCTAAAGATGTAAAAACTACGAGTGTTAAACTAATCCCCAAAGCAAGTATTAGAAATTGATCCAATCGGAGAGTAAGAGAAGCTGCACTTGACCAGTCCGTGCACAGTGAGATAGAAGATTTTGATAGTCAAACTTAAAATGTGAATGTCCTACTAGAATATACTACCTGCCCCTCACTAAAATAATATAAAATAAAATAATTGACTGAGGATTTCTAGTAACCCTCTGAGTTTTTTATTTTTGAATGAAGTGTGAAGCATGAAGTATTTCCTCCAGTTAGATGGTCTGTGTAGATTACCCCTTACAAATCAATGCAGACTTTAAATTTTAGAGACAGTCTATTTCTTATGCCATATTTTTAGCTGGACTGTGCTGTACTACAGAAACCTCCTGGAGCCTGAATATCTTTGTTTTTTAAGTGTTAGGTTTCCCAATAATACTTTTTCAGCCAACTTCATTAAGTGAAACTGCACAGTAAAACTACATTGTAAGCTAAGTTAATCAGCTGTATCTATTCTCAGGGAGTATCAGTAGACAGTCAAACTCAATCCCGTATTTAAGAATGGCACTTTAGATTCAGATCACATATTAATGAGCTCCCAGCTTCAGTGTCTTTCCAGTTCTAGTGGAGTGCCAATCTGGAATAATAAATACAGATCTGAAAAAAGAAATCTGCATTTCAAGTTTTAATGCATAGGAATTTCCCCATATGTCTTATTTTCCTTTTCAGGAATATAGCAATTTGATTGTTTTCCTGAGTACGTTTCCTACAATACTTCAGACTTCTAAGTAACTGCTTTAACATCTACTTTACGTGCAATTGTCTGGACAAGTATCACGACTATCATGTTTTGATCATTACACTATTCATCTTTGGTGCAATGAATCTTATCCACTTGTAAAAACACCATAGATCTTTTGATTTTTTGATGGCTTAACTTAAGTCCTGATCGACAGTCAGAATTTTAACTCATTATAGCACTAAATTAGGTGAAACTTCTGCAGCACAGAAATATGTTATATTTATCTTAGAATACTTATGGAGATATTTGACCTGTAAAGGACCTTAAAGATCATCTAGTTCCAACACCCCAGCCATGGGCAGAGGCACCTTTGACTACTTTGGGTCGCTCAAAGCATCATCCAACCTGACCTTGAACACCTCCAAGGATGGAGCATCCACGACTTCTCTGGGCAACTTGTGCCACTGCCTCACCACCTTCACAGTAAAAAAATTTCTTCCTAATATCCAATTGAAATCTACCCTCTTTCAGCTTAAAACTATTACTCCTTGTCCTATCACTCACTACATTTGGCTCATAAAGACCCCCTCACAATCTTTCCTTTAGGAAATCATGAGCTTTGTATCCATTCCTCCCATTTGATGTTTAGCCATTGCAAAGACAGGAGTGCTGGATCCACGTTGTCAAATGAAAAAAACAGGTAAGAACATCACTCTACAGTGGGGCACTCATTAATGAAAGAGCCATTTAACAACTTTAACACAGAACACACTGGCCAGTATTATCTTTTCATTCAGGATGGGAGATACAGCTTTTAAAAATTTATGTAAGCTCCTACACAGGCCTCAAAAGACAAGACAATTAACACAGTCTATGGAGTCCAGAGTCCTACTCAACTCATCTTCTAGTTGACACTTAGATTTGGGTATCTTGCAAGACCCCTAACTTTTAATCAGAGTGTGGTGCTGCTGCGTAAATACAGGGGATGTGCCAGATGAGTAGTAATTGAAGTGAGCATTGGCAGAAGTAATACATGATCCACACCGATGCTTTTCTGTAGGAGCAGAAGGAGGCCTGGCATGTGATTACATTTAGGAAAAGGGATTCTACCCTACTGATAACAGTGACAACTTCTCTCTGCTCACTACAACAGGGTCACCTGCCTCACGTAGACACAAGTCCACACTAACGTGTGTGATTGTAGAGCTGAATCTCACCCTGTAATTTCCAAAATTTACTTTGTAGATAATTGTCTGGTTCTTAAATATAACAATTAATTGTTTGATTCAGACACTTTGCAATGCCTTTGAATTCAGTCCCAAATTACCTTTTCATAGAAAAAAGCCCTACTTAGAATACTGTAAGTTTTTCAAGTTCTATTCAGACTCTATAATAAATCTTTCAGGGATGCCTGACTCATATTTCAGTCAGACACTTATAATCATTTTTTGTTCTTGGAGGCTTGATTGAAAACCTGCTGAAATCAACTGATACAGTCATTTGCCTTCATCAGCTTTTGGATAAGGTAGTGACTGCCTTTGAATAAATACTATAAATCATCTCATTTTATATTAAAAATTAAGAAGCTATCTTTTCTTTCAAAATGGCCTCTATAGCCTTCATTTGAGTAATTAACAATCACTTCATGCTGGTTGGAAAACACAAGAACAATGGATTCAACTATTCAATAGTTGAAATGGAATTGGGCAAGTAAATATTTTAATTTCTTAAAATGGTTTAGCGTTAGCTCTCACATAAAACATTAGCATTATCAAAAGTGATTCATATAGTTTATTTCTAATTCTTTAATAATGAATTTTATGTCACGATGGCATTCAAAATCCTTTTTTTCATGTCTTTAAGCTGTTAGAACATGAACAAAGAAGGCAACGTGATATACTGTTATGCAAGAACAATATCCTATATGTGGGCTTTTTATAAGACAAGTGCTTTTTCAGTTAAAAATATTCTTGAATCTTTAGAAGGAAAGTAAATCCTGAGCAGACTGGTTATGTCCAGCTAGGGAGGAAAATAGTTTCCTTCTCCTTGTGCATGTTTGCTTTCCCGTGCTTCTCCCAGTAAAACCATCTGAAAAGGAGATTAATTAGAGGAGACAAGACAGTCCGCACTGGCCAGCGCTGGCACATCTGTGCTCAGGGACTGACCTGCCCCTGCTCACATCCATTCCCACAGGACACTCCGGCCCACAGAGCCTGTGCCTCTGGTGCATCTAAGTGGGTCCTCCCAGGGGCTCCTGTGGCACCGAGGGGTCGCCATGGGACATGACAGGACTCAGCTGCCCCAGGCGGGGCTGACGGGGCTCCCCTTGCCTCTGTCAGGTTGCACAGGCATCAGCCTTTTGTGACCGCAGCCTAACAGCCACCTTTTTTGTCCCTGTTATAAACAAATTAGCAGAGGATAATTTAATCAGGTCACCACTTATTGGAACAATTTTTATACTTGCTACAAAAAAAGCTGTGTTAAATAGATGGATTTAAATTATTTAGCAAGACAAGAGAGCCATGGAAGAAATTCTTAATTGCACAGCTAGTCGTAAGAGCCTTGATTTGTTACTTGCAGGCACAGCAAATAGGCAGAAGAGAGCACTAATATGATTTATTAACTAGAGACAAACTATGAAGTATATTTCCTAGTTTCTGAACAGAAATACTCTCATTCTTATGTTTTCTAAGTCTTCTTAGCTTTCTGCTTTCTTCTATTTTCTTGGTTTCTTCCACATGTTCTTCTGCCTCTTCAGCTTCTGCATCTCCTTCTCTGCTAATTTGAAAGGGAATTATGAATATGACTCTAACTGTGTGTAGAAAAATTTTCAGGGTCTCCTGTTCTCTAAACCAATACATAAAAGATAATTAATTTTATATTGCTTTCTAAAGACTGGTTACTTTTGTTCACAAAAGCTGCTCTGTATACTTCTATTCAATGGAATTTTACTTTAGATTTTACTAGTGTGGCAGGCAAAGATCTAATCAACAAACTAGCCCTGTCTTGGGGTTAAAGTTAACTAAATAAGGCATGGAAAACTACTGAAAGCGATAGACGTGGTGTATCAAGGTGACAAAAATTACAGACAGCACCAATAGAAACAGTTTGCAGAGACAGACAGAAGGGAGGAGTAAAGAGAAAAATGGACAAAGTTCACAGATAACTGGACAGCAGATCTGGGGAGCAGAGCCTTGAGAGGCCAACACAGTCCAAGTAAATGTCAGCAAAAGAGACAAGGCTGATATTCCCCAGATAACTTTCTCTGAAATGCCAGATTTTGTGCAAATATGGCAAAACCGGAACCATTGAGGAAAAAGTCATTGGGGTAGAATGTTTATCTGGGAGGAGAAGGGTGCAAGGAAAAGAAGGTAATAGGATGGTGAGAGGGCTGAGAAATGAAAAAAAGGTCTAATGAGGGATGTGAATCCTGTGCTTGCTGTTTTCATGGGGCACCTTTTAAGCAACATTGCACTTGGTCAGAACTCACCAGTTTTCCAGCTTCACTGACTAGGTTTTCCAATGTGGTGACTTCATAATATATAGCATTTTAAAATACTTAATTTTATAGCAGAACACACTGTGGAGACATTTCTTTTTAATAGTATATTTCTCAAACTTACATTGAATTTTTAAAAAAGGGAAAAAAGAGAAAAAAGAAAACGTGACAGGCTATTAATAAAAGTGGCTTTTTTGCAGTCTTACTGTAACAAGCCTTTAACCTTGACGAAGATCCATTGAGATTAACCTTTCCAGAAACTGGTATCATATGCAACATCTTTAGCCTCAGGTTAATGGGATAAATAATTGAGGCAACTACACTGGGTAATGAGGTGAATTTTAACGTTTTAATATAATAATCAGTTCTATAGAATTGTCAAGTCTCTCTACAGGCTTTATCTGTCCTGGGACTTGCTATTTTTAGCACAAAATGTAGTCAGAAATGCAAATTACTGGAGCAAGACAACAGGATAGGGCAGAGGTAGAGCACAGCATATATCTCATCTAGCTTCAGAAAATGAATAACTGAAATTTGCAGCTACTCTTTTCACACCTTTACCTACCAGGGTGAATTGCATAAACAGCACCTGTTCCAGCCTCCTAGCTAACGACTCCTAAATAACTCACCTGTATAATTCAGAGATTTTACTCTGTTTGCAACCTACATGAAGTTTTAAGATAATGCTCAACAACAACAACAACAGCCCCTCCCCCTGCCAAAGCACATTGCAACTGTTTTCTTGATCACTGGTAAAAGGGTTTTATCCCTTTTTTTTTGCCCCTGATGGCATGGTGTGTGTCCCTAATTTGCAGTCTGTGAAAATAAGGAATTTGTTTCTATGAAGAATTAAAAAAACCTACAAAATCTAAACTCCAAAGTTTCAATCTACATTTTATTACTCACTTTGTTTACTACACCAGTGTTTCAGAACAAGCTCCTGTAAATAAACTATGTTGCTCCAACTCCCCTTGGCTACTGATCCCCCAGAGTGGTCTCAGGTTGCCAAAGCTTTGACAGTACAATATAATGAACCATGATTTCTGCATGCTGAGCAGAGAAGACCTGTAAAGTTACCAATAATAATCATAGAACTAGTGGAAAGCAGAGGGCTATTTTGTGCTCTTTGTATCATTAAGGAATCAGAATAGGACAAGCTCTAATTTCTATAGACAGAAATCAGGGCATCTCATGGGTTGCTCTGCTGAAGCTGTAAATGCTTCATGGATCCAGAAAGAGAATGAATACGTGTAACTATTAAGTATACTTGTGTGTGTGTGTGTGTGTGTGTGTGGTGTTAATATGTTCACCTAGAAACAATGACTTCTGAATTGCAATCCTTGCTTCCTAAGGTACTTTCTGTTGGAGGGGGTGCATATGTAATTTTTTTTTTCCTTTTTGTTTTGCTGGTCTTGTTTTGCTAACCAGCATTAACTAATAGATTGTTTTATTAACTTTCCTTCTTCTCCAACTTCCCACTCATTGTTTCTGTCTTTAATTTCTTTCTCACAGCAATAAATTGTAGCCAGGTTATATCCTCATTCTGTACTAAGATAGTACTGAACAACAGTAGTAATTTTGCCTTTGTTTAACAGATTCAGTCCTACTGAAAAAGATGGCACCTGAAGACAGATTTGTATCACAATATTTAGTTTTTCTTCATGTGCAGTCATTTTATTTTTTCAATTTGGCTTTCTAATTATCACCTCCCTGACTCTAGATATGGCTGCAAGTTTCCCACAGTATCAGAAACATAGTTCTGAGTTATGGGACCCCTACCATTGATTGCTTCTTTATCTGTCTTTCATGGGCAAAAAGAAAAATTTGCAATTATTTTCTTCAGAACTTTCCCATTTTTCCATCATCAAAAAACTCTTCCAATATCTGTGATTATTAAAAATAATATTCCTAAAGTGTGTTGAAACTCTGCATTGCAGAAGACTATGTATAACGTTCAAATCTTTAATCCTTTGTTTAGTGTCTAATTTAGAATTTAGATAGAAAGAAAACTGTCTCGTTCTGCCTTGTTATCTGCTGTTAGCTTACTCGCATTAAACATAAACAGCACTTGAAAATCCAGTTCAGTAATTAGATTTAGAATTCTCAAGGATTTGTTACACCTAACTTAGGAACACTGTATAATATTCAAGGTAACAGAATTATCTGTTGTTCTGCAACAATACATGAGCTCTCTGAAGGCAGTTATTACAAACTCTTTGAGGGAGGTAGGCTGTACTTCAGCTGCCTGCAAATACGCATGTAGTTCACTGAGATGCCTTCAAGTATCCAGCCTGACCTCCAGTAACTATTCAGGAAGGTCCCCAGAGGTCCTGTGTTACAGCCAGCCACTCCGACACTTCACAGTCAGTAGCATCTTCGGTGACTCTGTGTCTGCATATTGACACTGGAGTCAAACTCATATTTTAGGATGGGATGATCATCTCTACAATGACTAGAGATGAATAACTTAAACATTTTTGAAAGGCTAAATTTTGAGGTGAAACTCAAAGAAACTCTTGGCATGATAACTGGTCATTCAGAAGCAATGTGATGGAATAATTCGTAATATAAACTTTTTATTACCTCTGGCAATAATATCTGTCAGAATTTTCATCAGAATTTAACTTTATTTTCATTTCCCTGATTGAAAAGGGAGGGGGAAAGGAGATTAAATTTAAGCCTTAGTCTTCTCCATAAGAAAGGAAATTCTAATGCATGTAAATGATTTGCTGAATGAATTTCTATGTGAAGACCAGAACTAGTAATTTTGCTATCAAAGTCCTAGAAAAGACAAGCAAATAACAATTTTAGCCTTCTTTCATGTTATCACCTAAAATACGTTTATTATATATATATATGTAGTGAAATTTTGTGATCTCTGTTTGTCATCTGTATTTAGATTTCTATGTTTTTGTTAGGGCAAGGTGAATTAGCATTTCAAACTTTGTCTGGTTCCCACCAGAAAACTCTGAGTGAAAAATCACCAGTTTTGCATAATTTCCTGCTGAGTTCTTTCAGCATACTACAGACAGCAAAACATTACTTAACCCAGATATACTCTTAAAGACACCCTCATGCATTGAATTGAAGCCTTATAATGCTCAGAAAACTTACAACCCAACCTCTTATCTCTTCTTTCTCCCTCTCCCTTGACAAGCTGAAACAAAAGCCATAATGCAAAAGGTTAAAAAAGAAATCAAATAATAAGCGAAGTCATAAATGTGACATAAACAGCCAAGACTACCTTTTCCTACTTCTCTAAAAAAGCCTTTGGGGATGATTGCTGCAGATCTTCAGGATATTACAGTAAAAATAAGGCTGGTGTACCCCCTGAGGGAACGTAACAGGAGCTTCCTTTTCTTTCTTTTTTATTTTTTTTAAATGTTTTGTTCTTTTCCTTGACAAGGGAAGTCAGTGCACTCTTCCTCTTATGTCCAATATAAGGAAAAAAAAAAGTAACATTTTTATATTAAAAGAAAAATTATTTAACCAACAGTTTTAAATTTTTTGCTGATTGTTTTAAAGAATGTGAGATAAGATTCAGCTAGAGGTGACTGACAAAAGTCAGTGCTGTAGTTAAATAGACTTGAACTTTGTATTATAAATGAAACCATGAGAACAATCAAAACAAGGTATTTATGTTTGTACATTGTTTGGTGTGCTTCTTAGATGAGAAAAGTAATTTTTAAACACTGAAAACTATATGAGAAACTGATTTATACGCAAACACATATCCACACACATTGAATTAATATATTGATGCCCAGAAACAAAATGTATTAACTACACAGCAGAAAAATATTTCACTTAAACGAGTTACATATTCTTAATTTTTGGAATAACTTTTTAAGAGTCTCTTTTATTTTCTATCTCTTTTTTTTTTTACCAGCAAGGAATATTTTTAGGTATCTTCAGTCCAAAGATCAGTGTATAAAAAAAACTAGATACTGTGAGTAAGCATTTTTAATTTACTTTTTTTTTGAGACATTTGTGTTGTGGCTTAAGGTAGCTACACATATTAGTAACTTAGAGACTGTGAATCATGTTTTTTTCAGCATGACACTTTCCTATCTCTAGATTCTTTCTTGTGTGAGTATGAAGCTAGAGCAGAAGGAAAAAAATCTGTTACCAAATCTAACACATACAATGTATTCCATAAAAGAGCAAACTCTAACTGTGCTTTTTGAAAGCTTTTCTTTTCAGGTGTACTTTCAGAAAACAAGCCATTGATATTATCTAAAATTACTCTAAAAAAAGAAAAAAAAAAGGTCTTGTCCTGACTTGGTTCAGTAGGTGTCTATGAAAATACAGCACTTTTCACACCAGGATACATTTAACTGAATTTGTGTGCAGATCTTTTTAGTTTTGTGTGTTTCTGATAGTTGTGACTAGTTTGTTACAAACAGAAGCATGAATATCTGTATAACAGTACTCATGTTTTTGCTTTTCTTGGGAACCTAAGGGAAAAAAGGAAGCTTGAAAATCAACAAGGATTTTATAAATTATTTTTTGCCCCCCTTGAGATACAAGACCTTCTGTCTTTTTGAATATTGGATCATACAAAACTTTGATTTGAAGAATGGAAATCTAGTAAGATACATGTCTTGATTAATATCCTCCCATCCACTAGTTTGATCTCCTATACAAAAAAGAATTTAACTGATCAGTGTACTGTATACCTGAAATCATCAATGAATTGATTAAGACTTTCAGATACTTCTTTTATACTGACAGGAGAAACCAAAATAGTTTCACAATTGAGACAGAACTGGAGTCAGGTCAAAGCAGAAGATCTACTGAAGCAGACACTGTCTTTCAAATAAGGACAATTATATCTCTGGACTGTGGACACTTTCTTAGAAATAATAAAAAAGTCACTTTTACTTGGGCAACATGATAAATAATGGTTAAGATTCAGTTATCATTTAATTTCCTGTGCAGATATGTTTTTTCTATGGTATTCTGAAGATATTACTCTTACTCCACAGTACGTGCAAGTGTTTAGCAGCTGTTTCTACCTTGTCGTGCACAGTGATCTGAACTGAAAAGTGGACCAAATACTGTACAAGATTTCTATAAGTTATTTAGTCCATTTAATGGAAAAAATAAATTTTTAAATTATTGTTATTAATTAATGCTTAATGCTACTTTTTTAATGTTACTTTTGAATATACCATGTTAATCTGAATCTTTAGTGGCATATAATACTGATTCCATAGCTTTCCATGTTTTTTATCTTAATTACTCTAGTAACAAGCCATGACACAGAAATAACACGTATGACAGGCAAATTGAACTAGGACTGCACAACTTTTGAGGATCGGATAGTTTCCTTTAAAGTATACTGCCTTTATCTTCTAAAGCTTTCTGCTCACCTTCCATCTCTTTAATCATATAGAGTTTCCTGTGAATCCTCATTTATATCAAAGCCTTGTCTGTCTCAGTAAAGACAGTGAGACTTTTTCAGCACTATCCATGAATTGTTGATCAATTTGACTCTGTTAGGCCACCATGTAGCTGAGAACCGCTTACGCCCTTTTAAACTTGGTAAACAGTACCTAGGTAATCAAAAGCAAATCCCTGGATTCCTGGGCAAACCAGGTAGATATTTATCTGCAGCAGCTTACCATTACCTGTGCATGACTGAAGCGAAGCCTTGTGCAGGGAGGCAGTTTGTTTTCCTTGGAGCACTTGTAGGCGCAGCAGAAAGAACTGTGCACCATTCTACTTCTCAGACAGTTGGCACCAAGCAGCAGGCTGTCTAGAGCAGTAGGACGCAAAATATAATACTGCCTTTCCTAAATCTGGAATCACTGGAACCACTCACATTAATTGCAAATAATAGATCAATTTCAAAGGAAGTCTTCAAAGCAGGATCATGGTGCTTAGGTGTGTCTTTGCTAGATTTGAATGCATCCACTGTATATGCCGCAATCTATAAATATTTTTTTCTCCCCTCCTCTCTCTTCTCCTTTTCTTCTCTCGCATTGCCTCCCATCTCCCCTTCCCCTCCCTCTGCCATTTTTTAATATATTTTCCTTTCCCTCTTTTTTTTCCTCTCAATTTTTTCTTTTTATTGACCTTGTTACAGAAGAAAAGTCTTAGTAGTGAAATGATATACAGTTGGTTTGAATTGTATGTGACCATTCTTTCATAGTGAAATTAGCCATTTAACAGTACTGGCAAATAAAATATCTTCACTGAGTATCTATGCTTTAGCTATGTTGAAGTGCATGAATACAAATCTAAGGGATACTTAATAACACCTCCCTCCCCCCCCCCCCCCCCTCTCTGTCTCTCTCTCTCAAAACATTATCTGTTAACCAAAAATTGCCATTCTGAATTGTTCTTTTCTATTCTAGGATGGGAGGGGGACTTCTTTATTCTTTTATTTTATTTTCTCTGTTGATATACCAGCAAAGGCAATACCAGTATCTCAGTTTCTAAAATATCCTGTGAGTATTCTTCAGGTTCTTATAGTCCTGCTTCACATAGACAGAAATAGGTCACATAAGTATAAATTTTACCCATAGGATTAAACCACACCTCTTTTCCCCCCCCTTTCTCTTTAATGGAGTTCTTAAATGGAACACTTCAGACAAGTAACTATAATTATGTTATTGGCCTATTTTATTTAAAATGGACCAGTGGCATGATTAACAAAGAGAGGAATTAGCATTTTCAGAACCACTTGAATAGAGCTGTGACTCAGAAAATGATAACTCAGGTAAAAATCAGATTGAACTTTTTATGAATAGACTGCATATTCATTCACCCTTACTGACAAAAAAAAAATCTTAAAAAGAATCACAGGTTTTAAAAAAAAAAAATCTGCTGAAATAATGTGATACAAAAAGAGCTCCTTAAACCACAAAGTTTAGCATTTTTAGAGGGTCTATTTTAAGTTAACCAGAGGATATTTAACAAATTTGATTAGGAAGCATAACATTTAATATATTCTGCAATTACTTTATCATCTTTTTCCGTTATGCATGTGTCTCCTAAGATTGTCAAAGGTTTGGGTATTTTGACTTTTTCTTCTTCTTTCATGTCCAGAGGAAATGGAGGGAGAAGAAATAAAAGGAGGGGGGGAAATGCCTCTCAATGTATTATTTCCATTGTTAGTAGTGGACAAAACCCATAGTTTATATACTGAGTATTTCTTATGAGAACATTCTAGGAAGCTTGTTTTCCCAATTTGATTTTTTTTTATACATATACACATTCTTTCTTTAAAAAGGGACTATCAATGAGAAAATACCCCAAACTTTCTGAGATATTAAATAAAAAAATCACGAAAACATTAAGAAAGAGAAAATGTCATGTATTTGGTGGCATTTCTTAACTTTACACTTTGAAATGCTCACTAACCAAAGGTAAAGTTTTGATCAGAATGCAAAGGCTTTCACCTCTAAGATTAGCCAAATTATTTGCAAGATATTAGACAGAATTTCAGTTAATTATGGAAATGAGCTACTATATCCAAACTGAGGCTCTAAATGCATTAACTATAACTTCCACACTACTTCTTCTGGTTCTTCTGGAGTTCCAGAGCAGTTCTTGTTCTGCGTGAAGAATCAGGCAATCAAAGCATTTCAGAAAATGTTTGTGACTGTAAGGTAAAAAAATAATGCAGGTAAAGTTGTCTATTGTTACTGACATACTTTAGGAATAAGGTATGCTTAATGTTGAAGAACAGGTTAGTAGATTGAAATCAATACTGAACTAAAGTAAACTGATAACATACTGAAAATCCGTTTACTATTCAACTTTTTTCTCTGAAAATTTAGATCTTAAGCCTATTTATGCTGCAAAAGAGCTTCGCTATACAGATTGTTTAAATGGCAAGTTAGTGCCCTGGAAGTTACTAATTTTAATTTTTATTGGTGTCATTTCTTAAAAAGCAAAATACATTTAAGTTAAAAAATAGAAAAGAAACAATCTAGTGAGTGGTAATGAAATGAGGAATGTCTGGAACCACTTGTGGTATTCTTCATTTTTCTTGCATCAAGGTTTCAGATAAAGACATAAATGCAGTAGTTTGAGGTGGATCAGAGTTGGCAGTTCATATCTGATTGGTTAAATGCTCCCTCTGTTGAGACAGGTCTTCCATGTGGGAAACTAGATATCAGAACAGGAAAATGTAACAATTAACAAGCCTTAATATTTTATTTTTTTCTTGTTTGACTTTTTTTTGGGGGGGTGGTGATTAATAACCCATATATTAATACCATTTCTAACCTCTTGAAAGTACTATCCAATCATTACAGCAGAAAAGATTTTCTTTGTTTTTATCCTTCCCTTCTAGTAGCAGATCAAGTAAGACTATACTAAAAAAGGTCATGGCTACAAACTTGATAAAAGTTAGAAGTGATTCCTTGATAAAGTGTTATCACTATCAGACAGAACTGTAAATATCGAAAGGTCCTACTTCCTAGAGAGTGATGATGAGATGTTAACCCTAATAATCTTCTTGAACAGAAAAAAATCCATAACATTTATTTACACTGTTCTGTTTCATATCATCCACTTCTTGTAATGTCTCGGTTTAAAGGGAAACTAAGATGTCTATCTGAACAAGGGGCAAGGGGCCTCGTCCCAAGAAAACCCACCATGACCTTTGAAATTAAGAGACATATAAATATATATAAACAAAACCAGAACAGGAAACACGGCAACACTGTAACCAAAACCTTTAAATGAATTAAGTTCTGTCCCTGCTCCTTTTGGTTCAGTTATGTTTACAGACTGCAGGACATGATGTTGCAGGAGGCAGTGAGGCACTCTCTCCTTGTCCTTTTGTTGGAAATCTTTAAGGTGAGGGGAGGGGGATGGGGGCCGGGGGAGCTAATGGGTGTAGCAGCTCCTCTGCAGGTGACATTGGCCCCCAGAGAGTCTGCAGCAATTCCAGGCAGTGGTGACCGCGCTCTTTCCAAAGGACAGCACAGGGCACGTGGAGCTGGGGGCTAAGCCAAGGGAGCTCCCTCCAAGATGCCTCCACCAGCCCAGCAAAACGGTGGCTCCTGCTTACTGCAGCCGCTGAGCAGAAGTGGCGCCAGCCAGAAGAAGCCTCTCACCTCCCTCCCCCCTCACCTCCGCCTGGCCACCAAACTGGAACTCAGAGCAATCAAACCACCCCCTGCCACCCGTCCTGGCTCCCAAACCCCCCTGTTTTGGCAAGGGAGAGAAAAATTCCCTGAAAGATTTTGTACTTATAACATGCATTCAGCACTATATTTTGAAAAAAGACAAGAAAAAGATTGTGATCTTTTTTGTTGTTAAATTAGAACTCCGTCACACTTTCAATTTCTGTCATCTTCAATGAATTATAGTGTTATCGATACCTTGTAAAATACTTTTTGGTGTCAGCAATCAGGTAGAATTCCTCCTATATTATTTTGTCCAGACAATAATAAGTCAAACAAAAGGCAATTTTGATATACTTTTTATTTTTAGAAAAACATATACTTAATTTTTTAAATTCTTCCACAGAGATCAGATTTCCAAATAAGGTGCTTAATTCATCATTTGATTGCACAAGTTTGTTAACTATATGGCCAACTCCAGAGTCTGCTACAGCAATTAAAAAGGGATTTTTTGCAGCCAATAGTTTTCTTGGAAAACAAAACCCACAAAAATGTCAACAATCATAACTGGTTTTATTGTTACGAAATAAAAATACACTGTAAATTAATTTGGTTGAGTTATTTTTTTTTCAACTACCATGTGTATTCATAAAAATCTGTCTAACTTCCATAGCAATGTCAGCTAGAATCTAAATCTTAGGCTTATCAAAATACTGAAAACAACTGGATAAAACAAACTTAATATTTAAAGGTCCATAGGAAAGACAGAATTAATAGTCTTATAGCAAATGTCTTGGCGTGCGCGCTAACACTATACGGTTAAAGAATCTTCACACCTTTTGTGTCCCAAAGGAAATTTCATTCAATGTGAATTCTATGTTACTATTATGAATGGTGACTCATTAAGATTGTCTGTTATAGTACACCAGTAATAGAAGTACAAGTAGTGTTACCGATGTAACTTCAAAGGTTTTGTACTTCATTAACTCTAAAATATCTGAGCAATGGACTATTCATTAAAGGTGGGAAGAAAACAAAGTTTTGGAATTGCTAGTAGGAACTATGTTAAAAGAACGTGAATCTCATAAATGTGAACCATGCGATTTTATTTTGGTTTTCCACTTGATTAGGGAGGCAACTGCTTTGGTAACCACACCTTTAGACCATGATAAACAACTCATTAGAAGAATGTCTGACTTTAGTTAAAAACATAATTTTTATAGATTGAATATAGTGTAAAGAACTACTTGTAAGAAGAAGAAGAGGCAAATTCACTTTGAAATTACAATCGAAGTTTCTTCTACAGAGTTCAATGCTGAATCCAAAAAGAAATAAAATGTCAACTTAAATAAACAAGGTAAACTAACTAATTTCATAATACAGTAAAAAATGCGTAGCATAATAAAATGATAGCCAAAAATATAACAACAGTCCTCAGAGGACAGGGAAAAGAAAAAATCCTTGTCAAATCTGACTTGTAATCAAATTTGTTGTTGTTTGGATATGTTAAATTTTTGTCCTTTTTTTGACCACTTACGCTTAGTAACAGTGCTATTAGGTACTTTAAACGCTCTTGCATTACGTAACATTACAACCATTCAACATGCTCAAATTGTACCTTGTCTGTCTTCAGTTTTTGTGGTCTATGATAACACTCACATCATTACTTCATTAATATCTTTGCCTCATTTGTTTACAGCTCGAAATATTTTACCAGTCCTCTGATTTCTTATTTTTCTCAAGTTTACCTAATAGTGATGAAAATAGACTTATTCCATTTGTCCCCACATTAGTAGTCAGAGGTTTCATATATTAATTAATATTATAATTTACCAATTATTAAGGGTAGCTTGTAAAGTTAGAAAATTGAGAAAAGTAAAGTAATGGAGTCAAATTACAGAACATTTTGTGTAATTTCAGAGTCTTTTGAGTAATTTTATTGTTTTGTTTGATATTTCATTTTTTATCTTTTTAAAATTTCTCTATCTTCCAATCATTATTTTCATTTGCCTTAAGGATGGTTCAATACCATTTATGCCAAAGGTATGGATTTGAAGAACAGCATGACCAGCATCCTTACTTTCAACTATTTAAATAATTGTTTTAGCACTTACTTTGCAATAAGGCATTATGTAAGTGTCTCTCAGTCGTCTTCTCTGATATCTTATTTTAAAACTGTGCTTATCACTGTGGCAGTTGATCCAAGAAGAACAAATCAATGCAGGTAAAACGGATGTTTTTCTTTAAAAAACAAATGAGCAAACAAACACAAAAGTGAAATTCTAGATACACAGACATACACAGAGAGAAAAACATTTCAACAGAAACTTTGAAAAAGATATTCAATTTTGACCCACTGAAACATAAAACTCCCTGAAAATAACCTGTGTATTCTATTTGTAAGGGCAATATTTTTTGCAGTAGCAATAATATGCAAACGTAGTTGTTTTGTGTAGCCAAAACTAGGGCCTTGGTTATGAGGTCTTTCATATAATCAGTTTTTCTTTATCTGGGACATTGACATTCTGGTACACTGAACAGAGAACGTGAGGTATGTCTTAGGGGGTATGCTGATAACCCCCGTGTCTTTGAGGAGACATAGATGACAGGTAGCAAGTCTGTACTGACAGAGCCCATAACAAAATGGGCACAAATGCCGGTCTTTGTAGTTTGAATCAAAAACCACGCCCAGATTACATGTTGGGATGGTGAATACTGAACTCTAATTTGGATAGGTTGCCAGAAGTCAGGTGCCTCACTCCACAGGTGAAGTTTAAGGATATCTGAGCCATGATTTATCCACTAAATATATAAACTGTTTACAGAAAACTATCCCCTGACAGTTGCAGAACAGTAATATACTACTTTTACATTATTTACCTCGATATTGAAAATCAAGCGAATCTTTCAAACTTATCTATATAAAACACTCATACTCACAGAAGTAACAAGTAGTAGTGAATCAGTAATAACTTTAGTGTACTAAAAACTTTAAAGTATATTTTTAAAGAAGTTATGCTTTTATAAATATTGGTAGCAGAATCAAGAATACTCATCACAATAATTTCCTTCTTTTATTTCATTTTCATAATCACCTATGAAGGGTTTAAATATTAAAAAAAATCCCTTTTTATTTTAGCTTATTGAAGATGTTTCAGATTTTTCACATTAGTGAATGTATGATAGTATAATCTTGACTCAAGAGAACACCAGATTTAATAGAATCGGGGCATTTAACTATGTGGTACTGCGCAACATACCGTATTCCTAGAGTAAAAATCTAATTTCTTTTAGACATTCTAGCCTCTGGTATGCTTTTAAAGAAATGGCACAGCATTCTATGTAATAGAAAATATCCATATCTTGTGCTGAAGTAACAAAATGCCTATAAAAATAGAAGATTCTTAATGATATTTGCATAAAAAATAAATAGAATATGCATCTTGTCTTGCATTTCTTATTGCTGCAACTGAAGGTGGATAGTATTAATGAATAATTTTAGCACCAAGGATATATGTTCTAAAGAATTAGAACAAATAACATTCAAGTATTTGTTGAACGGGTTAACAAGAACAGGCGACAGAAGAGTTAAGCCAAAGGTTTCTGAAGTAAACTCTCCCTTAAGAATAAATTCTTTTGACTATCTACTTCATATTGCCTACGGTTTGTTAAACTCCTAGCATAGTTTGTTCTTGTAGCTAGGCAGATGACTCCATTCAAAAAACCAATTTAAATTTGATGATAAAATATTGTAAAATGGCAGGGAGATTTTACTTTCTAAATTTAAGCACCTGCCTTTTATATCAAGTTCTGGACACATTTCCCCTCCCCCTCCTCCACTCTTTTGACTAAATGAGGAGCATTAACTTCTAACTTTAGAAGCACAGAATTACTTTTCTGTTAGATGTTAAAGCAGCCAGTATGTTGACAACTTGTGAACTGAATTTTACATCAAGATGCTCTTAACATTTGCCTTCAAATTTGACTCATATGCCCATTTTCATCATAATATTACCACCCATGCTAGGAAGGAATCATAACAATTACAACTTTTTTAAAGCACAGAAAAATTATTCAGTAATGCTTTCTGGAAAACTCTGGCTTGCACTTGAAGTACTCCTTATTCTATCTTTTGCACGGTGTCTTTTTATATTAAAAAATAAATACACAGAAATGCTGCATTGCTAAGTTTATTAATCTTGGACAGAATTATGCAAATGTCAAAAATATTTGACTGCTGGACACTGGGACTACAGATGGGGTAGGCATCTATGCATTTGCCTTTCTTTACAACTACATTTGTCCCTGTTTGATCAATGATGTAGTGGGTAACAGGAAAATGTAAGAAAGGCATATAAATTCGTGTTTTTCCAGAAGTCTTTGAATTCACCTTTCCAGAATACAAGTCAGTAAGCAGTGCTTCAGTGCTAACCTGTTATTGGGTTTTGTTCACTTTAGAGGATTACTGTCACACTAATAAAAAAAGAAAATAAGTTGACCATATGAAGGCCATACTTGTATGTTACCAGTTTCCATGCCTTAACGCTTATATATTTACTTCAATATTTTAGCATTTTAAGAATAGAAGTAAAGGTTAGATGCGTTTTCAAATGAAATTATTTTTTTAAACAGGTATCACAATTCAGTCTAATAAATGTAATAAAAAGTGGTAATTGAAGGTTCCTAAAACTGAAATTGAAGGTATAAAAGAAGTTCCGTCGTCATCTGTAGCAGTGAAGATCTCTTTCACTTGCCAATAAGAACAGACACCTTAGTCAATATTAAATCTTGTGAATTGACCCAATTTGTTAAATGAGAAAGTACCTTAAATGTAAGAAGTGAATTGAATAAGGTCAATGACAGCACTCATTATCTGCTAGGAAAAAAGGTATTTAGCGCTGTGTACTTGAGACTAATTTATTTTTTTTCTGATCATTCTTAGTTTTACTTGTATTCATCATTGTGTCATTCATGTTTTATTGTAGCAGTGATGAAAATAATGATGCTCAAATCTATTATTTATTGTCAATGTAAGATCAGGAAATTCTCCTTCTGTGTTATATAAATCAATGAGGAAAAGAAAGAATGCATTAGAAATGAGAGGTTTACTTGAAATAGAAACCCAGTCCTATTGCAGATCTAAAATACTTGTTTTGTAATCAAATCCCTTCATCTTGTATCTCAGAGCAAGTTAAGAATGGTTGAACATAGGAGGCCTTGAATAAATGAACTTAGATTATTATAAGCATGGTGATGATTACTATTATTATTATTAATTTAAAAAGTACAAACAAACAAAAAAAGGCCTCCTGAATTTAAAAAGCTTTTTCTTTTTGTTTGGAAACCTTTGGATTTCTATTGCTTACAGGTTATCTGTTGGGAATATACTCTTTAAAAGTAGTACTAACATATGGACATCTAATTATTAATTGTAAAAAAGTTTCTAAAATTAGAACCACAATGATTATTCTTTTTGTCAAATCCACATTACAGACTGCATGCACAAGTGAGGTATTTTGTTGACTTCAGAGAAGAAATGGGAAGATGTTTTGGAGAGGATATTCTTTCTATTAATCTATTTCCATTTTTTTTTCTTTAAAGTTGGGTATTAAGAAAAAGACTATAGCACCTACCAGTAAATGGCCTCCAGAAATATAATAAAATATCTGATAATCAAATCATCTGTACTCGAAAAATAGACTCTTCCTATGAACTTGACGGAAGTTCTGAAAAAGGAAAGCCATGTGAACATGAAATTTGAGGAGAAACTACAATGATTTATTTGCACCTGGAATAAATACTACTTTAATAAAATTACAATGTCAAGCGCAGTTACAGCCTCTCACTGGGTTGTGAGGGCCTTAACTAAGAAAAAGTTTGTGCCTGTAACTAACACTGAGGCCACATGGACTGCCCACGCTATTGAATGCGCTTGGTCTTTTTGCCTTTGCTCTCTAAAACAGATTGCTCACCTTCAAACCACATACCAGGAATTTATGATTTAAATAATGAAAAATGGTCTTATAGTGAAATGGATAAAATTCCTTTGTTATTTGGATTTTTTTTTGACTTTTTCATTCTGTCAATGGGTTATGAACTTTCTTCAGAGTAGCTCAATATATGCTGTATATTCATGAATAAAGAGATGTAAATGTGATACTGAGAATCTTATTTTTCCTCCTTTATTAATGGAAAATTATCATTATTTTATCCATATCAGCAAAGCTACTAAAGGAGTGAAAATTCTTAGAGTGCACAGTGTTCTAATACTTTATATATTTTTCCTTTAATTGTACCTTAGAAATTCAAACATAGACATAAATATTCAAGTAAGTTCCACCCAGGTAATGAGGTTCTTTTTAAAATTTATAATCAGTTTAAATCCTTTTTAGGCAGTTTATTCCATTAACTTAACCTGAGTTTGATTAATTAATTGTTCCAAACATAATGCAATGAAGATGTTAAGAATTAGCACTGAATTCTGAATTAAACTAAGTGATTTGATCCACCGTGCCGCTTAACTCTTGTGAAGGTATTCATGAGCTTTCCTGCACTTCTTAGTTTGAATACTTACTAGTAAGCTCATAAGGAAATATGAAAATCCAAGGCTTTTCTCCCTATGATGACAGGCAAATAATGAAGATACTATGCAACTTCAGACATACCAGAGAAGACATTTTTTAGTTTCTTAAACAATGTCAAAAATCCCAGATTGTAAATAAGAATTTGAATAGATTCTATTGTTTATGAAAACTACTGAAATGTACATAGAACTTACAGATTTCGATCAGATAACTAGTAAAATGTAATGTCTTTTGGTTTAAATATATTAACATTAAGAGAAAAAAAACCTAAAACCCTACGGATGTTCACATGTATGAGCTCAGGTAATTACAGAGCACGAAGCATAACATAAAATATCATATCAAAGAACAAATGAACACAAGTTACTGAACAGGTTATTTCTGCACAAAATTGCACTGGCTTCTTTTGTGTTCCTATGAATCTATGTATTTGTTTATGGCACAGACCTATTGAATTAGTAACTTCTTGATGATAGGCACTGCACCTAGGATTAAGTAAGTCGATGGACTTACAAACACATGGATGTTTCATGATACATTTATAATGTTATCAAGGGTGTTACATGTCATCTGTGAATCTTGTCACTAAATTATAATTCATACACCTGTCAATGGGGATAAAAAGGGGGATCAGGGTTTTTAATCTAGAAGGAAAAATCTAAATAAAATGCAGTATTTGGACAGAAAACAAACAAATTCAAATGTTAAATTAAGCTTAATTGTTAGGCAAAAAGACTGGTAAAAAGCTACTGACAAAAATGGAGGACTTCTTTCCTGATTTCTTTGCAGTCAGGAAGGCTGTATTTTAGGGAAACGCAAGATATTGCTCTGTCTTGAACATAAACTGTACGGTTGATGAATACAGAGGAAAGCTGCTGTGAATAAAAGTAAGAAACTGAACAACAACTTTTGTTATTAGGACCTCCTGAGTCCCATTAAAGATAAGTAGGATCAGCAGGGCAGGTAATTGCAGAGTCTTGGTTCATTCTGGGAGGAGATCTTGCCCTTAAGGAAACTACAGAACAGCTGCAAAAGTACCTGTACTAAGGCCTATCTTTTGCTAATATGTGCAGTAGGAGAACCTCTTATCATCACATACCCTGATAATTATTAACCTCACACGACTATCTAGTTATAGAAGCTTTGATATTCAAGACAAGACAGTGATTGAAGCATGCTATCAATGAATATGTTCAAAATATTAAGAAAAAAAAGAGGTAGTGATTTAATTTAGTTAAATCTGTAGCTCAGATAATGATTTATTTAGCAAAATACAAAACAAAGGTTTTTAATAAGAGATAAAACCCATACCTGCAAAAGCAATTGAATTAGTGTTTAAATGCCAAACGTTCAATTAGAAAATTTTAATGTCATTATGGCTACTAAAAGGTACACTACTGAAGCAACTACAGTGTAATACAGTGCCTTCATATTGTAAACATATTTTAACATATTTCTGTTACTTTCTCTGGCCGGAAAGTACTCCCATAAATATCTGCAAAGCCACACCAATGATCTGCTTGAAATCCCTCTTGAAAGTCATTTTCTGACAAGAAAATACGATCTTCAGAACAGCTTCTGTCCTGATGCTGAATGCACCGGCCCACCAGCAGTTCTCTCTTATTGCCTTGTGACTTTATGATTCTCTACTCTCTACATGTCTTTACCACCCTGAACAACTTAACGGAGTTTATCTTTTTAGATTTTTCTTTAGCTTCTGCACTACATTAACCACAGTGTTTTAAGTGTTTACTTTCTAGATTACGGGGTTAATCACCTAAATCCAAGAGAAATGTGAAAGTATTTTAGGGGGGGGTTGCCCTAGTTCAGATTATTTAGTCGTTTGCCTCATTTGCCTCATTGCAAATTATCTCATTTGCTCAGTCAGATGCGTGTCAGTCCTAGCACCAGGAAGAAAACAAGGCCAGGACAACACAGATTTAGGTTTGAACTGTGACAAAACTAGGGTCTGATACAGCAATTAGTCAGCATGTGTAAGGATTAACCTTTTTTAGTAGCAGTAAGTACTTCAAAGGTGCTTTGTTATGCAAAACCATTGATGAGTTATAACTATTTTTCCTTTTGTTAGTATTTCTTAAGGTACAGTATGTGCTTACACACCTAGAAGCCATTTTGGTGTTCTCATTTCATTTGGCTACTCAGAGACGTCTTCTTTCCTCTGTTGTGTCTATAGGTTACTCTTACACAGCATTTATCCCCCTCTCTTCAAAGCAAAGACAGCAGAAAGGAAGCTCCAGTCACTCTTTGCCATGGCCGTTTGGAAAAATTGACTGTGACCTCTGTAACCCTGTAACCCACTTGATCCAGCCTTCATCCTTGCAAAACATGGGACCATTTGAAGATGGTGCATGCTGACAGTATAGTACTAGGTTCACTGAAGGGTTAGCTGTTGTTTTCTTCAGCAAACAGTTGCCAGATCTGTCTAAAACAATCACAAATTATTGCAGATTTATTGTGCAATAGCTAAATTTGCCATATGGCAGTACTGTGGAAATGATCCAGGCCCACTAAGCAGCTATTTTTTTTTTCAGTTTCCTCCTTACCCTAATAAAACTTGTTTATTTGTTATTTTCACCTTTTTTGTTGTTATATAAATATAGTGGGGAAGCCTGATGTGTTTTATAAGCTCTATCTCTTCTAAAGCAAAGCCTCTGTTAGTAATTAAAGAAGTGTTAAAATTTAACTTTGCTTTCCCTTGGAATTTCTGACTCTAATCTCTTATGGGTCTGGGATAACTCCAGCACTAGACCACGACATAATTCTTATTCAACTTATCCTAGTACTTTATTTTCTTTTTTTTTTCCTAAAATCACTGGCATATCTCTGCCTAAGTGTCTTAGGATAAGGTATTTTTAATGTGAAGACATTCCAGGAGGTGAAAAGTTTCCTTCCTTCACGTCTTAGCTCTGTTGAGCCCAGTGGGTGGTTCTGCACTTCTGTTCAGTCTGAGAGTCAGACACACTTTTCAAACCTGCAAGTGGTGCCTCTAGCTCTTAGGCCACACACAGGAAGGCTTTTGGAAGTTGTCTGGAAACTGCTGTTTGGAATCAATGAAGAGCCCAACTGCAGACACCACAAAGCTTTACTTAGGTTCTTTCTATGACTTTTATTCAAAGCAATTTTTGTCAAACATTAACTTGCACATTCAATGACCTATTTTCATTTTATTAAATTGTACTTGAAATAGCTACAGATTTTAAATAATAATTTTCCCTTATGGAACAGAATACTTCATTCATACAGTTCAGACATTCAAACAATCTCTCACAGGTTTTTTACAGATGCTAAAATTGTGATTCCTCATCTCTGTTAATGGTATGAACTGAAAATTCAGAGGTAATAAACTATAACTGGATATCTACCTGAAACAGAATCAGTTTAGAACTGTGTAACTGTTTTTGAAGATGGAAAAGGGGAAGTCGTACCAACTTGCGTTGGAAATCTAGGTTTCCTTGTTAAAGTTAATGACAAGAGACAAAAGCAAATTCAGGTAATCTCCTTCAGAAAGTGACTATTACTTTCCAGCAACAGTTTCATACCATGTTTATTCAGTAATTCTCAATAAATCTGTTTCTAAAAATAAAAATCTCGATGGTTTAGAATATTTCTAAAAACTAGGAATTTAAAAACATTGCTTGGATTACCTGTCAAAAAGTATTTTTCAGAAGATACAGGACATACCAGTCCTTTCTGGTTTTCATTGCTTGGGATTTATTAGTTTTTGGAGGGTTTTTGATTAGTAAGGAAACTTTGAACTTCCACTGGAGTTAAGCTATTTGAATACAGTCCATTTCATATCCTTTTATAAGATTTTTTTTTAAAAACAAAAGTATATACAATCTGTTATAACCTTTATCTCAGTGAAGCTATTTAGTTAAAGGAGAAAACAGCACAAACATCAACTTTCTGGCTTTTATTATTACTTTCTTTTTTTTTTTTAGTAAAATATTCTGTGTTTCTCAATGTCAAGCTTTCAGCTGGAGTATTATAATCCCAAGGAGGCTATTTATGATAGTTCTGATCTCAATGATACAAGAAAACCAGGAAAGAAACACAATTCTTGACACTTTCAGGTCTAGCACAGAGTTGTTCATTTGAGACCAATGTGTGCTTTAGAAAAGTTAACTTGTCAGTGTAAGCTGGAACACAAAGCTGCAAAATGTTCCATGCTTTTGCCTTTTGAAATTGATTTTGCTCCAGTAATGAAAAAAAGTAGATGGTGGTTTTTGTAACAGTACCACTTTGGTGCATTCAAATTCAATTGACATTTCCAATATCATTTTAAGACCTACATATACCAATTTTTTTTTATTCCTGTACTGTATATTTGGCATTTAATTCACAATTTGAAACCTGAAACTTTATAACTGGGAGTGAGGGTAAAATAACCTTATGAAATAAATTTTGAGAATAAATTTGGTAAAACAAGATGCATTCACACAAAATGATGGTTGTTCAGTGTTGCTCATTTTTGCATAGGTGATGTGACCCAAAATACATTACCATCGATAAAATACTTCTTACTGAACTTGTTGGAATTCAGAGCAAGTCATGAAACCATTTCACCTCCAGAGTTTAAAGTATCTTCCAAATAAAGGTATTATTCATTATCATTTATTCTCTTAAAGACAGGAGAAATAAAGAAAGACATCATCCAGACTTACAAAGCAATCCATTATAAGAATTAAGAATAGAACCCAATTTTAGCAAGTATAATGCTAATAGTAATGTTATAAGTAATAAGGACAATACTAAATAATGAAGGAGCGCTACATACTGGATAATTTTGCCATGCTGCCCTTGAGGCTGTATTCTGATGAAGGAATTATTCATATCATATTTTTATACGTGAGTGTCTTGGATTTTGTCATGTATCTTATTGGAATTCTAGTTCATATTTGTAAAATAAGTACTCCATGGTAAAAAAACAGAAGAAAATTAATAGCATTTCAGCATAGAAAGTGAAGGTTATCTTAGCCAAATAAAAACAGAAAATCACTTTTGTGGATTGTAATTTGCAAGTTGATCAAATTATCTCTTTGTCCTTGTAGACATTCTTAGGGAACTTTCAACAGCCCCCAGCAGCAGAGTTCTGCCTTCTGGAAGAAGTTCTGATCTGAATGGAAAGACAAGCAGGAGTAGAGTCTGTGCAATTACATCAGCACTGCCATAGTATGTTACGTAGGAACCTTACATTGTGCAAGCCACTAAAGGCTGTCTCACCCTTTCTTTCCAGCCAGCCTTTATCTGACTCCATATTTAAACTGAACCACAGTATCTCTCCAGTGAAATGGATTCAAACATTGCTTTAGAGAACAGTTGACTGAAAAGAAAGAAGAATGCAATTTATTATGAGCATTTCTTTTACACTGTCGATGTATTTTGCAAACTTCCTTTTTCATTAATGGAGCAGGGCTACATGCTTGATTTATAAAATCTGTAATTGCTAAATACTATGGCTTGTGAAAATTCAGTAATTGATAATCACTATATTCACCTACTCAAGCAGAAAAATGCCTTCATAGTGGGGATTGGGAGCATTGCAGAAGACATGGTATTCTAGGAGTTGGTGATCTTCAACAGGTCATGTCCACTCTAATAAGGCTCACATTTAGGACTTGAGGAGCTTGAATGTTACTAATGTAGTCTGTAACATAATTTATCTTTGAGAAAGATAAACTTTATGTAGATCAAGGGGTGAAATGTAGTGATCCTGACCTAGAGACCACTGCACATTTAAGAGTCGGTGATCCATATAGCAATTAATATAAGTAAGCACATGCTCATGCTGAGCTGCTCACATCCTTTGGCTGCAGAATGAGCTGAGCCAGCTCACTGTAACAGAGGAGCCTGCAGGCACCTCCCACTCAGTGCCAGCAATTATGTCATCGTGTGGTCTTGCTTTTGTCTAACAATACAGCAAGAATATCCTTTAGGAATACAACTGTTTTCTTGTAAGAGAACTAAAGAGTAGCTCAAAGGACCAAAAGGGAAAGTTGACCCTCTCCATGGTCAGGATCTGCTCTGCTCTTCACAGCATGCAGGGGAAAAATCCAAATGGGCTCTGTCCGATGCTGCACAAACACATGTACTGTGGGAATAAAGGTGAATATGTGAATAAAACTATTTTAAAAAGTGGGGCTAAATGTAGGGAGGAATAGGACAAAGTAGTTTTTCTTTGAACGCAAAGTGAGTGGAGATGCACCATGTACACACGGTGGCAGCACATATATCATCACAGAGGAATGTGGCTAGGACTTGCTGACCTGAAGCAGAGGATGAGGTCCTTGGGAGCAAGCGCAGCCCACTCCTGCTATCAGTAACAATCAGCAAGGCCAATTATTTCCCAAGAAGATGAGGTACAGATGTTTTCCTGGTAATCTCTGCACTCCAATTAACCTTTGTTCATTAAAACTTCATCGTGCTATCATTGTAATACTAAAAAACACTTCCACACCTAAGGCTACCCCGCTCCTCCCTGCCTCTGAGGGAAACCCCTCCCAAAACCACTCCTACTGGACCTGCACAGTTCAGTTTTGACAAGAGAAGTGAGATGACTTTAGTCACTCGAGCTGTACCTAAACCTCTGCCCCAAAGGTACAATTTACTATGAAATATGAAAACAATGTAAGGATGGTGGAGCAGAAAAATGCCACTGAACTTTAGCTATCAACCATTGTGCTGGACCCAGTCTTCCCCCCGCTTACATCAGAATGTCATTGGGGTAATGTATTTGTCTTATGTGCATTAAGTATATAACTTAACATTGAGTTTATTATCAGTATCTCTCTATACTTTGAGCTTAACAACATATTTCTTTCCTGCATATTGCTCCTTTATTTTCAAAGTATTTTTGCAAAAAGTATCGCATTCCCAGCCACCACCAAACCTTTACTTAGTAATGAGTTGTTGTAATCTTAATAAAATCAACTTGTTTATACATACACAAGTCTCATGAGTCTTACTAACTGTTAAGAGGAGTTTAAAGGAAGTTTCTGACTAGACTGCCTTCGTGAGATTGCCAATAATAATTGGAGAAAAAAAATGGTTTAGAGCAAGCTGGATGATATGATATTATTCTTGCGTTATTGCTTAATTTTACCGTATTCTGGTAGGCTGGGTGATTATTTTTGTTCAGTCATTAAAAGACAGTGAGCCATAAGGTGGACAAGGTGAATTATCTTAAGTTTGCTCAGTGATTTTGCCACAGTAGGCTTTTGGAGCAAAAAAAAGTTAAGCAGATTGCTAACTCTCTTAAACTCCACTAACTCTCCCTTCTGAAATCACTCGTTTTTAAATTTATTTCCTCATTTTGTGACAGTTACCCATAGAGTCATAACATGTACTCACTAAGTGTATTCCTCCTCTTATTATGTCTTATTAAAGCAGTTATTATATTATGCCATTTATTGTCAGTACTTTCTTATTGAGATCCCAAAAGAACTCTGTGCCAGGTCATTCTCACTTCACACCCTCACCTCAGTGCAGAGCATTGCATCTTTGAAAACACTATGAAGAAAAGAATTAGCTATGCAGTTTGTGCTTTTGAATGCTATGAACATAGAGAAAATACTTGTGATGCCAAGGAAGGAAGGAAGGAAGGCAACAACAAAAAACACCAGTTCATCATAAAGTTCTGCTTCTCAGAGCATAGCTCTCTATAATGGTCAGAAATTTATACATTGTCTGGATGCAGCTCTATAACAAGATCTGGGGAAAATGTTGGATCTTACTCCTCTTCCATCCAGTTCAGATGACAATGGCCAGATTCGCCAATGGGATTAAAGAAAGCCAGTCTTAATTGTGATAATGATTTCGGAAAATTAAATTGAAATGCATCACTAAAAAAAAATAAATAACCACCAAATACCCCTGGCCATTTCTGGCCAAGGAATTCCTACAGTTAGAAGAAAAGAGTTACATAGTCTCTAAAACTGAATTACACTCTGCAGGTAAGTATGGTCTTAAATAGCACTAGAGAAATAAAATAAATGAACTGTAATATGTAAAGATGTGATTATTGTTTTATTTCTGTTCAAAAGTTAAAAGGTAAGTCAGGTAAATTTTAAAAGACAGTCTATGCTGGAAAAAGAAGTAGTATGCAAAGAAGAACTGACAAGACTCCATGTACAAATACTAGTTACATCTAGAAAATCACAGTATCTCTGTCACACTATATGGTATTACATGTCCAATAAATCTGAGAACACCAACCACTTCTCAAGGAGTAACTATATTTCAATGAAATAAATGCTGCTGATCATGTCATCATTATGTTCTACTGTCATACATTACAATATATGTTATTTGGTACATGATTGTATAGGTGCTGAGATTCCTAGTTTATTGAATAACATTAAACAAAAAAAAGTTATTAAATTAGCCAACCTAGAGGCAATGGAACTGTAAAAACAAAAACAAAACCAAAAAACTTTTAGAAAGAATAGAGTATAGAATTTTTTACAGGTTTTTTTCTTTAAAAATAATCTAAATGTTGACTGCATCGTAGTATTATTATTTTTGGTTTGCTATGCGGACTTTGCTTGTTTCATTATCTCATTATTTGCTGGCTGGCATTTGAGTAGAAAAGTATCACTGGGTTCTCTAAATATAAACATTACTGTCAGTACTATTTTCAAATGGATTCTCGCCCTCTGTGATCACTCATGAAAGGAAGAGAGTATTTGTTCTTCAGAAGCCATGGATCTGCAAAGTTAGAATTTTTTCTTCTGTATTTCCAGCAGCACTTGTCAGGCTGCTGACCTCTTCCTAAAGCAGATAAGATCGATGGTTTTTGATCTCTGCACATATCAAGAATGTTATGTTGATACAGAGGAAGTAAGTAGGAGAGGGTCAAAAATAAATTTAAAACTACCTCTGCTCTGATATCAGAGGATAGCCTTCTCTCCATCTAAAGGGAAAAAAATCTGCTCAGAATTTCAATTCAGGAACACATTTTTAGGTTTATTCTGAATATGTATGTGTTTGAACATGTATTAGAAAAGCAATTAGTGCAGCAGTTAATGAAAATTCTTTAATATTATTTGTAAAGTGTCCCGGATTAACGATCTCCAACCAGGTCAGGAGCTAAATTGGGGAGCTTTTAGTCCCAGTTCACCCTCAGAAGGAAAGGGAAATGAGAGATAAAGAGACTTATTGGAAGCTAACTCTAAACCAGCTTTAATGCAACAATAATAATAAAAGAAAGAGAATGTATTAATAAGAAAATGTAAAAATATACACAAGTATTCAAAACCAATTCAGATTCCCCTGATGGCCAGATGTCACCTGGCTCTGCAGGTCAGGCCTAGGGAAAGTCCCAGACAGGACTCAGCAGCGGGCGGGAGCCGAACTCAGGAACTGGGTTCAGGAACTGGATTCAGGAATATGCAGACGGGCTGGGGGGCAAACAGATAGACAAGGACCTCCCCGAATATCATCAATCGAAAAGAAGGGTTTACCCTCATGATGTCTACATGTGACGTGTATGGCAACAAATACTTTGTTGGTCAGACTTGAGTCACCCATCCTGTCCAGTCCTCCAAGCAGGTACGATCCCTTTTGCCATGACCTTAATTTACATAGGGATAGGTGTGATCAGTAGACTCACTGCACACCAAAGGCCCGTTACGCTGATGGTCAAGGCCAGGTTGGATGGGGCCTTGAGCAGCCCGGTCTAGGGGAATGTGTCCCTGCCCATGGCAGGGGATTTGGAATCAGGTGATCTTTAAGGTCCCTTCCATCCCAAACCATTCTAAGATTCTATGATTCTATGATTCTATTACAACTATCTGACTTATCACTTCTAGAGACAGCCACTGTCTAGAAAATTTTAGTAAGCTTCAGCAGCCGAAATTTTGAAAAAGCCTTGGCTGAAAAGTTAGAGAACATGTTCTGTTTTAGCCCAAAACATTAAGAAAAGAGGAAAAGGAGTGTGTATATATACTCTCCTGATTGCATAAATTGGGCTGTCCCAATTGCAGTGTAAAAGGATAACTTTCTGAAGACCCTTCTCTGCAGGACCAACTCTCCATGGGGACTATTGTCTGCAGGAAGACATTACTGTTATTGTTAGGCTTAGGGTTACAATTAGGGTGAGGGTTAGGATCAAGTTTGGGCTTAGAGTTAGGATTAGAGTTGTTCCCATGGAAATCTGTCCCACAGGTCATGGAGAGCTGGTTGTGGACGGTTGTCCTAGGCTCTTGCAGCAGACCGGACAGCAGGTATTTACAGTGTTTTAAACCTCTCAAGTGATCACCAGTAAATATACTGTTTTCTTAATGTAGAGTTTAGCTTAACAACATACCGTGTGCCAAGAAAAAAATGAAAGAGACCAATATTTTAATTTATCTTCATCAACAACACATTGGTGTATGTATTAACAGGATCATTTTATTGATCTCAATGACAGTGTTGATGTAAGTAAAAACTTCAGCTTACCAGTGCAGGTTTGAACTCCAACAGTAGATTTCTGCATCGCATAAACACTAGCCACTGGATGGATTTTTTTTTAAAAGAACTTATTAAAAAATATGGTTTAGAAAACTAGTGCAAACAGGCTAATACAGTAGTTACATGCAGTCATACATCTGCCTGTTATATACTAGTCAAAACTGGTGTATAAACATGAAGTATGTCAAACTGCCATAGCAGACTTTAGATAGTGTCATTAAAGCAATTTTGATTCCATCAGTACATGTTTTCTTTGTAGATATTTTGGATTTTTTGCAGTGTTGTCAGCCTACAACAATAATAAACATATTTTTAAAATTTTACCTCAGAATATTGTACAAAGTAGGCAAAACAATAGGACATATGCTTTAGCTTTTCTTTTATTTTGGGGTCACAAAAGTGGAATGAATTTGTTGGATGTGGAAGTATTCTATATAAACATGCAATTACTTGTAATTGGGTCAGTCTATGAATTTGATCTAATGAGTGAGTATCTTCAAAATCAATGGATACAAGTCAGGTTTTGGGGGTTGCTCTTGCTAATACTGCTGCAGGATCTCTGCTTGCTCTTTGCTAAATGTCAGATAAAGTATATATATTTGGATATTTTTTCATATTCTCTGATTTCCTTCTTATTCTATATCAATAAGAAGTTTGTGATTGGAGGGAAAACTCAACAGTCTGTATATTAATTTTGAATTAATACTGCTACTTAATGTCTGTATGACAAATCTACATTTCCTTGGATATGATAATATTACTATTCAATACAGTTAGTTTTTTTTAAACTGGGATTTAATTTGTTTTTGTTCCCTCTGCAAAGTGTCTGATAACATGATATGACCTTTTCATTATGAAATTTCAAACAACGTTTTCACAAAACTGCAAGTGACATTTCTGCCAAGTACTTCATATAAAGTGAAATTTGCCCTTCTGCTCAATGTTCAGAATATGTTTAGAAGTAACAATAGAACCATCTTTGAACATGTTGATGTCAAGTGCAGTCAAAAATTAGGCCAAACTTGTATTTTCAACAAAATTAATGGAGTCTGAGTTTAAAGCAAGCTATCCAGAAATGTTATAATACATGACAGCCATGTGATATATTCCATAAATGTACTTTTAATCCAATTAGTGGAAAATGTAAGCCACAATTTTAACTGTGTGGGGAAAAAAAAAAAAAAGAAGAAAAAATCTAAAATTTAAGTAAGCACTTAAGAAGACAACTTAATTCCTTGTCCCATTGATGTAATTGATGTATACATTTATTTATTTTTAATGATAGGTCTCGGTATTCCTTCCACCTGCTTACTAGGAGATATACTAGTATCTCGCTTAATTCATTGGTTCCGGACAAATTCCCTGGTTGTCAACCGTAAAGGGTTCTTTTCATGCAGTCCTTTGTTACTGGACAATTATTCTAATAGGTATAACATGAACTAGAGTTTATAAGTTTCAGAGATTAATCCTGTCCACTCGCAATGGATTTTATAGAGATTTCTTAATTTCAAGATTTTCTGAAGGTTCTATGATAGGAATTCATGCCCTCTTCTGTTGATGTGGAGTCCTTGTATGTTGGTGCCTTCCATTAGATGGCAAAGTTTATCTGAAGTGAAGAGTATTCAGGGTTTTTATATTAGAGGTTCTACAACAGCAAAAATTAATCCTGCTGAGATCAAGAGCTATCAGGCAGTGGAAGGGTTCTGTTCTTTTTCAAATAAAAAAGTGAAATAGCACTTTAATCAAGATAGTACCTTATAGGTACCAGTATCTGCTGCCAGTTCCTAGGTTTAAGAAGAGGGAGTCTCAGATAAATGTGAACAAAGACCCAAACTTCATCTAAAACCTGAACTTCATACAATAAGGAATTCATGTGGTAGTTACATTGATTAAGCTTACAGAAATAAAAGAAAAGCCATATTTATCAGGACTGGTCTGGGTAAGTGGAATTATAACTAAAAATCCAGATCACATGCATTTTTTCACTAAATGAAATTACTGTTCCAATAATATTTTTATTGTGATTACATTTAAGACCCAATGCCTAATTCTAATCCATGTGGAAATACTGGAGAAGATCTGATCCAAAATATGTATAAAATATATAAGGAAAGTTGTAAACAAATAGCTACTTTGGATAATCATTAAATAGTCTTTATAATGCAACATACAGTAATATAGTCTGAGGAACTGTATCTTGCCACATAATAAATAAATTAATACCTTTAACTGAAACAACTTGCATCAACAGATTTCTACAGATAACAAAATAAATAAACAATGACCATTACATCACATAAGGAAATGGTTACAACTATCAGATTCATGGCCAGTTTAGGAAACAGCAAAGAAAATATAAGGACCCTCTTTTCAGCACTTTCAAATATCAGAGGAGAGTTAATTATCTCAGAAGAGATAGACTTATTCCAGAGGTGCAAGTCAGGTCTACCTTACACAACTGTGCAGCATGCTCTTCCAGCAGCCATGAAATTGATTGTGCATTCATTTAGACAGCTTGCACTAGAAACTACACATTCTCAGCACAATGTGTAGTTCTATTTCACAATGACATTTAAATTTTTGGATTTTGTCCTGGTTTTGACTGAGAGAGTTAATTTTCTTCCTAATAGCTAGTATAATGCTATGTTTCAGATTCAGTTAATAATGTTAATAACACACTCGTGGTTTTAGAACTTGCTAAGTAGTGTTTATACTAAACCAAGGACTAAGCTTCCCATGCTGCATCAGTGGGGAGGTGCACAAGAAGCTGGGAGGGAGCATGAACAGAACGGCTGATTCAAGCTCACCGAAGGGATATTCCATACCAGACAATACTATGCTCAGTATAGAAAATGGGGAGTTGCTAAGGGGGTGATCATTGCTCAGGGACAGACTGGGTCACTGGTTGATCAACAATACTACTGTGAATAACATTTTTTATATTCTACTATTAGTGTTACCATTGTTATTCTCCTTTCTCCCTGTTGCTGTCCTACTAAACTTTCTCTATCTTGAACGAGTTTTACTTTTTTCCATTCTTCTCCCCATCCCACTGGGGGAGAGGGGTTGTTAGCAAGCAGCTGCATGTTGTTTAGTTGCCAGCTGAAGTTAAACCATGACAATTTTTTACTACTTTATTTACTGCTCTGTCCATTGATTTTTTTAACCTTTTGACAGTAGCTTTACTTGGCTTTTCTTTCTGCATAATTCTTTTAAATTACATTCAGACCACAAGACTAATTTTGATCTCCATTATACAAAAATACAATAAATCAGTGAAGTTAATAGAAATGTATTAGATTCATAGTCTTATTCTGATCAAAAATAGACCTATTGGCTTTTGTATTCCAGCTTTTAAGCAAGGGAAGAGCACAACAGGCCAAGTTCAATTTCAGTAGAGCGGCAATAATGTCTATTTAGTTGCAATAGAGAAAAATAGGCATTTTCTTTGAAATAATTGATTAAAAATAAATTGGATTTTGTTTGGTTGATTGGTTTATTTTCTTCTCTGAAACATATATCTTGAAGCTTAAGAAAACTGAAGGCATGACACTAATTACTGTCACAAGTCTGCCAGCAACTCTTAGGGCACTTTCCTAACTGTGGGTCACGTGCACATATTTTTGTATCCCAAGATTTGATCCTCTTTCGTTGTATAATAGTTGAAGAGACCTCATTTTGCCATCTTCCAAAGGAGGTTTTTTCCTATTAGAAAATAAGACATTTAGGTTAATGATACAAAGGTCCGTTCTGAAACACAGGTAGGTATCACTTAGGATAAGCTCTTACATTCAAACCCTGGAAAATATGCCAAATATTAAAATCTAGATTAGCCCATAGATATTTTTGGAAACAATGTATGTTCTTTTTATGGTTAAAATATTTCAACTATTATATTTAAAACAAAAATTATATAAAATATTTTACTAAAATGTCTTTGCTTGAAAAAGAAATAAAAGAAATAAAGTTAACAGGTGTCCCTGCCCATAGCAGGGGAGGTGGAACTAAGTGATATATAAGGTTCTTCCAACAGAAACCATTCTATGATTCGATAATTCTGTGATAATTACTTGGATCTTAAAAAATTAAACATTTCTTTTCCACAGTTTAAATTGGAAAAGTCTAGGGAGGGGGGAGAATCAGACTACATTTTTTTCTCTGCCTGAGATATTTAATAGAATCATGGAATAGTTTGGGTGTGAAGTGACCTTCAAAGATCATCTAGTCCAAGCCCCTCTGCCACAGGAAAAGTACATCTGACACTAGACAAGGTTCCTTAGGGTCTTGACCAGCCTGACCTTGAACAGGACCTGTAGGCCCCCTTTTAATGTTGGAAGGCTGCTATAACACCTCCCCGAAGTCTTCTCTTCTCCAGGCTGAACAATCCCAACTCTCAGCCTGTCCTCGTATGGGAGGTGCTCCAGCCCTCTGATCATCCTTGTGGCCCTCCTCTGGACTCACTCTGACAGGTCCATGTCCTTCCTGCGCTCAGGACTCCAGAACTAAATGCAATACTTCGAGTGAGGTCCCATGAGAGTAGAATAGAGGGTCAGAATCCCTTCCCTCGACCTATGGTCACACTTCTTTTGGTTCAGCCTACGACATGGTTGGCTTTCTGGGCTGAGAGTGCACATTGCTGGGTCATGTTGAGTTTCTCACCGGCCAGGATTCCCAAGTCCTTCTCTTCAGAACTACTCTCAATCCATTCTCCACGCAGTCTGTAACTGTGCTTGGTATTTCCCCAAGGTGTTGGACCTTGCCCTTGGCCTTGTTGAACTTCATGAGGTTTGCACAGGCCCACATCTCCAGTACTGCCTAGGTCCCTCTGGATGGCATCCCTTCCCTCCAGTGTGTTGACTGCACCACACAGCTTAGTGTCGTTGGTAAATTCACTGAGGGTGCCTTCAATCCCACTGTCCACATCTGCAACAAAGACGTTTAACATCATCGGTCCCAATATCGACTCTTGCAGAATGCCACTTGGCGCTGATACCTACTTGGAAATTCAGCCGTTGACCACAGCTTTTTGAATGTGACCATCCAGCCAGTTCCTTATCCACCAAAGGGACATACATCTTTCTCTGTCTTTCTTCTAAGTCTCCTTTAAATACTGGAAGACCTCTTCTCCACACAAAATATAACAAATTCTTTCAGCTTTTTTTCATAGGTGTGTACTAACCCTTTGAACATTTTCATGGCCCTCCTCCAGACCCAACATGTCATCTTTCTTGTGGTGTATATGCCAGAGCTGGACACAGTGGTCTAGGTGGAGTCTCACAAAGGTTTAGTAGAGGGAAAGAATCACCTCCCTCAATCTGTTAGCCATGCTTATTTTCATGCATCTAAGGGTACAATGGACTTTCTAGATATCAGTGCAAATTGCCATCGCATGTCCAATTCTTTCATTCACCAGTATCCCCAAATCCTTCTCTGTGTGCTATTCTCAATCCATTCGTTGCCAGTCTACACTGATATCGGAATTTTCCTCAACACAGGTGCAGATCTCACATCTAACCTTGTTGATAGTCATGTGGTTCACTCCTCAAGTTTATCAAAGGACCCTCATGATGACATCCCTTCCTTTCAGCAAACCAATTGCACCACTCGATGTTGCCTGCAGACTTGTTGAGGATACGTTCAGTTCCACTGTCTATGTCATTAATGAAGGTATTAAATAGTATGTTTCTCAGTACGAACCTCCAAGGGACACCAGTCACCATTAGTATCCATTTCATCACTGAGCTGTTCACTGTGAGTTTTTTGATGTTGCTGTCCAGTCAGTTCCTTATCTATTGAACAGTCCATCCATCAAACCCATATCTCTCCTATTTTACAGCATAAATATTTTGGGGGAACACGTAAAAGGCCTTACAGAAGTCCAGGTAGATGACATTCAGTAGTTCTCCCATTGCCTGCTGATGCAGTCACTGTTTCATAGAAGGTCACTGGATTAGTCAGGCATGATTTTCCCTGAGTGAAGCCATGTTGCCTACCTCTAAATTACCTCCCTGTCTTCTGTAAGTTTTGGCCTATCTTCCAGCTGGATCTTTTGCATGTTCTCAGAGGACACGGAGTTGAGCCTAACTGATCTCAGTTTCCCAGGATGCTGCTTATTACTCTTTTTAGAAAATGGGTGTGATTGATAGTCCCTTCTCTCCACTGAATCACTGTATGCAATACTTCTTGTATCCTGCTCTTTTCTACCAATAAGAAAGATATTGAAACTTTTAGAGTATGGTATAATCAGTAGTTATAGTGAGGTTGTTGGTACTTAGGCTGTATTTCAAAACTTAAGCACACCTGACAATTCCTCAGGAAAAAAAAAAAGAGTAAGTATCTTAAAATTTTATATAACATTTTCCTATCTCATATAATTACTGATATGTGCAAATATAATTCTTCATCTTAAAACCACTTACAAGGTATTAACTTCTAAAATTCTACTTTCAGCATGAATGCACTTCTCTGGGTTTAATAAATCTGAAATGACTGAAACTGTAGGATTAGGTTTCAGGGGCCTACAATATTAAGAACTAAAGCACAAATTGTTTCATTATTCATCAGTGGAACATCTGAATCAACATTTAAAAATCTTATTTAAACTCAGAATTATTTAGAACTGTGGACAGTATTATTTATCCTTTTATTATCCTTTAGTCTGGAGGTGCTCATGCGAAGTGCTTCTTGGCCTTCTGTTAAATGATTTCTTCTTCATCTTATAAGCGTTATTCATCTAAAGCATTTAAACCAGATATATTCTTCTGAATATAAACATAAATGGCCTATGTTTGATTTAGGAGGATAACCTCTTTGGGGAAAAATTGGAGAGGGAATAAACTGTGAATGCTTAAATTATTTTCAAGTTAAAATCTCTGAGGTGGTTTGAGCCTCTCTGTTGAAACAGCTGCATTATAACATTGAATGCTTTTAATATTATATAAAGGAACTTTTCTTTTTTTTTTTTTTTTTTTTTTATTTCCTCCAGATATGCAGTATCAGAATAGAGGATATTTTTGCTCAGGCCTATAGTGGTTGGATGAGAAGCCCAAAGAAGACATGCAGAGGAAACTGACTAAATACTTGGTTGATATTTGAATTAGAGATTTTGGGTTTATTAGATATAGCACTCCATCTTTTCCCTAGAGTGAATATAAAATTGGAAGTCTCAAAATAGCAAGCCTTTAATGCTCCCTCAGTTATGCACTTCAACTTTTTTATTCAGATTATAGAATATACATTCTACCACGATTTCCATTAAGTTGTCAGTAAGTCAATGTTAAACTTTGATGACTTTGACTTTCCACATAGATCTCACATCCAAGGCCATACAGCTTTCTCTGGGAAGTTGTGGTGGGTTGACCCTGGCTGGATGAAAGGCTCATGGATCAAGATAGGGACAAGGACATCTTTCATCAATAACTGTTACAGGCAAAATAGACTTGACGTGGGAAATTAGTTTAATTTATTACCAATCAAATCAGAGTAGGAAAATGAGAAATAAAAACTATATCTTAAAACACTTTCCCTTCACCCCTCCTTTTTTCCTGGACCCAACTTCAGTCCTGATTTTCTCTACCTCATCTCCACCAGGGGCAGAATGAGATTGGGAATGGGGGTTGCAGTCAGTTCAATATATGTTGTTTCCACCACTCCTTCCTCCTCAGCGGGAGGACTCCTCAAACTCTTCCCCAGTTCCAGAATGAGGACCCTTCCACAGGACACTGCTCTCCACAGCCTTCCCCAACATGAGCCAAAAGGCTACAGTTTTACGTTAACTACTCCAGCGTAGGTCCCTTCTATGGAGCGCAGTCCTTCAGGAACAGACTGCTCCAGTGTGGGTACACCACGTGTTCACAAGTCCTGCCAGCAAACCTACTTCAGTGTGGGATCCTCTCCCCACGAATCCACACATCCTGTAGGAGCCTGCTCCAGCACAGGCTTCCCACAGGGTCACAGTACCCTCTTCTTAAATATGTTATCCCAGAGGTTCTAGTAGGCGTTTCTGGAATGTACTATTTTATCAAAAGATTTTGAGCTCTGCCAAAATTCAACCCATGAAAAGAACCAACTACCTATGCAAACTGTATTTATGCATCTGTTACTTATCCATGATTTGTAAATTATTTCAGTAAATTGTCCAGAATTTATATTGCAAATGGTATTGGTACAGACAGGAGTAAGTGATAGTGATCAGACTCGGGTATATATCTTTTTTTATGAAATCATGGACAAAGTTTTACAATATCTTTTTCAGAGCTTTTCTTTCTGGATACCTGTGTATCACAGAAAGTTGGTTATGTGTTATGTTCAGTATTTAGAACTTACATTTCCCAAAATCTAATTTAGTTTCCAAATCTCAATGTTCTCACAGAACTGGAATAAAAAACTCCAGTGTTTTAGGATAAATTAGATTTGTTATCTCTTCTCAATAGAACAAGAACAAAAATGATGGCTCAGAAATGGATGCAGTGTTCAGCAGAAGCTGTAACATCATTTAAAAGTAAAATCTTGCCAAACTGATTAACATTTGTGTGCACAAAAATCATTAAAGTAAGTGTAAATTTAAATACTTTACTACATGCCATTTTTTCCTAAATATTTAAAGACATACGTATTTGAAAAAGATGTTTCACTTCATAACATTTCTATTGATATTTATATCTTCTAGCCACTACTGTTTCTTTTCAAGTGTTCATTCTGTCATTTCAACATCTGTGTGATAACTGGTTTTACAGCCATAGGGTCAGCTTCCAAAGTGCCCTGAATTCATGAATTCTACAATTTAGGCGTGTACTTTTGGAGGAAAATCAACTTAAACAGACAACAGGGAGCTGAATTAGCCACCAGAGTGTGAACAGCCGATAGGGTTGAAATGAGCAGTTGCTGGTTAATTGGCTTATGTTATAATAAACTGCCCTGCAAATACACAGTTTATTATTTCATACTGTCTGATATTTTGACCTGTTTTAATAAACTCAATTTGGGAGCATGTTTGCTAGTGCGTGGGAATGAGATTCCTTAAAGTAAAATGATGTGGGCTGAATTGCTAGGGTGAATTAATGGTTCTGTATCTAGTACTCTTTTCTCTGCCAACCTATTGACTGTCTATGCTAATAAATCTGTAAGTATACTTGTGTACCTCAACTGCAGTAGTATCTTCTTTACAGCTTGTTCTATTCCCATTTATCATAATCAAGTGTCATGCTTTACAATTGCCCAAGGCAAGTTCACACAGTTGAGCTCAAAACATGATTATCCAGCGGTTGTGCCTCATGTTCTGTGTGGCTTATGCTGAGGTCTTCGGGTTTGATGATTCACAGAGCTTAAAGAGAGTCCAAGCTCATTTGGAGAGCACTCTCTCTAAATCATAAACATTTGTGAGGACAAACGAAGGCAAAGGAGGCACTTAGCACTTGATCCAGCATGGTAGCATGGAACAGAGGTAGAGCTGAATTATGTCAATGACCGGAAAGGTAAAATTAGGATCAATTATAATCTTCCTTAGCCTGAAGGCCTGAATAGCATTTTTGGCAGAGATATGATCACTGAACCATATCCTGTGAAAAATGATACAACAGGCTTTTTTTCAGATAATTTCATACAGATGTAGAAAACTCGCATTGCATTTCAAGAATAGACGTGCTTTAAAAATTAATCTAAGTTATTTTTATCAGAGTGATGTCTCAAAGTTGAGCAAAAGGGTAAATTGAAAAAGCTGGGGTTTCGATTGTGCTTGGTTTGTCTACATGCAAGAGATACCATTTGATAGAAAACAAACTGTCATAGAAGGACATTATACAACTGCATATATTAAATGAAAGTACAAGCATATATACACTGTCTGAACAGTGTGTTTACATGTTTTTGAAAAGAGATAATGGTAAAGATGAGGTATAAAATCTTTAAGGAGGTTTTGTCATCTTTCGTGCAGTTTCATTGCACTCAAAATGCCAGTTTCTTAGGTTGGTTTTTAGTTACTTCCACTGGGCATATTTTTGACCCAAGAAAGTCAGATTTTCAGCTAAGACATTGAACTTAGTTTTGAAAGTCAAGTCCAAAAATGAGGGAATATTCTTCCTGAAAAGCAATTTAAAATTGAGTATTTGAACTTGCAATTGTTGAGAGAAAAATTGATGGCTACTTTTAAACTTCTAATCATTAAGAAAAAAATTGTTTGTCGAATGTATACCAACAAGTCCCAGTGAATAACTTTCTTCCGTCAGTTTTTCTTCGTTAACCTGTTCCAGATATCCTTCATTTCTACTATACAGAAAGAATTATAAATGCTTTAGTTATGAGTATGAGGCACTTCTAACATTCCTTACAGTCTTAAAACAGAACAAGACAAAACAAAACACACACCCACCTACCTTCCCCCTAGTCTATTAACTTAAGGAATAAGGCATAGATTTTGTAGGTTTTGGAAAGATAATCGGATTTACCAAAAGGGAAGTGGAAAACAATACCTCTTGTAGAAAACAAGGCAAATTTTCCATCTATAGAACATTATGTAAGATGAAACATAAATGGATGACTGGTGAATAAGGCTAATTAGTCTCTACCACTACCTTTCCTGAAATTGTGGACTTAACTTCCCTTGCAGGTTTATAGCCCACCTATAACAAAATGTCCCTTTCATCATTTTTTTTAAAAAAAGGAAAAAACCTATTTTGAAGCTCTCGGTTGTTGGTTTCTATTTAAGAAGAGAATAACAGTTCCTTCTATTTCTTTCATCGGCAATTCATTTGAGGTGTCTGATGCTCAGAATACTCAATCTGGTATTTAATTATGCTTTATTATCCCTATACCTATTAGGTGAATCTCTTTTTTAACTGTAAACTTGACTATGAAGCTTTTCACTCTCTTAAACTCTGAAATAATCCTTAAAGTGTCTGAAGTAAAAATTCTGCTTTTTATTACTGAAATTTATCTCAGAGGTCAGGCTGAAGAACAGAAAAGAAGAAGCAGGAAAATTTTAGATTTCATGTTAAATAATACATGCACAGCCCTAAGGACAATTATTGAGCAAGCTTCTAGAAAGTTTAAAGTTACTTAAGATAGACTAGTGATCAGTGGTAAGGTCATTCAACTGTTCGTGTTTAGTGTCATTCTCATATAGCAATTATAAAATCTGAAAGACAGTTCATCCAGCAATTACTAATACCATATGGACATATTTCTTACTATTACAGAAAGGATGAAGATGTGTTGAGGACCAAAAAAAATCTATAGCTGATGACAGACATCGAACCTAACAGCCTACGTTACTTTGAGGACTGTCTTCCCCTCGCCCTCCTTCCTCCCCCTCCAACAAACAACAGGCTCAAATCAAGAAAAAAAAATCCCCAAACCCCAGCAGCTCAAAGGAAAAAGATAGAAAGGAAAGAGGGGAACATGCTGCAGTTTCCAACTGGGAACACATCTGCTGTGTTTCCCAGAAAATGATTGTCTTCTGGGCATCCTCTCCAAAATTCATGGATTTTATCAGTCTCCCTACTAGCTGCTCTTGCTTATTACACTGATGACATTGATTGGAAAATGCTTAGAGCAGGTGCAGATGTTGCGTACTCTAACTGACTACTAAAATTTGTGCTTAAACTATATATGAACAATGTTTATTTGCTATATAATCTTATTGACTATTTAAATTAATAATTACTACTATCAACTACCAAGTGTTATGCAAGTTCAGGGATATGAGGACATGGACAATTTGGATACAGGGATAAAGCACTGCCACAGCAGCCAAAGACTGGGAGGGTGTGAGTTTACAAACTAGAAGTGAAAGGCATGCTGCAGTGTTACAAGTGATAGGCTACAAAGTCACACAGGGAAGGCAGTCTTTTGCCTTACAAAGGTTGAGATCGCATGGATGTCTGACAGTTGTAGTTATTAATATTTCTAAAGTACTTCTGCCTCCTCCTCAAGAATCTTGCCTTAAATATTTGGAACTGGAAATGGAGAATACTGATGTAGCTTGGGCTCCATTAAAATAATGTAGAGGTCTACCTTAACTTAAAAGACTGTCATGTAAGTGGTTATCCATTAAGTGATGGTCTGAAACGTGTTAGTTGTAACTTATTTACAGCTATGAACCTTTTCTCAATTATCTTAATTTCTTACTCTTATTTTTTTCAATATATATGGTTCCTTACTCATCATACTTCCTTTGAATCTTCATGTTTTTTCCCTTGTGTTTCTGATTTCTTTTAATTCCTTCCAGAGTAACACAGGCAAAATTAATTTGGGAAGGATCTTTGGAAGCTAAGGTAGTGACAGCTCCAGAACTAGTTCTAGCTACAGAGATAGATGACCTTGCTCAGTGCCTTGTCTTACTGAGTTTTCAGTATTTCCAACAGTGAAATTTCCATATCGAATCTGGGCAGCCCGTTCCAGTATTTGGCCAGCCTCATGGTGAAAATTAATTTCTTTATGTGCAAAAAGAACTTCCCTTGCTGTCTTTTTTTTTTTACTCTAAGTCTTTTGCTCTGCATCTCCAAAAAAATTTTGTCTCTACCTTCTCTGTAAGCACCCATTACATAGCCAATTAAAAAAAGTAGATCCTCCTTTGCTGAGATTCTCATTTATCAGCCAGTTTTTGCTATACGAGGACAAAATCCACATGTTGTAGGAACAGAAATTAAGACATTAGGATGACTAGAAATTCTTTACCACAGTCTTTTCCTGGGTTGCTACTCATCTTTCTTTAAGCTTAGCATGTTTTATTAAATCTTCCTGCTTACCTGGACCTATGTGCTTGACCAACCATATGGCATATTTTTTAAAAAATGACATTTCAGACATGCCTTTAATTAATGGAGCTGTAAAATAGGAATTTTGATCTGAATCAAGAGCTTTTGGACTGCCATATCCTTGAGGTTTTCCAGTGAGTTTTTACAACCAGCTTGCCCTGTGCACCTCTGTGATGACTTCTAAAACATCTATGATCTATTTCTGTCTTTTATCTTAAATTATTTCTTTTGGGTATCTTAAACTCTGTAGAGAACCTATCCTAAATATCTTGTCATTACAAAAGACTGTCCTGTGTGACCGTTTATGTACCTGCAAAAATAGCCTGTACTAACTGTGTGCAAGTACCTGTGCACATTTTGGTGAATTATACAGCAGGAGCTGTCTGGAGCAGTTGTTGGGACTGTACTAATCAACACATTTAAGCATATAAATAGTGTCTCTCAACTAGGAAGTAGAAGCTGCCTGAAGCATTCTTCGAATTGCCTAAAACTCCCAGTTGAAAAGGTCCTACAACCATGAGTCAAGTGTTTTATTGTGGAGTTGCCTAGCACTTCAGTCATTCTCCTCATTAATCTATGCAAAGGGTTCCTTAACCACATTCAGTTGTCTTTTCTGATGCTTCAGCATTGTTCTGTAGGCAGAACCCTTTTTAAAGTTCTCTGCCCTTGAAATCCTTGGTTTGTACATGTGGGATAAAATAACCCCTGCTTTCCCTTTTACTATAGCTGGTTTTGCTTGCCCTTATCATTTCTATGTCATCTTTTATCACCTTATATTTGCTTTGCTATACTTTATTTTCTACTATCTGCTTTATTTCTAAATCCTTAATTGGAAAACTGATTATTCTCCCAATACTTTAGGTACTTACTGTAACAATTATTTAGGTCCTGGCAGGGCTGTATCCTGTGCTAGTTGATATCCTTCCTTGGTTATCTATCTGTTTCATTGTTCTTTGATCTTTGATCAGCTTTCATGTCCATTCCTCATGTATTACCACATTCTTTTTAGGGACTGAGCCACTTGTTTCCAAAGACTGGAAATGCTTATGTCTTATCATCCTAATCTCACCTTTTTTTTTCATATGTCAGCAACAGCTTAGAAAAGACATCCTGAACTAAGAAAATAGCTAGCAGGTTTTCTTCATCTTCTATTTCTATATACTTCTCTAACGATCCAAACGTGAACTATTTTAGCAAGACAGGGTACTTCTTATGGTTTTATTTCATTTTCTGTTTATCATAATTGCTGCAAATTACTATTTTGTGTTCTTTTACTTATAGTCACCACATCAACCAGTAAAACCCATTTGTCGATATCTTTCCTTTTTCATTTCTAGCTAAGCCCACGTCTAAGATACTGATTTCTCATATATTGTTAGTAGACATACATAGGCAGTGGGCAGTGAACAGTGTTCAACTCCTTCTGCCTGAGGACATCCAATTTGCATATTAAAACTTTCACGTTTTTATACTGTGATTCCCTGATTTAAGACCAGGGTCTGCTGGACTTGCAGGCTTGGTATGTGTCTGTTTTTCCATTCACTGCTCATATTGCAGAGGAGCGTGCAGTTGCACCACAGTTCATTCTAGTCACACACTCCCAGTGTCCCATGGACAGCAGCAAGGCTGAACATCTCTTTCACATGGTGTGAAACTTTGCTCCAGGCAAGTAACTTTTTGATCCATAAGCTATGAACATTTCCTTTTCCTTTAACATCAGAAAGACAAATATAATAGTTCTGATCAACCACAGAACTTTCAGTGACCCCAACACTCTAAATATACTGTAAAACAACCTTACGGGAATCCAATTCTAGAGGGTCCTTCCTCTAGCTCTCTTTTTCTCAGTATAATGAGGCAACTTTACATGCTTGTCAAATTTTGTGAAAATCAAATTCAGGAGCAGAGGGATTTTGGGGAAAGTGCCTACAGGAACCATAGTGAGGCCCTCTTATGCCTCTAAAAATGTCACTTTAAAACAGATGGAGAGACTTGAGAAAGCAAGTTGTGATGCATATTTTGTTATTGTTTTTTTCCCAGCTATAAAAACATCCCAACTTGTTAAGTTTTAAATTCAATAGCAACACACACTCAATTTTCTTCTTTGTAAAATCCAGTGTAAATCTCATTATTATAATTGTTAAAAGATTTCTTCAAAATTTTTTGTACCAATATGCTGATTTAGAAGTTAACATACATTCTTCAAGTGATTGTGTTCCTTTGCCTTAAAATGTGGCACATCCCTGAAAGAGCAAAAATAGAATGCTATAAGAGACCGTGCCACTTAACCAGCAGTGACAACTATTGACATTAAATCTAAAATATTTCCTTTTTGGTGAAGCACAGATGGTTATCTCTCACCAAAGATTAGTATCTTTTCTATACTGGGGAAGTGAGCTACTGAGAAAAATATCCTTTTCTTCAGTGGAGTTTCATGCTGTGGTGGATTAGCTTTGGCTACTAGACAAAATCCCACCCAGAATCTCCCTCCTTGGTGGGACTGGTGGACAAAACAGGAAAAAAAAGAATGAGAAAGCTTATGGCTCTAAAAAAATGCAGGGAAGTTTTTTACCAATTAAGTTAGTTTGGCACATAACCACGTAAGAAAATACAAAGTTTGTAGACAACGAGGAGCCCTCATCCATCTGTCAACTGTAGAAGGAACTTAAGCACCTCAAGAAGGCAACAGAGTACACAGGGCTAGATACAGCCTGCTTGTTCCCTGAAAACACAGAGAACATACAGAAAATAAAAAATATTCTTCATTGACTTCAGATAGATGTTTATTGAAATATATGAAGGATAACATTTTATTAATAACACAGTGCACAGAAAGGAAATGAGGTACACCAAGGATTTTAAGCCACGCTGTTTCTAGGATTCCCTGCCTCGAACCCTTGCTTTTCACAGCCTTCTTGTTCACACTAGATATTAGTGCTGTCCTCATGAAGGTAAACTTCTGGTTAAGCAGGGAAGTGGGACATGAGAGGAAATGATATGAGTTTCACAATTTAACTGTTTTCTTAGGAAAAAAATGAGCGTTTTAAACATGTTTGCATTACAAAATCAAATATTTCTGTAAGGATAAAGGCTGGGCTCCATTTCATAAAACGAGAGGCTCAGCAAGCTGGGACAGTTCAGCTTGGAGAAAGAAGATTCAAGAGGGATCCTATCCATGTGTATAAATACCTAATGGAGTGTCGGAAAGAAATGGTAGCCAGACTCTTTCAGGTGGTGCCCAGTGACAGAACAAGAGGAAATGGGCACCACTGAAAAACAGGAGGTTCACTCTGAAGACAAGAAAATACTTTTTACTTTAAAAGTATTCAGACTCTGAAACACGTTGGTAGTTTAGGAGTGTTCATCTGTGCAAGTGTTCAAAATCCACTGGACCTGCTCCTGGACAACCTGCTTTAGATGATCCTGCTTGAGCAACAATGTTGGACTAGATGATCTCGAGGTGTCCCTTCTCATGTAAATGACTCTGTGATTCTATGAAAAATTATGTCTCCAGTATTGCTCTCTGCCAGAGAATGCCTAAATGTTAAGTCTATTTCTTTTTTTATTTTCTTTGCCTCTTTCATGAATATTTCTTACATGAAAGGGTTAGGGTTTTTTTTTCCTTGTATACTTAGGGTCTTATTTTGTGTGTTCAGTTATCAGTAGGTTTTAGGTCTCGTACTGCATTTTCTGAGTCAGTACCCTCACTAATCTTTTCGATACCCTTGTTTTTTAGACGTACATATGTATACAATAAACTTAGATAACTAACATGGTTAGGCAACTCTGGCAAGTAGAACACGTGGCTTATGCCAGATCACACGTGGATCTTTGACGTCTGACTTTAAATGGAAATAGACTCCAACTGCAGTAAGCAGTGTTTTATTTATATCTTTGTATTGAGTTCCAGCATTTCCTTTTCCCAGGAGAAATGATGAAAATACAAACATTTTGACAAGTCATGATGTTGGCTGCCTTTCCAGTATTGCACCTTGTCAGTTCCTCAAAAGAAAAGTTCTTATTTCTGCAGTACAGTTTTGTAGCTCAGAAAGATCAGCAATAGAGTTTGATTTCGTGGATTGTGTGTGTTACATCGCTTCTGTTCAGAAGTAGCTAAAAAGGCTTTTTTTCCACTCCTGTTTTTGTTAATAAGAAAAAAGCTTTTCAGTGACGGTGGAGAAGGGATGCCAGGAAGAGGTAACTGTCACAGTTGGTTAATGGGTGAAATATGAAATTTATTTTATAGTTGTTATTTATTATAAGAAATATTCAGATAACTTTGTTCTGTTAGCATTTTTCATATTTTACGTAATTTAAATGACTAGTCTAATTTGCCTGAAACGTATGTCCTCTTTTCAGATGGTAAAGAGGCAAATGCAATCTCTGGAATAAGGCACTGGGGAAATAAAATTTATTTTTTCCCCTTTAAATTACAAAGATAACTAATCAACAAGATACTGAAGATGTAATTACAAAATTTCACTCTAGTTTTGAATATATATAAAAATTTGATATTCTAGAGGGCAAAGCTGCTATTCAGAAGGGACAGGATAGGCTAGATAAATGAGCTGACAGGAATGTCATGAAGCTAAACAAGAACCAGTTTTTGAATTTGGGATGGAATAATCCTATGCACCAAAATCAAATCCAATTTACTGTATATTTCCTAAATCCCTTTTTGATATGGATGTTCTGTTTCTCTAACATCTGTTTTGTATGATGACAGTAAGTTTTCTCTTCAAAAGTCTATTGAAATGATAAGAAAGTAAAACAAGTTTTGCAATATTTAATATTTATTTACTTTTTTTTTTTTCATTTTAACCAGAGGGCATTTTCAATGTAAGCAGACAACACAAACAGAGATATTTAAATGAGTTTATATGTCGAAGATATTATGGGTTTCTCATCTGTCTCTCCTAGTAAATTCTCTTTCTTGGATATAATTGGAATTCATAAACATTAAATATGGTTTTATTTTGAAGAAACTAGCTTCATATAAAAAAACAGAATCAATAGAGACTCCTGGGAAACAATAAAATGGGCAATTGTCATACTGAGCATTTGATTTTAAATGATAACATTCATCTTTCAAGGGTTTGTAGAACTATAGAAAAATAATATAGTTTGCAGGGAATTCATTTGTAGAGAATTAAATGTCTAGAGTTTCTTCATTATTTTTATGAACTTGCCAGCAGTTTCTGTTTTTACTGTGTTGGATCAGGCAGCAATGGCCAGAAGGCTCTGGAACAGCCTATCATAAATGTTTTATCTCTCAGAATCATTAGAAAATACGTTGAACTAATGTAGAAAATATATTGAACTTCAATAAGTTGTGGTTAGGCACTCAGTGCAGTCATCCAAAAAAAAAAATGGTGACAGCAGCAACCGTACACCTTGTTCCACTTTCCCAAAACCAACAAGCATTCACATTCTAAAAGGCGAAGCAATTCTAGAAATGTGGACCAACCAGAACATCATGTACTTTCTTACAAAATGATTGACTGCATTAAAATTATGTCATTCATTCATCCACTGACTCAAGTATGCTCATATTTCTGGCTACAAAATACCTTCAGCAGGAAGTTAGACAATGTTGTTCTCCAAAATACTCTGACATGGAATCTCAGGAGGCAGCAGAGGTATGACTTCAAATCTCTCTACTAAGAACTTGTTGCCTATTTCCAAGCCAAATATTACTGCTAAAAGTCTATGGTTGCAACACGGGCAGCCTGACTACTGTGAACAGAATTGCTTATGATACCAATTACGAATGAGTGTTGGGGTTTGCTGGAAAGAGCCTTCCCAGAGTCTGACTTTCTCCACAAAGAAAATCAGATGTCCCTCCATGCAAGCTACATTCTTACTGAGGTTTCAGACCGCAGACAGGTGTTTATCTTCCCTAAAGAGCTACTTCTAAGCAGGGAGGTGCAGACAATAAGTTGTTAGGTAAAACTGAGAGCTGTTTATTAAACTGGTTAGTTACAGAGTAAGGATTTTCCAGAAAGCGGTCAATATAGATTGCCATCTTGGCTTTTAAATGTGCTGCTTATGTCCCCCCTTGCCGCTTCTGGAAGCTGCAAAGGCACAGTGAATTTATGACTTTAACTCAACAAAGGTTTAGGCAAATCCAGAATATATCAGTGCTTAGAAAAACACTCAGAAAATCTTGTGCAAACATAATTTATTAATCAGTAGTGCCACCATGAAAATTGAAGCTTCTAGGCTCACCATAATATTGTCAAGGGACACTAATTGTAGTATGTTCTATATATAGGAAAAACATAAGTATTCTTGGAAAGATAATTATTTCTTAATAGGTGCATGTTTTGTTTGATTGATTTTTTTACATAACATTACTGCATTTAATACCTTTAAGGCAATTAATCATCTAGAAACAGGAATAAATACCCACAAGAACTGTGTAAACAAAAGAAAAATTACCTTATTTTTTCTTTAATAGGTATAATTCCTGAAGAATGACTTGCTCATCTCCACATAAATTAAAATACAGCAGTGGGCCAATGTTCAGTGTCAGAATGAAAAGTTAAAAGTTTAGAAACTGAACATGAGAACTCATTTTTATTCACAGCATTGTGTCAAGACTTTATATAGTTAGACTGTATATATATTTAAGATGGATGCTGTCTAGTATATCTTTACTTACTCACTAGTTGATAAAAGTTCCAAATTGTTCTAACAACCTACACAATATTTTCCTTTTTAATTTTTTTTTAAAAAAGAAAAAGATAAACTATTTAAAATGACATGAGTTTTCTATTTATTTTCAAATTAAAATCTTTCCTTCAAAAGCATAATGTGCTTTTTCATTTCTCTTGGTTTAAGATTCTCATTTTTAGACAAAGGTTACATCATAAATCGAAGAGTTTTCTCACAAGTTTCCTATAAGGTTTTTGTACCAGTTTGATCTTGAGTAATATAATTTCATTAAACTATTTAGAAAGTAGCTATAAATGATATGAATATTTAGAATCTAAAGAGAGAAATGGCTTCTAAATTTACATTTGCGATTTTTTTCAGCTGCACATTAAGAATACTACGTAGATTTGAGAAGTAGTATTAATTTCACAGTGTCATATCCAACTACATTATTTGTTTTCTCTTTGCTTTGATTTCATTGGGACTATTTCTGCAGTATGTTACTATTTAGCAGAAATAAGACTAGTATTATCTGGTTTCTAAAGATTAAATTACACTTTTCATTATAGACTACGTGTATTGGCAAGTTGAAGACTAGTTATTTATTCATCACATGCAAAGTATGTGGTAGTTTTCTGAGTTAAATAAGGGTGGCCCATCCACTTATGTCATGTTAAGTAGTGAGAGTCATGATTTGCAGTCATTATGAGGCTCATCTGTACACCTTTTTAGTCCCAGTTAGAAAACCCAAGTAACCAAATTTTATTAGAACAAGTGCTAGTTGAACAAGTGAAAATTACGGATATTATGGAAATGGGATATTAACTCACCTTTACAACTTGATTGTTGTACAGCATTTACCAACATATACTTTGCTTGAAAGACATCACACAATATTTTCTTGCCAGGAATGAGAGAGTCATGTTTCCAACAGAACCTCAAAATTTCCAGAATACCACTTTCCACACGCACAAATTTAATGGAAGGAACATTTGTTAATTTGTGGATCTGCTCTTTAAGATGTTCATATTTTTTAACTTTTTCATTTGCCACATCATTAAGAGTTGTTAATTTAATTTAATTTCATACCTAATGGTCACATCTGTGACCATTGCATCATCTCCTTCCACAATTATCAAATCCCACTTAAATAATTTATTGTTGCTATCTCTTAGTTGTGGTTCTGGAAATATTAGTCAATCCTTCTTTTTCACTTCATTAATTAAGATTTTGAAAAATTGATTATGATGTTTTATTCTAGCGTCCTGTACCACCTGGCAATAACCAATTATGTGCGCACAGGTTTCATTTACAGTATATCGGTGTCTACAACATTTTAGATGGGTTTCCTATCTACCCTTTGACAAAAACTCTCTAGTGAGGTATATATTTGCCCATAACTGTAGAGTTTTTATGGTTTTCCTATGAGGAGCATCGCAGTGATACATAATCCAACAGTTGCTGATCTTAAAGTTATTGATAGCATTTCCTTGAGACAACAATTTAGTCCAATTTATAAATTCTTTTTTTTCTCCACTTACAAGGCCTTGGATAGATGGTTTTAGAAGTGGGCACCTCCCATTACAAGGCTGGTTCATCACCACCTACTAATTCTGATGCTACTATTGCAGATTTCGAGTCCCAGATAGATGGAATCTTTTCTTTATCTTCACCAGATGCAACTTATAACTTTTTATATTCCTTTTCAATATTTTCTGTCTTAACCAGATCTCTTACCGTATGATCCAAAGACTGTGCAAGGCAATGGAGTCTTTGGGCCTGAACACTGGGAATCAACATCAATAACCTAGCAATGCCTAATTCGCCATCCCTGGTGTTGGAGTACAGGATGGCATCAAAGGTACTCAAAGATAGATGGAGCTAGTCCTTACAACAGATATTATTTCCAAATCAAGGTTTTCAAGGTATGTGGCTTTCACATTTGCTTGGTCAGCCAAGTAGCTCAGTTGGGGGATTGCATATCCTTTTAAGATGTCTAACTTCTGGATTGGCTTCAAAGGCATATTGCCAGTCTGGTGCATCCAATTATTAACCAGCCCCTTCAACTCCGGCTTAGACGTTCCTTCCCATGGATCAATTTGCAGTCCCATGTATTTCTCAGAGACTTCGGAGACAATCATTTTCAGGGAAGTGCCTTTGATCGTTCAAGAAGGGCAACCACTTATGTATATGAGTGCTTTGTTGGCTTTATATAAAAGCCATGAAACTTCTCTCCCTGAGTTCTGAGACCAGTAAGATCAGAAAAGTTCTCCAATATTTCTACGTTTCTCTGCATTCTTTCTGATGAATCACTTAGTAATACCAAGTCATTGTCAAAAGACAAAGGTGTTATATTTTTTGAATTGTGCTGGAAACCACATCCCTCTTCTTCCAGCTTGCACAACAGATAAATTAAATAGAATTGGGGATATTATATGACCTTGTTTTACTCGTTTCTGAACCCTTATAGGATCTGACTGCCCAGTTTTGGAATCAATACATGTATTAGTATTATTGCATAGGTTGTTAACAAGGGTGATAATATTGTCATCTACTTCCTTTTGTTTCAGAGCCATAATTAGATGTGACTTGCTCACTGTGCCAAAGGCCTTTTGGAGAACAATGAAGACACTGAGGGCACAATGTTCTTCTTCACATATATCATCATAAGACATAGTATCTTCGTGGCTTTAGAACAATCTGAAGGTTTTATGAAGCCTTTTTGTCTTGGATTTATAGGGCAAGCCTAGGTCAATCTGGCAGATTTTTGAGAACAGTCTTAAGATGGTTGATTCAATAGTTATTGGATGTCAGTTACTGATGACCTCCTGGCATTCTGGTACTGTAGATTTAGGTATTAAGACCATCCAACATTCCTTCACCATGTCTGGTATAATGCAGATTGCTCACCGTAGATTATAGAGTTCTTGTAATTGGGTGAACTGAGGGAAATACTTCTCAATATCCCTCACACTCAGTCTACCCAGGCTCAGCACTGCTCTGTTATTCATCTCTTTGATGTTCTTAGAGATTTCTTTCATGGTGGTCATAGTATGGAAAGCCAAGTTGTCTGCCATACACAAAGATCTGAAAATTCTGAGGACTCTGAATGTTCCTGGAGATTCCCACCTAGATTGGAACACTGCTTGAACCTCATCAAGAAGTATTTCACATTTTAGGGATTCTCTGTTGTCAGCGATGATGCCAGCAAGTTTTCCTTTTGAATTGAAGAAATTTTCGCCTTTTCACAGTCCACTTCTTCATCCACCCCTGTAGCAGTTTCCAAGGAGGAGTCTGCTCACTGACCATCTGGGACCTCCAACTCAGGTTGGTTTTCAACTTGGTGGACTTTGTCACAAGACTTGCAAGGTATTCGATCATTGCCTCCTCAACTAATGTTGAGTGATGTTCTGTGCCTTCGATCATCTTCTGAAATGTTTAATGAAAAATTGGCAGCTACTTGTCAATAGTAACATACGCAATCCTAGTAACTGCTATAATATATAAGCCAGGCAATATTTCACACTCATAGGTATGAATCAACTGTTAAAGTAAGAAAATTGCAACTTAGGGACTTTTGGATGGTATCTAGTCCAGCTCTTTATCCCAAGGAAACACTGTGTCATTAACAGAAGTTTCTCATCAATTTGAAGTATCTTCAGTGATCGCACAATGACCCAACAAGCTTCTTCAATGTTTATGTCTTCACATAATGAGAATGTACTTGCTAATATCTAAAAAGTATTCCTACCTTAACATTTTCCTGACATCTTCAACGTCTATGGTTCTGATTATCAGAACACTTGTTACCACTGGGAACAGTTTTCATATATTTAGAAGAGGAATAGGAGCTGCACAATGCTACATGTGGTGGAAAGTACTGCTAAGAGCTTTTTTTTATTCCGCTCAAGGATTTGATTATTCATGTTTTCCAAAGTGAAGATGCATGTTTTAAATAACGTTAAAGAAAAAGTTGTGAAAAAAAAAAAAAGAATAAATTTTCCTGATCTTCAGGTTCACTTTCACTGATATTGGCAAGCGCACTTGAGTTTTCAGTAGAAGAAGTAAGCATGAAGAGCCATGTCTCCTTTTCTGGAGTTGGACTTTTTTATCATAAAAAGTAATTTAGCCTACTGTCTTGAAAAGAAGAAAATGTGTTCTTTCCACCATTCTTAATTATTTAAAAATAATACTAGCTTTTGAAAATAGAGAGAATTCTAACCTGCCAATCAAATATGTTTGTAAATTTAGGATTTTGTTCACACTCTTTTTAAAAAAAATTTTTTTAAGAAAATAAATAAAAATTCTTTAAACTGTAGAACATTTTTACTTGATCTAAGATATCTACTGTAGGGAATGCTGATTTACACTCTTATAGTGTCCCTCCGTCTCTCTGTTATTTGCTAAGGTGTGTTAATGGCAATGCCAGATGTAAATATTTATATTTATGAAATGTAGAAAACTCAACATGTAGAAAACTCAAAGACATATAAATTATTTATGTATGTACTATGTAGCAAGACAATCCCTCAGAAAAACAATCTCCATTGGCACAGGCCAAAATCAAACTGTACCTCCATAAGAACTATGGGAAAATATTCTGGAACTGGTTCTCCTGGAACTGGCCATCTCAACTTGCATAGTGGGGACAAACCCTATAAATGTAACTACTGCGACGCAGGTTTTGTGCATAAACTCACTTTTGAGGAAATATCTTTAACAGTTACATCATAAAAATAGCTTGACAGAGGTAGTTCTATGGTTTAATTATATGAATACTCCTTTCATACACCAGGAAAAATGAAGAATAATGGGAGAAAAACAGTAGGAATAGAAGTAATTGGGGAAATAAAATATATGAGGGATCTCGCATTAGCCTTTATTGAAAATAAAAGCATATTTCTGCATTACCTATTTTCTGTTTTTTGGAAGATTTTTTTCCATATTATGTGTACATTTCCTTGTGTGATATATAGATTTCTGTTTGATTTTTTTTAAAAAAATAACAATTAAAAATTAAACAAACAATTTGGAAGTCTATAAATTAGATATTTTTACTGTGAACTACATACTGTGCAAGAGATGCTCTTGCAAATGCTACCTGATTGTTCTCTTCAGAGCAAAATTTCAACATTAATTCTATTCATTTGCTTTTGCAATTCAACAATGACTGAATTTCCTTTTGTCTGGTCTCTATTACTTATGATTACTCTCTGTAGTAAAAAGGAACAATATGGTTGCTAGAGTCTTTGTGAGAAAAGAATATCTGCGTGTCGTTCAGCAAATAAAAACATTGAGAAAATAATTGCTGCATCCTGGGAGGTAGTAGTTCTTTAATAGCACTATTCTAACTTCACTAGAAACCAAGTGAATGTCAGAAACTTCACTTTATTGTCAAATTCAGTTTCCTCATCACTTCCTAAGATCCTAGAAAAATGTCAAGTAAATCCAACACAATTAGAGGTACCCTCGACGGAAAGGCCATGCTATTCTCCCTGAAGAAGTTATTAAAAGAACATTTTAGAGGCAATTTGCTCAGTACCTGTAGAGAATTTATAGCTTGTACTTCACATTTTCTTAAACTGAAAAAAAAAGAAAGAATTATAGTTGGCAATGAGAAGGCTGATGGAGGCCAATGTCTGCAACATCCAACACGACGTAGATTCAGTAGCACAAATCTGTTTATTTCATCTCTAACCCATATACAGGTAATTATTAGTGCCTAGCACACTAAACCATCAATAGCATAGATATTCTTGATTCGGCTGCCTTAAAATGGAGGTAAAAGAAAAAGAGAAAGGAATTTTTATAAAATATGATATTTAAGTGCCCTAACCTTTCCACTTAATGGAATTCCTCTGAGCAGATTTAGGCATGTTGAGTATTTAAAGTAATATCATATTATGGGTGACGATATTACTGTTAAAAAAAAGATGTAATTAAAGATCTATATTTTCAGGGAAAACTGAGAAAAAGCAAACCAAATCAAAATATAACCTCCAACAACAGCAACACTCCAGTATTATGAAAGCATTTTATAGGCTAAAAGTAGAATTGCAACCTACAGACTTTAATTACTTCTTCGGCACATAATTGCTAAATAATTTATTTGAATTAGGAATACGAATTTTTCAAAATCTGTAATTGAATAGTGTTTCAAATATCTATAAACATATTGTTTTATTTTTGTGAATAGCCCTGTTTAACTCGGGTGACATACACACATAATTGAAAGGAGTAAGAGCTTCTTTGATCTGTATTTGATTACTAACTGGACTTAAATTCTGACAATCTTATACTAGTATTTGAAGTCACATGATATTATTATTTAAGGAGTCTGAAGAATATTCCTTCATAAAATACATTTTTCATAGATAAGAAACAATACCATATTAGTTTGAATAAACACCATAGCTTGAGTTATTGATTATAATATAAAACTACACTGGATAGAATAATTATTAGAGTTATAAAATACCTTAAATCTTTTGCACACTTTTTCCATCTTGTCTGTTTTTATTTCACAATGAAATTTATTTGGTAAAACAAAACAGAACTTTATAGAGATTTAATTTATATAAACTAATATACGTTAATATATTGGAATGTATTGGAAGTTGTAGTAGTGTGCTAGCAGTGTGCATTTCTATAACATGTCACATACATAGATGTCTAAACTACAAAAAACTCCCCGAACTGTTTCTCAGACAAGAAAAAGATCAACTTTATTGTAGTTGACAGGTCCTGTTATCCCCTAAGCATTTAGTCACCTTTGAGTACTATCCTGCAACCAAAGTGGTTAACAGAACATTGATTGCTGTCAGTTCCTCAAGATAGAAATGTTATAGTCAGGATCAGATGAACAATTAAAGTTTTCATTGGAGTTTACACTCACTGTTCAAGACTCTGAAAATCAAGTGCAGATATATGTATATAAGCACATGTGCGCTCACATACTTGGATTCCCTTGTGGTTACAGACCATTAAATAATAGTTACCAGTAGTGGAAATCTTCATAGATCACAATCTCAGAAGACCAAGACCTTCTCTACACGGATGATGAACATCCTTGAAGGAAACATCAAAATAGGTGAATACATAGTACAGCTATTTAAGCCCTACAACAAATATTTTTAGTGAATGAATTTCATTTCATAACAAATCCCTACAATATGTCTCTTTTATTCCCAGCTGTCTAGATTTGTAATTATCCCCTTTTCTCTCTTTGACCACTCTCATTTTTATTCTAGTACTTTATATTCAAGAACTCTCTTTCTACTGAATCTAAGTAATTGACATGCCAGATCAATAGCTTGTTACTTAAACAATTTCTCTGTCATTTAATTATGGTTATTTCCCATGGTTGTGGGCAAGATAAGCCTATTGTTTTGGTTTCTTGGGGGTTTTTTTTCATATAAGAAGTGGTTGGTTTGTGTTTATAACCAATATATTTGGTGTACTTGTTGTTTTCCTAATATGAAAACTGTCTAAAGAAAAAACCGTGGTCACCTGGAGCCTTTTGGAATTAACAGAACTACTCTGCTGTCTTGAATTGTTTATGAATGATATGCTTACTGCAAACTTGGCTAAAAAGAGCAAAGAAAATCTAACATAAGGACTCCACATAACACAAGTTTCCATACAACAGTGATTATGGAGAAGTCTAAGTGACTTTGGAAAAGAAATTTGAAGTTTTTGGGTGAGATGTTGCGTAGCGCTAGTTCCAGCATCATGAATTCATGTCTTTAAATTTTCTATTTTTTTTTGTAATATTTACTTTATGCTGTTATTTGAATCAGATGACATAGTGTAATGAGAAAGTCAAATTCACCCTCTACGTGTGAATTTAGAACTCTATATTCTTATGCAGGTGCAAAAGTCTACTCTACTGTTTTTATCTCTTTTGTAGAATGTTTCTAGAAAAAATGCACAAAGAAATAAGCAATAAACCACAACCCCCTAAGAATTTATTACCCTATAAAAGTTGATAGTCTATATATTATACAGAACAATGACAATTTTATTAGATAGAATTAATATTTTTTTCTCGGAGGAATCTTGGAGACAGCCATACATACTCATACAGACTGACATACGTACATATTCATAACTATGAAGAAATGATACGCTAAGGTAGTAGTAATCATATCACTTTTGTAGTTGATTAATTATTTGAAAAGTCTAAGAAATTTTGATACATGTAGTCTTGGTATCTACCAAGTGGGAATGTGATAATTGTACAATGAACTGATGATATTATATTTTAATGAATTACTAAAATTCAAAATTCAGACAGTTCGTTAAAGTAGAGGCTGAGAAATAGTAATTGATTTTAAATTCAGTTGAACAAGGGCACTAGTTTATATTGAAGTTAAGTTTGACATTTTTATATTTTTTTTCTTAGCTTGGGCTTAGGCTCAGTGGAAGCAAACCAGGCTGTTTAGTTCCTTTGTTCAGCTTGAACAATTATGTCCACTTAGCCTAAATCTTTAACAGACGCCTGAAAGCTTTGTATGCTCTAGATTTAATCTTTAAAGTAAAAATCCATTTCTCTCTGTATGTCCCTCTGATCCTGAGAAGCCTGATCCTGAAACTAATCATAAATATCAGATCACTATCCATGTAAGAAATCAAAGATGGAAATTCTCAGAAAAGATCTTTAGATAAAATATTTCCATTGAGGCCACGTCCACTTTTGGGACCAAGTCTATGATCCAAGAGTCCTTTAAGGCACTCATAACAAACACTTTGTTGGAAAAAACATTGATTAATTTAAGTTAAAGCAACAAATTCAAGGGAATTAAAAGGAAGGATAAAACTAAATTCTAAAGTGAGAAAAAAAGTCTTCCTGAACATCCACAGAAAATAAAGATGGAAGACTTTGTCAGTCTTGTTGATTGGAGCTGATCTTGGAGCAGAGACAGCTCTGCAGCAGCAATGACTCACCTTTCTGCTCTGCGAGAGGTCAGCCACAGTTATATATGAAATCTTAGAGTGTTTTCTGAGGATGTGATAGAAGATAGCAAGTTGACCAGTTTGTCTGACTGCAAATAAACTGGATGAAATCCTGTGGGAATATGTATGCCATAGCTGATCATAACATAATGGAAATTACTGAGTATTCCTGTAGACGGCAGATCCATTAGGGCAGAACTGCACAACTCCATCTACAGATAGGAATCCAGGTATCCAGGAACTATTGAAATAGGGAAAAATTCCTTTCAAATGCCAAGAAAGTAATCTATCTATTTTCATTGATTAATTTTTTATTTTATATATTTACTTTGGCACTTAACGGCACTTATTTTAGATACTTTGTGCATCATCCCATCTTTAGGCTCAAGTCTGGTAGCAGATAGTCTGGGTCCATTAGTGGTAATAGTGATCTAATAATAATTTAAAAGTTATAAGGAAATTGGTATCACATTATTACTGTAATGGTTCTTTTACTTTTTAAATGGATATCGAAGGTTCACAATTAAAACTGTATGCATATTCCTTCAATGATCAGAGACTGGGAAAAGTAATCCTTCATTCATAAAATATGCAGCAGACTTGACTATTTCTGTAATGGCAACCCATTATCTATTTGAGGATATCTTCGGATTAAAATTCAAATTATAAGAAATTAAAATAAAAGTCAATGCTATTAGAGAATCTGTGACCTAATTTAAGTGAAATTAAACCAGGATTATTTGTGGAATAGACTCAAAATAGTATAATAGACAGTAGAGACCTCACTAGCCCTTTGGGTCAGTTTTAGAAGAAACCTCTGACATACAATGCTCTCAAAAGGAAGACTCGAAACTGGAAAAAAACCACCATTGTGGGATCCGGGAGGGGAGGAGGGGAGAGGGGAGAAGTGGGGAGTGTGTTTTTTTCTTCTTTTTAAATACAGCTATTTAATAAATAACCAAAAAACATTTCGGTTTCAGTCTAAGACCTGACTACAGGTTGGATAACAAAAGGCTGGCAAAATGATGCTGATGTGCTTAAAGGACCTGTGTTAATCTTCCTCAGTCAAGTGTTAGTTTTCTGCAGTCCTAGCTATAATACTCCTTTAGCTACTTCATCTACATTTTAAAAAAAATCTATATCCCCTTTGGGGACTAGGACATCCTTATTTATTGAGTTATTAAGAAGCCAGACTTTGGTTTAAACATTGAAATGTAGAACTGGAAATTTGTTTGACCTTTCTTCTGTATTCTGTTCAATGCCGGGAAGAAATTGGGGATTTTGATGTGTAAACATGTTATTTAACTGTAATTTCATGCGTGTGAAAGGTGATATGCCTATATTAAAAAAAAAAACAAACCCAAATGACAAATCTTCCAGTTTATATGTTTTATTTCAAAAGAAGGTTTTACGTTAAAAGAAAAGATTTCAAAATGGCAATGAAGTGGTTTCACAAGGAACGTTTTGGACTCTGACTGCCACCTTAGGCTTTTTATTGAAAGAATAACAAAATATTTAGGGAAAAGGAAGCACCTGCACTTGAGGAGACTCAAAAACATTTACAACAATTGTTTGTAAGTGTTTTGTTTTCTCAGGTAGTGAATCTTCACTCAAATCCAAATACAGTTGAGAAAGAATCAAACCAATACACGTGAGTGCTCTAATGAGTGGGCTATCAAGGAAAAGTGTAAAAGAAGGACCATCATCTCAGATTTCTGTGAATGTCAGAACTGACTTAAACACATACATCTTGGATGGTACATACCAACACTAGCACAACAATAACATCATAAGATTTCACTACTTTTCCTAGTTCATTTAAAAAGTAGATAGTGCAAAGTTGACTCCATTTCCTTTTATGTCTTTGCAGACATTAGCCACTTTGCTCCTAAATTTGTCAAATGTGTTTTATAAATTTCAAAACCTATGTTATAGACTTTTAGAAAGACTCATAACCTGACAGAACTAACAAAATCTACAAGCAGTTAATCATTGATTAGATTGTATGCAATAAACTTATCACTTGTTTATCATGATCGTAAGTACATTTCATTTAAATCACCTTCAGCACTCTTCTCAACATAAAAAAGTGCAGTGATGGCAGCAAGTGATGTTGTACAGAGTACCTGTGGTGGTTGCTGTTTGGGATTTTTTTTGGAGTTTAGGTGATGATATCTGCTCGTTGAAGAGATTATGTGTTTATCAGATTGTTGTTGATAAAGGAAAGATAATATAAATAATAAAATCTAGTTATGGTATTTGCCATGTTATAGCAATAATTTTATTTTATTTTCCAGAAAGTACAAGTATTTTATATTGCCTATCTTTCTCCAGATTTGTTTAAGAACTTATATAGATGAGGTAAAAAAATCTTACGTATGTAAATTATAATGGCTTTGAGCAAAGATTTCTACAAATCTAAGGGACATTGTATTTAGCGTAGGCACTGAAAATAGATATACAATTAACTGGATCAAATGGATTTTAATAAATGAGAATGTATTGCTCCAGGAAAGCCTGGACTCAATTCAATACAGTTTAATAATTTAACGTGAAATATTTTACCTCCTTACAAGTGCAAACAGAGGTAGGAGAACAAATCCTGGATTCAACAATTTAATAAAAAATATCTGACTCAGACTGCAGCAAAGATTTGGGATCTGCAGATCTGACTGAGAGAGAGTTCTTTGATTTAAGGTGTGAAATGGCAATAAAAGCAACACAGAGACAGCTAACAGAGATGTCAGTATGTAGGCATGGGAAGGAGCGGGGTATATTCCCAAAGGCAGAGCAATACCGACCACCAGCAGGGCTGTTGTGCCACAGTGGATGGTCCCCACCAAGAGCAGCAACTAATCTCAGTGCGGTGTAACTGTGTTGGAAACAGGATGAGGCTACCCAGGCATGGGGCGGCATGACCACGCAGTGCTTCTTGCAGAGCTGGGGCTGGCTGAGGTGCTGCCTCTGCCTGAGGAAATCAAGTCTGTCAATAGGGTAAGAAGTTGTGGGAAGAGGAGAGCAGATGGCACAGCACCAAGGGAGATGTAAATGAGAGAGACAGAATCTTCTCTGAGGTCCTGCAACAGGATAGCTCAAAAATCCAGGAGACACAAAGACTGAGTTCACTCAGTAACAAAATAAGACTCCTGTGGTGGCAGACTGGGAGACTGTGACTCCTGACACCAAAAGAACCCTCTACTCGCAGATCTACCACTACAGAATCAGCCCTGGTAGCTGATTGAGGGCAGAAAGCAGTGTTTGGGGAGGAACCTGAGCTGGCTGTGCTATGAGCCCAGTGGCAGCACTAAGAGTAATCAGTGAGTTGTGGCAATGGGTGACTCCCTGATGAGTGGAAGCCACCAACTCCTGACCTGACCTGCTGTTGGAGAGGTTTGCTTCTTGCTGGGGATTCGGATCTTGGACGTTGCTTTTCCAGACCTCAGACTACTGTCCCTGCTATTTTTTGCATGGGCATTGGAAGGTTAACTGTGGTTGTTTTCTGGGTGCCCACAATACTGTTCTCAGAGATCCCCTTCTCACCAGGACAGGGGAAGAAAATAAGATTAAAAGATAAGAACAAGGAGATTGATCACAGGCAGAACAGACTTGATTTTGGGAAAGTTTATTTAATTCATTGCCAATTAAAATAGAGTAGAATAGCAAGAACTACAACCAAAATTAAACTCATCTTTCCTGCACCGCCTACTATTCCCGGGTCCAACTGTGGTTCTTCATTCCTAACTCTTCTACCTCCACCCCTCCCTGAGCAGCACAAGGGGATGGGAAATGGGGGTTGTAGCCAATTCATAATACTTCACCTGTGCTGCTCCTTCCACCTTGCGCTGCTAACTTATTCCAATGTGGGGTCCCTCCCGTGGGATACAGTCTTTCACCAACTGTTCCAATGTGGGGCTTTTCTGTGGGCTGCAATAATGTATGAACTGTCCTTTCCTATGGGTACAGTCTTTCAGGAATAGTCTGCTCCAGTGTGAGTCTCCCACAGGGTCACATTTCCTGCCAAAATACTTGCACACGTACATTTTTGTCTCCACAGGCTGCAGCTCCTGTCAGGTGCCTTCTCAATCATTGGGTCTCTGTGGCCTGCAGTTTCCTGTGAGTGGAGTATCCACTTGCTCCAGCATGGTGTACTGCGAGGGGTACAGCATGGATATCTGCTCTGACAGTGTCCTCAGGGCTGCAGAGACAATGTGCTTCACCGCGCACTTATCTGTGGGCTGCAGGGGAATCTCTGTTCCATTGGATCAGGGCAGCTCCTCCCTCTCCTTATTCTCTGTCCTTGGTGTGTGCAGGGCTGTTTCTTTCACATTTTCTTACTCTGCTCTCTCACAGTTGCTGCGTGGTGGTTTTTTACAGTTTCTTATATATGTTATCAGCAAGGCATGGAGGATGCGTAGAATGATCTTACAGGCCAGCATCTGTTTGCATAACTGATGTATTTAACATGGATTTAGCTTTTTTTGACAAAAGGAAGCTCTTTGAGGAGCTGCCTAGGGAGAGCTAGGGAAAGGCAGGATCCACCAGAAGGAAAAGCTGGCCAGCCTGGGGAGAAGAGCGTTAGCCCAGGAGTGAGATGCCAGTAGGAGAGGACAAACTAGAGAAAGTGGACAGGAGTGGAGAGCAAAGTATGCAGAGTGACAATAAAGAAGAGACACCTTTGGAAAGATAAAACAAGGTGAGAGGAGCCCCTCCTCAAAAGCATGCTCATAAATGTGCACAGTCTTGGAAATAATCAGCTTTTTCTAGAAGTGGCGGGGGTAACCAGTTAAAAGAGGTAACCAGGGCAACTCTCACCTTTCTGATGGTCCATCCATTTACAAAATGGAGGCAATATGTAACAACTTATTGCACGTAACAACCTGTATAATATCTTCTCATAACTTTATTGTTTTACTGATGCTGAAATTCATTGTAGAGTTTTTGTGCAGTTGTATGTCTATGCATTAGTCCTTACTGGGGACTTCATTGGCTAAAAAGGGCACCTGGCAATTTAAGCTTGAGGTGAAAATATGTGCAAAGCAGACACGTGCACAAGAGACTCTTATGAAAAGATTCTATTAATTGTCCTAGGCAATGTTCTGAGACTACTGCTTCTCAGTTTCTCGTTCTGTGACAAAAGTAGTTAATTTTTTTTGGACTAAAGCTAAATTCTGAATCTTCCTGGGGAATGCCCTACTTGCCTGTGTTTTGTAGGCAATCCAATTAAGAGCAGAACCAAATATCAAAATACCAAGATTTCCTTGAGGGAGAAGGAAAAAATCTCTTTTTTTCTTTTTCCTCATGATAGACATGATCGCAATCCAAAAATAGTGAAGTTTTTTTATTGTTGTCCACTTTCTGATTAGGGTGAGTAAAATAGTTCATAGAGGTAAAGCATTTTTTAAATGGGCTAACAGGAAATCATCACTTTACAGAATAAAGAATAGAAAACAGAATCAGATACATATCACTACGTTGTTCATAAAAGCAAATTAATATTTTATTGGCTAGATCTGAAAATTTGGAAGCACAAGGGTAGAACCTCCATTTTCCATTGAAAAAAACCCCGTAATAAAAATCAATCCAAAATGAAATTTCATTGCTGCAGCTGTTTTTGTATTGTGACTCATCCTATTGCAAAATTGCAAGAACCCTAACACAATCACCTAGGCTTTGAAAGAACAGTCAAAACCGCTTCTTTTTTTTCCTTCTATCATTACACTGCTTTAATTTAAACCCAAGTGATATAAAAGGGAGAGGGAACAAACCAGCAAAATGCTCATCTTTTTCACATTGCTCTGCCTGTCAAGTCTTCTTACATTTTTCATGAACAATCCATTTTAAAGTCTCATTGTTCTCTTCCTTGCAAGTGATTAGAAGTTTCAGTCACCCTCAGAAATATGTTAAGTTATGCAGATATAATGCATCCAGATAGTCAGTGGAGCATGATAACCATTCAGTAGATTAACTTTGCTAGTATTCTCCCATGGACAATGGAATGTTAACTGAGATGAATTTAAATGGAACATCAGACGTTGTGGTTTTAGCCATGAATCTCAGCATGCTGTGTCACAAATATGTTATGTTTCCATGACATATTACATCAAACTCAAACATATCACTCAAACTCTTTAACAGTACTTGTTTAATCTTTTTTTCAAGTATTTGAAATGAATATTTTTCTGTCAAGTATCTGGTAACATAAACTAAAAACTGAGGACAGTAATAGCATGCTCCCAGTAAAATGTGATCAGTAGGGACATCTGAGTTCGTCCCAGATCCCTGTAGACATAGACACTATGAAGAAAAGATATTGAGTCCAGAGGGCTTCATATCATGATCTACAAAATGGTTTCTGATCACCGCCACAAAGTGAAGTTTTACAAGCTATACGGGAACTGTATCCTGTACATAGAAAAGAGGAATACATCAAACGCTGTTAATGTCCTAGTTCACTATTACAGCAAGGTAAAAGCTTTCATACATCATGCTTTTTAAATAGTGGAGAAACCCATCTGTACTGAGTTTACTCGTGTATCTTCCTGAAACCACTCCTCTCTGTTACACTGAAGTAAGAAATAGTTTTGTTATATACATTTTTACAAGATAAAAACTTGTCTTGGATTAGCATTGCATCTCCTTTTACAAAAATCTCCTCTGATATTTGCAGCTTGTGTGGAAGAAGGCCTTCAAAAGCACACAGAAATATGCTCTCCTAGTCTTGTGTAAACTATTTTTTTCTGTTCCCCCCCCCCCCTCCGAAAAATACATTCACCATGCCACAATAACAGCTGAACGTAAGATTATTCCACTATCATTGCAGCCTAAGCATATACCTCACATGGAGAAACACTGAAAGTATCTAAGTTAGCTGTTTAAAACCGAATCGATGAGTAGCAGAATGTGTATCTTCTCTCTGCTCCAAAAAATTCTGTCTGAGGAGATGTTTAGTTAACATATCCACTTGATCAAATCAACTGCTAGATATTTATCTCTTGCTACTGAGTTTTCAGAGTTCAGAACCTAATGAATTTTACTAGGGGTGATATGATGCATGATTGTTTTTCATGACTTTTTAAAACCTTTACGTAAAAAGTATCCGACAACTCAATAATATCATGCTAAAATGTACCTTGAAAGTATGCTGTTTAAATGGAAAACTGAAGCAATCAGGTATTAAGAAATGCAGGGTCTAAAGGGCATCTGTTCCAGGAAAATATACAAACTGAAAGGTTTAATGATTACTGTTGCACAGGTAATGACATTCTTCCTCTCTGGCTAGACCATATGTTAAGACACGAGAGAGAGACTTCTTGGGAAAAAATTTATTAAAATAATAAATTAAATAGTAACCAGAGAGACTATTTAGTAAGTTGAGACAGATGGATGAACATATATTAGAATACAGAAATATTTCACAGCTCAGGCAATGAAAGACCAAGGACACTATTTTTTTTATTTAATTTATGTATCAAGTGAAAGTACATAAATTGAAAATTAATGGAATTCAGATTTGTCAAAGACAATTTAACATGTTGAGCTTTCTGTAGAAGTTTTATGTGATTTTGTGATGCTTATGTGTTGGCCTACAATGCAAACTTAACTACTCAATTGGCATATGTGTATGCATATAAATATTTTAAAAAGGCAAAACTTACATCTTGGCAATAATATTTACATCAAAATATACAGCATAATGTTAATTAGACCTATATTGACTACAGCTATCAACCCAAAGTAGAGAAAAAATTTGCTGTAAACAGTAAATCTGCCTTCTTAGAAATAATTAGACATTAAAGAATCTTTCAATTCACAAAGCAATCTTACAGGGACAGCAGCATTTGGCATAATTTTCCAGTCAACAGTACAAGCATTGTGTCATGAAAAATATTTGCTGAGAGCACAAAAAATACGCCATATGAAATCAATTTGATCCTTTTAGGGTTTTACAGCTTCCATTGTCTGCTCCTTAGCAGAACATACGCTGTACTTCTAGCAGATTGCTTCATAAATTGTACTGTGAAATACTTGCAGGAAAAATAGTTGTCAGATGCATTGCAAACACAAATCTACGTCTGCTTTGCTGATGGTTTATTACACCCTGTGGAGTATTTTGTTACCTGGGAAAAAAAGTTTACTAAGTGGCTTTATCTTCTTGGATGCTGTATGACAGAACAATTTCTGTTGGGTGTGGAACCAATGGGACTTCACACATGTGAAACAAACAAGAGATAAAATCATCCAGTGAGACCCTGTCTCTGAAAAGGGTCATATCGATCAGTTCCTGCTGTAATCTCAATTTCAATGCATTGGTTGAACTAGGTTTATGTAATCCAAAATAGATTTACCCTCTTTTGAGTTAAAAAGTAATATTTCCCCATCCTTATTATTTTTCAAAGACATTTCTTATTTATTTTCAAGATATTTCATGTATGAAGAACAATGCTGGTATTCCTTAGGGCTGTTCATATCCAAATGTAGTAGTATATTTATTTTGATCAGACCAGTGGTTGGATTCTGTCCATACCTACTAGAAATTCTGACAAATATATCCACCTGTGATGAAACAAAGGCTCAAGGGTAATACAAAAAAAATAAAAGAGAATTTTTCAATAGTAGATTAAGTACAATGAATCTGGTAAATAATGAATTCAAATATTTATCAAATAGATGAAATCTAAGGTGTCGAAAGATATGTAGATAAGAAAACTGAAGCAAAATTAGCAATACCCCTATATGAAACGTCTACTGAAGCAATGTCTTAGTTCAGTGTAAGCAGTAACAAGTTCAGATGTTGCTTTGAAGCTGTTTTTTTTTTAATCTGTCTGGAAGAAAAATGGTTTGTCTGACTATTGTCACTCTCAATATATTATTAATTGTTAATAATAAATTTTATTTAATTATAGTGAATATTATTCCTTCAGCCTTTCAATTTATACTTTCAGTCTGGCATTCAACTGTCAAAATCTGATCGGGGTCTTAGTTATCATTTGTTATTCATATGCAAAAACTTTGCTGTATTCAACGATTTTTGATTGTTATTATCTACCTTCTCAATCAGGGAATTTTATTGCTTGGAATCACATCTTACACAGGCAGTAGAAAAATCACAGGAAATTTCCAACTGAAAAACAACGTTGTGATTCAGTGATAAGAGAACTTGTGAAAGAGTAGTATTTATTTAGACCAAAACCAAGAAGTTGTATGGGCTGAAGGATTAAGAGGAGTGGAAAGAAAGCAGACACAGTAACAGACTTCAGGTAGACAAAGACTGCTATGGCTAAGGAAAGGCGTTATCTGTTCTGCAAGTCTATAATGAATTGTCTGAAAAAAATTTACTAAAGCCAAAGCAACAAAGATTTGGGTCAAGTATTAGGAAACACTTTCTAAAAGAAACAATAATGTACATAGAGGTAAATTAGCTTGGATGATTGTGCATTCTCCATTACCCGACTTCTTTACAACCAAATTGAAATTATCTATCAAGGATGTTGTAAGTGTAGGTAATTCTGCTCTGGACCGGAAGAATGGGCTAGGTGCCCACTTTAGACCTCTTTCAGCCTTACAGATTCATGACTTAAAGAGATAAGGTATGGATACAATCAAGATGTTAGGATTTTTTATTCCATGTCATCATAAAAAATATTAGAGTTATAAAAATATTTTTATGATACTATTTGCTTACAGTGTTGCTCTGATTTGAGCTAAAGTAGAATAAATTTTCTAATTTTTCAGCTAAGCATCCTTTAGGTACCTTAATTTTCTGAAAATTAATTGCAGGGTTTTGAGACTGTTTCTCTCTAGAAGTGAAAACACAAGGCATTGGTATGCAGAAAGGCCATTGCTTATACCTGTTCTTGTAGAAATGAAAACATCCTTGAGTGGATGGAATATTGTAAGTCAATAGGGTGAAAAGGGTTTGCATCTGCAGGGAGTAGCAGGCAGGACAAGTGATGCAAACCTGAACAACAGAATATTCCATCCCATATATGTCATACTCAGTATAAAACTGGGGGATCATGAGGGTGCCTGCACCGCAGCACCTGGAGTAACATAGTCTTTGGGGTGAGGGGGGGAGGGGGATAAGTACCAGAACTTAATGGTACTTTTGAATGATGTTTTTTCTCTGCAAGCTTTGTGAGTTATTCTTATTTAGGAATGCTCTGCATAGGAAAAAATGCTGTCATTTACTTCCACTGTTTTATTTCTACTTTAAAGGAACATGAATACAGCAACTATTTCTCAGGTATTTGGACAATATTTTATTCTACCGAAACAAGTCACGGTACATACCTCTCTAGAGTTTCTCTTATTGCAAACAATAAATATTTTATTGGTAAAATTTTAAAAGAACTCTGACAGAAGTTGTATAAAATTTTTATTGACAAGAATAAAGCTTTTGCAAATAAAAGCAACTGTTTATTTCCTATTTTGAGGTAAATATCTGATCTATTTGCATAAAATGTCCCAAGTGAATATACAATACAGAAAATAAGAACTTCTCAAAACAATTAGTAATATGTGTTACCTCTATTTTGCTATATCTTCATGTTGTCATATCTACTATCCTTTTCAGTATATTAGTAAAAAGTAAATAAAGAATTATAGATATGCAGCATCATAAGTTATAATAGCAAGGCATCTGAATAAAATTTTCTGAGCCATTGGAATCAGATCCCCAGTAAATTTTTCAAAAATTGATGGAAGTGATTTAAAAAATATATTTATTTTTGTCCTCATGTCTTCTAGAAAAATCTGCTCCACAAGTGTGTCATTTTGAAGATTGGAAAACATCCTTTAAGCTGCCACCCACTTTTTATCGTATTTAGGTTATACTTAGATATTTTTCTGCCAATATTGTCTTATTCAAATAACTTCCTGTTACTTTACCTTAGCTTAAATAATGCTTTTCTCTCCCTCATGCACATTACCCTCTCTCTGTCTCTCCCCTAAACTGCAATTACATTCAGTGACAGCTTGCTTTTTAAACTATACACGATATACTCCTTTTCATTTCAGTTACCTGTTCATTATAATAGAATTCACTCTAATGGTTTTAGTCTGAATTCATGTTTCTCATTTTTAAGCAGAATTATAAATCTTACTTCAGGTATGATCTCACCAGTGCCTGCTGTTTCTCATGTAACTACCTTTCTTGCTACACCCCAAAACAGTCCTTGTCTATTCACAGCTTCACCACACATTGATAACCTAATTCCTGTTCATCCTCAAAAATTCTTAAGTTCTGAGCCCTGAACTTGTAGCATAAATTCATATTCATTTGAAAGTATACTATTCTCTGTCATAAATATATAAAAAAGAGGGAACAATATTAGTTATTATTTAGAATATGTTTTCTATGTCCTGAAATTTTTGGCACTTCCCAGTGCTAAATATGCTCAGAAAATAGTAGAGAGATGTCTAAGTAAAATGCAGCCAAATTGGGTCCAGTCTCATCTGTACTTCCATTGGGCAGTAGCGTCACTGAATATCTCAGAACTGTAAGTGAATATCACAGGGAGGTGATATTTGCAGATGGCCTGTATATAAATTCATACAAATCCATAAAATATATTGGTTTCACACTCTAGCAACACATTGCAAGTTAATCCTTCAATTTATTATGCAAAACTACTATTCATATTTGATTTTTCTATATCAGTTTCTCACAACATGTGTATATTTAAATAAGAAAAATTTTTTCCTATGCTTTTATCAAGCTGAAAGAAGGGACATTTAGGATAGATATTAGGACCAAATTTTTTACTCTGCAGGTGCTGAAGGCATTGGCATAGGTTGCCCAGAGAAGTCACAGATATTCCATCCCTGGAGGTGTTTAAGGCCGGGTTTGGATGAAAGTTTGAGCAACCTAACCTAGTGGAAGATGTCCCTACCCAAGAGAGGAGTGGTGGAACTAGATGATCTTTAAGGTCTCTTCCAACCCAAACCATCCTATGATTATATGATTATATGATTAAATGCTAGCTGTAAGAAGTTCCCAACAACTTCCTAAAAAAGAACAGTCATAGACTCACACAAAGAGATTTCAGAAGCATGTGGGTTTTCATTTAGAATTGTATTATAAAACATATTTTTTATTAATTTGCAGCAATAAGGGAAGTTCCAATGTTATTTCAATTGCTTCTTCCCTCGTAATTTGAGGACTACAGTAATATGGAAGATGTTGGAAACAAATGTCTGGAAGAATTACTCCAAGTTAATTAACACATAATTAAATTTGAAAATGTCAGAAGAAAAGACAAGGATTTCAAGTCACTTCCAACTATCTTATCCAAATGTAATTAGAAAACTAATAATGACAACATAAGGTTTTCCAATTAGAGATTAAGGAACCAACAAATAAAATTATCCTTCATCCGCTATCTTTCCTCTTTTTATCTGGTACATTTTCCTTTCCTGTTCTTTTCCCTCTGCCCTTCCCTCCTTGCAGGTAATTTCAGTTATTCTGAAGTAATTGCAAAAACTTAAATATGATAAAAATGGTGGATAAGGGAAAAGTAAATGACGTCATCTACCTGGACCTGTGTAAAGCATTTTACGCTGTCTTTCACAACATTCTGGTCAATACATTGCAGAGATTATGGATTTTATGGATGGATCACTCAATGGAAAAGGAATCTGCTGAACGGTCGTACCCAAGGAGCTCTGGTCAATCACTCTATGTCCAAGAGGAGACTGGTAGCGAGAGGCATTCCTCAGGGGTCAGTGTTGGGACCAGTGTTGTTTAATATCTTTGTTGCAGACACAGACAATAGGATTGAGTGCACCTTCATCAAGTTTGCCAATGATACCAAGCTGTTTGGCATGTTTGATATACTGGAGGGAAGGGATGCCATCCAGAGGGACCTTGACAGGCTTGAAAGGTGACTCTGTGTGAACCTCATGAAGTCCAACAAGGTCAAGTGCAAGGTCTGGCACCTGAGATGGCACAATTCCAAGCACAATTACAGACTGGGAAGAGCATGGATTGAGAGCAGTCCTGAAGAGAAGGACTTCAGGGTGTAGGTGGATAAGAAGTTCAACATGGGCTGGCAGTGTGCACTTGCAGTCAAGAAAGACAACCATATCCTGGGCTGCATCAGAAAAAGTGTGAACAGCAGGTTGAGGTACATAATTCTGCCCCTCTTCTCTCATGAGACTTCACCTGGAGTACTGCATTCAGATCTGGAGTCCTCAACACAGGAAAGACATAGCGTGGCCAGCAGGAGCAGGGAGGTGATTGTGCCCCTGTGCTCAGCACTGGTGAGGCCGCACCTTGAGTGCTGGGTTCAGTTTGGGCCCCTCACTACAGGAAGGACATTGAGGGGCTGGAGCGCGTCCAGAGAAGGACAATGAAGATAGTGAAGGGGCTGGAGCACAAGCCCTGTGAGAAGTGACTGAAGGAGCTGGGGTTGTTTAGCTTAGAGAAGAGGAGCCTGAGGGGAGACCTCATCACTGTCTACAACTGCCTGAAAGAAGGTTGTGACGGGGTGGGTGTTGGTCTCTTCTCACAAGTGACAAGCATTAGGACGAGAGGAAATGGCTGCAAGTTGTGCCAGGGGAGGTGAATGGTGTCTCATCCAGTTGGCGGCCGGTCACTAGTGGTGTTCCCCAGGGATCAGTGTTGGGCCCGGTCCTGTTCAATATTGATGATCTGGATGAGGGGATTGGGGACTTCATCAGCAAGTTCACAGATGACACCAAGCTGGGAGGAAGTGTTGATCTGCTGGAGGGTAGAAGAGCCCTACAGAGGGACCTTGACAGGTTGGAGATATGGGCTGATTCCAATAGCACGAAGTTTAACAAGTCCAAGTGGCAGGTTCTGCACTTTGGACACAACAACCCCATGCAGAGCTCTGGGCTGGGGACAGAGTGGCTGGAGAGCAGTCAGGCGGACAGGGACGTGGGAGTGCTGGCGGACAGGAAACTCAACATGAGCCAGCAGTGTGCCCAAGTGGCCAAGAAGGCCAATGGTATCTTGGCCTGCATCAGGAACAGTGTGGCCAGCAGGACTAGAGAGGTCATCATCCCCTTATACTCGGCACTGGTCAGGCCGCACCTTGAGTGCTGTGTCCAGTTCTGGGCCCCTCAGTTTAAGAAGGATGTTGAGATGCTGGAGTGCGTCCAGAGGAGAGCAACGAGGATGGTGAAGGGGCTGGAGCACAAGCCCTATGAGGAGCGACTGAGGGAGCTGGAGTTGTTTAGCCTGGAGAAGAGGAGGCTCAGGGGAGACCTTATTGCTCTCTACAACCACCTAAAAGGAGGTTGTAGTAAGGTAGGGGTTGGTCTCTTCTCTCAGTTGACCGGTGACAGAACAAGAGGACACAGTCTCAAGCTTCCTTAGGGGAGGTTTAGGCTTGACATTAGGAAGAAGTTCTTTACTGAGAGGGTGATTGGCCATTGGAATGCGCTGCCTGGGGAGGTGGTGGAGTCACCGTCCCTGGAGGTGTTTAAAGAGAGATTGGATGAGGCACTTAGTGCCATGGTGTAGTTGACGAGTAGGAGTAGGTGTAGGTGTTGGGTCATAGGTTGGACTCGATGATCTCTAAGGTCTTTTCCAACCTTATGATACTGTGATACTGTGACTCTGACTCTGGCTCAGCCTTAGTGTTGAAGTAACTTCATTTTCTGAAAGCTAACTGCATGTTTTTCAGTCAGTTTCTCTCTAGAAGTGATAACACAGGGTATTGATATGCAGAAATATCAACGCTTATACTTACTCCTCTAGTAAACAAGGCCATCCTTGAGGTAGCGAAAAAAGGCAACACTGTCAGGGAGGAAAGGACAGGACAAGTGACCCCAAACTCACCAACAGAGTATTCCATCTCATATATGTCATACTTGCTATAAAATTGAGAGATCATTGCTGTCTTCCACAATGACCAATGTCCAGAGACAATGTTGTTTGCCTGATTGCTCTTGATCCCGCATCTGCCTGTACCAAAATCCAGTTGCTGAGTTCAACACCCTCGTAGCTGTAGACCCATTCTCCTGTGTCTGCTCTATAATGTTTGTGGTGATGTATAGTCACCAAGGGGTGGGGATGTGATCTCATATTCTTGTACATTTTTCATTACTGTCTAATTATTTTACTTATTATTACTACTATTATAATTTCATTCAAGTTGCAATTTTAGTTTCAATTTGAAAGACTTTTTCCTCTCATTTTCCTCTCCCCTTCCATGGGAGCCAGGCCATGGAATTTGGGATCCCTACTGCACAGTTCTTAGCTGCTGAATTTAGCTGGATTGGGGCTAAACTGTGATATAGGAGATGAAAAAAAAATACCCCATATTGTCAACAATTTGAATGTTGCTGTCTCAGTGGATTTGCATATTTAATTAATGAGGTAAGAACAGTTTTTTCCCCCAAGAATTCTGGCTTGTACAATATATGATAATCCCCCTAAGACCGCCAAAAAATTATAATTTCTGTATCTTAGGATTTGAATTGCTATTTGGAACAGATTTCAAATTCTTCATTGAAGATGAATTAAACTCACAATATACTATTCAACAACACCTGCCGTAAATCAGCCAAATTTACTTTTCAGTAAGACTAGTAGGTGTAGTCCTGCTGGAATTAAGTTTCTAAGGATCTGGTTTTAGTGTAAGTGTTGCTGGAAGAAATTGATGGAGCTTGGCTAAAAAGAGATAGACAAAATAGCTGGTACACAATGTTTTAAATAATTTCTACCATCCAGCTGGCATTTCACTTTTGACCTACATTGATATTCCTTCTTGCCTTGTGGATACGTTCCGCCAGAATCTACAGGTTCCCTGGTGATGCAAAAGAGATTAAAAATTCATTTCACATACTCTTTCTGACAGTGACTTGGCATTGCTTGCTTTCATCGTACAAGTTTTCCACAGGGATGACAAGTGCTCTCATAGGTCATTTCAGGTCCCACCTGTTGTAGGTATGTACAGCCTACAATCACAACCCTTGTAGCTGTAGCTGCAAGGGTCAGAGCTAGACCGATCAGGACAACAATCTTTAAGATCAAGAGGTTAGTCGAATATCCTGCTGCCACTGAGTTTTTTGTCTTTAGATGCAGTGGCAACACGGCTGTTCTATGGGAGACATTTGCAGTGGCTCTGGCATGCAGCTGATCCCTTGTTAGCCCTAGGAAAAATAACTAGAAAGAGAGAGAAAGTGAGCAAAGAAGGAAGGGAGAAAAGGAAGAAGAGACAGAGATGGAAGAAGAAGAGAAGGCAGATAAGGGGAGAGAATTTTATTCTTGTAACAGTTCGGTTAGCTGAATTGATTCACCGAGGATTAGAAGATCATGTTACACAGCACAAAGACAAAATGGGATGGGAAGAGCGAGAGTTGGGTAAAGGAGGACGTTAGCATAGGACTGTCTTATCCAGGAGCCATAAAGCATCAGAGAAAACTGTTTGATTTCTGCCACTTCAACAGATGAAGATCTAGGCTTCTAGAAACATGGTCTTCCAGATCTTCTCACAAATGCACATGAGAAATAGAAATCGCAAATTATTATTTTTTTTTTTAATTTCTTGACTTTGCAAAAGTAGATTTAAAATACAAACATTTGAATATTATTTGAAATATGGTATACTACAGTCATTTCCCTAACATTATGGTGTATGTAAAACCAACAACTGATCTATGCCAGTTTCTGTTATTCTTTGAAGGTGGGAAGATTTGTGCATTAGAAAAGAAAAGCACTTTAGGAGTGAAAATTATTAATTAGAGACTTAAATTTCATTGTAGATTGTCCTTCTATGAATCCTAAAAGAGCTGTTAACTTTGATTTAATCTATAACGTTATGTACTTGGTAGATTTCTGATACTAGTCCTGTTGTTTCTGAAGAGGTCGTTGTGATTTTGGTTTGTGATTTAAAATGTCATTGTAGTACAATGTCTTTAGATGAACACTCATCTAATACCTATGTTTTCCTTTACTGTAGACAAGTTAAATTTCAGAGTTTTTTCCAAGTCAAATAAGATTGCCCCAACAGCACTTTCCAGAAAACAGTCTATGCCTATCAGCCATTCCTGTAGGAAGAAGTAAAGATTCCCAAAGCATAAATGCTTTCCTCACAATGCTTATACAGTGTAAAGATTGGGATTTGCACTTTAAATACATGGAGTGTTATAAATCTCATAAAAGGACTCCTGCAAACACACTTTATTTTGTCTTACACAGAAATACCTAAAGAAGAGAAAAAGTGTGACCCTCTTTGGTTTGTTTCTTGTATTTCTTCACCATTCAAGAATACTTATGAGCATAGGTCAAAATCTTTTCAAAGGAAGTATGCATTTCTGGATAGTGATTCATCTTATCCTTACAGGAATTAAAAGGAAAATTAAAAAAATTGGATAAATTTTGTCTTTTAGGTCTGTTTTTCTCTCTGCTGGCTATAAAGATTGTGTAAGGAGTCTTCAACTCTAATTTCTAAAGTTCATCCCATCTTGGCTCAGCCTCTTTTTGTTGGTTTGTTTGGCCGAATTTTATTTTGGTTTTGCCTCTGAAAAAACCCCTCTGTGTTCTGGTCTCCACAATGCTATTGTCTTGCAAACAGATGATTCTCCTCTATGTCTTCAGTGCTGGGCAAACAGATTGTGCAGAATGGAAGTACAATGAGTTCCACATTCACAGCAATTTGCTGCCTGACATAGATAAATTTATTAAACAGAATTAATGGGATTACACAAATCATCATCATTATAAGAAGGAATCATTGTATCTATTTGTTTGATCTCTAGTGGTCTGTCTGAGATATGAAATGAGAGGGGCTGTTATGTGTGTATTGTGTTCAACAGCTGGGTAAAGAACTTACATTCCTAATTTCACTTTGATGACAGGTTTTTTGGGTTTATTTGGGGTTTTTTTAATACACAAACCTACATAAGCTTGCTGGGAAGTAATTAGTTATTGTTTCAGTTTTTCCAGACATGCTGTTCTGCTGATATGCTACTTTGTAAATTAATTTGAAGCTGAAAAACGAGTCATTTATATTAAGTGATATATGTTCAAATATCAGATCTACACAAATAAAACAACTGCAAAAGTAAATTTCCAGGTGCCTATTTTCACCTGTTTATACTTGTCATTATTTGCAATTAGCTTTCAGAAGCCTGAAAATAAAAACTAGTTTTTCCATTGATCCATTAACATTTTTTTTAATTGGAAAAATACATAAAATACTTAAATCCCATTAGTGTATATTCTACTTGGGTAATATAGATACCTTAAAGAATAGAAGGAATTTAAGCAATAAATCTTTTCTAAAGATGACCTGTTCTATCTCCCTCCCATAACCACAGAATGCGTAACACTTGTTGCTAATACAAGCAGTAATTTTCACATAAAAGATAGACACAATGCATCAGACCCACACTGTGTTAGGAAACAGGATAACTAGGTAAAATGACTACCTATGGACATTTTTATGTCTCCTAGTTGGGTGCGATATTAAAGTAACTGTCCATTATACTCTTAACAGCCATAATCTCATAGAGCACTATTCACCAAATGGTTCTCTGCTCCTGTAATAGCACTGGGCAGAGTCCTATGGCTCAGCTCAATTAAAACTACTCTGACAGGGCAAGACTGTTTTGGCAGACAGTACTATTGCTCTTGCACATAAAAGAGCCCTGGGAACACAATAAGCAATTTCTGCACCATAATGGATGAAATAGAGCTAATGTTCAGTGATGCAGTACAGATTTACTGAGCTAATGCAAGTTGACTGTGCTTTGACATACCATACACAGCTTTCTAGAAATGGTTTCACATTTTAATACTATGCTGTCTAGTTGTCAGATTTGCTGCTTCAGTCCTGTAGTGCGTATGAAATAATAGGTACAAAGACAAAATGCTAGCTATATATTTACATGTAAAATTGGCTTTGAAATAGTAAAAAAATCTAACAAGTGAACGTACAATTATTTCTCTTGCTTTTTGATTAGCCTGTGAATTCATTTTTCCCCCTTTATTTTCTTTTCCTTTCTTTTTTTAAATTTTATTCTGGATTTGTTTGCTTATATGCATTTTTCAGTTCAAATTAATTATTAGTACATACGGCATGTTGCTTTTCATAAGATACATATGTACAGGAAGGGTGTCATTATTTGTATCTATATCTGTATCTGTATCAGCTCTTGTATCCTTACCTATTTTATGTACATATATCGTATATAACATATATATGTGTGTGTAAACATTCTCCCTATACAGAAGCTGTGAAATCTAGATCTAGATTTACTTGCCTAAACACAGACTTGCAATGTCATTTTGGGTACTGTGGGATAGTGGATCTATAGCAGATGCTCTGGGATGCCTTTGGCTCCCCTAGTTTGTCTTGTATCTTGGATCTGCAAGAACTGTGGACATGAAGAGGATACCGTAAGGTTTTTCAAATAGTGCCAAGTGACCATTTTTTCCCCTCCCCCACAACTTAATGCTGAAATCACTGGCTATCTTAATTTACAGATTTCCTGAAATCTACTGTCAAAGTCAGATAAATCTTGGTTTACATAAAGAGCATAAATAGCCCTTGGAATATATCAGTCAAAGACTTAAAGAAAGTCTAAGAAAAAAGACTAAGATGGCACATTCATGTTATTCAAAAACATCCCTTAATTCTGCCTCTGTCACCTCTGTTTCCATAGGATTTTTTTTTTACCTCTATGTATGGTTTAGTAGCAAACGGGTACAGCTGGACTCCGTGATCTCAATGGTCTTTCCAACCAAGCGATTCCATGATTCGATAATTCTATGATTCTTCTGCAAACTATCTGTACCATGGATTTGCTGTCACAGATGCTCAATAGACATTTTCCTCAACTTCTGTCTTTGTTGCAGTCTTACAATCCATGCATTTGCCATCTGAATATTCCAGATCTGTAGAGGAACAATGGGCTTTCTTGCCTCACCAAACAGCCCTGATAAGAAAGCAATGAGGATGGTGAAGGGGCTGGAGCACAAGCCCTATGAGGAACGACTGAGGGAGCTGGGGTCGTTTAGCCTGGAGAAGAGGACGCTCAGGGGAGACCTTATTGCTCTCTACAACTACCTAAAGGGAGGTTGTGGTGAGGCAGGAGTTGGACCCTTCTCTCAGGCGACCAGTGACAGAACGAGAGGACACGGTCTCAAGCTTCGCCAGGGGAGGTTTAGGATTGACATTAGGAAGAAATTCTTCACTGAGAGGGTAATTGTTCATTGGAATGCGTTGCCTAGGGAGGTGGTCGAGTCACCATCCCTGGAGGTGTTCAAAGAGAATTTGGATAAGGCACTTAGTGCCATGGTGTAGTTGACAAGTAGGAGTAGGTGTAGGTGTTGGGTCATAGGTTGGACTCGATGATCTCAAAGGTCTTTTCCAACCTTACGATACTGTGATACTGTCATAACAAAATGTAATACTATGTACTATCCTCTATTTGGGTTTTAACATATATTCATGTACAAAAAAGGCCACGTGAAACACAGAATCATTTGGTTGGAAAAGACCTTTGAGATCATTGAATTCAATCGCACCTGCCCACTGCTGAACCATCCCTGAGCACCTCCTCTGCCCATATTTCAAACCCCTCCAGGGATGAGGACTTCATCACTGCCCCGGGCAGCTTCTGCCAGAGCCTGAGAACCTTTTCAACCCTTTCTAACTTCATCGTTGAGATTTACATGCACAAAAGCCAGGAGATTTATAGGTTGGACTCGATGATCTCAAAGGTCCTTTCCAACCTTGTAATACTGTAATACTGTAATAAAACCCATCAAACCAATGTAGGATTCAGTAACTGTTGTCATCGATCACCAAAGTCAGCTCTTTGTTCAGATTCTATAGGGTTAAGAAACTACTTTAAATTTTTATTATTTTCTTGACCAGAAAAATACCAGAGTTAAGGACAAAATAAAATTATTAACTAAATGAAATATTCCTAATTAACAGTCATTCTTCTATCGACAGTGTTCTTGACTTCCCTCATATGCTTCTTGGATTGTAAATTGAGTTGGCTGGAAATTAATCCATCATTTCAAGGATTCAGAGTGTTAGTCTTTGGAAAAATTATGCATGTAGTTTTAATTTCAGTCCCATTATGTACATAATTTTCAGTAAAGTTCTACCAAACCAGCATATTTTAACTAGTTTCAAATAAGAGGTCAGGGGAAGTAATTTGTTTACTCCATTCACTAATATCTGCTATAGTCCTCCTTGGGTGACTATAAAATGTAAAATACTATTATTATTACATTCCATCACATCTTTAAATTTAATGGAAGAAAGATCTTACTTATAAATAAAGTCTGAAATACATGAAGTAGCCAGTGCAACATTTTCCAAATATCAGTTAATTAAAATTTCATTATAATTTATTTTTTCTGTTTTGGAAGTAAATGAGATCTATTTGAGTTGTCCAAAAAACCTAATTAAACATTGTAGTAGAAATTAGCATCATAATGTTTTTTTCAAACAAAACTACTATAAATTCACTTTTTTGACACTTTAAGCAATTTTTTTTAAAAAAAAATCGTTATTTTCTTTGTTGTTAGATACCTCTTTAAAGAAAGAACACAGACTAGCCTTCACTATGCATTGCAAGTAGTAAAACTTTTAGCCCAGTGCTGCTCTAGTAGTTCAGTATGCTTCTGGCTGTGTCCCCCAGGATAGTAGAACTGTGGATGAACCAGAAAACCTTCACCATGCATTAGGAAAATAAAAGCACTTGTATGTCTTTATCAACATCAAATAAGGGTGCATTTGCCTTCACAGCCATGATTTCAATGCCCCAAAGAGAGTGTTGTTCGTAAAAATAAGTGTAACTGCATATCAACACAATTCAAGGTACTCAACTTGCATTTTTAGCCCAGGGCTTGCAGAGGATAAAAGTCTCATGTGAGCACATTGTTCTGTGTTTTTAAAATTAAATTCAGGCTTTTTTTATGTATATGCATTGTTGACCTTTCTCAAAATTCAGACTGCAAATTTCCCACTTCCAAAATACAAAGTAGAAAGTACTTCAAGTTGCAGAATTTTTTAAATCTCCGTACTAATCTTTATTTAGAAGACAAATAAATTTCACACCAGCTATATAAAGTAAGACATGATTTTGAAATTTTTTTATGAATAAAAATCCCATAGATGCAACAGTTCTGAAGTAGGGTGAACAAGTGGAGAGAAAGATGAAAAAGGAGTCTGTGCAATCTGTGATATAAATGGGTTGTGTCGTGGTATTTGCAGAGAGCTACAGCCTTCCTTTTTTGGAATTCAATAGAAGACTTTTTTCTGAGTGGAAGTTTTTCTTATCTCAGTTCGCCATCCCATTTGGATCAGCCATAGGTCTCGTACATCATCTCTGAATGATTTCCTAGCAGCCTCAGTAGAGACAACAGTTGCCATAATATGTCATAGGGTGAGTCCTTCAGCCTCCGGGGGGAATTGTGAGGTAATATACTTGGATCGGCATATTTTCTGCGCCACAAGCACTCTCAACTGTGGACTAAACATTTCCTCAACATCTGGATGATGTATTTACTTTTGACAATCATATTGCTTATATTGAAAGTCCAAATAATGAGCTTTGACCTAAAATCTACATTTTAGATTACAAAATTAGGCAACATGAATCCTACCCAAAGTGATTAACTACTGTACTCCAAGCTAAATGTTCTCAAAATAAGAACTGTGCCTCATCTATCAGATATATAGCTGAGGTTATGTGTGCAAAGTCTAGATTCTCCCCTTGCTCTGAGCCAGTCTGAAGCCTTATGGTACCAGTGTTATCTTATTTTAGGACAGACTTCATAATAATTTTTCTGTATAATTTTTGACTGGCTCAGAAAACTGACATAAGTGTTCTAACTACATGTATGCTTAAGTTCATCACACAGTATTTGTTTTACAATTTAAACCAAATTGGTGCAACAGATTGTGCGTGTAGCAAAATTTTGGTGAAAGAAGGATAAATTAATTTAAAAACTAAACCAATTACAGCAGAACTCTAACAACCCTACCCCCTGCCAAAAAAAAATCTTCAACAAAATAACAACCTCAGTCCTCCCAGTAACCAAAAAACCCACCAGCACTTCTTGTTATTTTCTTGCCAAGTTTCATGTTCATATTTCTCAATATTTTATCATTAATCTTGAAAATCATAGTGATGTCTCTTTGAGCTTGTAGCTAAGTGATTTTGTTAACACTTAAGAAAAAAGCATCCAAGATTTGGAGAACAGATACTGAATTGGTATGAATGGTAACTGCTGTATTAATATACTGCAATGTCATCACTTTCCAGGATCTGATCTAAATCCTGGAGAAGTCTACATAGCGTAGAAACTTGCACAAAGCCAAAATGAACATAACAGGGAGCTAATAAGCAAATGTTATAAGTATTTATTGGTCTTCTTTCGTATTATCAACAAAGTTACATGAATAACCATATATTCAGCACTTCTTTTTTTTTCTTATGTGACTTATGGAAAAAAAAAAAGCCCATAAAGATGACCAGAGGGCTGGAGCACCTCCTTTATAAGCACAGGCTGATAGAGTTGGGCCTGAAGAGGAGAAGGCTCCATGGAGATGTTATAGCAGCCTTCCACTACTTAAAGGGGGCCTAAAGGAAAGATTGTGTGCGTCTTTTCATCAGGGTGTATAGTGATAGGACAAATGTTAATGGTTTTAAGATGAAAGAAGGTAGATTAGATATTAGGAAGAATTTTTTTACTGTGAGGGTAGTGAGGCACTGGAACAAGTTGCCCAGAGAAGTTGTGGATGCCCCATGGAGGTGTTCAAGGCTAGGTCAGACGAAGGTTTCAGGAACCTTATCTAGTGCAGGGTGTCCCTGCCCACGGCAGAGGGCTTGAAACTAAATGATCTTTAAGTTTCCTTCCAACCCAAACCACTTCATGATTCTATGATTCTAAAATATTGTGCACGAGCAGTACCTATTCAGTTGTATTCTTTCTGTTACAACCAGAAGCCAGATCAGCTGCGGATATGATTTCATCAAATTTCTTACTATACAGCAAAAAGCTTTTGCAGAACTTTGACATAAGACTCTAGGGAAAATTCATGAAATGGAGAGCATCTTACTAATGGTTCTGTGAGCTGTGATCTTCCGACTCAGAAAACCGATGGGTCAACTGGTAATTATTTTATGGAGATACAAAAAGGGTTCTCCTTTCAAAGAATATATATGACTCTAGGCTTGGTTTTGATGGATTGTTTACCTTTATGTCTTTATCAGATTCTGACTAGTTATTTGTGCTTCTTATTCTTGCTTAATTTTTAATGATTTCAATGTATGTCAACTCTGTCCTAAATAGTTACATTACACAGTTGCTACATAACTACATTTCAGAGCGAATATATGCATGGAAGTAGGTCTGCTTCTGTTATTTCCACTGAAAGATACAAAGCTCTTTCAAAACACTTGTGAAATTGGAATAACTCCATTGTATTTTAAACACAAAATAAGATAAAACCAGATGAAAAACAGATGAGGATACAAAAATCAGAAAAAAAATCCTGATTAATAGCTCTTCTCACTTCTTATGTATTAGATTTCATCCAATGTGTTTAGTATTGTGAACTGTTTGTACTTTAAACTTCCTTCATAGTCTTTTTGGTGTTGTTTCTATTTTCTGAATATTTTTCTTTTTCACTTACTTCCCAGGTTTGTTTTTTTTTATATTTTATGCTGTATACTTGCTGACATCTGCTTTATTCTGTTGTCCAGTGTGATTTTTTTACCTTTCAAGCATTAATTCCTCTATTTTGGTTTATATGATAATAATGTGACTTTAAGTATTTACTCATTCTATTACAGGAAAACTCTTTTCTTAGAAGTATAAACAAAGCATCTTTTGTCAAGAAGCAAAACCTTTTCACTCATAGTAATTTATGAATATCAGGGTACCTTCCTCTTAGTTATAATAGTTATAATATGTCTATGCATAATAGTTTATATGCATATGCGTATTTCTCTTTGAATCATAGAATTGTTTCGTTGGGAAAGAAATTTGAGATCATCAGGTCCACCCTTAACTGTCCACTACTAAACCAAATCTCTGAGTATCTCACCTACCTGACTTTGAAATTTTTTCTGTAACTCCAGGAAGAAGCTTACGTACTATTCTTTTGGGAGGTATCCCAAAATATTGAATGCTGAGTCAGTGGTGAAAAAAATTAAGTGGGACTTACTGTCTATAGCTAAAGATTACAAGGCTATTGCCTTCTTTACATATACTGAAAATACCATCTCCTTTAAGCTGATTTGTATATTTTAGCATAACACAGTTTATCAGCCCTGATGCATAAAGCAAAACCTACACAATGGTGTTCTGAAATCAGTTTGAATGAAATAAAATTGTTTACAGTTTCTAAAGCCAAGAAAAAAGAAATATATTTTTTAAAAAATTTATGTTATCTTCTTAAAATTATAAAATGAGTGGCAAACAGAAGCTATATGTACATTCAAATCCTGAATTTCTTCTTTTATCTAATACTGATTGAAGTTAGAAAGAATCACCCCATGCATATGGTTGTGATCCATTTCTCAATTTATGTTGTACCGTATAGATTGTTTAGATGTCTTTAACACATTTTTCAAAGGTAGATTTTTTTCCTTTGCCCTTAGGAAGCATAGCATGGATTACTACTAATCCCACAGCCTGAGCTCCTTTGAAATACAGGGCTTATATGTGTAGGTGTGAGTGTGTTTATATAATAAAGACAGAAATGAATATGAGAAATACTTGTCTCAGAGCCATTTATTCCTTGGTCTTACTTCTGCAGTGCAGTGAAAATAATTCTTGATTAAGTGGTGCAAATCACAGCCACATGTTCACTCCACAGATAGAATATGAAATGGGTAAATATCTAAATGTCCAATCTAAATATCAGTTTTAACTGTTGCATAACCGCATCTATTCCTAGACCTAAAAAATCTTTCTGCTACTACTTAAAGAGAAACAGCTATTTCATACAAAGGACTAAAGACACCTGGTATTTCAATACAAGAGGAAAAAGAAGAAACAACAGAAATTATAAGCTTTTTGAGAGTTGGCAACTTACTCCATGATATGTGGAAGCAAACTTTTCATTAATAAGTAGATAATGTAAGGAATAAAACATCTGAAACACCACTTGTAAATTTGGTTTCTTTGATTTCAGACAGACTGTCAAAGTACCAGCATAATAATTTATTTGCAGAAATATCGAAGGTGCCATGCCACAGGTACAAGATAGAGAGATATAAATCAAAATAAAATTAATGCAAGCATATATAGATTAAGAAATCCATCTATGTTTTTGAGGATATAATTCTCTGTCAGTGATACACGATGTCAGCTTATTCCTGTTTCTCATCCATGGTAAAATAAATCTGCTTGGTTTTCCTCCCGCCATTAATCTTTTTGACAGTTAATATTGCAAACAAATGTGTCAGTCAAAGAGGGTGGTACAGGTGTCTTGTCACTTCACCCATACTCTAAATAAAATAATGTTCACAAGTAAGAAAGATAATTGTTAGTATCAGTATTTGGATATGTGTAATATCAACTAGACCTAGATGGGGGATGCAGACAGTGTAGAACAGCAAGGAAAAGAATTACTTGTGTTGGTCACGTTCATAAACAAGCTTTCTATGAACTGTAGTTAGTGTAAATAATAAAAACAACCATTTAATTGAAGTAATAAACCACTGGAATTTTGGTTTTGTTTATTTGCTTTCACCAGATGTGAAGAAAAAAATTGTGAAGTTTACAAGTCATGGAGAAAGACTGTGGTTTCCAATGAGCTCCCAAACACATTATTCATGTTGAGGATTTAAAATTGAAGTCAAATGATTTGGTAATTCAAAAATATATACAGCTTCAATTACACCCTTAACAATTATTTATTTGAAAAATGATGTCAAAAGCATCTGAGGATCCAGCAGATTAGGAAAATATTCTTTCTTTGGTTTACATAAAAAAAAAAAATCCAAGTAGCCGATCATGTTGAAAAGAATAATTACAGAAGCAACTGCATAAACAATCTAAAGATTTAGTTATGTTCCTGCAGATTTTGTCATATCTCAGTCATTAAGCTATTTTAAATAAACAGCTAGGAGCAGAAAAATTCTCTGATCTCATATTATTTGTCATCATGACATAAATTGCCAGTGATTCACAATTCAATGAGTACTCATTAAATGAGAAACTATGCATATCCAGAATTTCAGAAGTATAAAATTCAAATTATAGAGATTTGTTTAAAAGAAAGATAATTAAATATATAATTAAAAAGAAAACCCCAAATAAACAAACAAACCTAGCCAAAACAGAGCTGCGATCAAAGATCAGAAATTAGCCCAATTCCATTTGGAAAGCTCTGAAATTCTACAATTCAGTGCTTGTTGATAGCCCTATTTGTAGCATAAAGCAGGTAACCTCAGGTTTTTGAGATTCAGTGCATGCCTTCCACTCAGATTGCCACTTAGAATCAAATGTAAACTCCTTCTAACTCAATGACTGACTCTCAGTAACTGGTGTCAGAATATCCAAGAATTCATGGATGGTGTATGTATCTAGAAAGTTCAAACATTTTCTGTGTTTAATAAATGTAGATTATTTGCATATTTTTTTTAGGAAGGTGCACATCATGCGCAGCTTCGTGAACCTTTCAGATAGGCTTGTAGAGTTCAGGTTTGTTTACAGGTCTCTCTAATACAGTTTCACTTTACAATTGCTCAGTCAGAGCCCACGTGTGAAAATCTAATCAGCTCATCATGACATACAGACTAAATTCACAAGTATTAACTCTCTACTTCACAAAATCGGGTATGAATTCAACCAGAACATAATAAATCTGTCCTGAGAACTGCAATACACTTCAGTGTTGTTCTAATTAGCTATATAGTCTCCTGTATCACTTTTAAGTCTCATTCTCATAGATATCAGAGAGAATGTGATCTTGCTGGAAATTTTGTTCCTTATGAAGATTAAAATTGAAATACTTTGTATTTTCACATTTATGATCCTAGTATTGCAATTATGTGCTTAAATTCACATTAAATATTAATTTAAAATTACTATTTAAAAGAAATTCTATAAAAATTCAATGATGAGATGGAAGTTTGAACACAAAGGTAAAGATAATTATGTTCTTCAAAAGCAGTATTTAGTGAAAAGTGTGTTTATCTGACTAAATGCTATTTCCAAATATTATTTGAGTTGTAGTCAGTTCATAGCATTTCACCACTGCTGCTCCTTCCTCTTCACATTCTTCCTCCGCTCCAGTAAGTGGTCCCTCTCAAAGGATACAGTCCTTCATGAACTGCTCCAACATGAGTGTGTTCCCACAGGCTGCAGTTCCTCATGAACTGCTCCAGCATGGGTCTTTTCCATACAGTGCAATTCTTCAGGAACAGAACGCTCCTGCATGTATTTCCCATGGGCAGTAGTTCCAGCCAGAAAACCTGCTCCTCTCTGTCCTTCTGTCTGCTAGTTGTAGTTCCTGCCAGGATCCTGCTTCAGCATGGGGTCTCTATGGCCTGCAGCTTCCTTCGGGGCACATTCACACGCTCTAGTGTGACATCCGAGATGGGCTGCAGAGTGAAAATCTGCTCCAACATGATGTTCCATGGGCTGCAGGAAGACAAACTACATCACTATGGTCTTCTCCATGGACTGTAGGGGACTCTCTGTTCCAGTGCATGGGGGACTTCATCCCCCTCATTGTTCTCTGACCTTGGTGTGTACAGGGCTATTTCACATGTATTCACTCCTCTCTCACAGCTGCTGCGTAATTGTTTTTTACGATTTCTTTAGTACATTATCACAGATTCCCCGTCACTGATGAGATCAGTTTTGACCAACAGGTCTGTTTTGGAGCCAACTAGAACTGGCTGTGTCTGACACAGGGACAGCTGCTGCTGTCTTCTCACAGAGGCCACACTTTACAGCCCTACCTTGCCACATAAAACAAATACATTTTTTAAGGGTTATAATAAATATTATTAAAGGTTGTAACCAATATCATCATAATTTTTACTAAACAGGCAGTTAAACATAGTTTATTTTCACTATTTACCCTCTCTTTCCATGAGAACACTGTCTTTCCCTTAATGAATGACTAGAAAGAATGTTTTTCTATGGCAAGTCATGATTGCTATTACCATAATTTCAAGCTAATTAGCAAGTAACAGCAATACAGTATAACATAACTCTATTGTAATCACTTATGCATAGTAATCTTAGCATAAACAAGCTATTTTCTTATAATGTGTGACTCATTAAGCCCCAAAAGTCTTAAACAGAATGAAGTTTTGGTAAAAAAAAATAAATAGAAAGTTCATATACAGCAGTAAATTTACTTGTTATAACTAAACTTACGATATCATATCATCTGAAAGGGAAACTTCAGCCGTAAGTGCACAACAACTACAAATATGTCTAGATCCATGATAAATTTCAAGAAAATACAGCTATTCCTGTAATTTAACTTAGAAAAGTGGTCAGCAAATCACAACAGACTTCATTGTATTAAAATTTATTCCAGTCATACATCTTTTATCCTCTAAATCAAGACTGAAAATAAACAAATCTGGAAGTTCAATAAAGACTATATTCAAGAAAAAGAAAAGAGTTGTATATATGCTTGTAAAAAGCTGTGTTTGAACAAATCCAACGACAGAGAGGAATGAAGTACTGACAGTTCATGGCATACATGAGCAGAAGCGAGTCATAAAAATAATGACACTAGCTAGAAAAGTGTGAGTTAACAAAAACAATGAATATGAAAAATTAAAATTATTTTTATGGAGTCATCTTTTGAATGTTTCAACTTTCAGTTCACGCTTCAAAGCTTTCTTTAAAATTATGAACATTTGTTGTGATTTCGTATTTTTTCCAGGGAATTTTTCTTTCTCTTGCCAACAAAGGTAATCCAAGTGGGACACGAGGGGGTGGGGGAAGGATGTTTCCAGGGAAATCGGGACAGAGGTTGTGCCCTGCTTGGCCCAGACATCCATCTCGTCCCTTCCTCTGGCTCTTGTTCTTGGCAGTCTGAGGAGGAGCAACAGCAGCAGCAGCAGCTACTGTAGGTGCACGTTTTGCAGTTTCTGAAGGAAAGACCACTGGTGATCTGGATCTACTACAACTCCTGCAGGACTCACACTAAGTTCCATCTCCGTTTCCATCCCCTCCTCTCTCGGGAGGCAACCTCTCACCGACCCAGACAAGGTTAATTGTACACCAGAAATGTGGTGGAAGCTTTCCTGTGGTGCACCAGGTGCATTCTCCCACTATGTGGCATCCACGTATTCGGAGGCAGACCAAGGTTTGGTGGGCATCGCAGCAGGTAAATTCAGGACATACGTGAAAATGGTCCATGGCCCGATGCAGGAATGTATCTCTGTGGTAGAGACAACACTTGAAAGGATGGACAAGCAGCAAAAGGAGATCAAGGAAACTTCAAAATCTTCAAGTGGCACCAATGCAAATCAAAGCCTCTGGGTTCAGATCCGGATGCCTCCCGGCTAGGGGAAGAGGACAGACTTCCCAGACCGATCTATGATATTTCCTGATTGACCATGGAGAAGGCATGAGACTGTGGGACAGGAAATCTACCTCTGCCCTAGCAGCTCATTTACAAGAATTGAAGAACAAGAAAAGCAAATCAGTGAAAGTAAGTGCAGTGCCAGTTTCCCAAGGATCTGACCCACTAGAGGGAACCTCCAAAATGTATCCATCAGGAAAGCGTTTCGATCACTATAACGGAGACCAATGTAAGAGGGGCCCTGCCTCTGGCCAGGTAGAGGCAGGGGACAACCGTGTCTATAGGACTGTGTGGATCCGGTGGCCTGGCACATCAGACCCACAGAAACACGAGGCTTTAGTTGACACTGGCGCTCAATGTACGTTAATGCCATCAGGACACGTGGGGCTGGAAACTGTTGCTATTTCTGGGGTGACTGGGGGATCTCAAGAGCTGACTGTGTTGGAAGCTGAAGTGCGCTTGACCGGGAAAGACTGGCAAAAACACCCCATTGTTACTGGTCTGGCCGCCCCATGTATCCTGGGAATTGACTACCTCAGAAATGGATATTTCAAGGATGCAAAGGGACATAGATGGGCTTTTGGAATAGCTGCTGTAGAGACAGAAGAGATTAAACAGTTAAAGTCACTGCCGGGTCTCTCTGAGAGTCCCTCTGCTGTCGGACTGTTGAAGGTTGAGGAACAACAGGTGCCAATTGCCACAACAACAGTGCATCGGTGACAATACCGAACAAACCGTGACTCTGTGATTCCCATCCATAAGATGATCCAAGAACTGGAGAGCCAAGGGGTGATCAGCAAGACTCACTCACCCTTCAATAGCCCCATCTCGCCTGTGCGTAAGTCTGATGGAGAATGGAGATTGACTGTGGACTATCGTGGCTTGAATGAGGTTACCCCACCACTGAGCGCCGCTGTGCCAGACATGTTGGAACTCCAGTATGAACTGGAATCCAAGGCAGAGAAGTGGTACGCCATGATAGACATTGCTAATGCGTTCTTCTCCACTCCCCTAGCTGCAGAGTGCAAGCCACAGTTCGCCTTCACCTGGAGGGGCGTGCAATACACCTGGAACCGATTGCCCCAGGGGTGGAAACACAGTGCCACCATCTGTCATGGACTGATTCAAGAAGCACTAGAGAAGGATGAGGCTCCAGAACATCTGCGGTACATCATGTGGGGGGACACAGCAGAGGAGGTTTTTGAGAAAGGAAAGGAAATCATCCAGATTCTCTAGGGAGCTGGCTTTGCTATTGCTATGAAATAGAGTAAAGTTAAGGGACCCACCCAAGAAATCCAGTTCCTGGGGGTGAAATGGCAAGGTGGACGTTGCCAAATTCCGACAGAGGTTATCAACAAGATCACAGCAATGTCCCCACCAACCAGTAAGAAGGAAACACAAGCATTCTTGGGTGCCATAGGTTTCTGGAGGATGCATACCCCGGAATACAGTCAGATCGTAAGCCCTCTCTACTTGGTAACCCGTAAGAAGAATGATTTCCACTGGGGCCCTGAGCAACAGCAAGTTTTGAGCAGATTAAGAGGGAGATTGCTCATACTGTAACCCTTGGACCAGTCAGGACAGGACCAGACGTGAAGAACGTGCTCTACTCTGCCGGTGGGAATAGTGGTCTTTCATGGAGTCTTTGGCAGAAAATGCCTGATGAAACTCAAGGCCGACCGCTAGGATTCTGGAGTCGAGGCTACAGGGGATCTGAAGCCAAATACACCCCGACAGAGAAAGAGATCTTAGCTGCTGCTGAAGGAGTTCAAGCTGCCTCAGAGGTGATTGGAACAGAAACTCAGCTCCTCCTGGCACCCCGATTACCAGTGCTAAGGTGGATGTTCAGTGGACGGGCTGCCCCCACACATCATGCTACTGATGCTACCTGGAGCAAATGGGCTGCTCTGATCACACAAGACGCCCCTATTGGAAAACAAAATCGCCCTGGGATCCTGGAAATCATCACGAACTGGCCTGAAGGTGAGAACTTTGGTCTAGCAGAAGAAGAAGATCAGGTAACACGTGCAGAGGAAGCGCCACCATACAATCAGTTGCCAAAAGAAGAAGTACGCTACGCCCTTTATAATGATGGTTCCTGCCACATCGTGGGGACAAAACGAAGATGGAAAGCAGCCGTGTGGAGCCCCACATGACAAGTTGCAGAAGCCATTGAGGGAGAAGGTGGATCAAGTCAATTTGCAGAGCTCAAAGCTGTCCAATTGGGTCTGGACATTGCTGAATGAGAGAAGTGGCCACGGCTTTACCTCTACACTGACTCATGGATGGTGGCCAATGCACTGTGGCAATGGTTAGACCGATGAAAGAAAGCCAACTGGAAACACAGAGGGAAACCCATCTGGACTGCAGATGTATGGCAAAATATCGCCTGTCCTGAGGGGGACACACTGGAGACTCGCCTGGCGGGAACACGGAAGCGATAGAGCTCCCCTTAGAGAGACTTCCATCGCAAGATTTTTGGGTACAGAACTCAATCCATTTTAAGGTTTTAATTACCATTACTGTTAATTCTGTTCTGTACATACATATATTTGTAGCTGAGAACTGTTATCTTTTCTATACATTTTTTTTTCTGTTTAAAGATCTTTAATATTTCATAACATAACTTAGTTTTCATCTAAAGTAAGACAACATTGAAAATTAATATTTTTAGATAAAGCTTGTAATGAGTGGCACCAGGAGTTATAAGTTAAAAGTTTCTAGAAAAGCAAAAAACTACAAAGTTTCGAAACTACAGTATAATAGATGAAAGAGTCTGTTCATTTTGCCACTCGGTCTTTTATTTATTTCAACATCTTTTAATCCTTAAATTAGCTTCTGCATACATGACATATGGTCTTAACTTTAGAAAACCTATTCTCAAACTTAGCAGCCAAGTATTTTTTCACTCAGAGTTTCCTAGGGTTAGACAGACAGTTTTCATGTAACTGTTTTTCCAACAGACACTGAGATTATGATTCCTCTGACGTGGATGAGCAGGCACCCTCTGAAAGGAAGCAGAAATATAATTGCTAGGGCGTCAAAAAGGTGGAGCACATCCACTTGTTTTCAAGAGCATGCAGATGATTTATTCAAATGCATTTCTTCTAACAAAACAGGAAAATATCTGAGATTTGATAAATGTTCACTGACTTTTTGTCTCTTCCTGTACCCATCTATCTAGGAACCGTTCCTTTCCTAGCAGAATTATAAAACTGCAACCCAGCATTCTCTAAGCTCAAGGCTTCAACATACATTTAAACCATATTGAACAATTTAGTCTTGTTAATGAAAAAGAGAGGGAAAGGGAAAGGGAAAGGGAAAGGGAAAGGGAAAGGGAAAGGGAAAGGGAAAGGGAAAGGGAAAGGGAAAGGGAAAGGGAAAGGGAAAGGAAGAGAAAGAAATTGTTGTATTTCTCTATTCAGCATTATTGTGTTAGAATTCTAAAACCACGGTGTTGTCATACAAAGTTAAGTAACAGTAAATCAAATTAGCCATGGAAATTAGAAAAATTACTGTTACAGCTAACTTTCACTCCTTGTAAACTCATTACAAAGCTTATGGCCTGCTACTAACAAAACCAATACTGTATCACAGGCCTAAGTGGTTACAGTGGATCTAAAAGGCCAGATCACTAACTGTTAATGACTTGTAGATTGGCTTTAAGCCTGAAGAAACCTAGCCTTCTAAAGTACTTCCACACCTTTCTTTCACTAGAAGCAGATGATTTACATTAGATTTGCAACACTATTCTTTGTTCCCAAGAACAGTCTCATACTTCACAACAATAATAATAAGCTAATTACAGTCAAATAAAGAGGATAGATTTCCTTGTACTTGTATATTACATTGATTAAAATGCAAGGTACTTGTGTGCATTGCACTTAGTAAAATGTGTGGCTTCTGGAAAGCAAGAGCTGAAAGCCTTTTACTTGCTAATATGCTTAATTGGTGCTGCTGACTTGACAGCGAGCTGTTAATTTTGTCAAACAAGCAGTTCCTTCAGTGTTAAATGTTGTTTTAATGCCAACCCTCCCTGTATCCACACCTCTATAGTAAAATTACTTAAAACAACTGCAGTTTGCAAAGAGATCAATCTTGATAACACAAATCTCATCAAAGAATGAAAGAACATCATGAAATTTGGAGATTTTTTTTACCTTAACATCAATTATATAATCCTAGAAGGAAAAATTACTTGCTTGTAATGTGAAAACACAATATCTCATTTTTATTCCGTTTATATTTTCACATTGAACCAGGCTTGTTGTTTTATATAGTAAGGACAGAAATTTTGGTCAAATCTTTTAATGGTGTTTTGCTATCACTGGCCTGTTTTTTCACCATAAAGACATGTGAGATATACAATGTAAGAGCTGCAACAAAGCATCAGGGTGGATCATCCAGCTTAACTTTAGTTATGTGAGTGTAGGTGTATTAGCAAATCTAGTCACCCTTTGATCCCCTGTGGAGAACAGTAAGATCTACTTAATTTAGCTTATGTATTTTTAAGGTGAAATGAATCATGTTTGAAGAACACTTGCTTCTATTCACTGATAGTGAAAGCTATAATGATTAATCAGATACAGATGTCAACACGGAGCTGGCTGAATTCCACCACTAGATATCAAATTCACGCCACCTGTGAGTTCCTGTAGGAACCTCCTGACTCCAAGGACCCTGGTGGTATGATATTTAGATGCAAGTGTGCTGCAGGTCCTTCCTGGCATTGGGTTATACATGGAGGAAATTAGATGGTATTGCTTTCCGAGATGTAAAAAACAACAGACTTATAAAATGAGCTTGAGATAGTAATGTTTAGGTAGGAATTATCTCTGGAAGTTATAACGAACTAAAAAAAAAATGATATAAAACAAAGTTTTAAATTTCTTTTCTGTAATAATATTCATGCAAGCATATGCATTCTCACTGGAACTTTAAACTTTTGTGGGGTTTTGGGGGGAACATTTTCAATAATTATAATTCTAAAAGTAATTGTTGTTTCTTGTAAATCTAAGATCTAACAGTTGTCAGACAAGATCAGACATTTGTCTTTCAACAAAATCATATAATCACAAAATTATGTCTTCGCTTCGATACTCTCCATAGTCTCCCCAAACTGTGAGTTACTTCTTGATGCATAAATACATGTATGTGTCTCAGTTAAGGCAACTAAGGGGGCCTCTTCCCAGAAACCACCACAACCTTTGAAATTTATAGACTCTAATCAGAAAATGTATAGAGAAGGATAACAGTTCTTAACTCCAAATACATACATATAACCAAAACCAAAAGAGGACACACAGCAACACCATAACCAATACCTTTAAATGAAGTAACTTCTATCCCTGCTCCTTCCAGTGCAGTTATATTTACTGACAGCAGGATGCAATGTTACACTCCGGGAGGTAGCAGGGCAATTTCTCGCCTTCCTTTTGTACAAAAGGGTTGGTAGGGGGCAGATAGCAACTCCTCTGCGGGTGACAGTTTGCCCCCAGGGAGTCTGCAGCAATCCCAGAGAGTGATGACTCTCTCATTGAAGGACAGCACAGGGCAGATGGAATCGGGGGCTGAGTCAAGGGAGCTCCCTCCAAGATGCCTCCACCAGCCAAGCAGAACCAGTGGTTCCCACTCACAGCAGCAGCGAAGCAGAAGTGGTGCCAAATGAAAGAAACCTCTCACCTCTGTCCCCCCTCACCTCCGCCCAGCCATCAAGCTCCAACTCAGAGCAATCAAACCACCAGTCTTGGTTCCCAAACCCCCTTGTGTTGGCAAGGGAGAGAAAAATTCCCTGAAAGATTCTGAAACTGTAACAATATGGAAGTCCTATACATAACAAATAGATAAGTTATGCAAACTTTTGACTGAAATTTTCTAGTCAGTTGCTATAAAAAGTAATGATATAATATGTACAAATAATCATGCTGTCTGATTTACTGTCACATATGTTAAATCATTTAGATATACACATTTCAAAAGTAAGAAAACTAGAAAGGTAAATTCAACTATCGTCTTAGAACATCATAGTTCATATCAAGGATACGTATAACTACTGGAAGAGTACAAAACTATTTCACAGATGAAAACTTCTGCTACCCAGGCATAAACACCCCACATTTTTCACTATTTCAACAGAAATAAATGTCTGTTATACCCAGAAAAAAATTCTCCATATTTCACCTGTGTTGTACACCAAGATGTCAGAATAAACAAACTGCTAATTAATTTTAGGAAATTATTAAATATCTCAGGAAAGTGTGTCACTTATTAAGAGGAATGCTTGTTCTCCTATTGATAACTTATAAGGATAATTTTAGCTATATATTTTAAGAGAGAGAAATATCAATTTTCCAGAGTTCCCTAAGATATTGTTTTTCACTTACCTGATTTCCAGAGGAAAAAAAGTCTTTGTTAAATATTTTCTGTCATAAACTGTAGAGTCCAAATACATACTGAAATAAACTATACCACGCAGTAAATGTATGATCCTTATAGTGTTTGAGCTTTAAGAAACAGATTTCTACTGTGATAAATTCATGGGGAATTATTAGCAGTGTCTATAATATATTAAGTTCCAGGAAATCTATATAGGAAGTTTTATTCAAATATTAGACATATTTCCTGTTAAGAACTAATGGTCTAGATGCACATTCTTAGGAAAAATAAACATATGCTGGTAGAAGAGTGGCAGTCTAATAATAACAACAGCTATAAATACATTAGAATTAGAGTATTTTAGCATTACAAAGACACATTCAAGGTTCATATTATAAAACTGCAGATTTGTTCACTGAAACTACCTCTTGTAAAATACCAGAGCAGCATAAAGTAATAATCAGTGAAAGATCATATACCATACAGTATGGAGTAATAATGGCATGGCTGTTTTCACATCAAAATGATCAAGGAAATGCAAACCCCACTCTGATTTAGATAGAAGGAAATCTTTCCTCAAAATAGACTCAGTACTCCAGTGATGAACCACCTTTCTGTCTAAGGAATGGCTCAGCAATATTTCCCAAAGAGAGTTCCATTTATAATCTTTAAACAAAGAAAAAGCAAAGTCAGTCAACTGACTTTTCATATAGTTCAACTAAAAGGCATTTTTAATGTTGACTTGAGTCATGGTCTTTTCTGTAGTCATAATCAGCTCATCAGATAATCATATTCCTCAGTAAAATTACTCTATTTGTACTTACTGAATTTTTGTTTTAAAGATTTTTAGTTTTCCTGAACAAATCCTATCCTTTTAGATACGGATACATGCCTTGCATTTAAATCATTACTATAAATACAATGTCAGCAGTGTAGCCATAATTTATATTTCAATGGATATTCTTCTCACTATAAAGAAGGTTTTTTTTATATACAGTTTTCATGGACTTTTTTAACCTTCTTTGCACCTGCTTTTAAGGAGAGCAGTGAAAGTCTTGCTCACCACTGATCATTTCCAATCTAAATTCTTTTATGTTTTTGTCTTTTTATGATATATATACAGAGAGACAAATCAAATATAACACAGGCTTCACTGGAAGTCTTGTATATGTGCATTTGTGTGTGCATGTGCACATTTATATATGTGTAAACTTAATCAAAACGTGTTAAAAAGTCAAATGCCTCAGTAAATATTAAGGTTTTAATCTGTTTGGTTTTTATTGTTAAGGTAAATATAGTTGTTGAGTCATGAAATTACATAAATAATGAGATTGATTTTTATATCTGAAAACTATTTTGTCTAGCCTTGTGCTCAAAGCAAATCTAACCTCAAAGTTAGAACTGTTTGCTCAAAGCCTTACCCATACCAGTTTTAAAATATTAAATGTAAGGATTTCAGAGCCTTCCTGGTCAATCGGATTCATTTGTCCAACAATAATTATGAAGGATTTTTTTCCTTATGGACAATCAACATCTTTCTTTTTGCAATCTTATTCTAACTTTTGGCTCATGTACTTTCATCATCCACCTCAAAGAAAAGTTAAGATCTCAATGAATCATTTTTATTTAGTGCAACATTGCAATTAGATCCAAACCTAATTTTCTCCTCTCTAGGCAGTTCAGCAGTATCTCAGTATCCCCTCATACATTCCAGCCCCCAGATATCTTTGCAGTCCTTCACAGAAATCTCTTCAGTTTTTCGGAATTACTTGGGGGTGAGGGAGGAAGAAAGGAGTGGACAAGGTAGCGACATGTGGCCTCGTGTATCCTCAGTAAAGGAGAATAACTGCTTCCTTGATCTACTGCCTTTGCTCTTGTTCATGCAGTATGCAGTCTTCCTTCTCCTCCACAAGGCCGTACCACTGACTGATATTGAACTTGCCCATCAGGACTAAGGTACATATATTAAATGAGATAAAGCTGACAGCTATGAATTCTTCTACTTCCACAGAATAAGAAGAGAAGTCCTAAATATTTAGTTGCATTAAAAAAAATTTAAAAAATCTCATTGTTAGGTACAATTTGCCAAGGTACAATTTATGCAATATGTAACAAACTAAACACAGTTTATTTATTGAAATTTACTTGATTCTAAGAGATTTTTCTTCATTGGCAAAGTATGATAAAGATATGCAAGAGTAGTGGGTTAAACTTCAGCAGCCAATTGCCTACTGAGCTGCTCTCTTAATTCCCCTCCGCAATAGGGTCGGTAGATAAATAAGTTGAAAAAGTTCATGGGTTGAAATAAATACAAGATCTCACACCAGTTACTGTCGCAGGTAAACCAGATTTGACTTGGGGAACACTAATTTAATTTATTGCCAATTGAAACAGAGTTGGGTACTATGAAATAAACATATTAAAACAATGTTTTTCTCCTACCTTTTCCCAGTCTCAACCTTGTTCCTTCATTACCAATTCCTCTGTTTCCTCCCCGAACCAGTGGCGCAAGGGGGTGGGGAATGGAGGTTGAGGTCAGTTCATTACAATTCCTTTTTACTTATTCTTTCTCTTCACTCTTTTCCCCTGCTCCAGCATGGATCTTTTCCACAGGTTGTAGCTCCTTCAGGAAATGCACAGCTGCTCTAGAGTGAAGTCCTACATAGGCTGCGGTGAGAATATCTGTTCTCCTGTGGTCCTCTCCACAGGACACAGGGGAATCACTCCCTCAGTGCCTGGAGCACCTCCTTCTCTCCTTCTCTGACCTTAAGTTTTGTAGTTTTCTCTCACACTTCTTTTTACCTTGCTATTCTTTCTGCCATGCATTGTTTTGTCCTTTTGGAAAAATATTTTTAGTTCTGTGTCCTGTGGTAAGTCCGTTGAGGAGACAGCTTGAACTGGCTGTATTCAGCACAGGACAGTCCCTGGCATCTTCTCACAGAGGCTGCCATACACCCTCCACAGACCAAAACCTGGCCACACATACCCAGTAAAACAAGTTATAGCAGTCTTACAAAATCTGTAATTAAACTAGCAGGATAATATGCTTTTCTCTGGTAGAAAATCAGAAAATAATATCATTATTTATTAGTGACATTTGTTTCTAGCCTTTCAGCTGTCTTCTCTCAGTCTCTGCCTGGGCTGCAAGGGAAAATTTAGTACAGTTTTCATATAGCCTCGCTTTCCACACCATACATTTATTTTATCCAACTTGGCTTTTCTGGGAAACTGCCTCACAGTGACAGATTCAAGGACAAACTGAATCTATGTGACACTGTGCACACACAAAAGATCTGATTGATAGAAAAACATGACTGTGTTGGTGTTACGTTGGGTGTCAAGTTCATTACTTTACAGATGGCAACATGAAAGCTACCAAAAATACCATGACATTCCCACTGCTTTTTTGCTTAGAAGACAATAAATAAAGTAGCATTTGGATTCACATGCAACTGGAAAGCATTTAAAGCAGAGCTTGCTGCAAAGCCTGACATTTCTGCAATTTCACTGAAGGAGTAACTGCAGTTGTTTAAAAATTGTAGATAAAATTGTTGATAATCCAGATGTTTCTGAAAATATACTGACCAAAATTTGATGTGGTCCAGAAAGGAATTATAAATTTTAAAAAATAGGAATTTAAGAAGGAGCTTATTATAGTGACAAGATACAAACATTGTGCTCAGATTAAAACTTGGATTTTTACTTTGACTTCGATTGGATTTTAGTTTTCTAAAGTCCGAGATGTGAACCCTCTCTTTCCTCGCCTGATGTTTCAAAATATAGAGGCTTACAAATAAGTGTGGACAATCCAGTTTGTGCTCAGGTCTTTGTGCAATTTACGTGGATTTGTATAATACTAATCTATTTCAAAGTCTCTTGCCTGTTAGGTTACTTCTTTCACTAATTCTGCTGCAGCTGATCCAAGACAACACAGTTAGCTCCTGTAGTACCAGCTGACCCGTTCATAAGCTCTGAATTCCCCATTCAAGCATCAAAAATAAACCCCTGAAGGGTTTTAAATTATGTGTTATTACAAAGCTGAAAATTAGCCATAATTTCTTTATTTGTTGGGTATGCAGAGCACTGATAATTACTGATTTCTCAGAAAAGCTATCCAAAATCTTCTTTAGATTCCCATATTGTCCTGCTGATCCTCATCCCCTTCATCTTGCTGTCTTGATAATCACTGACTGTTTGAACCCAGCATTTCACTGGCACTGCATCAGATGAAGAGTGGAAGTACAGTTCATGCAAATATTGTTTTCTTTTGTAAAATATGCTGAGAGTATTTGCATCCAGCATACAGAATGGCTTTGCTAAATCTTTAATTTCCTTGTTTGTAAACAGAGCTCTGAGCTGCAAATATACGTAGAATGTATGTTTCAGCCCAACTAGCCATTTAAAAGTTAAGTGCTATTGAGAGCAGTACATGTAGTCTCTATGTGCAATTACTCAAGACAAAGACAACTCCCAGAAGGTAATTCATCCCATCTTGGTTGTGTGTCTGAGATGGGGCTGGAATGAATTATCTGAACCATTATCTATTTCTCTCCTTTGACTAAAACGGGAGGGAGAAGCGGCCTGGACAAATCAGCCTAGATGCCCATTTTTCAGCCAGCTAGAGCTGGGTGAGGTGAATTTCACTTAGTTTGCCCATCTCTCCTGTGTCACTAGGCCAGCGTTCCTCTCTCAGTTGTTTATGCAGAAATAAAAATATCCATTTGATCACACAGGAATGCAAAAAACCCCAGCTTCACACCACACTAATACTCACAAAGGTTTATGGCAGCTTGTCAGAAAGTAATTTGCAGTCTTCAAGGCCCTCAAACATTTCTCTGATGCAAATCCATTGCTGAGAACTATATGCATGGCTGTCTACATCTCTTCAAAGAAATGTAACACAGAAGGAGAGTTTCATATTCTCTCCTTCTGTCTCTTCAGCTTACAACTGAAAAGCATTAACAATAAAAAATGGCTTATCTCCTAGATAGAAGGTTTATTAAGAAGCTACGTACATATTTTTTATTATAAGATGAAAAAAGAGGACAAAAAAACGAACAGGCTGGGAAACTTGAAATTCATGCTTATCAGTGAGGAGCAAATGATTTTTAAATACTATGCAAGTTTTCTTACACCTCTAAAATTACAGCCAATATAATTTGACTTTTGTGTGATGTGCTGTCAAAATTATGCATAGGTAAAAAAGTTGTGAGTACTGGAAAAAAAAAATAGGACTGCTTGTATCAGTGTTTATTTCAGATTTTCCACCAACCCATCAGAGCTTATAACTTAGTATATTCTGCCTAAAATGAGATGCAATTCTTTCTTAGTTTATCAGCCTGTCAGAGTTCAAAGAAGCGTCTCAAACTTGAGATATTTTATGACTGTTTGATTCTATTTCTCAGAGATGAAATAAAATCCTTCTACTTTCCAGTAGAAAACCAAGAATTGCTTCACAATTAGAGTTACAATCTCAATGAACCAATACATTAAACTCTGATTCATTGTAGCCCATTACTGGAAAACCTGAAAGTAATGAAGTGAGAGACAGCCTAAGATTCTCCCCTGATTCCAGGAAGACTTTCTTTCTGGACATATTTTTACAACAGATGTTTAGTAAGCAAGGAAAATCTAATCTTAGTTTCTTATGGAGTTCTTTCCCATGTTAATCCTTCCGTAACATCTTGTAGGAGTATATTGAGCAGCACTAATGCTCTCCTCAGAAAAAAATAAAGAGAAGTAAAGGTTTAAAAGACTTCTAAAAACTTGGTTATTTTATTCCATGGAAAACCTGAGTGATCAATTCCAGGCAACACAGCAGATGATAACAGACCAGCTCTCAAATCATCCCCATTTTTACTTATTTATTCACCTAATGTGACCTAAAGGGGCACATCACTAAATCCAACAGACCTTATTTACTGAGGATGAGTGACTGAGATTTGTTCTTTATCTTTTATACTCTTTGCTGACACAGCATAGGGAAGTTGAGTACTTGTAAATATTTTTTTCAGATCATGGAAGGGACCCTGGGAAGTCCCTAGACCAGCCCCTCCCTGCCAGAATTAGGGCCACCTCAGGGGTCAGACCAGGATGTTCAGGTCTTGGTCCAATTGAGGAATGAAATTCTCCAAAGGATGGAGATGGCACAGCCCCTCAGGGCAACATAATCTACTGTTGACTGTCCTCAACAAAACAGGAAATAAAGAGGTTTTATTTTTTTCCTAATATCCATAAAGACAAGAATAATAATTTGAGAACACTTTAAAACTGAAGAGCTTTTCAGTATTTATGTGGTCATTAACTGTTTCACAATAAACTTACCCGTGATAAGTCTGGGACAAGAACAGGAATAATATCAAGGTCTAAGGTGTTTGAGTTCCATTTACAAAAGAGAAGAACAATCTGAAGTGAAGGAGAGAAAAACCAAATTTGTATTCTACAGGTATATTTTTTTGCTACAAGAGATGACTTCATTTATGTCCTTCTGTTTTAAAACAAAGGCATACCAGACATTCTAATATTCCCAACTTCTACTAGTAGCTGACACCTGTTAGGCACTGCAGTCATGTCTGGTACCTTAAAGCATTTCCCAAGTTGATTACTGATGTAAAATAAATAATAAAATGCTGCTACCATGGGTTTAAAATTAAGCATTGACTTTAATTGTCAAAATCAATGAAATTGGCATTAGTGAAACTTGGTGGGATGAGTCTTGTGACTGGTGTGTCAGGATTGATGGTTATAGGCTATTCAGGAGGGATAGAGAGGGCAGGTGAGCTGAGGGTGTGGCATTGTAGGTAGCAGAAGGCCTGGCAGTTGGAAATGATACCTTTGAGATCCTCTGGGTAAGGATCAAGGACCAGGCAAAACAGATGTCATTATGGCAGTCTGTTGTAGGTCACCCAACCAGGATGATGCCACTGATGAGTTATGCTTTAAGGAACTAAGGGAAGCCTCTAAATCCTCTGCCCTTGTCCTCATGGGGGACTTCAATCTGCCAGATATCGACTAGAAGTACCGTACTGCTGGAACAAGCAGGTGAAGAAGATTCCTGAACTCCCTGGATGATAACTTCCTAGCACAGGTGCTGAGGGAAGCAACCAGAAAAGGTGCCTTCCTTGATTTGTTGTTGGTCAATAGAGAAGGTCTGGTGGGTGATGTGATGACTGCAGGCTGCCTTGGTCATAGTGGCCACGAAGCAGTCAAGTTTAACGCATATAGTAACAGGAGGAAAACTGTCAGCAAGACGTCAGCCTTGGATACGGGGAAAACAGACTTCAGGTTGCTCAGGGAACTGCTTAGTAAAGTCCACCGGGAGAAAGGTTTTGATGGTGCTGGGGTACATCAGTGCTGGTCATTTTTTAAGTACCACCTCCAAAGGGTGCAGGACCAGGCAATCCTAAAATACTGGAAGTCAAGCAGGAGAGCCAGAAGGCCAGTCTGGCTGAGTAGGGATCTTCTACTCAAACTGAGGTGTAAGAAGATGGACTTGAAGGTTTATTGACAAAGTTTGTTGATGACACAAAACTTGGGGGAGTCTTTGACACTGCTGGGGGCAAAGAGGCCCTGCAGAGGGATCGTGACAGATTGGAGAGCTGGACAATCCCCAACAACATGAAATTTAACAAGGGTGAGTGCCGATTTCTGCACCTGGGAAAGGGTAATCCTGGATACAAACACAGACTGGGGTCTGAGATGCTGGACAGCAGCCCTGCAGAGAGGCACCCACAGGCTCTGCTCAACAGCAAGTTGGATATGAGCCAACAGTGTGCCCTGTCAGCCAAGAGGGCAACCGTGTCCTGGGGTGCATCAAGCACAGCATTGCCAGCCAATCAAGGGAGGAGATTGTCCTGATCTACTCTGCACTGGTGGGGCCCCACCTCGAGTACTGTGCGCAGTTTTGGGTGCCACAGTATAATAGGGACATCAGAATACTGGAGGGTGTCCAGAGGAGTCCACAAAGCTGTTGAAGGGTCAAGAGAGGATGTCGTATGAGTAACGTCTGAAGTCACTTGATCTGTTCAACCCAGATAAAAGGAGACTGAGAGGGGATCTCATAGTTGTTTAATGCTTCTCACAAGGGAGGGAGGTAAAACAGGTGCTGATCTCATCTCTCTTGTGACCTATGATAGGACTAGAGGGAATGGCAGGAAGATGTGTCAAGGGAAGTTTAGATTGGATATTAAGAAGAGGTTCTTCACCCAGCCCGGGGTGGAGCACTGGGACAGCTCCCCAGGGAAGCAATCATGGCACCCAGTCTGCCAGCATTGAAGAAGCATTTGGACAATGCCCTCAGTCACATGGTGTGAATGTTGGGAGTGTCCTGTGTAGGGAGAGGGGTTGGACTCAATGATCCTTTTGGGTCCTTTCCAACTCCGATAATTCTGTGATTCTACGGTTTTCAGAACATTATTTGAAGATGGTTAGCTAACATTAACACCAGTCTTTAAAATGTCTTTATATACAAATATCTATATGCACATAATGAATCTAAGCAGCTATTTAACTTATAAAACCATGGATTAATTTCTAAACTGTCTAATACTTATTCATACACATAATTGATGCTATCTTTTGTGTTTATATGTAAACATTGAATTAAGAGATATTAATTTATCTTGATTAGTATAATTCCCTTACATTTTCAGTGAAAACCAAATATATCAGTGTTATATTTTCATTGGCATGTTATGCTTGTGCAATTGTAGTTTTAACAAAAATGTACTTTAATTATCTGGCTCTGTCTTCCCTGTTATATTTCATTACATGCATATTATTTAATTGATCTGAATCATTTTGCTTGAATATCAGCATATTCAGCATATTATGCTGAAATCAGGTTTGACTGACACTGAAACACAAAGAAAGGGAAAATATGAAAATGGTATTTTTCCTTCCTGGAGTTGTTTTACTTAATGCTTAAATGTAACTAAACGCTACCCGAGATCAAATATTATTTGTGTTTTTCATTACAAAAGTCACAAAACTTCTTTAAAAAATCCATTTTCTTTAAAAATAACAGAAGTATGTTGATGCCAATTCTGTTTAATATCTTTGTTAATGTTTATAAAAGTTTATTCTTATAGGATTTGTCCTTTCTCTGGAAAAGAAAAACCCTTTTGATGAACTTGTCTGTCTCCTATTAATTTTGTTTTAGTTTGTAAGAATATGTCATCATCAAGACAGGTGCTGAATTACCTTGTCTAGACTGTGCCTTTGCCAAGAAAGGTTGAACCAGATCAACTCTGAGGTATCTTCCAACCTGGTATTCTATGATGTTATGATTCTAAGGGACGAATAATAACATTCGCCATTTTAGCAAATAAAATTGATAAGAAACTAATTTGTCGACAAGTATAAGATACACTAATATTTATAAATTATTGTAACTACCAAGAGTTTGAATTTACACAATAATGACTAATGTTAAATTTTAGAAATTTAGTCTTGGAATCATAGAATCATAGAATGGTTTGGGTTGGAAGGGTCTTTAAAGATCATCCAGTTCCAACCCCCTTGCAATGGACAGGGACTCCTCCCACCAAAGTTGTTCAATACTCCATCCAATTTGGCCTTGAATACTTCCAGGGAGGAGGCATCCACTGCTTCCCTGAGCAACTTGTTCCAGTGGGTCATCATTCCCATTGTGAAGAATTTCTTCCTAATAATCTAACCTAAATCATTCTGCTTCCAATTTAAAGCCATTGCCCCTCATCCTATCACTACTTGTTCTTGTAAAACGTCCCTCCCCAGCTTTCCTGTAGGCCCCCCTCACGTACTGGAAGGCCACTATAAGATCTCCCCAGAGTCTTCTCTTATCCAGGCTGAACAATCTCAGCTCTCTCAAGCTTATTTTCATAGCAGAGGTGTTCCAGCTCTCTGATCGTCTTCATGGCCCTCCTCTGGACCCATTCCAATAGTTCCATATCCTTCTTATGCTGGGGATTCCAGAACTGTGCACAATACTTCAGGTGGGGTCGTGCAAGAGTGGAGTAGAGGGGGAAAATCACCTCCCTCAAAATGCTGGTCACACTTTTTTTGATGCAGTCCAGGACACAGCTGGCCTTCTGTGCTGTGAGTGCACGTTGCTGGCTCATATCGCGCTTCTCATCAATCAGCACTCCCAAATCCTTCTCTGCAGGGCTGCTCTCAATCACGCTGTCCCATATCCTCTATTGAAATGGTAAATTGACTCATCCCACGAGTAGGACCTTGCACTTGGCCTTGTTGTACCTCATGAGGTTTGTTTTATTTCTCAAAAGACAATAAGATGTTTTCTTCTTCACAATATTCAAAAAAATATTACTCTACTGATTTAATATTTGTTTTCCATAATGTCTACCCTATCAAAGCTATTCACTTCTACTATGGGGAAAAGATGAAGCCAAATAAATTATTCTATAGTCTATCCATCAACTTTTATATGAGAGTTGTTATTGAAAAGAAGGACCATTCTTAATTCATTTAGTTACAAGTGACTTACTTCGTATAGCACCATAATTACTATGCAAAATACATTATTGTCTTGCTAAAAGGGCTCGCTTAGAGAAATAATTTCTTTTAGAAATGGAAAGTGTGATATAATGATGTATTTTGCTACTTTTACAACAACAATCTTTGCATATTTCTGTATAAGTAATTTTTAATTTCTGCTTATTTTTTTGTTTTTGAGATATTTAAAATCATATTTTCTCATACTTATGCAATAACAGAATACTTAAAATTAAATCAATTTTAAAATATAGTGATGTAATAAAATGTGGGGTTTATATTATTAATATAATTAAAATTGAACCATGAGAGTAGACATGCATTAAGACAAGCCATGTATAAAAATATTTTAAATTTCTCAAACCTTTTTATTGAAACTAAACTAAAATAGAGAAAATATACATATTTAATAGGGCCCTGATCCTGCTAAGTCTTATACATGTTTCGAACTTTGTGGCAGTAGTGCTAGTCTCCTAAATAAGTCTGTTGTGAGTAAAACATTAAACGTATGTATATGCTTTGGTGGGATGAAAGATTAGAAACTGGCTTCCATAAGGTAGTAAGACCTCGTTTTTGTTTCTGAAATCATATAAACATGTCTGGTAAATATTAGAAGTACAGAATTAATACTTCCCCCCACAGACTGGATATTATTTAGAGAGGGAATGAAGAAAGAAGAAATAAAAGGTCTTGGGAAACATACCAAGTAGAAGGTGAAGAACTAGTTGATTAAGTGTAGACC